>OV743716.1:103983724-104583724 GCA_928272305.1 Volucella inflata | reverse complement strand
GACTCAACTTCAGGCTCTCTGATTTCATATTCTTGGTTCATATTATCTTCATATTTATCTGCATATTCCTGAGGATTTTCCTGAGAATATTCCTCTTCTTTCTGTGTTTCAATGTTAAATAACCTCTGTCGTTTAAGTTGTTGATTTATTGATCCCTGATTTTGTATGTTGTAACTTGTCTGGTTGTAATTTGATTGATCATAGTATGTTTGGTTGTTATTCGGATGATTCGTGTAGTTAACTTGTTTGCTTTGAATGCTTTGATCAGTTTCCATTGGCAATGCTGGCTTAGGTTGTGTAGGTCTAGGTGGTGGAGGATAATTCGTTTGTTGTCTTGCTGGCTGTTGATGAGTGTTTTGATTTTTGTGCTGGATGTTGTACGCTTGATTTCTTTGCTGAAGTGGTATAGATCCTTGAGGAAGTGAAAGTTTTGGAAGTTTTTGTTTAGGTGCTGAAATTTGGTTAATGGGTATTTTAATTGTATTTTGTGTGTTTCTGTTATGTATTGTCATGTTTCTAAAATTTGAATTTTGAACCTCTAGGCAGGAAGCATAAGCTTCCGGCGGGGTTTGTGGTTTTTGTATTATGAGGATTTTTGAAAGATCTCCATTTAGTTCTCGAATGAAGACATCGAGTGCTCGATTTCTATAACTTTCGATCAGAGCATTGACTGTCTCTAAAGAGTAGTCTTCTGTCTTTATTTTGTTTATTATTAAAGAAAATTGGTGATTGACGTTAGCATAAAATTCGTCAATGCTTCTGTTTCCTTGGTGAAGTATACCCAATTGGTATTCGAGGGTCCTTATGTCTCGTTTGTCCGCGTAGTGGAGGGACAAACATTTCTTGATATCTGACCAATTTTCGTTAAAGATATTGTATGAAATGAGCGCGGTGTCTGCGCTTCCTCTAATTTTCTGCCTTATACTCTGCAATATAGCACGATATATAGGCTTATCTCTTACTATTTCGTAGTCTTTTAGAATAATCTCTACATTGTGTATACAGGATGTATATTGAACAGGATTTCCGTCAAAAGTTTGGAGTTCCTTTACAGAGTCAGGGAGCTTGCTTATTTCCCTTAACTCTTGCTCATTTCTAGGACACTGTAATGCCATTTGTTGGACAGCATTCGCTTCATTTCGAGATTCTAGCCTTAATAATCTTTGCTCAATGCTTCTGGTCGAAGCAATTTGTGCGTTCAATGCACCGGTCAATTGCGTTAAGGCGTCCTGTATAGCTTCCATGTTTGAATCTTACTTTAAATCTTTTTTTTTTTTTTTAAATATTATAGAAGTATGGAATATGAGGTATGGAATATATATATGTAGATATGGAAAATTTAAATTTTATAAGGATATGAACCAATTGTTTTACTTAAAACTTATTTATTGTATATATAAAAATATTCTTTAAAAGTTTGATTGATTTTTAAAATTGCACCTTAAATTACTTAATATTTGAATAATATATTAAAGGTTGTTTCTTTAAAGTTTGATTGTTTTTTTTTTTGTAAATAACGCAATTATATTTTTCTGGAATTGATAGTTCTTATAGTTCTAGTAGATTTTCAAAATAATGCACTTCCTTACAATATTAAATAGGAAAGTACGAAATTTAAGAGATTTTCTTAATCTAAAAATGAGAATTAAGTAAGGACTTACAATGATGCTATTAAAAACTTCATTGTGTGGGTTCCGGACTTGATTGTGTTTCTTTCCTTGAAGGATGGGACGTCTTGTTCCTTTTTGACTGAGGGCGTTAGAGTTGCAGTCGGCCTACTAGTGGGACAATCCTCAATCACTGTCTTCTTTGTGCACTGTTCATATGTTAAATGTTCGTACCACACACTGTTCTTACCGGAAGTGTTCGTTTTACGCACTGTTCGTGTTACGCACTGTTCTTACGGGAAGTTACTTTAAAACACTACTTTAAAACACAATTTTGTCCCTGCTGCTCGGGCGCCAGTAAACTTATTTACAGAAATAAGATTTAAAAAAATATTTTTTGTGAGACGCAAGTCTCTTTATTAAGCACTCACTTATATATTCCAGACGGGAATATTAAACCTGTGTCCGGTGCAGCGAAACATTACCTACAATAATACCTTACTCAGCAATAAGATTCTTTTCCCATGCAGCGCGTGTGCTGATGGTGCAAACAATAAGTTTGCAGCGCATGTGCTGATGATGCAAAATTTGTGTGTTAACTTTGCCTATGGGCAATATTTCGTTAAGGATGACCTACGGTAATAGGCCTTTGCAACTGATGTCAGTTAATATTCAAGCTCATATTTACCAAAATATGACGCCAAATATTTCTTAAGTCCTCCGTCCTTAATTCGGGCTTAAAAGGGTTAAAATCGTAAAATCAACAAAAAATTTGACTTTATCATAAGCACAGTTGCGAACTGAAAAACAATTTAGTGCAATGGTCTGTTACCTTCAAATCATCAAATTTGCTTTTATATGATCATTACAACTCATGGACGAATCGGTTACGCGGATTGGTATGTTTACCAAACTTTCAAGATCGTTCGAAGCCATAGTAAACAAGTAGTTTTTGTATCGGTATCTAATGCATCTAAAATATCAATGTTGGTATCTCCAATTACAATCAGATTTTTAGCTAATTCGTTATCATATATTCAAATTTCACTCAAGACGATTACAACAGGTAGCTCCAACAACGAATCAAGATAAGCTAAGAAGATTGAAAAGTTTTTCTCATGCTATGTATGTTTTGATGTAGACAAAGACAACATTCAACATAACTAATTTGATCGACTGGGTATTTACATGAGTTAGAAAGTGGGAAAAAACTATTAAATTATACCCATTTGAAGATTTACAAAAAATTGATGGGGCATATAATTAAATTTTCAATTGTACAAAAATGATTAATCCTAATAATAATTTAAGCAACAGTCTTTGTTCAATTAGTGATAATAACAATATTAACTTTTCTTCTTCATCTAAAATTAACAACTGCTATTGCATAGATTATTCAAACAATGAGTAATCTTCTGGTTTTTCAGTAATTCATCAGAACATTCGTAGTTTGAGAATGAATTTTGATACATTTTCCACTCATTTTTCCTCATTGAACCATCTCACTGATCTGATTTTTGTTTCTTAAATTTGGATTTATAAAGACGAAGTTTCTGATTTCTGATTCATATGCAACTGGCGGTGTTGGAGTATTTTTTCAAAGTAGGCAAAAAAATCCAAAAATAGAATTTGCAAAGTGCTGACGGAATTAGTTTCAGTTGTGAATTTCTGGTACCCACTATTGTTTCATTTGCGTTTATAGAGTACATAAATGTTCAATAAAATCCTTTATTGAACAGTTTTCTGGGTTTTTCGAATTTGAAACTTGTAGAAATATAATTCTAATATTTTAATATTAATATTCTTTCTGACTCTTCAGATGTCGATCACTTCTTGACGACTATATCTACGTTCGGTTTTGACTCTTTGCTGTCTCAGCCTACCCGTTTGAACCGAGTGTTCACCGTTATAACAAAATTAAGTTCAAAACTGCGTCATTTGACCTGAATTTAACAGATCACCACTTAACAAGTATTCAAATGGATAGTTATGTTACTATAATGTCCTCAAGAACCGTTTGAACTTTGAATTTTGGGAAGAAGTTTTTAGCACAACTGATCCGTCAATAGCTTTCAACATATTTTTGATGAAGCTACAGCTCATATCACGAATAGCAAACATATAAAAAGTGGCATAAGCAATAAAAATAAATGTCTGAAGGCGTGGATGACTCTTTCACTCCTGAGAAAAATCAGGAAAAAACGTAGACTCTGTCTTCGTTGCAGAAAATACCCAAATAATACTAGGTTAAAACAATATTACGAACAGCTAAATAAAGAGCTTAAAGAGTCTTGGCAATTCAAAAAAAGAATGGCGGGTTGTTGACGAAATGCTTAATAGAAAAGCTTCAGAAGTGGAAATAATTTTGAATGTTAACAACTCAACCATCTTCGACCCATTGGAAATTGCTGGTTAATTTATGATTTCTCTTGCAGCAATAGTTCTTTTTAGAACGCACATAGCAACAATATCACTTGCAGGAGCAATATTGATTAAGTAGATACGGAAAGTCAATCAGAGAGATTTTCTGTGAACCATTAACTGCTCTAGAGATCAAAAAACTAATCTATTCTCTTAAAACATCCAATTCTACTTCTTGTGATAAAATTTTAAGTTTTATGTTGACAAAAATTTCGTTTCAAATCTCTGATGATATATGATCTATTTTTAATGGATTGGGAATTTTCCACAAACTTTAAAAACGGAAACAGTATTGCCCCTCTATAAAAAGGGCAACAATACCATTGCAACTATTGTCCTATATCTTTGATCCGTGCGGCATCGGATAAAGAATAGTGCCGCAGTCCGTCCCAGCTTGCTGTAAGAGGCGACTAAATGGGACACCAATCATATACAGGCAACTATGACACCAAAAATGAGCCTGTGACACTTTAACACCTTAAAACTTTCCCACAAGTTTGTATGCAGTGGGTTCCCACGTCTGGAGACTACCGGTGGGGTAAAAGAACAGCCAATCAATTCGAAATGAGCATACAAGTGTCAAACCACTCAAACTTTAGATACACTTCATGGAAATGATCGCAATTAATAGCACTACCCCGCTGGGCACCACGATTGCAACGCACTCGGGTGATCCCAGAGCAAGCAGAAATGCCCGACGGATTCCGGGGGCGGGCAACATGAAGTTTTCAAAATATTTTCCTGAACTTCGGTTTGCAAGTTGGAACGTCGGATCGATGACCTCAAAAAGTTTAGAACTGGAAGCGATTATGCGTCGTAGAGTTCTACAAATCCTGTGCGTACAGGAAACGAAGTGGTGTAATACAGGAAATAAAGCGCGTTTTCTAGATTTAAAAACTAAGGCATTTAAGATGCTCTACCATGGAACGGTCAATAGACGAAATGGTGTTGGAATCGTTGTTGCAGCGGATCTTCTAAACAATATCTTTGATATTTTGAAAATATCACCGCTTGATGAGTGTTAAACTCGTCATACACAATGAAACGTGGAACATTGTTAGCGCGTACGCCCCACAAAATGGATGCGACCAATCAGAAAAAGATAAATTTTGGTCAGAATTCGGTAATTTGCTTAGAAATATACCTATCGATGAGATGCTCTTCGTAGGCGGAGATTTAAACGGCCACGTCGGAGAAACAAATGTTGATTATGAGGACTGCCACGGCGGTAAAGGCTTTGGAACCAGAAATTCAGCTGGCGAAGACATCCTTGTAGCGTGTAGGGCTTACGGCTTAACCATCTTAAATACAATGTTTATAAAACATCAACGACATCTTATCACGTACAGCAGCGGAGGCCACGAAACGCAAGTAGATTATCACCTCTGTAAAATATCGATGAGAAACCGTGTTAAGGACTGTAAAGTAATACTTGGAGGATCGCTAGTAAGCCAACACCGTCTGCTCATTACAGAATTTTTCACAGCGGAACCACCGAAAACACGGGCATCGTTTGGAAAGCCAAAAATCCGGTGGTATAATCTATCGAAGGAACGAAGCGCAAGATTTATCGCACTGGCTAAAGAACTACTTCAAAATATAAATGGTATAGCAGACTCACTTAGCCCGCAAGAAATGTGGAGCAGCATGCACGAGGAATGCATAACACTCGTCGGCAAAGAAACATGGTGGTGGAATGACGAAACCAAATGAGCTGTGGCCGACAAGAAGAGTGCATTCCAAGCGTGGGCAAAATGCTATCGGAGTGACGATATCGAAAAAGCTCGACTGGCTCTTGAATACGAGCGCCTTAAAAAGATCGCAAAGAAAGTCCTGGCTCGAACTCGAGCGGCAGCAGCGGAAAACCTGTACCAGGAGTTGGAACAAATATCCTCACGATCGGCAGACAGAAGGCAATCTATCCAAGAAGTTCAAACGTCGTACAATACTAAAATGCCAAATATTTTTAAGCTCGCTGCACAGACGCGAAAAAATTCAATGGAAATAACCTCGCGGAAATACATCAAAAACGCAGACGGTCGTTTACTAACAAATGAAACGGAAATTTGTGATCGGTAGCTTGAATACTGCAAGGAGTTACTTAACAAACAGTTTCCACGTGATATCGTGCCGACAGCTGGTCTATTAGAGGAGGAAGTTTCGGACTTTTCAATCGAAGAAATAATTACAGCAATCGGAGAAATGAAGCGGGGGAAAGCGGCGGGACCAGACAGCATTCCATCAGAGTTTTGGTCGAAGATGGATTGGATCGGCAGCGTTTGGCTATCGAAACTTTTAAATAAATTAAAATGTGGACAACCTATGCCGAATCAATGGAGAAGTAGCTTCTTGGTTCCATTATACAAAGGAAAAGGCGACACTCGAGAATGCAACAACTATGGTTCAATCAAGCTTATGTCAAACACAATGAAAATCGTCGAAAGAGTCCGTCTTCGGCAAAAAATAAAGCTCGATAATAGCCAGTGTGGATTTGTTGAAGGAAGATCGACGGTGGACGCTATCCAAAGCCTACGAATAATAATGGAAAAGCACCGAGATTCGTCTAAGGATTTACACATGGTATTTATCGACCTCGAGAAAACATTCGATCGAGTGCCTAGGGATCTCATATGGGCCGCGCTGAGGTCTCAAAACGTACCGGAAACGTATGTTAGAATAATACAAGACATGTACCGAAACGTGAAAACTGCGGTTAAAAGCTCTGTTGGACTAACGAGAGAATTTCCAGTTAATGTCGGAGTGCATCAAGGAAGCGTACTTAGCCCTTTCCTCTTTAACGTAGTATTCGACTATCTTTTAAAAGACTGCATGCGCGAAGCAAATGTAACGCCAATTCTCTTCGCAGTTATACTTAGCGATAACGTCGAAGATTTACAGAACGCCTTAGATTCATGGAGAAATGCGCTAGAGAGAAACGGGTTTAAAATAAGTCGTTCAAAGACGGAGCATTTGACGTGCCCATTTGCGCATCCGTTGCGACCTGTTCCGGATATAATGTTAGACGGAATAGTTCTTCCGAAAAGCACTATCTTTAAGTATTTAGGATCAATCGTTAACATGGAAGCGAAATGTGACGACGACGTAAACCACAGAGTGAGTGTGGGATGGATGAAATGGCGGGAAAATTCGGGAATCTTTTGCGACCGAAAATTTCCACTTAAATTAAAGGGGAAACTCTACACCACGGTTGTTAGACCAGCTCTTATATACGGTTCACAGTGCTGGACAATGTACGAAGCGTTTAAAACAAAATGACGGCAGCGGAAATGAAAATGTTAAGGTGGTCTTATGGAGTCACTAAACGCGATTGCATTAGATCTACGCGTATAAGAGGAAGTCTACATATAAGGAATTCGGTAACCGAACAGCTTGAGGCGAATAGAATAAGCTGGTATTGCCACGTTCAAAGAAGATCTGCGGAAAATCCGGCTAAAAAGGCACTATCAACTACGGTCACTCCAACTGTAAGAAAATGAGGTCGGAAAAAGAATTCCTGGATTTCTCAGATGGCAAATGCGCAACAACGCCTGGGGCTAACCACTGAAGCGATCCAGGATCGAGCGTTATGTAGACGCGTTCTGCGGTCTGCGACATTAGCCAACCCCATAAGCGGAGCAGCATCGATGCAGTAAAAATGGGAAACTCGTTACGCATAAGTTCGTATAACGAGGAAAGGGTTGATAAAAGGATAAGAAGAAGAAGAAGAAATTGTCAACCAGGTCAAAAAACATGGTTTTGAGAAAAAAACACGTTTAAAGTTTTTTTTTCTAAAAAAAAAATGTTTGAAACTATGAAAAAAAGTACCTTGTGTGCTTAGTCAGCGGTACCTGGTTCATACGTTTTGGCCTATATAACATTTTGTATACTATTTTCAAAGGTACCTTTTATAAGAATTTTTGACTTGCCACTATGCTTTTGGTATCTGGTGATAACTTTTCCCTGCAATTTTGACTACTTGGGAAAATCAATGCAGCTATATGGGGGAAAGACACATGTCCGGGTTTTTTTTCGTAAAAATGAAAAATGTAATATCATCACGATTAATTCATAGGATGGCGCCTATAACGTAGTTTAAAGAATCTGGATTCTTTCACAGGAGGTGGAATGTTCAACCCTTATCTGAACTTTAATTTTATAGATCCATTGTGGAATATGCACGAGTATGTACATAATATATGAAACCGTATGTGGAAGAAATAGCGGTAGAAAAACCTGTGGTATTCGGTCAAAAAGGAATGCAGTCCATTTTGTAAAGTAAAAAGTTTTATCAGTCATACGACGGCCAAATTCTGGCGGCAGTATGTTTCAGACCCGATAGATGTATTTTATATGCACACTTTTTTAAACCTTTTATGTTAGAGTTTTACGTTTCGATTAATGCTACTCAGTTTTTGCTGAAAAATTTTCTTAAATTCTCTTTTGGCTCTGAATGATAATAATTTTCTTTGAACCCGCCTACCTTTTACAAAAGCGAAACAATAACAAAGAAAGTGCACAAAATAACGAAAGAATCACAAAAGAGTATGCAGGAAATGGAAAGAAAACTGTAGACCATTCACATTTCCTTTCATTTTTCAACTATAATTTTGGGAACTGTTAGCAAAAACTGAGTATTGTGAACCGTGTCTACTGAATCCAGTTTCCATTTAGGAAGGAAAAAGGAAAGCAACAATGTAACCTCAGTACATTGGTATCACCGTTTTACTCGTATATAGTATGTACAGACGAAGAAAACAATCGGTGCTTGTTTTGGTATCTGCACATTCAGAATCATTGAAAATGAATACGATTCTTTGAAAGTGTGAAGTTTAAGCAAGTTTCTGGTTGTTTGCTGCACTACGTTTCGTTTTAAACCATGAGTTTTTCTTAACATGATTGCATAGTTTCAGTAGCAACATTCGGCGGGTTATTGCTAATGATAAATAACCAGTTAAATGACACTATCATCGCTTATTAACTGGTTAAATATAAAACGCGTATCAATACTTCTTATGTTATAATGCATATTTATATTTCTCCATGTTTTCGTATTGCTACTACAAAGCAGGTTTGACTAATTTATCGGGCGTTAACTTAATTACTATTCTTCGTTTCGCCTCTTTAAACATGGGCTGAAACTTTAGCTTCTATGCTTTTTAAACCGGATTTAGGAGCACGTTGAACATGCTTCCCCGAGTTAAGTTCAATGGCAGGCAACGTATAGACCTTTACGATGTGCGGTAAAAGAAATGTCATGATGTGAATTGGTTGCCATTTTGACAGAAATGAAAAGAAAATGAGCTCTGTTTGCACGAAAATTTTATTTGTGCAAACTTGACGACATTAAGTTGGAAGAAATTATATTGATTAGATGATGTGCTCATTTTATGGCGTTTTGAATTGTTCGTATAACATTTCAAAGCTTGCAAAGTTTGTGGTTTGTAACAGTAAATGCGAGGTCTTAAAATGCCTCAAGGAAATAAGTTTGGCGTCATCAGATCTAGCCGACCAGTTCAAATCGCCAAAATAAGAGATCACGCGGCAATTCGTGATTCCAAGTCTCTATCATTGGCCGAGCTTTGTAAGCGATTGCTCCGTCTTGCTGGAACCAACAATGCCCCAGACCCAGTTCAGGAACTTGCGGCAAAAAAGACTTCTTTGACACAAGTCCATAGCACTTACCAGTTACGGCTACGGTGGTGCCGTCGGTGTTCTCACAAAAATAAGGGTAAATCACTTTTTCACTTCAAATGCCACCCAACAGTCACTTTGAGGGGATGCAATGACTCTTCACAAATTTTGTTTATATACATAACCAGAAAAAAAAATTCTTCGTGGGTTTCGTCGCTCACTACTACTACGCTCACACCACATCTTCCCCTTCTTTCACCAGGTTTAAGACCGCGTAATAATAAGTAAACCTCAATTGACGATCAGAAGGCAGTAGTTGGTAAACCGTATACACTTTATAAGGGAACATCTTAAGGTCTATGACTAAAATTCGACGCAAAGAACGTCTGCTTATGCCCAATTGTGTGGATCGTTGTCTCGTCGATGTTTGTGATTCTCCCGGATGTCGCCGGTTAGAGTAGTGATAATCGCTGATATCGTGATAATCGCTGATATCGTGATAATACGAGACCGGCCACTTCTTACGACATCTTTAATTGGACCCAGTTTTCACAAGCCGCTCAATCAAACGCTTAATTGTGCCGGACGACGAGGAAAATAACGACGGAATTCATTCTACGCTAAAAAAAAAGAGACTTACTGATCAAATAAGCAGTAATAATATTTCTTAGTTCTTCAGGTGTGTATCGCTCCATTGCTTCATTTCAACTAATTCTCATTCTGTCTACAATATGTCAAAGCAATGACATTTAACGTCATCTGCAAAAAATATGGCACATTCTTATTAAGCCCTACTATTAATGCATTTCATACTAATTTAACCTTTATTACTAAAGTCTCCCGATTTGATTTTGTTTCCTCTTAGGAAAAGCAATTATTAAAGATTTTTTGTATTATTACTTTTAAATTAAATTTGAAAATGTTTGTCTAGTATGTATTTACATACAACAAATTAATATGAAAGCGTTTTCGAAAAAACAAACTACCTCGAAAATTAAGTGGGTGGTTTGGCATTTGGATTTTAGAATTTTTTAGCCAATTAAAAATACATCATATAGTTAATAAACTAAATTTGTCTCACTAGTAAAATTAAGATGCGGCGTGCCAAATTTATATGTAGTTCTAATTTTGTACAAAGTTAATGGTTGAAATGTGCCTATTTTATTATATTGATATCTGTCTGTAGCAAGTATTGTTTGTTATTTAGGAATTTTTGCATATTTTCACGTATAAATACGAAACTTAAATTTTTTCGACCTATTAATTTCCATTTATCCGGTTGATTTATGTGCGTAGTAAATGTAGGTTAATTTGTAATTTTATGGAAAGTTCAAATTTAAATTTGTATTTATTTTCAACTATTTTTGTAGGAAATTAAAATGGCTGATGTTCTTTATAAACAAGATGTTGATTTGGGATATACATTATCTACCATAAAGTCTTCAAGTATAGTTTCTTCAAATAAGAAAGTATACCGGGAAGAAGAAGCGGAAAAGGTTGAAGCCATCCAAAGTATTCAGGTAATGCAATAATTTTAAATTACTAACATACTTGTATATGTGTATATACATATGTTAAAAGCCTTAATTGCAGTTCAAAACTGTTCGTTAAAACTATTAGTTCAATAAAAAATTGATGCAGTGAAAGAGGTAAAAAAGCGATGCCCACAACAGAGCAGGAATTTTGTGAAAATAGAAAATTGGAGTAAGCGAAACATATGTAAATAAGTAGTGCGCATATGTAACATGTGTATGTACGATTTTACGAGTATAGTCGTATATGTATATAAAAACGGATTTGTGAAACAAATGCACTGCTATAAATGTAAACAGGATGATCTAGATACTGTGTCCAAGCCCTTGACATATTTTGAGGAAAAAATTGTTTAGGAGGCGTCGGAAAGGCATCTCTCCGAGAATCAGTGGTTTTAAATAAAGCTTTAGGCTGTAATGTTTTGACTTTCATTGAACATAAAATCTTTCAAATTTATACGTGTATGACAACAAATGGGGTATGGTTGACCATATAATTAAGAGTACTTTAATTGTTAAAAGTTAAAATTGCTTTAAAATGAATGTGTCAAAAGTTGTTGAGGATCGAAATATTTTAAAATATTTTTTTTGTTTTTAAAAAAATTCAAATATTGGATGTCATCATTTTTCCGGAGAATTATATGTATAATCATACGTGTTTTGTGTTATTTAGACAATTCTGCTGGTTGGAATGATAAAGGAATTAATATTATTATTATACATACTCGTACTATATAGTAGCTCCAAAACCAAAAGCCTGTCTCTACGCTTATTTCATGTCGCCTCAAAAAATATGGTCGTATTTCACTCCGGTTACAAAAACTTCATATCCTTTAAAAATAAGAAATCATTTTCTTAATTCTCTGTCAACAATTTGTACTGCGATGGGTAAACTACTGATTTACTGTAACAACCATCATGGGATTAGAATGTGCCAAGGCTCTTTGGATGTAATTATCTTTTTGATCCGATTGATAGTTTTCGAATGCACATTCGTTTACTCAAATTTCGCAGTCTTTATCAAAAGGTTATATAATGGTTCGCAAAGTGTTGTTTGATAAATTGGGTGGCCGTGGCTCAAGTGGTAGTGTATTGGCTTTCAAATCGGACGGTTCGGTGTTCAATTGCAGCCGCGCCCGGAAGACACTCTTTTTTTCAGGCAACTAAAACCAACTTAAGTCTGAGCCCAAACATCTTTCTTTCTCTCTTTATCCCGTTGTCCTAAAAACTTAACACGTGCTCAAGCACTTTAAGTGTAGTCATACCCACTTGAGTGTTAAGTTATTTAAAAAACAAAAATAAGTTAAGTCACAAACCAAAACAAAAAAAAAAACAGGTGGAATTTTGCATTTCTCGAATAATTTTGATAGTTTTGTTTTAGGAAAACTTATACATCACATAACCCAAATAAATATTTGACTTAGCTAAGAACGTGAATTTTTCTTAATTTAACTTAAGTCCTGCGTCATTTAGAATTTTAAGAACTTACTCAACTTTTTCGACATGCACTCTTTTATTTGGGGCTGTTATCAGTACGCCATCTTAGAATACGACCACCCCTTTTATGCCTGTCAACAAACTATTCGTATAGCGTATAGCGAATTGTTAATTTCTGGACTCATTTTCCAGAATTAAGTGCTAGTACACCATTAACAAATCTAATTTTGTAAATTCTTTCCCACAATGTAATTGCACGAATAATTCTTCGCTTCGAGGAAGAGAGTAATTATCAATCAACAATTGAGGGTTAACAGTGATTTTGAAATCGCGACAAAAACGTACTTCACCAAATTTTTTAAAAATGGGATCGATTGGGGTTCCCCACTCACTAAACTTTACAGGTTCTAATACCCAGTCCAACCGGCTTGTCAATCTCACTTTCAACCTTTTCTTTCAATGCGTAAGGAATTTGCTATGGCTTGAAGGATTTAGGTTTGCAGTTTTCCTTATCATACAGCGATACCTTGCTTTTAAGAAATTAACTTAATTTGCCATTAAATAATGAATTAAATTTTTTAGTAGTTGCACGAACTTCTGGCAAAATATTTGTTCCTATATAATTAATTATACGAGTACCAATGGCTTAAAAAAATTTAACCTAGCAATGGTGGATCACTATTACCGACAACAACAAACTTGTTCTTGCAGATATCATTGTATGAAACATCCATTACACGTTTTGATTGTTGTACCATTACAATTAATAAAAGTGAAATTAATTCTAATGTATGTATTGTAACATATGTATATTAAAATTATCGCGGCACGTTTTTAACGAAATCACTGAAATAGAAGCTCTTGTGTCTATTTCCATAATCCTAGGAATTCTATTCACACACACTTTTATATTGATTGGTTCAATCGAATTTAAAATAGAACAATATTATACGGTCGGAGTTTTGCAATATACCTGAAATAATGCGCATAATTGTTATTGTTATTTGATCTACTTGAACAAACTCGTTACAGATGATCTGTAATCTTATAACGCTCACACCCATATTTCTTAAATCGGCATGAGCTGCTTGAATGATTTGTCAGTCTGTAAAATTACACATTTAAAATGAATATGAATATGAATGTGGAATACACTCCTATGTAGAGCGTACGGTACAGCTAGTGGAGCTACGCTTTCGAAAGACAGCTTATCCCTTGCTTTACCTTCTGCAGTCTCATCACGAACTTAGCGCTGACTTAAGCTCATCACCAAACTCAAAGCTTATGATCGCACTCGTGCTGCCCATTAACTTACTGTTTCGTGATGTTCTTAAACTGCAGAGTAAAATTTATGCCGTTTTGCGAACCCAGAAATGGTAGGCGTAAGATGATTATCGAATTCTTTGCTAAGCACGGCATACATAGGCGCTTCCATTTGAACGGGATAGATCAAATTTAAACCAATTTGTACCTTTGATTCTTCTGATAATGCACCACTATTAAAATTGCTTCACTTTCACACTCTCATCGTTGGCAATGAAAAACTTTTCCAACTGGTCTTTAAATATATGGTATGTCAGTCATTGTGGTTAAAATCGAATTTTTGTACTGAGCCAAAAATCGGCATTATTTACTTTTAATCAGTAGAACCATTGTATATGAAACTAATAGTACTATCATCAAGCGATATTTTTTGGTATCCACTTTGACCGCCAGTTTTGGGGGTCCATTCCACTCTGAATTTTAATCCACTTGTTACGTAAGTGATTGATGGTAAGAAACAAATGATTAATTTTACAGGAATCGTTTTTTTCTTTCGTTTTTTTCTGTATATTATAAGCAAACGTGCGATTTCTGGTTTTAATCAAGTTTGGGCCAATAGATATCGATGACATTAATTGAGATATTTTTCTCAAGGAATGAAAACAGTTTTTGTCGTTTGCGATATTTTCGCTGTCATGCTCTCAAATTTGTGAAAAAGTTTATGGCGCTTACGATAAAATTAAAGACCAATAAAGATTTTGCTCGAAAACAAAATAACATTTCAATTATTTCTTTATGGAATAGATTTATCGATAAATTGTGCTTATAGATGGTATACTAAATCCCGAGCTTACCATATGGGAATATAATGAGGGAGGCTTATAAAAAAAAAACTTCAGACAAAAATCTTTTTCGCCACTGCAAGGAAGAGAAAAGCACATAGCAGACATTATGAGCGCATTTTAATTTTTAATGCATTTTTATTTCAAATATTTAATGACTCTTATATGCTAGACAAAAAAAATGCTTAAAAATTAGCTTAAATAACTTAAAATAAAACAATCTTATTCTAACTTACTGGCCCCATGCGGGCACTCTAAGTTCAACATTACTCTTAACCTATGTCTTTCAACGTAACGTACAGAAGTTTGCCTACTATTATGTATTAAATATAATTAAAACTAAGAAAACAACTTTTTATTCAAAAAACTTAGTGAATGGACTTTTTTTTATTAAATAGATGATAAAACTTACAACTAAATTTAAAAACTAATTTCAAAACTACCTATATATTACTTTTAAACCTACTTAACCTACTTATACTAACTTATTATTGTAAATATTATACAATTATTTTTTTTTTGTATGGATCACCATAATTGTTACCCATCTCGTTTTTTGTTGTTTTATAATTTTTTTCTATTTTTTTTTTTTATATATATTTTTTTTTAATTTTACTTTTTTTTTTTTTTTTTTTTAAATTAACTTAACCTACCTAAGCCTATGTAAGCCGGCCACGTCTAAAAGAAGTAAAAAATTAGGCTGACCGACTCTGCTCCCTAATGGAGCTACCCTGCACTAGAGGAATTCGACGATGGAGCTTCCCCTTCTTCTGCAAGCCACCAAAATTGTTGGTGCTGCCGAGCAACATCCCTCATGTCGCGACTCCCTACCGCCTTACTAAACCGGAGACGCTCCGCACTGCCTTGTGCGACGTCTCTGTCGTAGTTGAGTCGCCTGTCCGCAGCTGTTCGAGCGACGTGGAAGATTAACGGCACCGCTAATCTGTTCTGGATCAGTCCTATTTTGTCGAGGTAGAGGAACGCTTCTGGAGGAATAAAGCCGTCAAAGCGAACTCTCTCGTGATACATATTATTGGGGTAGTAAGCCCCAGAGATCAGGTTATTCGACGAGGTCATTGCTCTTGCAATGTGCCTTCGAATCAACTTAATAACAAAATTGTCCACTCTTATTAGGTATTCCCTATTGTACAAGACCTTGTTAGGATAGAATTTTATGTACTGAGACTCTGGTGTTCTGTATAGGCGAAGACAAGCCCTAAGCCAAGCCCTCTCAAACACCCGAATCTTTTCCAAAAGACTTGCTCTCACGTTGAACCACACGGGACAACCAAATGTAAGCATAGGCCGAATAAGGGCCATGTAGCAGATCACCTTTACCCTCGCATCGAGTTGCCTGCTATAAAATAGTCTCTTTGTAAGGGCAAAAGCACCTTTGGCTCTGGCCAGAGCAACATCTATATGTTTGTTAAAATACAGATATTGATCTAGCCAGATCCCAAGGTATCTGACTACATTTCGACAAACAAGTGGCTGCCCGTGTTGTCCAACGATCTGAAACTTACGCCAATTCTTTCTGGTATCCGCAGAGGCCCCAGACAAAGGCGTCCTAAACAGAATGGTTTCCGACTTCTGAAAGTTGATCTTCAACTTCCAGTCGTCGCAATATTGTTTAATTTTATCGAAGTCACGCTGCAAAAGCATGTTTATAACCTCAATCTTTGGACCTGATCTGTACGCGATTAAGTCGTCTGCGTACGCTATGGCATGGTGAAGTGAACCTATCAGATCACTTGTGTAAATGTTGAAAAGGATTGGCGAATTGACCGCACCTTGTTGCAGACCGTTTTTAATGTTGAATGTACCAGTAGAAGTCACATCGCCATTTTTCACGATGAACTGTCTATCTGTGAGCATATTGAAAAGAATATACAGCAGTGGTTTACTAATGCCCAGTCTGTTCAACTTGTAGAAGAGTCCCTCTAACCATACGGTATCGAAAGCCTTCTCCAAATCAATCAGGCAGGCACCCGTGCACTGTTTCTTGGCTTTGTTCCATTGGATATCAGAAACCAGTTTAGACGCGGCATGAATAACGTCATGCCCCGCCTTGAAACCGAATTGGTTATCCGGAACTATATTTCTGTCCTCATTCCACTTAGTCAGGTCTCTATTGATGACTTTTTCGAAAACCTTACTGATGTTTGGAAGGAGACTGATCGACCGGAGATTCGCCGGATTGGAGGTGTCTTTATCCCTTTTGGGGATGGGATGTACCACCGCAGTTTTTCAATGCGCTGGATAATGTGCATTATTCATTGCATTGTTAAACAGGTTGGTATAAATGTCCACCGCTTCTAGTGGGAGATGTCGAAGCACAATGTTCGGTATTCCATCGGTTCCCACTGATTTCTTACTTCTTATTGTGTCGAAGATCGTTTGAAGCTCTTCCTTCGAAATGAACGGGGGTTGTTCCCTTTCATTGGCGATGACATTATTTGCCATGTTCTTGGCACTGAACTGGGTGAAACCCGAGTTCTCGATTCGCCAATTCACTATTTCATTTCGAAGGTAGAAATTGTGCCCAAGGACTTGATTTTCCAGGTCGTGGTTCGGACCAATGATGTCATTTGTCTTGTACACTTCCTGGAAAGTCGCTCCTATAGCCTCGACCTTCTCCTGCGGATCTTCGATCATCATCATCATCGTTAGACAGATTTCTGTTGGACGGTGGGTAGAGCGAATTAGAGGAGAGTGCTCTAGTCAGTGTCCTGGAGAAGTGTGTCCAACGCACTCTACTATAGTTGTAGGAATGCCTTTGAACATACTCATCCAATTCCGCATTTTCGTTCGGAACGGTTATTTCGGTACTAAGACCGCAATGGTCACTGTCATACACAATAGTGCGAAGACAGTTTATAGTATGTTGAGTCGTGCCGGTCAGTTGTATACGTGTGTCGAATAGCAGCAGATCCAGATAGGAGCCGTGCCTGGGAAACGACGGACTATCCGTCGCCTTTAGGCCGAGTCGGTACATCACACTGTGCTGACCCCACCAATTGAATAGCAGGTTCCCTCTAGTGTTTGGTGTATTATTTCCCCAATCGCTGTGTTTGGCGTTGAAATCTCCGCCGATAATGAAATAGCTTTCCTCCAATTCCAGTCTCAGGAATCGAAAAAGTGTCTCGAGCTCTGAGATGAATTGGGTGGATTGAGTAGCCTTAGGCGCATAAACAGACACCATGTATAACCGCTTTCCACTGCGGAGAGGGATATACATGATGCATGCTTCTAGCACCTGAAACCTGCGTACTTCACGACTGTATATTCTTTTAAAACGTATACCTTTTCTTACGAAGATTGCAACGCCTCCTCCTTGTATGGAGTTGGGTCAATTTCTTCGCATGATTTTATACCTTCTGTGCCTTATTTTGTGTCTTTTGGTTAGCTTAGTTTCGCTAACCAAAAGCACATCAGGGGCTTGGTCTTTAAGCAACTTAAACAGTGTGTCTCTTCGCTCAATCCTAATTGAGTGAATTAACATTCACTGCAAGGACCTTTGGCAGCGAACACATTGCAAAATGTTTTCGTGCCTTTTTACTTTTTCCCAGTGAACCACCTGGTAGTCTAGGACATTGATACTCCTAAGACTATCCAGACGGCTTTCGGGACTGAGCTGCACCAGGAAGAACGGTAGCTTCTGTTTCTCCCTTTTGGCTCTGGCTGTGACGAACGGCTTAACCTCCACGAATTTAAGACCGTCGCATTCTTTCTCTTTGAGCATTGCGAGGAGCTCCTCCGAATTAGTAGACCCCCTCAGCAACATAGTTTGCAGCTTTTCCCCCTTCGGGGTGAAGGAGAAGAACTCCGTCGTCGAATCCCTTAATAGGTTTTTAATTTTATTATAGCGCTCCACTATATTACAGTGGATCGCATGCCTATCTACACTAAGCCTCTTAACAAAAAAGTTTGAGCCAATGGCCGACTTACATAATTCGATCGTGTCCTTGAGTTCCATCTTGAACGTATTTATGGGTGGAACCCTTTGTTTCTGCTGCTGCTGCGGTTTTTGTTGCTGTTGTTTCTGCTGTTGCTGTTGTTGTTGTTTCTGTTGCTGCTGTTGTTGTTGTTGTTGTTGTTGCTTGTTTTTATTTGCTTGTATGTGTTTTTTTGGCTCTGCCTTAGGCTGCTGCTTTTTATTTGGGCTTTCCTGATGTTCCCGTGGCTTTGTCTGTTCGACATCTTGCTGCTGCTGTTGGGCAGGCTCGCTTTCTCTCTCCCTTCGGAATAGCGGACCGCTCTTTTTGGCTCATCGTCCGATCGTACTTTGGTTGTTTGGTCTTGTTTCTGTTTTAATTTTAAAAATAAAAACTACTAAAAGTTTTCGGGAATCGAACCCACGACCCCTGATTTAATCGTTCGACGGCACTACCACCTGGTCTACCAAAACACTTGTCACTATCTGCTCTATTTGTTTATTTCAATTTTTACTATTTTTGTTTTTACTTTTACGAGTAGCCGAAACACGTTTATTCCTCGTGGAGGTCTATGAACGACTGACATTATGAGCGCAATTTAAGCATTCATGAACAAAATGGATTTATGTAAGAGGCAGTTAGAGGAGAATAATTTTCAACATTTTTCTTCGTTTACTTTCCTTTTGGAGGCCGATTATCTTGCCGAGTATAATCCAACTCAACATTAGGAGCTATTCTTTCAGCTAAAATCGGAATTCGAAACTCGTTTTGACAACATGTTCTTTTTTTTAAACTCGGTGGTGCCTGCGTAGCATGTCGGGGTTCTCAAAATAGCCCTTGCAGCAATACCAGTTGGGTACCACTGTTTTAACCAAACATCCCTTCTACGATCTTTAGGAATTGTAAAAAATGACAAGGAAAATGTTCTTTTGATATTGTCATAATCTTTGTATGAACATTTAGACATTCTGAAAATCAAAAATGACGGAAACTAGCACTGCACTGCCAATGGCTCAATCCGATGTGGTATTCGCCATGAAATAAACACACACATTCCCCTCAGACCCCACATCACAGGCATAGGTGAAAAGGAAATATTATGTTTGTGTAAAAAAAGCAAAAAGGAATATGCTATGTGTGTGTGTACTTTTTTGAGTGCATTTCTTTCGCTTCATTTTCATTATCTCTCAGATTCACGTAGAGGGCACCTACCAAAGCCACTGACAGTCAGGCACTGCGTTGAGTTAGGTCGACGAGTTATTTACATTGCAAAGTATCTATCTTACTCGACACAGCATAATGTTTGAGTGGGGTGGGTTTGTGCATAGAGAGCTACTGGTATGGGATTGGTTAGATTAGAGCGGAATTGTTTTATGCAATGCTTTATGATATGAGTGCATTTGCATATGGAGATTATTGAGGCAAAACAGCGTAAGATTTTTGTGGTACTCGGCGAAGGGTATCTACTTGGGCCGATAGAGGCACCACCATCGATTTTCTCAAGTGATACTCGTAGTACTATTGTATATGAAACAACGGTAGAACTTAATTTTAATTGTTGTAAATATTTTTTATCCGCATCGCTACTGTAATGACTCAAGCTAAATGCACGAAATAAACTTATGTAAATATCTATATTAATAGAATGCTGAATAAGTTAAGCCATCAACGACACTTGTCATGAAATTTCTTACATCCAATCTAACCACTCTTGTAGTGGCGCTATCTAATTGGTACACAATGGTTTTCTTATGTTGCAGTAGTATACCGCCAATAGCTCTTGTAACTTGTTTCGCAAAATTATAACTAAATGGAGCTTCGAATTGAGCCTTAAAGGAACCGATACGGTTCCAGTACATAATAAAAACTTTTGTTTTGCATTTGGACGAAATCCTTGTTTTCAGTACGTTATAAGATGAGCCATAACGTACTGAAATGATTCCTTATAAAAATTCGAAAGAATGAACTATGAATGTATTGCAAATACTGGGATTGGAAAACCCAAAGTAGTAATTACATTAAGAATAGTCCCGTATTCCGGCAAAACAACAATCTTTGCAGAAAAAAAAACAAAACAACGTTGAAACTATGAGAGCTGCAATTGCAATCACCAAATAATAACGACGGTAGAGAGAAAGGTGTGCGGTAAAAAATGACCCCGGGAATTTTTAATGGGGTTCGAGAATTTTTTATATGTATGCATTTTAAGCTATATCTTTTATTGTTTTATTATATGAAAAACTTTTTAGTTCATCCTAGGTTACAAACAATTGGCTTATAATTGCCATTTTAAATATTAAATCCAATCATATTTTTGTTTATATTCTTTTTATGACACTCCCAAACTGGATGGAAACTAACAATCGACTAAGTCTATTTCAACTAAACTTTCGGTCTAGTTTCTGACATGTTAGCTTAGATAAGGTAAAGCATTGTTCTCTGAGCTCTGTTTTTTGAGCTCAAGAAACATGAAAAAAGAACTAAGTCATCGTTTTTATCACAGTTTTTTCTGTGCGGACCAATCGGTTTCTGCTATAAGTATATGAAAAGCTAGGGTTATAATTCACAATTTGAATTTTGTTTATCAGAGAGCCTTAGTGTATGATGTAAGCACTCTGTAAGAGAAACAAAATATCTACCCTTTTTTGGCAGTTCACCTATTTTGTAAGAAATCGCAGACTATACTATATTTTAATGTTAATGCTTTTTCGACAGTTTTTTCTAGGTTTGACTTAAACGATATAAAACTATTCCATAATTGTAAAATTGAAATAATATGCAGTTTCACAAAAAAAAATGCTGTACCCCAACAAGGTATCCAGTTACTAAGATGTAACGAATTTTTCGGTTTTTGAACTTTGGTGGTCAGGTGAACAATCGAGTTGTACAAAATATTTCATTTGTGCAATGGCTGTAGTTCAATATTGGATTTTAAATTGAAGGGTTTAGTCTTTGAACTACATTCATGTTGTTTAGTCAACTGAAATCACGGGAGTGGGGTGAGTATTTGCCGAAATACGATAACATTTCTTAATTAGATGACAAATGCCAGCCACTAAATCTTATATTCTACTCTAAAAATAAAATAGCCACACTTGGTCGATTTTGTATAAAGTGCTTTAACAAATTATAATTGATGAAAAAGAAAACACGTCGAAAATTAGTTTAAGATATCTGAAATCTTTATAATCAAGTGATTTGACTCAAGATACTCAAATTCTATCTACTAAAAGGTCCATGCCAATGCCTCCAAAAAATCGAATATTAGACTACTCTGGTGTAAGTCTTACAGCTAGTTTTTATAATAATGAATGTGAACATGCTGTTATTCAAAGTAGGAATGAAGATTTAACCTGGTAGATTTTTTTTGATACTCTTCGAAAAGATACCGTCAGATGGTTCATCCTTATATGCCAAAAGTGTGCAAGAGTTTTGATTAGACTTAGCAGAAAATTGTTATGATTAATTCCCGGCAACTGTCAAAGCTGCCCCGAACCAAAAAACATCTTGGAATACACACTTATTCCAAGACTGGGTTCAATCAAACTCCAGGAAGCGTTAGGCGCCACGTGATTTTTCTAGGAACCTTGAACTATAAGAAAAAAAACAACCGAAGGACCGAATTCGACAAAAGAGGAAAATCTTCCCCGAATAAAACAAATAAACCACCAAACAAGAAGAAGAAAAAAACTATTTTACCACGTTATAAACGCTTTGTTGAGCTTGGCGATTTATTTGTTAAATAAGCGGTACACCCGTCGATAGAGTGATACGCTATTTCACAAGTCCCGAACAAAAAAATTAAGCTAACAGGTCGGGTGTCTCGTCTTTTCCCGAGATTTTCAACTCACTCGCAGCATACCGGAGTCTCACTTTTCAAGCTGTAAAAACGAATTTCTACACTGCACTGTACTACTTTCACTCTACTTAAGTTTGTTCCTTCTGGCGGTGCTATGCCATGTTCTGGCAGAATTTTATTCTCAAATCCCTTCGTCCTTCTACTCCTTTCTATCTTCTGTTGGGACCTTCCTTTCTCCTTAGCCTTTTTCCCTCGTTTGCCAGAAAAGCTCACTCGCGTCTTTACTAATATTTACTTTACTCTGCTTTTAACAACGTTCTTAAAAACAAAGAAATATTGCTGTTCGCAAAATCCAAATTGTAAAAAAAATCGCTCGAAATTAAATTCTATCGCTTGTCGACACAAAAAGGACTTCCAGTTCTTTTCTTTATTTCCAAAAACTCCCGCCAGACTCACGCACTCATTCTCACAAAAACTCACTCACACATTCGTCTAGCGCTAGCGGACCCAACATATGGGGTTATTAGCTACACAACTAGTAACTTTGCTAGTGTGTGCTCCCGTGTCCCACTAGGCCACTCCTCAGTCACTGAGTTCTCTCCCGCTTCCGGTGATAATTGGGAACTCGACAGAGCGAGTTTATAAGAGTTTGTGGATCCTAGACATTGGAAATTGCGGAGAGCAATGTTTCTTCTATTGCTGTTACCCGGGTATTTTTCTCGCACTGAATTACTCAAATTTGCAAAACAAACCAAAAGCGAAGGAGAAAGAAAGTCTGATTGAAGATAGATGGAGTGTAGGGACGAAGGAAGAAGGTTGTGTGGGTATAATCCCAACTGATTACACCCCGATCTAGCCCTTCTCTAGATCGACGCCCAAAAAAAAAACTAAGTGTAAGTGCATGTGTGCCACTTTACCCCGCGGGTCCCTACCTACTCCGTTGGATTGGCACGGCGCTCAGATTTGGGGGGAATGGGGACTGACCAATAGCGTGTCACTCCTTACAATTATGTTTTTGGTTTCTGTTTGTTTATGTTACGCTGTGGGCCTTTCTGCTGCCCTGGTCTTTATTATGATTATTGTTATTATCGTGTTGTTATTTAATTATTGTTTTTTTTTTATGTTGGTATTATTTTTGTTTGTTGTCGCTGATGCTGTTTGTACGAGTATGTTTTATAAATGCGTATATTCATCCCTCCATCCCACGATGGAGGCTGTCTTAAAGCTTGGCCGTCCGCTTACATGCCTCTGCATCGGTGGGGAGATGGCTTAAAAAGGGTCGTCGTCCCTTTACCCATCGAAGCGATGTTTTATTGATGCTACGACGTTGGGGTGTGTTAGATAACTTTGCCCGTCCGCCTTGCTCCTTCGTTGCTCCCTCGTTGAAGTGTGGCCATAAAAGACATCGTCATCTCTTTCCCCTTGAACCTTTTGACGTCCGCATCCACATCGATGACGATATGCGATGCTTCTTGTTTGTAACCACACCGGTTTCGAGATGTGGTATTCCTTAAGCCTTTTTGTCTTAGGGGTTTCTTTGGGGTGTAAGCTTCGGGGATCGTCCTCCCCCACCCGTCTTCATCGTGTTGGGGTGTCTGGCTAGAAAGGACCCTCCCGGCGACGACTTTCAGACGTCCCGTCTGATGCAGCTCGTTGCGAGTCTCCCGTTTAGCCTAGGGGCTCCAACAACTGTGTTACTGATGGACCTCCTGTCGCACCATGCGTTCCTGGTTCGTCGTGAGTCTCCCTACCGTCCTTAGGGCTTCACCGAACGATCCCATTCGTTTTTTCTCTACGAAGAGAACCGCTTGTGAAACTATGTGGATTCCTTTAAAGGTCTGTGGTCGATGGACCATTGGCCGTGGTTGGTGGGATCATGGCTGCTTTCCACCTCCGCCAGAGCTCGGTCTTCCCACTCATAAGAAAAGAGGGAACTAAGGGACATGAACAAGGAATGGTGGTAATCCTTGTTGCGGGAACATTTACCGCAACAATATCTATGCCGCACAGATAAAAGCTATGTGAAGTTTTGTAGATGGCCGGTTAAGTAAATTTTAAAACTACTCATATTGGGTCTTAGTTCTTTTTTTGTAAAAGAAAAAAGTACCTAATAAGGATAATATCTTACCGTTGTAACAAACTTTGTTATCCATTCTTTCTTCACTCCTAAACGGTTTCTGGTTTTACATAAATTTTTCGTTTTAAATACATATTATTACCTTTTTCTAAAACAACAAAAAAATACATATATGCTGTTTTTTTTTCTATTCCTTTTTCAGGAGAACGAGCTGGCAGACATACTTTATCAACAAGATATAGATTTGGGTTATATATTAGCGTCAACAAACGAAAGTGACATAACATCTCTAACTACTGTATCAGCTTTACAAGAAAATTGCAAAACAATATCGGATCATGCAAGTATAGAATTAAATAAAGTAAGCTTAACTTGGCACCTTGGTTTGATTTATAGATTTTATGTTTATTATTAATCTTTTAATGCACAGTTTTTATATATTGTATGTGCATATAAGAGCTTACATATTTGTTATATCAAAACATAAGTGCGGGGAAATGCCGCTATTACTCTTTTCGTAAATATTGAAGCTCAGGAGACTAAATGCACAAAAATCGTCTTCAGGTACTTTTAGAATTCAACTTCAGACAGATAAACATCTGGAGAAAAGACAGAAAAATTTGTTATATAACAAACGAAAGGCACCTTTGAAAGGCTGTATACAATCTCACTATCTAAAAGAAAAACTAAATTAAATAATGAAGTAGAACCATTAAGCGACTGTGACAACATCCCAAAGTTCCTAGATGAGAAAATCGAAAAATCAATAGATGAAATAAAAAACGAGAAATGCGGCGGAAATGACGAAATAGAAGTAGAAACGTTAAACAAGCTATAACACCAATTCTGACTTACTTACTTACTTTAAGTGGCGCTACAGTCCGGGGTGGACCTGGGCCTCAGTCAACAAGCTTCTCCGGCCAGCTCGATCCCTGGCTAGCTGCCTCCAGTTTCGCACGCTAAGTTGCCTGAGGTTCTCTTCGACTTTCGTGCGCCACCTGAGTCTTGGCCTTCCTCTACTGCGCTGTCCCTCGGGGGAGGATTCGAAGACTTTTCGGACCGGAGCATTGATGTCCATGCGCTTTTCATGACCCAGCCATCTCAGTCTTTGGATCTTCACTCTTCTGGCTAGGTCCATGTCGCTGTACAGTCCATTAAGTTCGTCGTTGTATCTTCTCCTCCACTCACCGTCAATGCAGACGGGACCGAAGATTGCCCGAAGAATTTTTCTCTCGAAGCAACCAAGAACACCCTCATCCATTTTTGATAATGTCCATGCCTCTGCGCCATAAAGCAGGACCGGGATTATTAAGGTCTCATAAAGGGTGACTTTTGTTGTCCGAGAGAGGGCTTTGCTACTCAATTGCCTTCTTAACCCAAAGAAACAGCGGTTGGCAAGAGTTATTCTTCGCTTGATCCCAGCGCTGGTGTCGTTGTCTGTATTTATAGCGGAGCCTAGGTAGACAAAGTCCTTAACTACCTCAAAGTTATATCTGTCGAGGGTGACGTTCTGTCCGAGACGTCGGTGTTGGTTGTCCTTTTTGCTTGACAGCATATACTTGGTCTTGCCCTCATTGACCGCTAAACCCATTTTCGCCGCTTCCGTCTCAATACTCGCGTAAGTGGCACTGACATCACGCTGCTTTCTCCCGATTATGTCAGTATCGTCAGCGTATGCGAGTAGTTGGACGGACTTTTGAAAGATAGTGCCTTTTGTGTTTGCTCGTGAATTTTGCACTATTCTGTCAAGTACGATGTTAAAAAAATCGCATGACAGCACATCGCCTTGTCTAAATCCCTTCTGGACATCAAAGGTCTCGGTGAGATCTTTACCGACCTTGATGGAGCAGCGTGCATTCTCCATCGTCATCCTGCACAGACGGACGAGTTTGGCATGGATGCCAAAACTAGACATTGCTCTATATAGCTCGTCTCTATAGATGCTGTCTTACTCGGCATTAAAATCGATCAATAGGTGGTGGGTATCGATCTGAAGCTCATGGGTCTTCTCCAAGATCTGCCGTAGTGTGAATATCTGGTCGATGGTGGACTTTCCTGGCCTGAAGCAACACTGATATGGACCTATCAGGTTGTTGACGAACGGCTTCAGGCGTTCACACAATACGCCGGATAAGATCTTATATGCAATGTAAAGGAGACTGATGCCTCTGTAGTTGGCGCAGTTCAGAGGGTCTGCTTTCTTGAGAATCGGACAAAAAATGCTGAGGTTCCATTCATCGGGCATACTTTCGCCCGACCATATTTTACAGATGAATTGGTGTATGCTCCTTACCAAGTCATCGCCGGCCGCTTTGAAGAGCTCGGCAGTCAGGCCATCCGCTCCAGCAGCTTTGTTGGATTTATGCGACCAGACACGAGGCAATAATTTTCCATCATGACAACGCTCGGATTTCCGATGGAGTGTAACCTGTGGTGTTGTATACTGCACTCCGATAGGCTAATAGAAACATTGGGATTTGCCTATCCCAATCGCATTGCTTGTCGCCAACGACCTTTGATAGGTGTTAATTCAAGATTCTGTTGAAGCGTTCCACCATCCCGTCCGATTGTGGGTGGAGCGGTGTTGTTCTCGTCTTTTTAATCCCCAGTAGCTCGCACACCCCTTGGAAAATCTTGGACTCGAAGTTGCGCCCTTGATCCGAGTGCAATTCCATCGGTACGCCGAATCTGCTCACCCAGTTGTTAACGATCTGCTCAATCACGGTTTTGGCTTCCTGGTTAGGGATAGCGAAAGCCTCAGGCCACTTACTGAAGTAGTCCATAACAACAAGAATGTAGCGATTTCCCTTTTCGGTTTCAGGAAACGGTCCTGCGATGTCAACTGCGATTCTCTCGAAGGGCGCTCTAACGTTGTATTGTTGCATTCTGAGTCTTTACCCTCGGGCCTTTACTGGCGGCGCAGGTTACACACTTTCTGCACCAATTTTCGACATCGCCCTTATCGTGCACCCAATAAAAACGTTCTCGCACCTTTCCTAACATCTTATTCACTCCCAGCTGACCTACGGATACTCCGTCGTGCCGTTCCCTTAGCACGTCACTGACTCTCGACCTTGGCACAACGAGCTGCATCACAAACGACTTTCCATCCGAGCTTTCCCACCTTCGCCTCAAAACACAATCTTGAATATGAAGCGAGTCCCACTGTGCCCAGTATGTCTTTAGTTCGGGACTTTTATTGGATATTTCCTGCCTGTCTGGTTTTTCTTTATGTTCTTTCCAGGCGAGTATTGGCTCGATATCCGGATCCTCTTTTTGGGCGTTTCGCATTTGACTTTCATTCCAACCGTCAGTGGGCTCAGCTCTTAGCCGTTGAGTGGATACCGCATCTTTTTCTTCTTGTCGTGCACAATGTTTGCAAACGGATTTGCAAAGTCGCCGGGGCAGAGTATCCGCATTAGAGTGAAGGATGCCCTTTCGGTGCTGTATGTCGTAGTCGTTACTGAATACTGTTCTAAGGCATGCGGCATTCTCATTCCCGTACACCATCGGAATCTTAACGTTAAGTACATGAGTTCCGTTGTCAAGCACTACATTATACGCCTTCATAAGTTAAGTCAAATTATGCACTCTTCGCGTATATCGGCCACTAGGAATACGTGGGCGAATGTTAGTCCTGCCAGATTGATCGCAAGAAGAACCTCTCCATACACCTTCGCCGTCGCTGCTGTTGCTGTTTCCAGACAGTTGCTACTGGTATTGTGCAGCCATGAATCAGGAGCAATGTCCCTTCTTATAATGGAAGCGGTGGCACCGGTTTCAATGGTGGCCACGCATTTATTCTGGCCAACGTGGGCTTCCACTGTAAGACTCTTGTTACTTCGTTTTGTTTGGGAGATTTGGATTTTGAACTTGGGGGCGTCAATTCCAGAAACCGACTTCTGCCCCTCGGAGTTGGTCCTTACACATATGCCCGCCTGTGGACTTGATGATACGCTGCTTGCAGTATAGATGTTTTCCCTGCTACATGCTTCTTCGCTACGCCTCCCAGCAGCGCATTGTGGACAACTGCGTTCTTTAAGTGGAGCCCAGCATTGACGCTGCAGATGTCCTATTTTGTTGCAGTTCCAGCAACGGACTTGTCCTGCACGCGCACTGTTCCGCTTCACGACATCTGTTCGTTGGCATGAGCATTCGACGGCTGTCACTTCTCTCACGCGGTGGATTCCTTGAGATGCTTGGTCGGCAGCTTTCATCGTCAGGGCAAAAGCTAGGGCCTCAGGGAGGGTTCGTTTTGCAGCCATTCTTACAGCCATTTGCAACTGCATATCTTCAATCGCTTGGTAAACGCCCCTACAGCCATTTCGTTGATAAGGTCCTCTCCGGCATAATGAAAAGATAAATGTGCCAACCGTCGGTTGAAATTTCTCGGGCCTTTTGTTTCTTCACTCTCTCTAGTTCTTTAGAAGGATTTTCAATACTGTTTTCGACCTTTCTGAACTGTTTCTCGACTTGCACGAGCTGTTCCTGGAATTTGGTTCCAACCTTTGCGAGTTTTGCCTCGTGCTTATTTAATTTTTGATCGATTATTTCGAATTTCGCTTCTAGAAAATTCTTGAACTCGTCAACAGTGTCTTTCTGCGCTGCAACAATGGAATTCTTCTCTTCTTCCATACTTCTCCTTTCTTCTAAAGAATTCTTCTGTTCTTCAAACTTAGAATCAATACTTCTCCTTTGTTCTTCTAAGGAATTCTTTTGTTTTTCAAACTTAGAATTCAATCCAATGAGTAATTCTATCATAACAGCCATGTCAACTCTTGTGCTCACATGCTCTTCTTCTACGTCGAACAAAATGGATTTCGGGTCTTTTTCTTCTTCGCTTCTTGTAGACGAAGAATTAAGTCACTCTTTCCTCCAGCTGCGGAAAGATTCCGCTTCTCTAGCTCAATTTTCAGCTGGGGTATACTTAGCTGCAGCAATGTACGTGGCTTTTGTTTTGTTTTTGTTTTTTTTTTCTACTGCACTCAGAACAAGTTTTATCCCACTTCTGACACCAATGTAAAATTTCGGCTAGGGTTCGAAATGATAAAACCTTATTTTGTTCCAAAACACACTATTTACTATTATTTAAAACAACTTTCAATTAGTTCACGAACGATTTCACTACTATTTCACAATTCAAATCTCTTATCTTTCACTTATCAAGAGTTAGCTCCGTTTCTATCGCTTTCCAAAAATCAACTTATTGTCCGCAGTTTCTCATCCTGTATTTATACCACATTTGTCGGGTTCTAGTTCTTTCTCGTAACTTCTGGTTTGAAACTGGGGTAATAACTGAACTTTCCAACGTGGAGAGTTTGTATGATCCTAAAGTTATGCAACACTGATTCTTGATTTAATCACATATATACCACAATATATTGTTTCGATTGAATCTCGGCAACTATTTAACGTTGCCGAGAATCAAAAATAGCTATTGGAATTCTCTACTAATTCCAAATGCGGGTTTTTTCACACGTCAGGCAGCGCTTTAATGGCAGCTAGACCTGGGTACAACACGAATGTTAGGCGCGACGTGATTTTTCTTGAAATCACGAAACCTTGAATTGAATAAAAATAAAACAACCGAATCCGAAAAAAAGAAAATTCTCCCTGAAGAAAAAATCTGAAACCAGCAACAATGAAAATAAAACGCTAGATTTCAACAACATTATAAGTAGTTGATATTTTGATATTTTTCTGCGGGTTCAATTCATTCACGGAGTTCATGACAATGGCGACTATAGAATCAAATTTTTCATAGTTCGATGAAATCGTTTCTAAAGCATTAGAACTTCAAAATTCTAAAGGGTATGCTGAGGAGCTATCACAAACAACTGCATATTTAACAAAAGACAATAGTACTACTAATATTAATAAAATATCAAAATTAGTCAAGAAAACAGTTCGATCAGTTGTCTGATTCTTAAATTTGGTGAATCACTCTGAATGGAGGTGTATAGTTAAGTCTTGTTGAAGTTTATCTCAAGAAATACGAAAAAAAATAAAATAAAAAACGGGCCACTGTTAGTGGCTATGGATTCTGGATTCCAGACTCTAATACTCAGCGGTCAGTATGGATGGATACTGTGGTAAATGCAAGAGGCAATCCATCCGTAATGATCCCCATATAGTTCCGTGTACCAGGTTCTTTAAGAGGATTTTCCACCGGGCGTGCTGCGAAGGAAAATTACCGGAATACGATGTGGGACGGCTCCAAGAAAATCGAAAGATTGTTTACTATTGCATAGATTGTTTTGAAACGCCGGGCGAATTTCTTAAACTATACGAAGTTTTGGTAGACTCTCAAAGGTGGAAATATGAAAGTATAATTGAAGTACAAAATAATAACGCAAAATCATTTACGGACCAAATTGCCGAAATGACTAGCACAATTCAAAAAACAGTATATAAACAAAATGAACAAAGAAAAATGATGGGCGATTAAAAGAAGGGGTAAAGCTGATTTCCGCAACAGTTACGGAAATAAAAAAATTAAGTGTGAGTGAGAAAGAAGGTCATCTAAGTGAAGGTGTGCAATATATATCAAAGACGGTTGATGAAATAAAAAATGAATTAAAGAAAAGTAATGGAAAAAGTATAACACGAGAGAGAGAGTCGAAACAAATCAAAATAAAGCGTGGGGAAAAGTATCATATGCTGGACAAGTTAAAAAAGGTCCACAAGTAATAAAAAAACAAATAAAACCTTCATCTTTGTCGATCAACGTTAATGGCTTATACAACAAGAAGAATGGTGCTATTGCAATAAATTGTGGTAATGAAGATGTAGTTATTAAATACAATCAGTGCTTAAAAAACAAAGATGAGTGACAAGTATGATATCCAGATTCTGAGTTTGAGAAATCCAAGAGTTTTAATGTGTGGTATGAATGAAAAATTAGAGACAGAAGAAATAGAGTGTGCTATTAGGGCGCAGAATATCATTTTACAGTTTAAATTGTTAAAATGTGTCAATGCTTACGAGTCGCCTAAAAGGAAAGGAATGCTGTTCTTGAAGTAGATGGCGATGCTTTTCAAATGATGTTGAATGTAAAAAAAAATTAATATTGGATGGGATAGATGTGTCATATATGTAGAGTTAAATGTAATTGTGTAATTGTGTTTTAATTGTTTGGGTTTTAACCACTCAGCTAAAATGTGTACAAATAAGATGGACTGTGTTAAATGTGGTGGCGACCATAGAAAAAAGACTGTGTTATTGATTGTGTGAAATGTATCAGCTGCATCAGAAGTAGAGAACCTCTTCACTGAAAAACTGTATACTAGCATCTAACAGAATGTAAGTGTTTATTCTTAAATATAGTAGGACTAATTAATAACTTTAATGAAATTGAAAATATAATGAGCACCCAAAAATACGAAGTTTTTTGTTTAGCAGAAACACATCTAACATAAAAAAGGTTTCCAACCAGTCAAATGCGACTCAATTTCATCACATACAGAAGGTGTTATTTTTTATGTACGCGAACATTGGAGAATTGAACTATGGGAAAATATTTCTTTAGGTATGGAAAGTTGGTGGTTAGTAACAAGACTTATATATGTCGGGGCGATTTGATCAGCAATTCCTTCTTTATCCATTACTTTAACTTAAGTAGGTATCAATAAAAGAAACCACTTTATTTTTATATTTATTAGAAAGAATTTGATTAAAAACTTAACGGCAACGAGTCCGTGAACCACATGTGCACCGATCAACAGATCAAACCAAACTCTACTTCCAAAAAAATGCCAAAACAATTTATTCTAAAAGAATACTACGCATTTCCACTCTGGGTCCACGGCCACGTTCGGTGACTACTAATCATGGCGACACCCCGTTATTGATGAAGTCCTTATATTGACTTTACTTACAAAGGAATCAAAAAATACCCCTTCGTCGGTATCTTTTTATAGTATTATAAAATGAGTCGTCGCAGACCGACGACAGGAAGCAAATATGAAAGTAACAAAGATACAAGCAACCGTTGAGATCGGTGCCACAAAACAAATATGTAATTTAAAAAAAGAACACGTGCAGCCTTTTGAGATCCGCGCCGGCACGGCGATCCTGACCGGGTGAAAATAATATTGTTTTTATTTTTCTGCAAAAATAAAAGATTAGTTCAAGTGATATATAAACTCGGCTTTCCTGCCATTAAAAGTACCAAAGTAACACAGTAGCAAAATAACAAACCGTAGGCTCCCACAGAACTAAAATCAACTTCTTTATCAAATTAATGTCCAACACAAAATTAAACAATAAGCAACGGACTATCTCGTTACAGCTTAGTCACCCAGGACTAAACCCCATCATTCAAAATTTTGAGTGTATTTCAATTATAAATGCACCAATTCGCTTACAATCCAATTTGATCACTCAAATGGACCTAAACTCATACCCACTCCTTGATGCCACATGGCTCCGCCTGGCCATGGCTCCGCCTGGCCATGGCTCCACTGGCTAAACTGGATTTGAAAAAATGCCTTACGACTAACAAACAAGGCAAATAAGTCATATAACTAAAATTTACATCACAGTATTTACACAATCTTTAATTACACTTCGCTCAAAAGTCATCGTTGCTCATCGTAGTTAGTTCTTAAATGATAAATTATTTTATCAAACTTTCGCCGACATCGGGGCGAATCTTTCTAAGTCAGAAAATACATTGAGTTCCGTGGGAATGCGACAGTCTGGTACAGCACGTAAACGTATTTATATTTTCTATTTGAATCAAGTGCTTTTAGCAAATAACGATCTCCTGACAATAATTATAGAACTTTAAATGACCCACGAAACTTTGGATCTAATTTGTTCTGATTTCTTTCGCGATTTTCTATTAAAACAAAATCTTTCTCCTTGACATTATTGCTGCCAGAAAGCTTACCGGTTGCATCTATGTTAACTGTATGCCTAGGGATACAGATTTTAGGTATTGGATGAAGCTGAGCTTTCGTTTTACCAGGAGCCGATTTGGACAACTTGAACGTAATACAGTTTTCCACAAATTTACGTACGTACTTTCTTATGTTGGGGAACCAATAGAACTCAAAAGCCTTCTCTAAGGTCTTTTGCCAACCAAGATGCATGATCATGAATTCATGAATATGATTTATTACCGACCAACGAAAAGATGTGGAAACTATTGGCAGACAACGCGTCCTATTATGGCGTTGTATCTTCCGATGAAGAACACCAGAAAGAAATTGGTAAGACTTTGACAGATCTGGATTCATGTTATCAGAATTTAACCTAGAAATAATTTCTGTAATTTCTTTTTCGCCTTGCTGCTCAGCTCGTATTTCTAGATGCTTCTAATAAATTCACAACTTTCTGTTCGATCTCTTGTTCTACTGGTTTTACAGAAATACCATTTCTTGAAAAGAAATCAACATGAGACATGCGTTTGCCCTCTCTATAGTGAATATCAAAATCGAAAGCTTGCAAGAAAGCCCACCACCTATGGACTCTGTATGTAAGATCAGTTCATGATACCAGAAGAGAATTACAGTCGGTCATTACTACAAATTTTCTGCCTTGTAAAAAGTGGCGGAAATGTTTTATAGCATTGACCACTGCAAGAGTCTCGAGTTCATAGGAGTGATAACGCGATTCCACCGAAGAAGTTTTCTTACTATAAAATGCAACAACATGTAGTTTACCATCTTTTTTTTTTGCATCAAGATAGCATCATAACCATCTGAACTGGCATCTGTGTGCAATTCTATTGGATAATTTGGGTCAAAAATCATTAAAACTGGTTCCCTAGTCAGATAAGATATACGAGGGCGGGTCAATAAGTCCGCCGCTTTTTGAATTTCTGACCTCTTTACTGAAACAGCAACACTGCTCCTGTCAACAGGCATCTGTCAGTTGACTCCTGTCAAAATTTAAACTTGCTGCGTCAGTTAGTTTGTGTTAGACAGCTATTTTTATCAGACTACTCACTAATTTGAGGAGAAAATGGAAAAAAGTGAATTTCGTGTGCTTATTAAGCATTATTTCTTGCGAAAAAAACCATTACCGAGACCAAGGCTAAGCTTGATAAATACTATGGGGACTCTGCACCATCGATTTCAATGGTAAAAAAGTGGTTTACTGAATTTCGTTGTGGCCGTACAAGCACTGCAGATGCCGAACGTCCTGGACGCCCAGTTGAGGTCTCTACACCCGAAACAATCGAAAAAATTCACGATATGGTGTTGGCCGACCGAAGATTGAAAGTGCGAGAGATTGTGGAAGCCGTAGGGATCTCGCATGGCTCAGTGGTTTCAAATTTGAATGATCACTTGGGCATGAGAAAGCTTTCCGCAAGATGGGTGCCGCGTTTGCTCACAGTCGACCACAAACGCAATCGTGTAACAACTTCACAGGAAGGTTTGGCGTTGTTTAATCGCAATATGGAGGAGTTTTTGCGCCGTTTTGTAACCGTGGACGAAACATGGATCCATCACAACACACCAGAGAACAAACAACAGTCAAAACAGTGGGTTTCTAAGGGTGAATCGGCGCCAAAGAAGGCCAAGGTGGGTTTGTCAGCCAATAAAGTTATGGCGACTGTTTTTTGGGATGCACGCGGGATAATCCACATTGACTACCTTCAAAAGGGAAGAACAATCAATGGGGAATATTATGCCAACTTATTGGACCGATTCAATGACGATTTGAAAAAAAACCACCTCATTTGGCCAACAAAAAAGTTCTTTTCCACCAAGACAATGCAAGGGTGCACACATGTGCAGTTGCCATGGCAAAAATCCATGAATTGGGCTATGAATTGCTCCCTCATCCACCCTATTCTCCAGATTTGGCTCCGAGCGACTACTTCTTGTTCCCAAACCTGAAGAAATGGCTTGGTGGAAAAAGATTTGACTCCAATGATGAAGTCATCTCGCAAACAAAGGCCTATTTTGAGGACCTCGACAAATCATTTTTTTTGGAAGGGATAAAAAAATTGGAGAAGCGTTGGACAAAGTGTATAGAGCTCGAGCTCAAGGAAGACTACGTTGAAAAATAAAATTTTTTTTTTATCAAAAAATCTGTGTTTTAATCCAAAAGTCACGGACTTATTGACCCGCCCTCGTAAGTTTTTTTCGAATATCCTCATACACTGGCTTCCTCAAGTCAATTTGTAAAGAGGATCGGTTATTTGAGAAAACTTTGGGATGAATTGGCGGAAATATGACGCAAGGCCAATAAACTGTCTAAGTTGGGTGACTGTTTCTAGTGGTGGCAAGTTAGTCAGTGCTACTATTTTACGAGGATTAGGCCTGATTTCTCCAACTTTATTTCTAAGAAAATATCTTTTTTTTTTTAGAATTAGTGTAAAACCATTTCGTCTGAATGTAGCTAGAACTATTTAAAGTCTTTCTAATCCTTCTTCGAGAGTTTCAGATACAATCATTATATCGTCAATATAACATACCACAAACTTATTGACTAAATCACCTAGCGTTTTGAGAATTGCTCTTTAAAAAACTGCAGGAGCATTTCGTAAACCTAAAGGCATAGCCAGGTATTCGTACTGACCGTCCGGAGTTACGAATGCAGTACGTTCAACCGAATCCTCTTTAACTGGGATTTGATGGAAACCAGAGGCGGCATCCAAAATAGTAAAATGATTTGCATCTTTGAGCCGTTGAATTTGATCGCAGATAAGTGGCAATGGAGACCTGTCAGGAACAGTATTGCTATTCATGGTACAATTGTTACATGTTTTTTTTTTACTAAGATCATAGGACTTGCAAAAGGTGAGCAACTAGGTCTGATTACTCTAGCTTCTAACAATTCTCTAATTTTATCGCGAACTATTGGTCTTTCATCGGGGCTCAAACGGTACTTCCTTGAACTATACGATTTGGATCTATTAATCTTATTTCGAGTTTACCCGTTGTGGCACGGCCAGTAGGTGTTCCTTCTATGAATGAAGAAGATAACTGTTGAAGGAAATAAACAAGTCTTGATCTTTTAACGGAATGTCTGTTTTAATGTCACAAAAATTGTTAATTTGTTTACCGACTTCACATAGTGTCACTAAATTTACGAGAACCTTCTTTACGATCAATTTTTGATATGAAATTTCAATTGAAAAACCTTGTACAATCAAATTTGTCTCTTTTATAATTTCATAGTTTATCATATCGTTAGGAATAACATGAAAAAGGAGTTCTAATACATTATTATCAATTGTTACCTCTGCTAGAATTTGAAAATTATTTTGCTACACTTTCTTTAATCAGAGAACATTCGGCACCCGAATCAAAATAAAAATTAAAAATCTGACAATGATGTAAAAGTTGTGATGTTGTTGGTTTGATGCTGCAAAGGTTGACCTGACGATGTCCAGAATTTAAAGATCCACCACTTATAGCAGGCTTGGTACATTGTGGGGCAATATATCCTTCCTGACCACACTTAAAACAAAAAACGGACCTACTCTTAAAATTGTCCTTTTTCAAATCACTTTTAGTGTCTGTTGTTTAAGGCACTGACGTTTAAGATTTATTATGACGACAATTGAATGATTTATGTCCACTGCTTCCACACACAAAACATGTTTTTTTTTTGTTGTCTCTTAGCCGTAATTGGGGAAGCACCATGTTCAGTGTTTGGTCTTTTTCTGTGATTAAAAGCTGATAGCTCCTGCTTCATGTCAGTCTTTGTTTTAATGTTTGTAGTGAAAACTAAACGTTGTTGGCGAGGCTCAATCTGCATGCAGTGAGCCAAAACAATAGACACATCAACTTGCTCGATCGATAAATCGTTCCACTTGGACATCAGTGAAGTAAGAATTCTGCTTGCATAAGCTGCCAGACTCTCTCCGTTCTTCGGTCTGCTATTATTAATTGTTATGAATGCTGCGGCTGGTGTCTCAACACACTCAAACCTCGATAAAAATAGCGATTTGGACTGTATCCAATCCATACCCGCGTAGCTAATTTGAGAAAACCAAGCTGAGGCTGAGCCCTTTAGAGCTTTACTTAAAGCAATAATAAGAGCAGTACCAGTAAGCAATTGTTCCTCCATACATAAATTCACAGTATCGCACCAAGTTCTAGCCTTGACCTCACCACTATCTGGATCAAATTCGGGAACGAAAATTTCTTGAGGGAAAGGAACTGAGGGTTGCTTTAATGCTTGCACTAATTCCACTATTTGGCTATTATGTTTTTCGATTAATAGCCTAATGTAACCGTCTATTGTCGGATCACTTTCACTCTGCACACGCGACTCCGATCTGGGGCGATTTGATCAGGAATTCCTTCTTTATGCATTACTTTGACTTTAGTATGTATCAATAAAAGCAAACACTTTATTTTTCTTATTTTTATATTTATTAGAAAGAATTTGAATAAAAACTTAACGGCAACGAGTCCGTGAATTACATGTGCACCGATCAACAGATCAAATCAAACTCTACTCAAACTCTTCTTCCAAAAAAATGCCAAAACAATTTGTTCTAAAAGAATACCACGCATCTGCACTCTGGGTCTACGGCCACGTTCGGTGACTACCACTCATGGCGACACCCGGTTATTGATGAAGTCCTTATATGAAATGAGTCATCGCAGACCAACGACCGGAAGCAAATATGAAAGTAACAAAGATACAAGCAACCGTTGAGATCGGTGCCACAAAACAAATATGTAATTAAAAAAAGAACACGTGCAGCCTTTTGAGATCCGCGCCGCCATATATAGGGAACACGTTTTAGTATTTGCCGGCCTATATAGATCCCCAAGTGCATCTGAAGCGAATTTCTGTGATAATTTTCGTGAATATTTAGATAACTTACTTTACCTTAGGTGACGCTACAGTCCGGGGTGGACCTGGACCTCAATCAACAAGCGTCTCAAGCTAGCTCGATCTTGTGCTAGCTGCCTCCAGTTTCGCACGCGAAGTTGGCTGAGGTCCCCTTCCACTTGCGTGCGCCACCTGAGTCTCGGTCTTCCTTTACTGCGCTGTCCCTCGGGGGCGGATTCGAAGACTTTTCGGACCGGAGCATTAGTGTTCATCCGTTCTGCATGACCCAGCCATCTTAGTCGTTGGATCTTCACTCTTTTGGTTAGGTCGATGTCGCTGTACAGTTCATACAGTCCGTCGTTGTATCTCCTCCTCCACTCTCCGCCAATGCAGACGCGACCGAAAATCACTCAAAAATCCTCTCGAAGCAGCCAAGAGTACCATCATCCATTTTTAATAATGGATGGTAAAAACTAAGGTCTTATATAGGGTAACTTTTGTTGTTCGAGAAAGGGCTTTGTTAGTCAACTGCGTTCTTAGCCCAAAGAGGCAACGACTGGCAAGAGTTTTTCTTAGTTTGATCTCAGCGCTGGTGTTGTTGTCTGAATTCATAGCGGAGCCTAGATAGACAAAGTCCTTAACTAGCTCAAAGTTTTAGCTGTCAAAGGTGACGTTCTGTCCGAGATGTCGGTGTTAAGTGTCCTTTTTGCTTGGCAGCTATATGCTCAGTCTTGCCCCATTTTCGCCGCTTCCGTTTCAAGACGCTGCTTTCTTCCAATTATGTCGTTATCGTCGGCATATGCGAGTAATTGGACGGAATTTTGAAAGATTGTGCCTCTTGTATTTGCGCTTGAGTTTTGCACTATTCTTTCAAGTACTATGTTGAAAAAATCGCATGACAGCGCATCGCCTTGTCTAAATCCTTTTTGGACATCAAAGGTCTCGCTGAGATCTTTACAGACCATGATGGAGCAGCGTGCATACTCCATTGTCATCCTGCACAGACGGATGAGTTTGGCAGGGATGCCGAAACTAGACATTGCTCTATATAGCTCGTTTCAGACGGTCTCCTTTCTTGAGAATCGCACAAACTTTGCTGAGGTTCTATTCAGCGGGCATACCATATTTTACAGATGCGTTGGTGTGTGCTCCTTACCAAGTCATCGCCTGCCGCTTTGAAGAGCTCGGAAGTCCCGCCGTCCGCTCTAGAAGGTTTGTTGGACTTCAGCTTAGATATTGCTATCTTCACTTCATCCAGGTCGGGTGGACGGTATTGTCGGTCATCACCGTTCAGGTTGAAAGGTTGATTCTGCCTAACAGCGGTATTTCTTTCGTCATCGCCGTGATACAGTCTACATAGGTAATCCTTCCAGATTCTCAACATCGACCTGGACTCTACTATGATGTTCCCTTGTTCGTCTCTACAGTCTTCGGTTCGGGGTTTGTGCCCGTGGCATGTCTTTTTTACCTTTTGGTAAAACTTCCGAATCTCATTCCCGGAGTAGCATCTCTCAATTTCCTTGACCGCGCGCTTCTCATGCTCTGTCTTTTACCTCCTGAGAAGCCGGTGTTCGTCTCTCTTCTTTTGCTCATAGAGCTCGTGAGCAGCTGAACTCAAGCACATCAGAAGCGGCACCTCTGATAGCCTTCTGGCAGTGCTGCCACTGGTCTATTTATTTAGATAAACTACCAAAAAATGAAAATAAAATTATGGTAGTGGGAGATGTTAATTTCGACTGGCTGAAACGTGACACATATGCATTGAGAATTAAGCAAATCGTAAGGGATAATGATTTTAAACAAATACTGAAAGAACCGACCTAATTCGCGAACTATTGTCGATTATGTAATTACAAATGATAGTGATAGCGTGAAGGCAAATGTTGTCGGTAGTCTGAAAATTAGAGATCATGAAAGCATCGAAATCAGCTCACAAATGAACAAAAATTTAAAAAGTGCAAAAAAAACTAACGGAAACCTTAAAATATGATAAACGAAAATTTCGCGAGTGCCTACAACGTGCAATAGTAGTGACAGACGATAGTTACGAGAGTGATGTTCAGAAATGCTACAAAATGTTTAAAAGAGTCAATAGATTCTTTGAAATGTGAACGATTTGTTAATACTTCGGGCATAAGTCATTGTTTAACAACGAAGTTAAAATAATGCGTAGTAAAAAAAATGATAAGCAAAGCTCGGCTGTATGGTCAAATTCACCAAGTGATTGGAAAAACTACAAATTAGCTCTTGAAAAGGAAAATAACGATTTTGATGCTCAAAAAATACAAACAGCTAAAGACCAAAAAGCAATGTGGAGAATCGAAAAAACCATAAGTGCTAAAAAAACAGAAGAGTACAATTAAATGTGTGTGTTTTGATACTATACTACAGTGTTTCAATCAATGACTGTAGAACTAAGTCAAGTAAATTTATTGTGCTCTTTGTTGAAAATGTGTGTGAGCTAAATAGCTCTATTCCATGTGTACCCTATGTAAATTTTATTCAATCAATAAATAAAAGTTTTAAATTTAAAAGCACAACCGTTAATTAACTACAGCAAATTTTAAAAACTATGAAAGATAAAAAAGACAAATATGTTAAGTGTGAGCATGATAAGTGATGCCTTGTACAGTATTGGTCCCAAATTGTGCAAAATTATAAATAAATCAATGACTAATGTAGAGTTGAAATGGTTCGAGTCATACTTGCAAGGGCGAACACAAAAAATAAAATTGGATTATGCAATATTAGCTGCAATAAATGTAGTCCTAGGTGTACCACAAGGAAGAGTCTTAGGAGCATTATCATTCATAATGTATGTTAATGAAATGCCAAATGTAGTTAAATGCTCTCGCTTGCAACTGTTTGCAGGCGATGGTCTTTTATTAGTTTCGTGTAATGTGATATATGAATGTTCCGTATTCAGAAGATTATTCATTATTTAAGTCAAATGAACAAATGAAGTTTAAACGTGAGCCAAACCAAATGCATGTTTATAAACGGACAATCTGATAATATATTAATTGATAATGAAAAAGTTAAAATTGTTAACGAGATTAAGTACCTAGGAATTATAATGGTTACAAAGTTGAACTTTAATAGTCATATTGAGTACATAACAAAAGAAATAAGTAAAAAAAATTAGTTTTTTTTTTGGAAGAATACGGAAAAGAATGTCAATAATAAGTTCAATAAGTGTATATAATAATTAAACTACATTTTGAATATTGTTCCACAATCATATATTTAGCGAATAGCACAATGTTAGATAGACTGCAGAAATTTCAAAATAGAGCAATGCGAAGTATATTAAAGTGTTATTGGCTAACACCAATTGTAAACACGTTATGTGTATTGAAGTGGTTAAGTGTAAAACGAAGGTCATATATGAATTTACTTATTTTTGTATTTAAAATGAAAAATGAATTGTTACCCAGTTATCTATGTACTCGTATGTAATAAAATATTATATGTTATGTAGTAATGTGAACAACCATAATGTGCAAAATAGAAATAACTTCCGTCTTCCATGTTTTAGAACTCAAAAAGCACAAAATACAGTATTTTAAAATATTTAATAAACTACATGATGAATTGAAGCCAGAGAACCATCTAATAAGATTTAAGCAAAATATTATCACATATATAAAAATGAAGTATGATTAATGTAAAAAAAATGTAAATTATTTGAATATTTTTTTCCTATTTAATTATTTTGTTGTAATAGAATAGCTAAACATTGCTAAATAAATAAATTTGAATTGAATTGAATTGAATTAAATCAAATTCGAGACAATAAAAAGATAACTATGGTGTATATGAAACAATCGGCGTTTATAGATGATTTGTTACAAACATCGAACTGTGAGTGCTATAACGCTTTTACTATTATTATTATCTTTTCTTTTAGAGATCTATTTTTCTACTCGCGGAGCAAATGACTGATATCATTGTGTAAGGCTTTTAAATCAGAAATTTGGTTCATACATACATTACATTACATTTTGGGCTTAATGGCTTTTTCAATAAACAAAATATGCGTTATTCGTCAGCTGTGTTTCAAGAGCGATCCCTTTTGGTGTGGACTTCATTTCGGAGTTGTGATTGGATCATATATTTTCATCGATTGAAATGATCGTCTTGTTAGGATCAATGGAGCTATCGTGCCATGTTGAAAGACTATTTTTGATCCGAATTGAATGTACTTGACATCAGTGATATGTAGTTTCAACAACATGGCGCCACATGCTACACAGCTGGCTAAACAATGTATGTATTAAAGGGAAGGTCTGTATTCGTGAAAACTCAAGAAATGGCACGGTCGAGGTGCTTCCTTTATCATGCCATTTAACGCCGTTGTATTTCATTTTATGGGATAACGTTAAGTTGTTTGTTTATGTTAACAAACTAAGAGGAGCTCAGGAATAATATCGATCACGAAATTGCAAATTTTCTTTTCTGCGGTTTTTTATTTTTCCTCTTTCTGTCTCATAGCTTTAATTCCTTCCTTTTTCTTATTTCTTTTATTTCAATTGCGCTCTAATTTGTTCCCCTTCTCTTATTTTTTGTTTGCTGAATGTAAGCACAACACAACACAAATGTTAAATGTTCACTCAAGCTATCGCTTCCTCTCTTTTAAAATTATATTGTTTAAGATACTAGTTTACTGGCTCCTGCGTGGATCTTATGGTTCAAGTATTAGATAACCGATTTTGTGTCTGAGATTTCATGGTGTAGTATTTTAAGAAAGGCTGGCAACGATTAGTATAAGGCCTCGTAGAAGTAGCATCTGCCGACAGGTGCTGGTTCTTTAAATAACGAGAATGAGCCTCTGCAGCCGAACATCTTGGAGCTCTGCTTATAAGTCCTACTTCACGCTACGCCGTGGCGCCATCTGGGAATCTCACTAGAGATTGCGAAGTGAAGGGGGCAAATGGCGAGTTTCCTGCGCCATAAACCAGGATTAGTGTCGGAAAAACAAAACAAAACGTTATACGGGCTACTCCGACATATTTGGAGCTCAGGCCGGTAAGGATTTCCAGGACTTAGTCAGGGTCTTGGAAAAGATATGGTGGCGGACGAGCCCTATATGGGCCAACGGCAGCGCTCACATCCCGGAACTGGATTCGGTGTAACCGATCCCTCGTCCTGGGAGCATTAAAAATGGAACTGGTCCTCCAGGTTGGGGGTTGTGCCGACGCGATAAATGAATGGCCATTTTAAAAAAACACGAAGCATCAATAAGTCTCGGATATGGACGGACATACTGTTGATAACCCACGCAAACGATTTAAGGACAATGAGCTTCGGATATGCACGTGGAATGTTAGATCCCTTGATAGACCACCTGCAGCCGAGCAACTAGCGGAGGACGAAGAGCTCCTTGGCAAGACCTACGAGCAATGCCCTAGCTATGATATTAAAATTGTCCTCGATGATTTTAATGCAAAGCTAGGAAGAGAGGGTATCTTTTGTGGAACGATCGCAAAATAAAGCCTGCACAACACCACCTCCGATAACGGATTCAGGCTAATCGAATTTGCGGCGGGGCGAAACATTGTCGTAGCTAGCACGCGGTTCCCGCATCTCGACATACACAAGGGGACATGGAGAACTCCTGATCAATCAACAGTCAACCAGATTGATCACATTGCGATCGACGCAAGACACTCCTCCAGTATTATGGATGTCCGTACGTTCCAAGGAGCCAACATCGACTCGGACAATTACCTTGTTGTAGCCAAGGTACGGTTGCGGATATCCCAAACTACGCTAAGACAAACTAATGCTGTCAAGAAATTCGACGTCAGACGGCTACAATCGCAAGAGATCGCCAAGTCCTTTTCCGATCGAGTGTCTCTTAATCTCTTAAGAGGTCCAATGCCAGCAGCATCAAGCATCGAAGATCATTGGAAACACTGCCGATGTTGAATGCCGGCAAGCACATGCAGCTAAGCAAGATGCATATAACACGGCGCTGCTTAGAAAGACCAGAGCTGCTCATGAGCTCTATCAGCGGAAGAGGAGAGACGAACACCGGCTTCTCAGGAGGAAGAAGAAAGAGCATGAGAAGCGCGCGATCGAGGAAATTGAGAGATGCTACTCCAGGAATGAGGTTCGGAAGTTTTACCAAGAGGTAAAAATAACATGCCGCGGAAACAAACCCCGAACCGAATCCTGTAGAGATGAACAAGGGAACATCGTAGTAGAATCGCAGTCGATGCTGAGGATTTGGGAAGACCATTTCTGCAGATGGTATAACGGCGATTATGAACCAAATACCGCTGTCAGGCAGAATCAACCTTTCAACCTGGACGATGATGACCAACAATTCCGTCCACCCCATCTGGATGAAGTGAAGATAGCTATATCGAAGCTTAAGTTCAACAAAGCTGCTGGAGCGGACGGCCTGACTGCCAAGCTCTTCAAAGCGGCCGGCGATGACTTAGTAGGAGCATACACCAACTCATCTATAAAATATTGTGAGACGAAAGTATGCCCGATGAATGGAACCTCAGCACTGTTTGTCCGATTCTCAAGAAAGGAGACCCTCTGAACTGCGCCAACTACAGAGGCATCAGTCTCCTTAACATCGCATATAAGATCTTATCTGCGGTATTGTGTGAACGCCTAAAGCCGTTCGTCAACAACCTGATAGGTCCATATCAGTGTGGCTTCAGTCCAGGAAAGTCCACCATCGACCAGATATTCACACTACGGCAGATCTTGGAGAAGACCCATGAACTTCAGATCGATACACACCACCTATTCATCGATTTTAAGGCCGCGTATGGCAGCATCTATAGAGAAGAGCTATACAGAGCCATGTCTAGTTTCGGAATCACTGCCAAACTCGTCCGTCTGTGCAGGATGACGGTGGAGAATGCACGCTGCTCCAGCAAGGTGGGTAAAAATCTCACCGAGACCTTTGATGGCCAGAAAGGATTTAGACCAGGCGATGCGTTGTCATGCGATTTTTTCAACATCGTACTTGAAAGAATAGTGCAAAACTCACGAGCAAACACAAGAGGCACTATCTTTCAAAAGTCCGTCCAACTACTCGCATAAAGTAAGTAAGTAGGTAAGTAAGTATCTTAAGAAATGATAGTGAGGTAACATTTTATTGAAAATCCATACTTAAGTGCAAAGCTATTGGCAATTGTGGATCAGGTGTAGAATACATTATTGTTGATGTACACGATGGAAATGGTATGTGTAGTGTATGTAAAGTAATAAGCGTAGATGTTCTCCTGCACCTTGCCTCTCAGCTTTTTTTTAGCGTTTTCAGCGCTGTGTAAACATTTTATTCTCTTTAGAGACATTAATGTGAATCTTAATTATATATTCTCTTGGAATAAAAATTGTTGATACACAACCGTAGCCTTCTGGGCTTTGTTATTGTTTCAGATCCGACATTGGTCCTCGTATTTGATCAACTATCGTTGGATTTCTAATCATGTTCCCATTTTTTGTACATATATTATCCAATTCGATCACTATAATGCCCCCTGATTTTTTCACTAAAGGACTTTACCTCTATTCACTTTGAGCCCTTTAAAAATGCTACAACCGCTCTCTCTTGGGATCGATGTCATATACGGCAAAAGCAATGGTTAAGTGTATGTAGCAACTGATGTATAGCTGGTTGTGTGTGGGAATTTTGTTGGTGTACTGTTTCGTATTGCTGTAAGGGCATAACACCTATAGCAATTCGATTCGGTGATCCAATGACAAACAATTTTTACTTCACGGCCTTGCTTAGTATGGTCGGTGTTTTTAGTTTTTGTGTTTGTTTGTTGTTATAACTAGAGTGGTTGTAGCCAATATAAGAGGGATACAAACGAATCACTTTTCTGCGTATGTCAATGTCTGTAAATACAGACCAGCTGTTTTGGCACTAAGTGAAACACAGGTAGATCCCCGTCCACACTTCTCAGATCACTCTGATCTGAAACTGCCTGACTACGAATTATTACCATTATTCTTTTCTCAGCGCGGTCTCGCCATATACGTGCGTAGTGATGTAGCTTACCAACTCCACCACAATGTAGTCCTTGTTCCAATCCGGAATTCAATTTCGTGTGGTTAAAATTCCGTCTACTACTGCTTTATTTACAGAAGCCCCGAACTAGACAGCAATTCGACCTTTAACTAGTTTGATGCGCTGTCTGACTCCATACAAAGAATTGTATCCCTGTATCCTCACACTGAATTCGTTATTACGGGCGATTAACTAGTTTGATGCGCTGTCTGACTCCATACAAAGAATTGTATCCCTGTATCCTCATACTGAATTCGTTATTACGGGCGATTTCAATATACACAATTCTGGTTGGCTTCGACATTCTGGATGGACAACACCCGAGAGAGACCTTCGCTGCGGAAAACAACTTGACCCAACTTGTGAATGAGCCCAGACGTTGATAGTCATACCGCCAACACCCTGGACTTGTTTCTAACCTCTCACCCTGAAAAGTACACTGTTGATGTGCTCTCACCTCTAGGCTCGTCGGACCATTGTGTCATATCAGCTAAATTCTCGTACATTGACCCACAGTAAGAGAAATAATTCTTAAAAGAACAGTATGCCAATTGGAGCGGACTTAATACTTTCTTTAAAAATTTTAACTGGTCGTTATGTTTCTTCGATAACGACGTGGATGCCGCTGCTGATATGATCACAGACACTATTCTCTTTGGAATGAGATCCTTTGTCACTCACCGGATAAAGAGTATCAGATCAAAGGAAAAGGCATGGTACGACTCGAGCTGTAAAAAGGCTGTAAGGTTGAGAGAAATGTTGTTTCGGTCCTATAAGACCAACTCCCACATAGGAAACCGGAAAAAATTCAAACGAGGCAGGAATGACTGAAACGCCTTTTTTAAGCGTGTGAAATTTATATACGACCAAAAACTGAGGCAAAAAATACTAACAATGTCCCAAACGTAGTAAAATTTGTTGGTCGTTCTTCAAAAACATTGGAAATTCTGCCTCATCCTCCATCCCAACGCTCATTTGTAATGACATTTCAGCTGTCAGCTCTTTGGACAAGGCCAATCTGCCTGCTGCATGCTTTGCAGCTAGCTCAACGCTTCCAGGTTATTATTTTTTGTCTCCGCCTACACTTGAGTGCGCCGAATCTTCAATGGGATATGCAAGAGTACTAAAAGATCTTAACGCTCACAAATCCGCTGGTCTAGATGGTGTATCTCCCTTTCTTCTGAAAAGGTGTTCTTCTAAGCTGGCAAAACGACTGCGTGAGCTTTTCCAGCAATCCTACTCTTTAGGATCCTTTCCGAGAAGATTGAAAATAGCATTTGTTCAGCCGTCCCTTAAAAAAAAACGAATTTTCTCTCTCCTCTTACAGACCGATTGCACTTACGCCCCTTATTTCCAAGGTCATGGAACTGCTGATAAATCGTTAGCTCATGAAATATCTCGAAACACGAAAACTTCTTAATGACCGGCAGTACGGTTTTCGTAGCAACAGGTCCACTGGTGATTTGATGGCATGTCTCACTGAGAAGTGGAACCAAAGTCTACATCAATCTAGCGAAAGCAAGATAGTTGCACTATCAGGCATCAGGCTCTTTTGTCGCAGATTCGTGCATTTGGGATCGATGACTCTCTTCTTCAATGGATTAGAAATTACCATTTGGAACGTTCAATTCAAGTGGTCTTGGATGGTTTTAGATCTGATTTTCACAAAATAAATGCTGGTGTGTCCCAGCATGTTCTGTCTCCGGCACTCTTTTTAATCTTCATCAATGATCTCTTGTCTGCTACTTCTAATCCAATTTATTCCTTTGCTGACGACGGTACTATATTCGTTCTCGGACTCGCGTCCCTGCTCTTCGGCTGTATAACGGGAACGGAAGTGTATGTTAAGCTTATTAAACTCCTATATTAACAGTATAACCAATTGGGAAACTATCAAGAGAGTGTCGCTAAAGCGAAGTTCAAATACCCAGCCATTATCCATGTATGGCACTTGCATCGTTGAAACAGAACAACTTTCTATTCTCGGTATGTGTGTCAATGACAATTTACGTTGGAATGACCACGTACTCGAAGTTGCTAAAAATGCTGCGAAATGTGTGGGTTTTCTCAAGCGATGTAAGAAATATTTTACCTCCTTTGATCTGGCTTCAATATATAAGGCTTTCATCCGCCCAAAATCGGAGTACAATGCTCATATCTGGTCAGGTGCCTAAGAGACATCCTTGCGCCTACTAGACAGGACTCAAGACCATGCGATAAAGCTTATAGGTGGTGCTAATATTACCCAGTCGATTGATACCCTCGAATACCGACGTAATATCTCCTTCCTCACATTGTTCTATCGCTATTTTCACCACCAGTGCTTCTCAGAAATTGCCAGTAGCACTCCGCCCCTTCAAACCTCCAACCGTAACATACGTCTCATCTGTACACTCTCAACCCCACTTTCGGACGTACCCTGAAATATCGTGATTCTTTCCTAAACCGAACAACTCGCTTATGGAATGCTCTGCCGAGCTCTTTATTCCGTAGTCATTATAACCTCCAAACATTCAAAACCAACTTACATCGGTACCTCTCTTTCTATCCTCCCTAATTTTCCATCGTCCGCGCTGTGTGCAATTATTTTCAGGGTGCTAATAACCCCATGAGCGCGCGCCAGTAATAAAAAAAAGTCTCATTGATCGTGGCAAGTTCAAGTGCGTTTGCCGATCTCTTATGTGAAGTTAAACTTGTTTCATAGCCAAATTCTAAATAAAGTTACGACCTATTAGTTTTGTCTCTTGATTGTTGGCTGTATGTATCACCTGGCTGTTTATGGTACTGTCGTTGAGCATAGCGTAGGAGACCATAGGTCATCGCTTTGTTGCTTGAGTACAATTATAATTCGCACATAAACGATCCACGACATCTGCGCTGAAAGCCGAAATATTTCAATGGAACCACCATCCGTTCCAAACAACACTTCAACGTTCGGATGATTCGATTTTTTAACACCAGGCAATATATTTCCTTGAAATCAGTCTCTTTGTCATATGTTTCTCTGAAAAATTTATCTTTCACGGAAGCAATTTATAAGTTGACTATTATAGATTTATACTTGACTATTATATGAATAAAAGAGTCCTAAAAAAAGTGTCTCCAAATTTCAAGACGGTCTTTTTCATTTGCTATAACCCGTATTGGTCCTGGCAACTGTGAAACTACGACTATGTTAGCACCTCTTGTACGAACATTTTTCGTACTTTCGGTTTTCCAATATAAAATAAATAGTTGTTGTTACCTGAAGGCTCTCGGTCACTTAATTCCCCTTCGCTGTCTGAATTTTGTATATCTCTGGTTCATAATCATTCTCGGATTCACTATCTGAAGAACTTGGTGGTCTGTCCTCATCAAGTGTTGTTTCTTTTAGAAAGTATTCAGGATGACGCTGTTCGCTTTCGTAGGACATGCTGTAGAAAGGTTTATAATATGAAATATGTATATATATACACGAAGAAACACACAAATATACATATATCTGTATATAACACAATACAAATAAATAAACTAGGTTAAATTCGCGAATAATACAAAATTAATCCTTGATTATTTTACTTACATACACGGTGATAGACAGTCTCACAACGTGTGCTCACTAAGCAGATTCGACGTGAACTCATATTAGGGGGCGTGCAATACGGCAGCTACTCGAAATTGCAACAAAAAGTAATACGGGAGAATAAAGTTCTTCTAATTTTTTAACACACCCGGTCTCACAGACCAGTAGGTCACCATTGACGGGTTGAAGATAATAATATCATCCCAGAGTTTTGTTCAATGGATTGTAATTGAATAAAGAGTATTCACGCAAATTTTCAGAACGATCGGTCAATAACTCTTCGAGCTATAATTCCCACGAGTTGAAAAAAAGTCGTTTCGAGAAAAACACATTTGAATAAAAAAGTTCAAAAAACCAAAAATTCAATACCTTCAACCCAACACCTCGATTGTAAGAATGAATATACGAGGGCGGGTCAATAAGTCCGCGACTTTTGGATTAAAACACAGATTTTTTGATAAAAAAAATAATTTTATTTTTCAACGTAGTCTCCCTTGAGCTCTATACACTTTGTCCAACGCTTCTCCAATTTTTTTATCCCTCAAAATAGGCCTTTGTTTGCGAGATGACTTCATCATTGGAGTCAAATCTTTTTCCACCAAGCCATTTCTTCAGGTTTGGGAACAAGAAGTAGTCGCTCGGAGCCAAATCTGGAGAATAGGGTGGATGAGGGAGCAATTCATAGCCCAATTCATGGATTTTTGCCATGGCAACTGCACATGCGTTTGTGGTCGACTGTGAGCAAACGCGGCACCCATCTTGCGGAAAGCTTTCTCATGCCCAAGTGATCATTCAAAATTGAAACCACTGAGCCATGCGAGATCCCTACGGCTTCCACAATCTCTCGCACTTTCAATCTTCGGTCGGCCAACACCATATCGTGAATTTTTTCGATTGTTTCGGGTGTAGAGACCTCAGCTGGGCGTCCAGGACGTTCGGCATCTTCAGTGCTTGTACGGCCACAACGAAATTCAGTAAACCACTTTTTTACCATTGAAATCGATGGTGCAGAGTCCCCATAGTATTTATCAAGCTTAACCTTGGTCTCGGTAATGGTTTTTTTTCGCAAGAAATAATGCTTAATAAGCACACGAAATTCACTTTTTTCCATTTTCTCCTCAAATTAGTGAGTAGTCTGATAAAAATAGCTGTCAAACACAAACTTACTGACGCAGCAAGTTTAAATTTTGACAGGCATCTGTCAGTTGACTTGACAGCTATTTTTATCAGACTACTCACTAATTGGCTCCGAGCGACTACTTCTTGTTCCCAAACCTGAAGAAATGGCTTGGTGGAAAAAGATTTGACTCCAATGATGAAGTCATCTCACAAACAAAGGCCTATTTTGAGGGATAAAAAAATTGGAGAAGCGTTGGACAAAGTGTATAGAGCTCAAGGGAGACTACGTTGAAAAATAAAATTATTTTTTTATCAAAAAATCTGTGTTTTAATCCAAAAGTCGCGGACTTATTGACCCGCCCTCGTATATTCATTCTTACAATCGAGGTGTTGGGTTGAAGGTATTGAATTTTTGGTTTTTTGAACTTTTTTATTCAAATGTGTTTTTCTCGAAACGACTTTTTTTCAACTCGTGGGAATTATAGCTCGAAGAGTTATTGACCAATCGTTCTGAAAATTTGCGTGAATACTCTTTATTCAATTACAATCCATTGAACAAAACTCTGGGATGATATTATTATCTTCAACCCGTCAATGGTGACCTACTGGTCTGTGAGACCGGGTGTGTTAAAAAATTAGAAGAACTTTATTCTCCCGTATTACTTTTTGTTGCAATTTCGAGTAGCTGCCGTATTGCACGCCCCCTAATATGAGTTCACGTCGAATCTGCTTAGTGAGCACACGTTGTGAGACTGTCTATCACCGTGTATGTAAGTAAAATAATCAAGGATTAATTTTGTATTATTCGCGAATTTAACCTAGTTTATTTATTTGTATTGTGTTATATACAGATATATGTATATTTGTGTGTTTCTTCGTGTATATATATACATATTTCATATTATAAACCTTTCTACAGCATGTCCTACGAAAGCGAACAGCGTCATCCTGAATACTTTCTAAAAGAAACAACACTTGATGAGGACAGACCACCAAGTTCTTCAGATAGTGAATCCGAGAATGATTATGAACCAGAGATATACAAAATTCAGACAGCGAAGGGGAATTAAGTGACCGAGAGCCTTCAGGTAACAACAACTATTTATTTTATATTGGAAAACCGAAAGTACGAAAAATGTTCGTACAAGAGGTGCTAACATACTCGTAGTTTCACAGTTGCCAGGACCAATACGGGTTATAGCAAATGAAAAAGACCGTCTTGAAATTTGGAGACACTTTTTTTAGGACTCTTTTATTCATATAATAGTCAAGTATAAATCTATAATAGTCAACTTATAAATTGCTTCCGTGAAAGATAAATTTTTCAGAGAAACATATGACAAAGAGACTGATTTCAAGGAAATATATTGCCTGGTGTTAAAAAATCGAATCATCTGAACGTTGAAGTGTTGTTTGGAACGGATGGTGGTTCCATTGAAATATTTCGGCTTTCAGCGCAGATGTCGTGGATCGTTTATGTGCGAATTATAATTGTACTCAAGCAACAAAGCGATGACCTATGGTCTCCTACGCTATGCTCAACGACAGTACCATAAACAGCCAGGTGATACATACAGCCAACAATCAAGAGACAAAACTAATAGGTCGTAACTTTATTTAGAATTTGGCTATGAAACAAGTTTAACTTCACATAAGAGATCGGCAAACGCACTTGAACTTGCCACGATCAATGAGACTTTTTTTTATTACTGGCGCGCGCTCATGGGGTTATTAGCACCCTGAAAATAATTGCACACAGCGCGGACGATGGAAAATTAGGGAGGATAGAAAGAGAGGTACCGATGTAAGTTGGTTTTGAATGTTTGGAGGTTATAATGACTACGGAATAAAGAGCTCGGCAGAGCATTCCATAAGCGAGTTGTTCGGTTTAGGAAAGAATCACGATATTTCAGGGTACGTCCGAAAGTGGGGTTGAGAGTGTACAGATGAGACGTATGTTACGGTTGGAGGTTTGAAGGGGCGGAGTGCTACTGGCAATTTCTGAGAAGCACTGGTGGTGAAAATAGCGATAGAACAATGTGAGGAAGGAGATATTACGTCGGTATTCGAGGGTATCAATCGACTGGGTAATATTAGCACCACCTATAAGCTTTATCGCATGGTCTTGAGTCCTGTCTAGTAGGCGCAAGGATGTCTCTTAGGCACCTGACCAGATATGAGCATTGTACTCCGATTTTGGGCGGATGAAAGCCTTATATATTGAAGCCAGATCAAAGGAGGTAAAATATTTCTTACATCGCTTGAGAAAACCCACACATTTCGCAGCATTTTTAGCAACTTCGAGTACGTGGTCATTCCAACGTAAATTGTCATTGACACACATACCGAGAATAGAAAGTTGTTCTGTTTCAACGATGCAAGTGCCATACATGGATAATGGCTGGGTATTTGAACTTCGCTTTAGCGACACTCTCTTGATAGTTTCCCAATTGGTTATACTGTTAATATAGGAGTTTAATAAGCTTAACATACACTTCCGTTCCCGTTATACAGCCGAAGAGCAGGGACGCGAGTCCGAGAACGAATATAGTACCGTCGTCAGCAAAGGAATAAATTGGATTAGAAGTAGCAGACAAGAGATCATTGATGAAGATTAAAAAGAGTGCCGGAGACAGAACATGCTGGGACACACCAGCATTTATTTTGTGAAAATCAGATCTAAAACCATCCAAGACCACTTGAATTGAACGTTCCAAATGGTAATTTCTAATCCATTGAAGAAGAGAGTCATCGATCCCAAATGCACGAATCTGCGACAAAAGAGCCTGATGCCTGATAGTGCAACTATCTTGCTTTCGCTAGATTGATGTAGACTTTGGTTCCACTTCTCAGTGAGACATGCCATCAAATCACCAGTGGACCTGTTGCTACGAAAACCGTACTGCCGGTCATTAAGAAGTTTTCGTGTTTCGAGATATTTCATGAGCTAACGATTTATCAGCAGTTCCATGACCTTGGAAATAAGGGGCGTAAGTGCAATCGGTCTGTAAGAGGAGAGAGAAAATTCGTTTTTTTTTAAGGGACGGCTGAACAAATGCTATTTTCAATCTTCTCGGAAAGGATCCTAAAGAGTAGGATTGCTGGAAAAGCTCACGCAGTCGTTTTGCCAGCTTAGAAGAACACCTTTTCAGAAGAAAGGGAGATACACCATCTAGACCAGCGGATTTGTGAGCGTTAAGATCTTTTAGTACTCTTGCATATCCCATTGAAGATTCGGCGCACTCAAGTGTAGGCGGAGACAAAAAATAATAACCTGGAAGCGTTGAGCTAGCTGCAAAGCATGCAGCAGGCAGATTGGCCTTGTCCAAAGAGCTGACAGCTGAAATGTCATTACAAATGAGCGTTGGGATGGAGGATGAGGCAGAATTTCCAATGTTTTTGAAGAACGACCAACAAATTTTACTACGTTTGGGACATTGTTAGTATTTTTTGCCTCAGTTTTTGGTCGTATATAAATTTCACACGCTTAAAAAAGGCGTTTCAGTCATTCCTGCCTCGTTTGAATTTTTTCCGGTTTCCTATGTGGGAGTTGGTCTTATAGGACCGAAACAACATTTCTCTCAACCTTACAGCCTTTTTACAGCTCGAGTCGTACCATGCCTTTTCCTTTGATCTGATACTCTTTATCCGGTGAGTGACAAAGGATCTCATTCCAAAGAGAATAGTGTCTGTGATCATATCAGCAGCGGCATCCACGTCGTTATCGAAGAAACATAACGACCAGTTACAATTTTTAAAGAAAGTATTAAGTCCGCTCCAATTGGCATACTGTTCTTTTAAGAATTATTTCTCTTACTGTGGGTCAATGTACGAGAATTTAGCTGATATGACACAATGGTCCGACGAGCCTAGAGGTGAGAGCACATCAACAGTGTACTTTTCAGGGTGAGAGGTTAGAAACAAGTCCAGGGTGTTGGCGGTATGACTATCAACGTCTGGGCTCATTCACAAGTTGGGTCAAGTTGTTTTCCGCAGCGAAGGTCTCTCTCGGGTGTTGTCCATCCAGAATGTCGAAGCCAACCAGAATTGTGTATATTGAAATCGCCCGTAATAACGAATTCAGTATGAGGATACAGGGATACAATTCTTTGTATGGAGTCAGACAGCGCATCAAACTAGTTAATCGCCCGTAATAACGAATTCAGTGTGAGGATACAGGGATACAATTCTTTGTATGGAGTCAGACAGCGCATCAAACGGGTTAAAGGTCGAATTGCTGTCTAGTTCGGGGCTTCTGTAAATAAAGCAGTAGTAGATGGAATTTTAACCACACGAAATTGAATTCCGGATTGGAACAAGGACTACATTGTGGTGGAGTTGGTAAGCTACATCACTACGCACGTATATGGCGAGACCGCGCTGAGAAAAGAATAATGGTAATAATTCGTAGTCAGGCAGTTTCAGATCAGAGTGATCTGAGAAGTGTGGACGGGGATCTACCTGTGTTTCACTTAGTGCCAAAACAGCTGGTCTGTATTTACAGACATTGACATACGCAGAAAAGTGATTCGTTTGTATCCCTCTTATATTGGCTACAACCACTCTAGTTATAACAACAAACAAACACAAAAACTAAAAACACCGACCATACTAAGCAAGGCCGTGAAGTTAAAATTGTTTGTCATTGGATCACCGAATCGAATTGCTATAGGTGTTATGCCCTTACAGCAATACGAAACAGTACACCAACAAAATTCCCACACACAACCAGCTATACATCAGTTGCTACATACACTTAACCATTGCTTTTGCCGTATATGACATCGATCCCAAGAGAGAGCGGTTGTAGCATTTTTAAAGGGCTCAAAGTGAATAGAGGTAAAGTCCTTTAGTGAAAAAATCAGGGGGCATTATAGTGATCGAATTGGATAATATATGTACAAAAAATGGGATCATGATTAGAAATCCAACGATAGTTGATCAAATACGAGGACCAATGTCGGATCTGAAACAATAACAAAGCCCAGAAGGCTACGGTTGTGTATCAACAATTTTTATTCCAAGAGAATATATAATTAAGATTCACATTAATGTCTCTAAAGAGAATAAAATGTTTACACAGCGCTGAAAACGCTAAAAAAAAGCTGAGAGGCAAGGTGCAGGAGAACATCTACGCTTATTACTTTACATACACTACACATACCATTTCCATCGTGTACATCAACAATAATGTATTCTACACCTGATCCACAATTGCCAATAGCTTTGCACTTAAGTATGGATTTTCAATAAAATGTTACCTCACTATCATTTCTTAAGATACTTACTTACCTACTTACTTACTTTATGCGAGTAGTTGGACGGACTTTTGAAAGATAGTGCCTCTTGTGTTTGCTCGTGAGTTTTGCACTATTCTTTCAAGTACGATGTTGAAAAAATCGCATGACAACGCATCGCCTGGTCTAAATCCTTTCTGGCCATCAAAGGTCTCGGTGAGATTTTTACCCACCTTGCTGGAGCAGCGTGCATTCTCCACCGTCATCCTGCACAGACGGACGAGTTTGGCAGTGATTCCGAAACTAGACATGGCTCTGTATAGCTCTTCTCTATAGATGCTGCCATACGCGACCTTAAAATCGATGAATAGGTGGTGTGTATCGATCTGAAGTTCATGGGTCTTCTCCAAGATCTGCCGTAGTGTGAATATCTGGTCGATGGTGGACTTTCCTGGACTGAAGCCACACTGATATGGACCTATCAGGTTGTTGACGAACGGCTTTAGGCGTTCACACAATACCGCAGATAAGATCTTATATGCGATGTTAAGGAGACTGATGCCTCTGTAGTTGGCGCAGTTCAGAGGGTCTCCTTTCTTGAGAATCGGACAAACAGTGCTGAGGTTCCATTCATCGGGCATACTTTCGTCTCACAATATTTTATAGATGAGTTGGTGTATGCTCCTACCAAGTCATCGCCGGCCGCTTTGAAGAGCTTGGCAGTCAGGCCGTCCGCTCCAGCAGCTTTGTTGAACTTAAGCTTCGATATAGCTATCTTCACTTCATCCAGATCGGGTGGACGGAATTGTTGGTCATCATCGTCCAGGTTGAAAGGTTGATTCTGCCTGACAGCGGTATTTGGTTCATAATCGCCGTTATACCATCTGCAGAAATGGTCTTCCCAAATCCTCAGCATCGACTGCGATTCTACTACGATGTTCCCTTGTTCATCTCTACAGGATTCGGTTCGGGGTTTGTTTCCGCGGCATGTTATTTTTACCTCTTGGTAAAACTTCCGAACCTCATTCCTGGAGTAGCATCTCTCAATTTCCTCGATCGCGCGCTTCTCATGCTCTTTCTTCTTCCTCCTGAGAAGCCGGTGTTCGTCTCTCCTCTTCCGCTGATAGAGCTCATGAGCAGCTCTGGTCTTTCTAAGCAGCGCCGTGTTATATGCATCTTGCTTAGCTGCATGTGCTTGCCGGCATTCAACATCGGCAGTGTTTCCAATGATCTTCGATGCTTGATGCTGCTGGCATTGGACCTCTTAAGAGATTAAGAGACACTCGGGTCAATAAGTCCGCGACTTTTGGATTAAAACACAGATTTTTTGATAAAAAAATAATTTTATTTTTCAACTCAGTCTCCCTTGAGCTCTATACACTTTGTCCAACGCTTCTACAATTTTTTTATCCCTCAAAATAGGCCTTTGTTTGCGAGATGACTTCATCATTGGAGTCAAATCTTTTTCCACCAAGCCATTTCTTCAGGTTTGGGAACAAGAAGTAGTCGCTCGGAGCCAAATCTGGAGAATAGGGTGGATGAGGGAGCAATTCATAGCCCAATTCATGGATTTTTGCCATGGCAACTGCACATGCGTTTGTGGTCGACTGTGAGCAAACGCGGCACCCGTCTTGCGGAAAGCTTTCTCATGCCCAAGTGATCATTCAAAATTGAAACCACTGACCCATGCGAGATCTCTTCGGCTTCCACAATCTCTCGCACTTTCAATCTTCGGTCGGCCAACACCATATCGTGAATTTTTTCGATTGTTTCGGGTGTTGAGACCTCAACTGGGCGTCCAGGACGTTTGGCATCTTCAGTGCTTGTACGGCCACAACGAAATTCAGTAAACCACTTTTTTACCATTGAAATCGATGGTGCAGAGTCCCCATAGTATTTATCAAGCTTAGCCTTGGTCTCGGTAATGGTTTTTTTTCGCAAGAAATAATGCTTAATAAGCACACGAAATTCACTTTTTTCCATTTTCTCCTCAAATTAGTGAGTAGTCTGATAAAAATAGCTGTCAAACACAAACTTACTGACGCAGCAAGTTTACATTTTGACAGGAGTCAACTGACAGATGCCTGTTGACAGGAGCAGTGTTGCTGTTTCAGTAAAGAGGTCAGAAATTCAAAAAGTCACGGACTTATTGACCCGCCCTCGTATAAATACGTGCTGCCCATTTTTGACGTACGCTGTTACACCGTTCTACTTAACCGAATGGCATGATACTTACACCATTGGAAAGGTAATTTCGCGTAGATGTGCAGAATATGTTTTTTGTGTTTTTATAGATATAGATGTAATAAAATCAGGAATCCAGTGTTGCATAACTTTAGGATCATATATCATTAATAAACTCTCTCTCTGGAGAGTTCATTTATTACCCCAGTTTCAAACCAGAAGATACGAGAGAGAACTAGGACCCGACGAATGTGGTATAAATACAGGATGAGAAACAGCGTGAGTTAAGTTGATTTTTGGAAAGGGACAGAAAAGGAGCTTAAGGGCTGAACCGAATGTGAATCGGAAGGTTGTATCTGATATAGAACTTTCAAAAGTTAAATACATTTATAATCTTTTTTTTATAAAGATAGAAGGAGGAGAAAGGAAAGCATTGTTGTGTTGTAGTGGTTTGAAACTCAGTTGTGTTTGGTTTCGATATTGACTCTCAGGGGTGGTAGTCCTAATAGCACGGAGAGTTTTTTTTTCTTCACTCGGAATGATTCTTCTTATCCTTTCTTCTTATCCTTTTATTAACCCTTTCCTCGTTATACGAACTTATGCGTAACGAGTTTCCCATTTTTACTGCATCGCTACTGCTCCGCTTATGGGGTTGGCTAATGTCGCAGACCGCAGAACGCGTCTACATAATGCTCGGTCCTGGATCACTTCAGTAAACCCCAGACGTTGTTGCGCATTTGCCATCTGAGAAATCCAGGAATTCTTTTTCCGACGTCGTTGGAGTGACCGTAGTTGATAGTGCCTTTTTAACCGGATTTTCCGCAGATCTTCTTTGAACGTGGCAATACCAACTTATTCTATTCGCCTCAAGCTGTTCGGTTACCGAATTCTTTATATGTAGACTTCCTCTTATACGCGTAGATTTAATGCAATCGCGTTTAGTGACTCCACTAGACATCCTTAACATTTTCATTTCCGCTGCCGTCATTTTGTTTTTGAACGCTTCGTACATTGTCCAGCACTGTGAACCGTATATAAGAGCTGGTCTAACAACCGTGGTGTAGAGTTTCCCCTTTAGTTTAAGTGGAAATTTTCGGTCGCAAAAGATTCCCGAATTTTCCCGCCATTTCATCCATCCCACACTCAGTCTGTGGTTTACGTCGTCGTCACATTTCGCTTCCATGTTAACGATTGATCCTAAGTACTTAAAGATAGTGCTTTTCGGAAGAACTATTCCGTCTAACATTATATCCGGAACAGGTCGCAACGGATGCGCAAATGGGCACGTCAAATGCTCCGTCTTTGAACGACTTATTTTAAACCCGTTTCTCTCTAGCGCATTTCTCCATGAATCTGAGGTGTTCTGTAAATCTTCGACGTTATCGCTAAGTATAACTGCGTCGTCAGCGAAGAGAATTGGCGTTACATTTGCTTCGCGCATGCAGTCTTTTAAAAGATAGTCTAATACTACGTTAAAGAGGAAAGGGCTAAGTACGCTTCCTTGATGCACTCCGACATTAACTGGAAATTCTCTCGTTAGTCCAGCAGAGCTTTTAACCGCAGTTTTCACGTTTCCGTACATGTCTTGTATTATTCTAACATACGTTTTCGGTACGTTTTGAGATCGCAGCGCGGCCCATATGAGATCCCTAGGCACTCGATCGAATGCTTTCTCGAGGTCGATAAATACCATGTGTAAGTCCTTAGACGAATCTCGGTGCTTTTCCATTATTATTCGTAGGCTTTGGATAGCGTCCACCGTCGATCTTCCTTCAACAAATCCGCACTGGCTATTATCGAGCTTCATTATTTGCCGAAGGCGTTCGTTTAAGACTCTTTCGACGATTTTCATTGTGTGTGACATAAGCTTGATTGAACGGTAGTTGTTGCATTCTCGAGTGTCGCCTTTTCCTTTGTATAATGGAACCAAGAAGCTACTTCTCCATTGATTCGGCATAGGTTGTCCACATTTTAATTTATTTAAAAGTTTCGATAGCCAAACGCTGCCGATCCCCTCCATCTTCGACCAAAACTCTGATGGAATGCTGTCTGGTCCCGCCGCTTTCCCCCGCTTCATTTTTCCAATTGCTATACTTATTTCTTCGATTGAAAAGTCCGAAACTTCCTCCTCGAATAGACCAGCTATCGGCAAGATATCACGTGGAAACTGTTTGTTAAGCAACTCCTTGCAGTATTCAAGCCACCGGTCACAAATTTCCTTTTCATTTGTTAATAGGCGACCGTCTGCGTTTTTGATGTATATCGGCGAGGTTATTTCCTCGGAATGATTCAAGGTTGTAAATTTTAACGGTTGTTTTTGTGCTTGAAACTCTACAACAGCCAAATCTACATGCCAGTGTTATGCCTTCACACGCAGGTTTTTCTGACTGAGTTCCAATTACACAAATGAAAAACTTGTCATAAGTAGGATTCGAACCTTGACCGTCCGAGTGAGAAGCGATGGCTAGTACCACTACACCACGGCCACCCCAAGGTCTTGAATCTGTATCTCGAAGTTGAATAGCGAGAATCGAGATGCAGATACAGATTCAAGATTCACATTCTGTTCAGCCCTTAAGTCTTAATACTGAACGATAAGAGATTTGAATTGTGAGATAGTAGTAAAATCGGTTGTGAATGTTATTTTAAATAATAATAAATTAAGTGTTTTGCAATAGAATAACGTTTTCTCATTTCGAACCCTAGCCGAAATATTACAATATCTACAATTTTACGTAGCTTAAGCTGGCCATACACGACGAACATGTTCGTGCGATTTGTTCTTTGACATTTCGCTACACATTACGAACCGATTTCCGGAACATCACTTTTGCTGTAACTTTCAACAAGAAAATATGGAGAACGCACACGCGAATGATGCAATTGCATTATTAACAATGTATATATGCAAAAAGCGAAAGCAAGAAAAAAATAATAAACAAAAAAGTCGAGAGGGGATGAAAGAGTGGCTGTACGGTAGAAACGATCGCACTCATACTAAATTGTTGAGAAAATTAGAAATGTCTGCACCAGAAGATTTTTAAAAATTTCTTAGAATGGATTCAGGAATTTATATTGAATTGCTGAGTTTGGTCAGTCCAGTTATTGGAAAACAAAACACAGGAATGCGAGAAGCAATTACAACAAACGAAAGACTGTCAGCAACTTAAAGATTCCTCGCAACTGGACAAAGTTTCGAGGATCTAAAGTCTTAAATAAATCTTTCTACGAATTTCTATAAATTCCAAAAGAAACGTTTTGGTAAAACTTGCCAATTTTTATCTTCCGCTGATGTGCACGCAACAAAATTAATTTAAAAAAGAAAATGTTTGCGAACAACGCCACAAACGGCGAACATGTTAATCCCCCTGCCGAAATCCCCCTCTCTCTTTCATATCCCGTAGCTCAACGGTATTTAGCTAGGTAACTGAATAAGGAATTAAATCATGGCATCGGAACAAACAATTTTTGCAACATTATTCTTGAATAGTTTTACAAACAATTTATGGAATATGGAAAGTAGATTTTTTGGCTTGTTTAAACTGGTTTCTCCCCTTAAATCGTTTGCATGGATTGTCAATAGGAGCCTGTATTTGAGGCTTGTTTATGTTTTGGATTTTCTTAATTTTTTTCCATGGCTGGCCAGTTACCCCGGCAGCACAACCCCCAATCTAGAGATCCAGTTCCATTTTTGATACCCCTAGGACTAGAGGTCGGTTAAACCGAAAGTGAGTAACAAATTCTGGGATGTGAATGCTGCCGTTGGTCTCTTAAGGGCTCTTTCGCCAGCTTTTCTTTTCCAAGGCTCTGACTTAGTCTCGGAAATCCTTACCGGCCTGAGCTCCAAATATGTCGGAGAAGCCTGGAATTTGATGTCACAAAAGTGAGTATCCAGCTTTTCTACCCAAATAGAAAAAGTTTCACTGTTCGCGGAAAATTCTGAAATACTTGATGTCTGGAACAGCGTCATCAACGATTTTGGGGGACCTTGTATCGGCTGGCAATTTTAAGAAAAATGAAGATAATACCAATTGTAAAACGGTTTAATGAACAAACATATACTCATATATATAATTTCTTATTAAAACGATTTATTATTATTAATTTAGACATATTAATTGAGACTACGACCAAAAGCTCCGATCATAAAAGAAGAGCTCTTAATCGAAAAACATCACCTTCAAATTCGTAAAAAACAACTCAATAAAAACAGACGAATACTTGGTTGGTATAAATGGTAGATAACTACAGCTTTTATTTGAAAATTGTAGAGCCGTAAGCCCTGGCAGCTAGCGCTCTTTACCTAAGTTAGTATGTACGAGTAATTTAATTATATGCTAATAAATTATAATAATAATATTTGAAAATTTTGCAGACATCTGCATACATACTCAAATTCAATATTCATTGTCGAAACCAATGTATTGTATATGTCTTCCTGATCTTCTTTGTCAAAAAATATAATTTTTATTTACATCTGTGGCGATTTCACAATAATAGTTTTCCACGCTTTAACTACACACTAAGTGGACATAGTCTCAGCAACAATGCGGTAAATACTCCATTTCGAGTGTGAGCTGTCACTTTGTATTTTTCCAGTTATTTTGTATTTCGGGCTTTGGTTCTTTTATTCTTTTTCGTGGTAGTGATATGTTATATATAGGTAAAAAATAGTTTATTAGAATAAGCAAAGTGTTTTCACTACTTTTTTATCAATTCCTAAGGGATAGACCTTTTTCTTGTACTCTATATACATACGAGTATATCGCTGTACGTCGGTGAGACCCAGAGAGTTGCCCAAACCGGGCGGAGAAATAAAAATAAAATTCAATGAAGAACGTGTGTTTTTTCTTTGGTAAACGGTAGTTAAAGACATATCATTTTAGCGACGAGGAAAAAAAAATTAAATTTTGTAAATTGAAAAAAATTTAAAGTGAAAATCAGAAGAGTGGTAGCGCTAATCAATTGGAAGACGCCATCACAAGTTTCGATTCGGAGGAAAAGAAAAACGTGGAAGACTGCATTTTTTTGGGATCATAAATTTTTTTTCAACAGGGGATGATTTCGATAGCTACGCAGAACGCTTAGAGCGGTTGCTTGCTGTTAATAATTACGGAGGATATCTTTTTGGGTTCATATCTTATTACGTTTAAGGGACCCGATACATATAAAATTGCAAAGTCATTGACTGCTCCTGCTAAACCTCATTCAAAAGAATACAATGAGTTAATAACCATTTTAAAACCGCACTTCAAGCCAAAAGCCAACATATAGCTGAAAGATTCCATTTTCCAAACGACTTCAAAAAAATTTGGCAGAAAAATGAGATTTCAAATTATATTTGGATGAGTCCCTGAGAGACCAATTTGTTATTGGTATTAAGGATGAATCGATCCAACAAAAATTATTGAACGAGTCATCGGTACATATAAAATTGCAAAGTCATTGATTGCTCCTGCTGAACCTCACTCAAAAGGATACAATGAGTTAATAACCATTTTAAAATCGCACTTCAAGCCAAAAGCCAACATATAGCTGAAAGATTCCATTTTCCAAATGACTTCAAAAAAATTTGGCAGAAAAATGTGATTTCAAATTATGTTTGGATGAGTCCGTAAGAGACCAAGTTTTGTTGGTATTAAGGATGAATCGATCTAACAAAAATTATTGAACGAGTCGTCGATGGATTTTGAGAAAACCTGTCAAATAGCGAAGTCTCTGGAGCTCATGAAAAACGACATGCAGTTACTTCACCCAAATGCAGTTCATCACGTGAGATACCCCACCGTAAAAAAAAGCAAATTTCAGCGAAACTGTACGTCAAGTGCGGAAACAAAATACAGTTATAAACAGAGAGATGTTAACCGCTCGCCATCAGCATACCACAGAGCAAACCACAGCAGCAACAACTGTTCGAGGTTCAAGTATTTTAAGTGTGGACGAAATGGTCACTACGCCAGGAATTGCCCTTCATTATCAACTGGAAGCACAGGGAGATCAACAAGCAGTCATCGGAATTATCAGGCAAGTTAAGAAGTGTAGATAAAAGATTATATTTAATTACCGGTGAAAAGGTTTGTGTTGAATATGTTTGCGATGTGCGTGTTAAGGGCTTACAGGAAAATAAATATTTTTGTATAGAATTAGTTGTGGTCAAGTCAGTTACAAATTTTACACCCCTTGTTAGATCGTGGTTACACATGCTTGTGCCGAATTGGCGGGAAGATTTCTTTAAGGTTGGTAATGGCGTGAACAGCCTTAAGGACATAAGTTTCTTTAAAAATATATATAGTTCAGTATTTTCTCAGGATTTAGATTGTGTAACAAAAAAAACTGAAGTTGAAATTTTCTTAAAGGAAGATGCCAAACCTATATTTGTACCTGTACTTTTCGCATAGTCTACTCTAAGTGACGCGGAAAAGAAATATTCCGAGCTTCATCGTGAAGCATTAGCGATTGTTTTTGCTGTTCGTAAATTTCACCCATACTCGTATGGTAATAAATTCATTTTGTTCAGCTATCATAAGCCACCTTGGGGGATTTTTGGACACAATAAGCAAGCTCGCTCGCAAAGTTGAGCGATCTGTCTAGGACAATACAGTGTGTGTGTGTGTGTGTGTCGTGGGGTCAACACGTACTTTTTTTACGTCTCTTGCTAACTATTTATTTTTTTTTCGTAAACTTAATACAAATAGTGAAATAGTGCATAATGCCGTGTGTATGTAAAAATAAAGTTGCAACCAGCCGAAAATATTATGCACTAGCTGCAAGAATTATTTTCACTGCAACTGTGTAAATATTCAACCGGCTGACATTGAATTTCTTAATAAATCGAATAAGATCTTTCGGTGTAAGAGTTGCTCCGCTGCACGAAGGAGCTCCCTCCGCTCTCCTCCCGCTATGAGAGAGCAAAAAGAACAAACATCGCCTAATGTGAAAGATTCACCACTCTCTTCGATGTCATCTGGAGAACAAAGAAGCCAACAACATCAAGGAGTTCCAGCATCGGCTTCGATAATACTTAACAACAACAACACACAAGTGCCTCTCAACATAATCAGCCAATAACGTTGGAAACTGTTTACAACGAAATTCTTGCACTTCCAGCTGACAATACTCGCGCTCTCTCTTTGATATCGACACTTTAGGAGGAAAAAAATAATCTCATGCTGACTGTTCGGGATCTACAGAGAGAAGTCAACTGCTTGCAAGAAAAAGAAAGAGAAAAGTGCATTGAAATTGTTGGTGTTCCAGATGTTGATAACAATAATGCTCTTAGCTGTGCGTTGCAGACTTTTCAACAGGGTGTCTCTACAAATGTGTCCGAATTGGAAATAGATAAGTGTTTTGTTAAAAATATTAAATATTCAAATAATGTTAATGTTGGTAAAAGAAAACCTATTTTAGTAGTGAAATTTGTTTCTAAGCTAAAAAAAATATTTTAATGAAGAAAAAAACTATACATAAAAATGACTTAACATCTAAGATTTTTGGCTGTGACAAGAACAGTAAAATTTTTATAAACGAATCACTTAATACGCAAACGAAAACTCTTTTAAACGCTAAAAAAATTAAAAAAGAAAAGATGTATAAGTATGTTTGGGTCAAAAACGGGAAAGTGCTCATGCGTAAAGGGGAAAATGATGACATCATTTTTATAAATTCAATTGAATATCCTTCTTCTCTTAACTAAAATGCAAGATCGACATAGTAATCTTTTAGATGTCCCCTCTGTCAATTGTACTGACAGTAACGCTCTCGATTTCTTTTTTGACCAAACGTACTTACCAAATTATCTTGTTATCCACCAAAACATAAGAAGCATGCGTAAGAATTTCGACTATTTTCTTGCTCATTTAAATTCATTTGTAAACAAGCCTGACTTCATTTTCTTGACAGAAACTTGCTGTAACAACAACTACGCGGCTGGTGGCGTTGCAGCCTTTTTAATTGATTCGTTTCGCCTTAAATCTTATAGCTTTAATTTGAACACATGTGATGTACTAAAAGTTACAATTCGGGAGTTGAAATTATAGTTTCTTTGTGTCTATAGATTTAATGAGTCTTCGTCAATTAATATGTTTTATGAGGAGTTGGAAGACTTATTGTCTGATGTTTCTAATGACGTTATCCTTCTGGGAGATATTAATTTAGATATCTTACAAAACACAACCTTGGTGGATAATTATTTGTTTTTGTTATCAACTTTCGGTTTTGAGTCGTGTATTAATAGACCAACGCGTATTTCTGTCTCTTCTAGTACTTGTATTGATCACATTATGATACGTCTTTCCAAACCTCAAAATATAGGAATTTGTGCCTCTGTTGTTGATTTGCAAGTCTCTGATCATTGTTCCGCGTGTCTTAGTTTAAAATATTCTTGTTCCCCTATAATTAAAAGGCTTCCAAATGGTGATGTTGTTATTAAAACCGATTTTGCCTCTCTTAATAATCTCCTTAGGTTTGAACATTGGGAAAATGTATTGAATGAATGTAATCCTTACACTGCCTTCTCTAAGTGTATCAAGACACTAGAATACCATATCCTTCAATGTTCCAAAAAAATAGTAAAAAAGAAGAACAAATTAAAAAAACTCAAGCCATGGATATCTTTTGATTTATTGAGAAAAATCAAGAATAAAATAAAATAATGTCCTCAGAGTTTTTTCTTTGACCCTATAATCTCTTATGAAGTATATAAAATTATTAAGTCTCTTAAAAATTCTAACACACAAACGTCTGATGGATTTTCAAACAACCTCGTTAAAAAAAAAGCTTTAAACATCTGTGATAATCTATGTTTTATGTTTAACAGAAGCGTTTTATGTGGTGTGTTTCCAAATTATTTAAAAATAGCTGAAGTGATACCTTTGTATAAGAAAGGCGATAAAGCCTTAATAAACAACTATAGGCCTATCTCGTTACTGTCGGTTTTCTCGAAAATTTTTGAAAAAGCTGTTAAAATAAGAATGGTCAGTTTCTTAGAAAGAAATCGTTTTTTTAGTGAGTGTCAGTTTGGCTTTCGTTCTGGTTGTTTAACTGAGGATGCGCTGAAATATATAACGGTTTTAATAATAGGAACCTAACCGCTGCACTCTTCATAGACATAACTAAAGCCTTTGATACTGTAGATCATGATATACTTCTGAGTAAACTTTCCAAATGTGGTTTTAGAGGTATTATCCATGATTGGTTTCGATCCTACATTTCCAATAGAGTGCAAAGAGTAAAAATTAGTGGCGTTTTTAGTTCCTTACGTCCTGTCCCTGTCGGTGTTCCTCAAGGTTCTGTTCTTGGTCCTGTTCTATTTCTTATATTTATCAACTCATTATTCTAACAAAAATATCAAAGCAAAGTCACTGCATTTGCGGACGATATGGCGTGTGTTTTTACAAACAATTCAGCATTAAATCTTTGTGCTGATATCAATCATGATATTGAAACTCTAAATCATTGGTTCAAAATGCATAAAATGGTTATAAGTGACAAATCAGAGTGGAATAGAAGTAGACTATGGACCTTTCGTGTTTCATAGTAGCAACTGTAATAGATATAAGCATAGTATGACTGTTTGTAATTCTGACGTAAGCTCACACACGTATTTTGATGAAAAATCTTGCTCTGACAAATGTTTTGATAGAGTTCTGCTTGACTGGAAGATGAATTGGTCGGCACACACAACTGCGCTTAAGAAGTATCTGATGGCAGCTATTAGACAAATCTTACTGCTCACAGGATCTTCTAAAGCGTATTTATTATGGTTTAGTGCATTCTAAACTGGAATATGGTTTATCTTCCTGGGGTGGCACTCACCTTAATAAAATGAATCCTCTTCTCATAACACAAAAACATGTGATTCGTCTTATTTGTAACAAAAACCGATGGTATAATAGCCTAGTGCTTTTTAAAAACCTTAACATTTTACAATTGAAACATTTATATTGCTATAAAACCTTAAAAATATTCTTCAAAAGATCTGGCTATTTATTAAATAGACGCTCATCTAACTACCGACTTAGAATAAATGAACTAAATCTCGTCCAAGTACCTCATCACAATGTGCAAACCTTTTTTAATTTTTTTACGACAACTGCTCCTAGACTTTTAAACAAGCTACCTTATAACATAAGACGTATACGCAGTGAATCCAGTTTCCTCAAACAAATGAAATCATGGCTTTTAGACTTAAACTACAGAGATGTTATTGAACTGCTTTGTATATTGACATAGATAATTTTGTCTTTAAATGTATTTTTTTTTTCTTTTATTGCTTTTTATGTTAATTTCTATTAATTACCATCTTTTCATATTTGTTACTGCTTTTTAAGTTATTCTTTAATGACCCCACTCATTCAATTTATAATTTAACTGTTAATCTTAAGAACTATAGATTGCAGATACTTTTTTCTTCTTAATACATTTCTTCTATTTGTATATACTGTTCCTTGTATTTTCCGGTTTATAACGTATTTGTAAAAAAAAGTATTAAATAAATAATAAATTAATAAATAAATAAATAAATAAAAAAAAATATTCGTACGAAATTAGGTAGAAGATAGGAACAGAGCTTGCTTGGACATGCCGATGCACTCTCGAGATTACCGTCTGCAGAACCTACAGGTAAAGAAAATTATAGGATTTTTAGTTTTAACGCCCAGGATTGTCTGTCTAAATTACCAATTAAATTTTCTGAAATTATAAACGAAATTAAGAACGATAAAAATTTGATACAAGTAATAAAGTTTAGAATCGAAGGTTGGTCAAAGAAAAGGTAGGGCTGTATTTCAAACAGCGGAATGCACAAGATCTTATCTGCTGTATTGTGTGAACGCTCGAAGCTGGCCGTCAACAAGCTGATAGGTCCATATCAGGTGGCTTCAGGCCAGGAAAGTCCACCATCGACCAGATACTAGAGGCACAATCTTTCTAACGTCCGTCCAATTACTCGCATACACCGACGATATTGACATAATTGATAGAAAGCAGCGTGATGTCAGTGGCGACTTTGCAAGTATTGAGACGGAAGCGGGGAAAATAGGTTTAGCGGTCAAAGAGGGCAAGACTAAGTATATGCTGTCAAGCAAAAATGACACTGAACACCGGCTTTTCGGACAGAACGTCACACTTGACAGGTATAACTTTGGGGTAGTTAAGGACTTTGTCTACCTAGGCTTCGCTATGAATTCAGACAACGACACCACCGCTGAGATCAAACGAAGAATAGCTCTTTCCAATCGCTGCTCCAGTCGCTTGTTGATTGAGGCTCAGGTCCACCCCGGACTGTAGCGCCACCTAAAGAAGAAGATAATGAACCAAGAATAAATTAAGACCTTCTAAAATCGCAATATGAAATTAATCAAAAAGAAAAAAAGGAAGATAAACAATTATTGCATAATATAGCAATTTAAAAATTATTCGCATTATTATTAAAACTGGAAACCTGTCAGCATTATCAGAAAAATGAATTTTGTAAGATATCTAATTGAAAAATAAGGCAGAAAAATTCAAGCTCATGTTAATCAATTGAAAAAATCAAATATCTTTCAAAATTCAGAAATTATTTTTATCACTCAAACGAAAATACTCACACAAATCCAAATGAAAAAGAGAGCGAATATATATATAAAAAATCGATTATTATAATATATTACATAATAGATATCGAACTCAAAGTCTTGATTTACTGATAGCTAGTAGGTTACAATCAAAATCAAAATCAGAAGCATAAACTAATTAAAAAAATTATAAATATTAGTTTAAATCTTATCCTTACTTTATGTTCTTTTACATTAGATATTTAATAAATAAAATATCCTTAATAATGAATTGCAAAAAAAAATAATAATAATATAAAGTAATTAAATTAAAGACTTTTAATTAAGGAAGGAGTTGATATGTTAAATAAAAAAATACTTTATTAGAATGAGCAAAGTGTTGTCACTACTACTAAAGGGGTAACCTTTTTTCTTGTATGTATCCAGCCGCGATACAGTCACACATCTCAGGTCTATCAGTTGCAGCATGATTACCCCAGTTTTGGCGAAGCCATCTATCGTTGTGGTTTGCTTATTATCGCTTCTTCTAGGCCTTTTGTTGACATGAAATACCAAAACTTTATCGACAACCTGGAGCAGCGATATCTCTTGCAGGGTTCCGACCTTTTACTATCGCTACTAGCCTCGGATAAATGCAGCACCGAAAGAACAAAACTTATGCAACTGTATGAAGAGAGCCAGGAACGACAATTTCAGCCACTGTTGGGAGGAATCAACTTGGGAGACTCACAGCCTTCAAAGCTACTCCGTTGAATTAGAGACCTCTCTGGCACGCAGTACTCTAAGTAATTTGGTTGTGTTAACTTGTGTCCAACGCACAAGCAGTGCTGTCGGCAGTCATTGACGACTTAAGTAACCTCGCGCGAATTGCTGATAAGTTTATTGGCCACTGTCAGTCAACCAGCACACTAGCAGCCATGAATCAGCCGTCTTTGAGGGCATGTTCAATGTAAGTTGTTAGTGATGATGTAGTGCTCTTGAACGAAAAACACGACAACGTCTTCGATCTAGAAGAAGCACTTCAAACAGCCGTACACGTCAAGCAAGCCAAGGTCATGAAGACCAACCAAAAAACAACTGAAGCTGCTGGTATCACAAACACTACGTTTCGGAGGCAAGTAAATGTTTACCACCTTGCACATTCGTCCAGTGAAATTGCAGCCAGCAACATTAGTGGAGACGTCTTCCGTTGCTTCCCAAAATAGAATCTCGATACATGATAGATGCTGTAATCTGCCTATGCGAGGATTTCCGTCGTCTTAACTCCACAACCCTGCCAAACCAACACTCGCTGCTACGGATTTCCACCTAATCATGCCAAGAAATATTATATTGAGTAGAGTAGCTCGCCTATCAAATTCCCATGGGCCCGGAGGACATTTCGAAAACAGCTTTAGTTACACCTTTTGGGTTATACGAACTTACACGTACAATCTTTGGCTTGGGCAATGCAGCGCAAACCCAACAACGTCTTGTCAATTCTGTGTTCGGAGATTCAAATTATGCGTTTACATATATTGATCGCCTCTAGCTAGCCAGGAGAACATCAAGAACATATCGACTAAATTTTCAGAAGTCTCCAGGCCAACGCTTGACTATTAACATGCGAATTTGGCGAAATTGCGCTTGTGTTCCCTTTCTACCATATTGTAAGTAGCGGGATACGGGCGTCAGATGATACTATTAAGTCAATCTCAGGGTTTTCGCCATCAATGACTGTGAACTTCGTCGCTTCTTGGTAGCTCTTAATTTTTTTCACCGATGCCTGCCACAAGCAGCTGAGGATCAAGCACCACTGTCTCGAATGCTCCAGGACAACACCAAAAAGGAGTGTTCGCTTCTCTCATTGTCTTCAATAACACAAACTTCTATCCATTGCTCGACACATCAAACACCACATTTGGAGCAGTTTTAGTGCAAATAGTTGAAGGCAAAATACTTGGATACTTCTCAAAAGCTTTGTCGCTGGCGCAAAAATAATACAGCATATTCGATCGAGAGCTATTGGCTATTAAATTAGCAATTGAGCATTTCGAGCGCTTCGTAGAAGGGCGATCGTTCGCCATCTTCACCGATCACAAGCCGATTAAATTTGCTTTCCATAACACACCATCACCCACAGAAATTCCTCGTCAGCAACATCACTTAGACTTTATATAACAATTTTCGACGGATAAACGACATGTCAAAGGGAAGGAAAATGTTGCTTTATTTCGTATCACCACAGATACGACTTCGGGGGTCCTTGACTACCCTGCCATCGGCAACTCATCGACCCAGAAAATAAACACAATGAGTCAGAAACGTACGTTTATACATAAATCTTGTTCTTCCGAATTCTCCTACAGCAATCACTTACGAAACATTTTCTTGCCGTACTAACCCATACATCACGCCCGAATGTAGGCGTGTTGCCTATGAAGCCGTTTACAAATTCAGCCACCCCGGCACTCGAGCATCCCGAGAGGCAGTGGCACTATGCTTATTCTGGTCACAAATGAACGCAGACTCAAGTAGATAAGTACGCGTCTGTTCAGCCTCTCAACTAAGCATGATCCGTCGGCATTTCAGACCATCTCTTGTTCGAACGTGTTCTCATTTTTGTACTGAAGAATAATAATAATATTACTTCTTTAACAAAAAATAAAGTACTAGTCGCTATACAATACATGTACTTACATGCTAAATACACTACACATCCTTTAGGTCACAAGATCCGCTATGTCGAATATTAAATAAACAAAAAACTTATTTTTCTAAAGTATAGTATTTGGAAAATAACAAAATTTTTTTACTGAGAAAATATTCGAAGGCACTTAATATACATATAATATAATTTAATATAATTTATTTAATATTAATATACTCGTATGTTTAATTTGTTAATTTTTATTAAATTTTTGCTTGCAGACTAATGACATTGAAATATCTGGAAACCCTACGGATGAGTGGGCGGGAATACCATTTAAAATTGATAATGAAACAGGTAAAATTTTTTTTAATAATATGTCCCTTATTCAATAAATAAGTACAAGTAAGTATATATTTGCATAATAACTTTCGTTATATTGTCAACGGAAAACTAAAGGAAAAAAATTGTGTATTTTCGTTATAGAAGAATCTTTTATTCTTTCATGTAAATTTTATTCGTAGTTTAATAAGGCTTTTTTGTGACCTGTCTAAAATATTTTAAACAGGAATCCTAAGCTAAACGAGAGGTAAACTGAAATTCAAAGATTGAAAACCAAAGATGAATGCGCTGATAATTAATAATTTAAAGAATTACAAGAAGCAAATTCGAAAAGCCAAAGGTAAAATACAAATGTTTTTCGAAATAAGCTAAAACAATGATGTAATTTAACTGACAACAACCTAACCTAGTGATACGAGTATTATTATAATAATTGCATTGTAAACATTCTTAGTGCGTAGAATTAAAATTGCAACATTCTTTTTCTCACTTACTCACTTACGTGTGTGGATTTTTTCGTGGGGAACATCGCGATTCAAATAACGGGTTCGCTGAGTCGGTTACGGTCACGTTTACGGTTACGTGTATACATTCCAAAAAATAAAAAAATAATAATTATAAGAAATTGTTACGTTGAATAGAGCTACCGCGATTCATATCATTTTACTTAGACATTTTCTGGTTAGTTTACGTTTGGAAAATGTCTCTCGACAATAAAAACACCGAACCCAACGGTACCGGGAATAATCTGGGAAATGCATTGATGGATAGTCAGTCTGCCTCTGATTGGTTACATCGACTTCCGTCGCGTTTGCCTAATGGTAGTTGAAAGCTCCCAAAGTCAAAACGAACTTTTTTCTTTGGCTGACAGGCTACATGACTCCTCAACAGCCTCCAATACCTAAGTCTCGCAGGTCAGTGTACCTGAGACTTCTACTTCGGATAGAGAACTCTTAGAAAAAATAGTTCATCGCATTGAACGTTTAGAAATGCGATTTCTAAAGAACAATAACAGAGCTTCTAGAAGTATTTCGCGGGAAAGATCAAACAACAGATTGCGTTCGCAAAGTAGGAATAGGATGGTAAATCTTTTTGTTGGTTTCATCGAAAATTTGGTCGGAATGCAAAACATTGTTCTTTACAATCTTGCAATTTTATGTCGGATGACAACGAAAATTCAAAAAACTAACTTTCCAGTTCTCAGATACGGCTATGAGGGAGGCAAATTTTGCACGCCGTCTTTTCGTTCGGGATGAAATTTCAAATTTTAATTTTTAGTCGATACAGGGGCGCTACGATTTCAATCTTCCTACCGCAAACGGGGGACGAATTCATACTTACGGTTGTAAACGATTAACAGTGGACTTGAATTTAAGACGAGCTTTCGATTTTACTTTTGTAATCGCAGACATCGATCACCCTATTGTCGATCTTCGGAACCAACGAGTCGTAGATAAAAACACTAATCTTCAAGTCAACTGTATTTTCAAGTCCGCAAACACGAGTTTTGCAAAACCTTTTTCGATTCCTCCGCCATTCTTGATGAGTTTCCTGAACTTAAGGCTCCGCCAGATTTTACGTTACCGGTAAAACATGAGGTTGTTCATCGAATAACGACTAATGGTCAACTTCCTTCAGCTAGTGCACGTCGACTCAATCTGGAGAGGTTAGCTATAGCGAAACGTCACTTCCAGCAAATGATCGATTTAGGTATTTGTCGCGTTTCGAAATCACACGTCGCTTCACCAATTCACATGTTCCCGAAGAAGAATTTACTAGATTTCAGGCCATGCGGTGACTACCGATAGTTAAATCAAGCGATATTTCCAGATAAGCACCCAATCGCAAATGCTCAAGATTGCTCCGCTAACCTCAACGGTTGTTCAATATTTTCAAAGATTGATTTGGTACGAGCCTACCATCAAATAACGGTCGCCGAAGAAGATATTTATAAAACGGCAGTCATAACGCCTTTCGGGCTTTTCGAATCCTTGCGAATGCCTTTTGGAGTGCGTAACGGTGCGCAAACCTTCCAACGTTTTATGAATCGCATTTTAGGTGATCTTTCATTCATTCATTTTTGTGTACTTGGACGACGTCCTGGTCTCAAGCAAATCGGTCGAGGAACATAAAGCACATTTAGGTGAAGTTTTCAGAAGATTGCAGGAGCACGTGCTTAACGTTAATTTATCGAAATGTGATCTTGGAGTAAATGAACTCAACTTTTTGGGTTACTGCGTTTCAAAAAATGGAATAACTCCTTCCGACGAACGAGTAAAAGCAATTAATGATTTTCCTAATCCGAACTCTGTCAAACAACTTCAGCGCTTCCTCGTCATGATAAATTTTTATAACCGCTTTATACCAAACATGGCATACAAAGCCAGAGCAATCAAAAAATATTAAAACGGACAAAAAATTAACTAAATGGGCAATATTTTAATGGTCGGACAAGTGGGAAAAAGCTTTTCAAGTTCTCAAAAGAGATTTGTCCCGGCGTACTATGCTTTTTCATCCTAAACCTTTAGCGCAAATCAGTATTATGGTAGATGCTTCGAATGACGCTATCGAAGGAGTTCTCCAGCAGCTTAATAATAACGTTTGTGAGCCGTCAGGTTTCTTTTCAACTCGTTTAATTCCAGCCGAAAGAAAATATTCGACGTTCGACCGCGAACTTCTCGCAATTTTCACAAACGTTAAGCACTTTCGTTATTATGTTGAAGGTAGACTATTTCCAGTTTTCACCGACCATAAGCTGCTCACAAATGCAATTTACTATAAAACAGACGAAGTAATTTGTCAAACGCGCCATTTAGAATTCATCGCTGAATTCACTACCGATATTCGTTATGTCAAAGGGATTCAAAACATAGTCGCCGATCGTTATCGATCTCATTTGTTGAATTGATCGATTTTAACAATGTCAATATTCCAAATCTTGTAAAAGAGCAAGAAAACGCCGAAGAACTCAAGTCACTTTTAGAACTTTCACGTTCATCTTTTAAATTACAAAAAATAAATATTCCATTCGACGAAGTTGAAATATGGTGCGAAACCACCACTGGAAAAAACCACCCGTAATTCCGCACATTTTTCGTCGCACGATTTTTGATAATAATAATAATAATAATAATTTTTGTCACATCCAGGTTCGAGGTCAATGCGTAAAATTATTGCCGAAAAATATGTTTGGCCAAAAAAGAAACAAGAACGTCAATCGTTGGAAATAGAGCTGTATTTCTTGTCAAAAATCTAAAATTTCTAGACACACTACATCGAAACACGGAATATTTCCAGTTCCAGAAGGCTGTTTTTCATACGTCCATATAGGTGGGTGGGTCCGTTACCTCCGTCTCAAGGTTTCACTTATTTACTAACAGTAAAATATCGATTTTCATCCTAATCTGAAGCCATTCCTTTAAGAAATATGAATGCTTCCACGGTTGTGTCCGCATTCGTTCAAAACTGGGTTTCCAGATTTGGTGTTCCCCACACGATCAGGGAACTCAATTCGAGTCCAGTATTTTCAAAAAAATTTCTGAAACCCTCGGTACCAAGCGAATCAAAACTACTACGTATCATCCTCAGGCGAGCGGATCGGTCAAACGAAGGATTGGCGCCACCCAATTTTTGTTGCGAAAATTGGAAAAACAGTTGAAGCAAAAAAAAAAATGAACAAATTGTTTTTTTCCCTAATGGGGAATTAATGCGTGTATTTAATTACAGAGTGGGATATAGGATATGCCGTACAAGGAAATGATGCGCAAAATGTTTAAAAAAAAAAAAATGACTGTTGTTTCGGCCAACGGAACGCCCACAATTCCGCGTTGTTGAAACAGTAAACCTGAACGAGTCGCGCACTTTAACAACAAACTGTCTCACTACGGTAAAATTCAAAACGGAATGCTTACAGTTACGGTTATGTCGGTATAGACGCGGCAAAAATACGTATGTTAATATCGATTTAAAAAGAAAAAGAGGGTACGAGGGCGGGTCAATAAGTCCGTGACTTTTGGATTAAAACACAGATTTTTTGATAAAAAAATAATTTTATTTTTCAACGTAGTCTCCCTTGAGCTCTATACACTTTGTCCAACGCTTCTCCAATTTTTTTTATCCCTTCCAAAAAAAATGATTTGTCGAGGTCCTCAAAATAGGCCTTTGTTTGCGAGATGACTTCATCATTGGAGTCAAATCTTTTTCCACCAAGCCATTTCTTCAGGTTTGGGAACAAGAAGTAGTCGCTCGGAGCCAAATCTGGAGAATAGGGTGGATGAGGGAGCAATTCATAGCCCAATTCATGGATTTTTGCCATGGCAACTGCACATGCGTTTGTGGTCGACTGTGAGCAAACGCTGCACCCATCTTGCGGAAAGCTTTCTCATGCCCAAGTGATCATTCAAAATTGAAACCACTGAGCCATGCGAGATCTCTACGGCTTCCACAATCTCTCGCACTTTCAATCTTCGGTCGGCCAACACCATATCGTGAATTTTTTCGATTGTTTCGGGTGTAGAGACCTCAACTGGGCGTCCAGGACGTTCGGCATCTTCAGTGCTTGTACAGCCACAACGAAATTCAGTAAACCACTTTTTTACCATTGAAATCGATGGTGCAGAGTCCCCATAGTATTTATCAAGCTTAGCCTTGGTCTCGGTAATGGTTTTTTTTCGCAAGAAATAATGCTTAATAAGCACACGAAATTCACTTTTTTCCATTTTCTCGTCAAATTAGTGAGTAGTCTGATAAAAATAGCTGTCAAACACAAACTAACTGACGCAGCAAGTTTAAATTTTGACAGGAGTCAACTGACAGATGCCTGTTGACAGGAGCAGTGTTGCTGTTTCAGTAAAGAGGTCAGAAATTCAAAAAGTCACGGACTTATTGACCCGCCCTCGTATAAGACATTCATTCACTTTATCCTACATACTTCGTATTTATTTATTCATTTATTTGGGTATTCATATTTAGTTTGATCTTTCAAAGGCTGTTGTTGTTGTTATTTTGCGAAGTTGTTTTTTTTTCTCCTCGACTTTCTTTTAATGCGTCGGTGTTGCCGTGAAGGTAAAATATGTTTAGTACTTTTTTGATACCTTCAGTTTTGTGAGAGTAGTAGCTGTTTTTTCAGGGTTTTTTCCTTTTCTTAGCTTTCTGGTCTCTAAATTCTTAGTTAATAAATATAAATATGGAGATAAATCGATTGAGTCAGGACGAGTAGAGTGTAGGAGCTTGCTGCCTGATACAGTCGATAAGATCGGGAAGTCGCTACGAGCAGCGCGAACGCTCGAGCTGAGGGGGTCACTCAAACCGGGCGACTACCCTTTTTCATCCTCCGTCGATAGGGAAGCCGTCGAACGGAAGATGTGGGAAATCGAGAAGTTGCAGGAGAACCCTCCAATGAAAAAGTCTTCGGAGAACAGCAAGGTACTGATAAAAATTGAATGGGCCATTTCAAGGGTTGAGCTATCTTAGCTAACCACCGAAGAAGAAGTTAGCCAGAAAAAGAACCTCAAGACCGATCTGATGCTGCTGATGGCCTCTCTAGAAGGTGATGACAACGATGAAGAAGTCGACGAACCCTTAGAAGAAGAGCACCTCCTAGAACGGGTCGAGGAGTTTAGAGAAGCGCGCAATGTGTCAGAGGATCACATTTCTCGATCAGCTATTGAACTAATTGATGGGAAGACTCTTCTATGGTATAGGGCGATTAGGAAAACTGTTTCTTCTTGGCAGGGTTTAGTTAGGGAGTTGAAGTTGGAGTTCCTGTCTCTAAATTATGACGATGCTTGTTGGACGAAATTTGTCGTAGAACCCAAGGGAAGGAAGAATGCATTGGAGTCTACGTGGCTATAATGGAAAATATGTTCGGTCGATTGTCGGAGCCGCGACGGAAGCTCGGAATAGTGCAACGAGTTTCGTTGGCACCTTTCTACCAAACTTAATTGGATTTGGCAGATCCCAAGTCTATCCCAGGTTTGGTCGCTTTGGGACGGAAGTTGGAGACGGTCCGAGCGAATGTGGAGACATTTGCGCCAAAACCTACTCGCTCACGCCACCTTTTGGAACCCGACTTGGCATACGTGTCAGTCGAGGAACCAAGGGCGGCAGAGCGTAGGGTGGTTGATCCAAGGTCAGCTCAACCAAGATATCTGTTCTTAGTAGGGAACCTCAGCCGAGTAGGCGGTTGAGGTGTTTCAATTGCAATCAGGAAGGCCATATTTCTGCTTACTGTTCCGCTCCTAGGCGATGCATAGGGTGTGGTAAGCTAGGTGTTTTTAGGAAAGATTGTTCCCAATGTTCGGGATATGGTCGTGGGATTTTTGCACCAGCAGGGCAGGAGCGCCGGCGAAATTAGATATGTTGCCTGCTGGCAACCAGCTGGTGGGATTGACGGACGAATTTTATTTAGGTTTCACACGTGAGGATATGGAAAATGATGGTCGCCCTTATTGAGGTGTTAGTTATAAGATTCAGGAGCTTCGCGTACCATTATCGGTAGGGAATGGTGGAAAATTTTAAAAGAGTTAGGGGTTAAGTTAGGAACAGCAAGGATTAGTAGGATTTCATTGGCGGATGGGGCCGGAGTAGAGGTAGTAGGGACCGTGAGTCTACCTTTTGTTGTACAAGAAAAGTCAGTGGTACTGAAGTGCCTGGTTATTCCAACGCTTTCACACGTCCTGATATTAGTGGCCGACTTTGGGGTTCGAGTGGGCATTGTCCTGGATTTGAGATCAGGCGAGTGGAGGTTTTCAAGCTAAAAGGAGGTGGCTTCGATTTCGGCTCTTAAGGAGGGAACCGAGTTGGACAGCGGAGAAAGCCAGCAACTGACTGAGGTGCTAGAAAGACTGTTTAATGATATGCCGGAGGACATCGGGTGCACACATCTGGTAGAGCACAGGATTAGGACGGCTTCGGAAAGCAGTGGTACTACCCGGTATCCCCTGCGGTTCAGTGACATATAGATAAGGAATTAGCAGAGATGCTTGGGGATGACATAGTTGTGAAGTCCAGCATAAAGTCGCCGAACGTGATCCTACCCACTTTAACATTTCAGCGACCTTGGACAAACTCCGGCATTCGAAGTACTTGTCCTCTTTGGACATTAAGTCAGCATACAAGGAGATCCCCGTCGAGGAAAAGTCCCGCCAAAACACTTCACTGTACCCAATCGTGGACTCTGCCAGTTCAGTAGTGTGCCTTTCGGGCTTCATAACGCCCCAGCAACATGGCAAAGGTTTATAGATACAGTGCTTGGTGCCGATTTGCAACCGCACATGTTTGTATACCTATACGACATTGTAATCGTCACGAATAACTTCCGACAACATCTGGAAATTCTGAAAGAAGTCCTAAAACAACTGAGGGCTGAAGGTCAGTAAGGAGAAGTGTAACTTCTGTAGGTCTTCACTCAAATTTTTAGGGTACGTAGTGGATAGGAACGGGTTGCACGTGGACCCGGAAAAAGTAGAAAGTATGATTAGGATTCCTGCGCCGAGGGATGTTAGAGAAGTAAGAAGCTTTGTAGGAACGGTTTCCTGGTACAAGAGATTTATACCGAACTTTGCGATTCTGGTAATACCGGTGACAGACCTTTTAAAGAAAAGAAAAAAGTTCGTCTGGTCTGAGGAACGCGAGGGGAGCTTTCAGAGGGCAAAGGAGTGCCTGGTAACTGCCCCGATTCTAACCTGCCCGGATTTTGAGCGTCTCTTTGTAGTTCAGACGGATGTATCGGACTATGGGGTTGGAGCAGTTCTTACCCAGACGTTCGATGAAGGAGAAAAGGTTATTTGCAATTAAGGTAGGTCGTGGAATAGGAATGAAAGGAACTATTCAACGGAGAAGGAGTTCTTGGCCGTCCTATGGGAAGTAGAGAAGCTATGACCATATATCGAAGGGGTTTGATTTACGGTCGTGACGGATCACTATTCCCTGGTATGGTTCAGTAACCTCAAAGATCCGTGTGGTAGGTTAGCTAGATGGGTGGTTAGGCTACAGCAATTAGATTTCAAAATCGTACATCGCTAAGGGAAAGATCACGTGGTTCCGGATATGCTCTCTAGGAGTGATGCGAAAGTAGCAGAACTAGGGGTGCACAGTACGGACCCATGGATCACCAAGATGATGGCGAAATTCGAGTGTAATCCCTTAGCCTATCCGTGTTGGAAGGTAGAAAAGGTAATTTTATTTAAGTTTGTTAGGGCTAGACAACAGTTTAGAATGGAAAGAAGTTGTGCCGAAGGTAGATAGAGCTAGGGTTTTGAGGTAATGTCATGACAACGAGTTAGGGGGTTAGGAAAACTTTTGCTAGAGTAGGAGCGAGGTACTACTGGCCGAAAATGAGGTCAGATGTGAGCAAGGATGTAAGGAACTTTAAGGTATGTCAAAGTCTGAAACCGGCAAACGATAAATAAATGATTTACGTTGATTTAGTTGGTCCACTCTCAAAATCGAGTAGGGGTTTCATTTATATCTTGACTATTGAAGATTATTTCACCAAGTTCCCTTAACCTTTCCTCCTGAGGTCGGTGACTGCTAGGGCTGTTTGCAATGATCTGGAAGCGAACGTCTTCCTTCTGTTCGCGTACCGCGAAAGATCGTCTGTGAAAACGGTCCCCAGTTCCGCAGCAAGGAACTGGCTGCGCTTGTCAAAGCGTGTGGGTCACAAATAAAATTCACTGCCCATTACTATCCTCAGGCTAATCCTGCGGAAAGGATTAATCAAATCATAAAAACCACCCCTCGGCTGACGTGTCGGAAAACCATCGGTGTTGGGATACCCAGTTGGCGAAAGTAGGATGCAGTATCCGGACAGCCCAACACAATGTCTTAGGAGTCTTTCCGTACTTCGCGAACTTCGAACGCTTTATAACCCACGCGTCCGGTCGATCGCATACTGGTACGGTTACCCACGCGAACAAATGTCCAAATGTTAAGGAAAATAGGAAAAACAGTAGTAAAAAGCTGGCGGCGGCGACCTTGAAGGCTTCTAAGTCATATAACTTACGGCGGAGAGATGTACAATATCTCCCCAACGAGGTTGTATGGCATAGGGACTTCATGGTTTCCGATGCGGCCAGTTACTATGCGGCGAAATTGGCACCAAAGTACGTTGGGCCTTTTTCTATAAAGAAGAGGGTTCCCCCCTGGACGTGCCTAGGACGAGCGAGGAAAAGACAGAGGGGTATGGCACGTGAAGGATCTGAAGCCATACCGCCCAGAAGATGACCTTAGTCATGTAACGAACATGGACCGTTACTCTAAGAGTTACAGAGAGCATTAGCTCGATGACGTAACCTAGCCATCACAAGGGCTGATGGCAAAGATGAATGTTTACCCGTAGCTTAGACCGTAGTCTACTCTTTTGTGTTGTCTTACCTTTTCTTTTGTTTTGGCTTCGGGCCACTCTAAACCTAGTAACGAGCCCGTAAACAGAAATGTGAAGGCACATTTGCTCGGAGGTAAGGGTGGGGTCTGTTGGATGCAAATCAGACCCCGAAAATCCTCCAGTCCCAATCCTCCTTGTTGTCTCTTGGCACAGGCTGGATTCACTGGATTCAGTTCTTTCGCTCTGGCGGACGGCCAGGAGACTCTAGCGGACGGCTCGAACCAAAGCAATCAGTCAGACGACAAAACATAACTTACAAATATGACTCACAAGTGCGACCCACACGGGGGTGGCCGTGGTGTAGTGGTACTAGCCATCGCTTCTCACTCGGACGGTCAAGGTTCGAATCCTACTCGTGAAAAGTTTTTCCATTGTGTACTTGGAACTTAGTCAGAAAAATCTGCGTGTGAAGGCATAACACTGACATGCAGATTTGGCTGTTGTAGAGTTTCAAGCACAAAACCACCGCACCACCACCACAAGTGTCATTGGCTGGGGATTTGAGGAGAGTGTGTTAGAGCTCTGGATGTGATTCCCTTTGCTCTAACAGCTAAATTGGCAGAACCCCTTGTGTGTGTATATTCATGTGTGAATGAGTGTGTGAGTAGTAGTAAAAGCGCGGTAAGCTCATTCGATAGCTTATCGTCTTTGTGGCAAGAACCCACAAAAAAAAAAACCAAGAGAACAAAAGTACAAAAGCAACAAAAAAAAACTAATACAAAGGAAAAAAATAACAAAAAGGATAACAACACCGAGGATAAAAACGTGGACGAGAACAAGAACAAGAACAACAAAAACAAAACGTAGATCACTCGAGGGAAAACAAGGACACCAACACAGAAACCAAGAAAACCAACCACACCCAAGGCGACGACAGAAAGAAGGAACTGATTGTGGCGGAGAAAGCTTACCCTCCTCCACCAACAGAAACCCCGGATAGGGAGCGACCACGCATAGGCAGGAAAACCCGAATCAGCTAAGTACGAGGGCGGGTCAATAAGTCCGTGACTTTTTGAATTTCTGACCTCTTTACTGAAACAGCAACACTGCTCCTGTCAACAGGCATCTGTCAGTTGACTCCTGTCAAAATTTAAACTTGCTGCGTCAGTTAGTTTGTGTTTGACAGCTATTTTTATCAGACTACTCACTAATTTGAGGAGAAAATGGAAAAAAGTGAATTTCGTGTGCTTATTAAGCATTATTTCTTGCGAAAAAAAACCATTACCGAGACCAAGGCTAAGCTTGATAAATACTATGGGGACTCTGCACCATCGATTTCAATGGTAAAAAAGTGGTTTACTGAATTTCGTTGTGGCCGTACAAGCACTGAAGATGCCGAACGTCCTGGACGCCCAGTTGAGGTCTCTACACCCGAAACAATCGAAAAAATTCACGATATGGTGTTGGCCGACCGAAGATTGAAAGTGCGAGGGATTGTGGAAGCCGTAGGGATCTCGCATGGCTCAGTGGTTTCAATTTTGAATGATCACTTGGGCATGAGAAAGCTTTCCGCAAGATGGGTGCCGCGTTTGCTCACAGTCGACCACAAACACATGTGCAGTTGCCATGGCAAAAATCCATGAATTGGGCTATGAATTGCTCCCTCATCCACCCTATTCTCCAGATTTGGCTCCGAGGGACTACTTCTTGTTCCCAAACCTGAAGAAATGGCTTGGTGGAAAAAGATTTGACTCCAATGATGAAGTCATCTCGCAAACAAAGGCTTATTTTGAGGACCTCGACAAATCATTTTTTTTGGAAGGGATAAAAAAATTGGAGAAGCGTTGGACAAAGTGTATAGAGCTCAAGGGAGATTACGTTGAAAAATAAAATTATTTTTTTATCAAAAAATCTGTGTTTTAATCCAAAAGTCACGGACTTATTGACCCGCCCTCGTATATTTTCACATAGTGTTTAACTAAATTTTTTATTACAATGGGAAAAGGTAAGCACTGCACTTCCGAAAAAAGGAGCTCAATTCATACTCTTCATCAAGACGGCAAAAAACCAGCCGAAATAGCCAAAAAATTTAAATGCTCCAGAAAAATGGTTTATAACGCTATTAAATAATAAAAGAAGATCAGATTAACTTAACCCGAAACAAAAATCGCAGTCCAAGACCAAGAAAAACCACGTTTCTGATGGATAGAACCATTATACGGAAGAGCAAAAAGGATCCTTTTAAGTCATCTCGCGAGATATGCAATGAAATCCGGGAGGAATTTTGTTTAAATCTCCCAAGACGTTCCATTGGAAGGAGATTAATTGATTAATTTATGGCATGATGTAAAGCTCAAAATTGGGCAACAAAATTATAAAAACAATGATGACAGTTCCCTATGTCCTACTATTTCATTTCTATCTAATTGCCCTGATTCCCTTTATACCAAACATTGCATACAAAGCCAAAATTCTTTACGAGCAATCAAAAAATATTAAAACGCACAAAAAATTAACTAAAAGGGCGATATTTTAATGGTCGGATATGTGAGAAAATGCTTTTCAAGTTCTCAAAAGAGATTTGTCCCAGCGTACTATGCTTCTTCATCCTAGTGGCCGTTGCGTGAAATTTGCTGTCATTTTAGCTATTTTGACAGGTATCAGGCTTGCATTAGTATTGCTGATTCACTTACAGTGTATTTGTGAAAAATACAGGCTCGCAACTGTAGTAGTAGAGTTTGCAATCTTTGTTAGTTCATTTATGGTCTGGGGCCTCTGCGGGTACCAGAAAGAATTGGCGAAAGTTTCAGACCGTGGGATAACAAACATAAAGATGTTGTTCTGGCCAGAGCCAAAGGTGCTTTTGCCCTTACAAAGAGACTGTTTTATAACAGGCAACTCGATGCTAGGGTAAAGGTGATCTGCTTCATGGCCCTTATCCGGCTTTTGCTTGTATTTGGTTGCCCCGTGTGGTTCAACGTGAGAGCAAGTCTTTTGGAAAAGATTCGGGTGTTTGAGAGGGTTTGTCTTCGCCTATACAGAACACCAGAGCCTGAGTACATAAAATTCTATCGCAATGAGGTCTTGTACAATAGAGCTAACCTAATAAGAGTGGACAATTTTGTTATTAAGTTGACTCGAAGGCATATTGCAAGAGCATTAACCGCGTCGAATAACCTGATCTCTGGGGCTTACTATCCCAGTTATATGTATCACGAGAGAGTTCGCTTTGACGGCTTTATTCCTCCAGAAGCTTTCCTCTACCTCGACATGAAAGGACTGATCCAGGATAGATTAGCGGTGCCGTTAATCTTCCATGTCGCTCGAACAGCTGCGGAGAGGCGACCTTTTTTGTATTTTTGTTTTTTGTATATATATATATATATATACAAAAATCAAAATACAAAAAAAAATTATAAAAACAACAAAGAGATGGGTAACCTTCGGGTAACTTCTTCTCAACAAAAAAAAAAATACCTAAATGATAAGATACGTAATTTTAAGTAGCTTAAGTAGCCTAAGTTAATTAAGAATAAAGTTAAAGTAGTTTTTTAAGTTTTAATTAAAAAAAAAAAAAAGTCAATTTACATAATTTTTGTCATAAAATTATTTTCTTAGTTTTAATTATGATTAATACAAAATAATTTAAAAATGTAATGTACTATACGAAAGTCGAAAGACAAAATTTGGTTGTTAGGTTTAACTTAGAGTGGCCGCATGGGGCCAGTAAATAGAATAAGGTAATTTTAAGTTAATTAAGTTAACTTTTAAGCGTTTTTTTTTGTATAGCATGTAAAATTTATTTAACTTTCCAAATAAAAATGCATTTAAAATGAAATGACCGTCCGCTAGAGTCTCCAGGCCGTCTAGAGCGGTAGGCAGAACCTGTGTCGTGACTACCAGAGAGTGATAGGGGAAGAAAAGAGAAGGGACAACACCAGAAAGGTAAGGAGGAGAAAGAAGGCCAAAAGACAACAAGGGGGATTGGGACTGGAGGGTGTCGTGATTTGGACGCAACAACTCTACTGGCTGCTTAACAAAAACTCAAAACAATCGCTCCGAAACTACTATATAAGTCAAGAATCAAACCTATCTGGACGTACGGTATTGAAACTGAGGAGTTCCACTAAAATCAATCATTCGATTTTGCAGATACAAGAATCAAAAATTCTTCGGACAATAACAAGTGCAGACTGGTACTTAAGAAATGACGATATCCATCGAAATCTTGGCGCGCTGACATACAGGAGGAAATAAAAATGAGAGCGGCAAAATACCAACAACAAATACCTCATCACAGTAACTTAGAAGTAATATATCTACCCCACCTGGAATTAAATACATGATGACGCTAAAGAAGATTAAGATCACGTGATCTACGAGTATTTGTGTAGGACTATAAACAAACAAAAAAGATAAAAACAAACTTCTTTGATAAACGTTGTGTTATGTTATATTCTATATATTATGTCATATTATGTTAGTTGTTAACTCTAAGTATGTATTAAATTAAAAAAACATATGCAACATATATAGTAAAGACGCTGGTCTCATACATTTCTCACGTTCCTCATGTAATATTTATCTATACAAAATGAAAAACTTGTTGCAGTTGTTTGTTAAAATTGGAACTAATAATAAAAAAAAATTATTTTTGCTTCGATCTATGAAAACTCTAGTCTTTCTTCAAATTTCTTTTAATTTGTTGAGGTCTACGTTGCACCAAGGAACTACCAATAGGTTAGTATAGGTTAGTACGTACATACTATATGTAAAACAGAGATATTCTTCGACTACTCCGACGTTTGGGAACATTTCTCTTGATTTTTCTTCCACTATTGCATCGATTGAAACAAGTAATAATTAGAAGTTGCAAAGTATGGTGAATATGTCGGGAAGGCCAGAACTTTCCAATTAATGTTTGCCAAATAGTTCTTTTTGCTTGGTTTGCAACATGAGGAATAGCATTGTTATTATGTTATTGTCGTAAGAGGCGACTAAATGGGACACCAATCATATACAGGCAACTATGACACCGAAAATGAGCCTGTGACACTTTAACACCTTAAAACTTTCTCACAAGTTTGTATGCAATCAGTGGGTTCCCACGTCTGGAGACTACCGGTGGGGTAAAAGAACAGTCAATCAATTCGAAATGAGCATACAAGTGTCAAACCACTCAAACTTTAAACTTCATGGAAATGATCGCAATTAATAGCACTACCCCGCTGGGCACTACGGTTGCAACGCACTCGGGTGATCCCAGAGCAAGCAGAAGTGCTTGTGTCAGAGCCCGACGGATTCCGGGGGCGGGCAAAATGAAGTTTCCAAATTATTTTTATAAACTTCGGTTTGCAAGTTGGAACGTCGGATCGACGACCTCAAAAAGTTTAGAACTGGAAGCGATTATGCGTCGCAGAACTCTACAAATCCTGTGCGTACAGGAAACGAAGTGGTGTAATACAGGAAATAAAGCGCGTTTTCTAGATTTAAAAACTAAGGCATTTAAGATGTTCTACCATGGAACGGTCAATGGATGAAACGGTGTTGGAATCGTTGTTGCAGCGGATCTTCTAAACAACATCGTTGGTATCTTGAAAATAAGCGACAGCTTGATGAGTGTTAAACTCGTCATACACAATGAAACGTGGAACATTGTTAGCGCGTACGCTCCACAAAATGGATGCGACCAATCGGAAAAAGATACATTTTGGTCAGAGTTCGGTAATTTGCTTAGAAATATACCTATCGATGAGATGCTCTTCGTAGGCGGAGATTTAAATGGCCACGTCGGAGAAACAAATGTTGATTATGAGGACTGCCACGGCGGTAAAGGCTTTGGAACCAGAAATTCAGCTGGCGAAGACATCCTTGTAGCGTGTAGGGCGTACAATGTTTATTAAACATCAACGACATCTCATCACCTATAGCAGCGGAGGCCACGAAACGCAAATAGATTATCACCTCTGCAAAATGTCGATGAGAAACCGTGTTAAGGACTGTAAAGTAATACTTGGAGAATCGCTAGTAAGCCAACACCGTCTGCTCATTACAGAATTTTTTACAGCGGAACCACCGAAAACACGGGCATCGTTTGGAAAGCCAAAAATCCGGTGGTATAATCTATCGAAGGAACGAAGCGCAAGATTTATCGCACTGGCTAAAGAAGTATTTCAAAATATAAATGGTATAGCAGACTCACTTAGCCCGCAAGAAATGTGGAACAGCATGCACGAGGAATGCATAACACTCGCAAAGTCCCATCTGGGGACTATATCGAAATACCATCACGTCGGCAAAGAAACATGGTGGTGGAATGACGAAACCAAACGAGCTGTGGCCGACAAGAAGAGTGCATTCCAAGCGTGGACAAAATGCGATCGGAGCGACGATATCGAAAAAGCTCGACTGGCTCTTGAATACGAGCGTCTTAAAAAGATCGCAAAGAAAGTCCTGGCTCGAACTCGAGCGGCAGAAGCGGAAAACCTGTACCAGGAGTTGGAACAAATATCCTCACGATCGGCGGATAGAAGACAAGCTATCCAAGAAGTTCAAACGTCATACAGTACTAAAATGCCAAATATTTTTAAGCTCGCTGCACAGAGGAGAAAAAATTCAATGGAAATAACCTCGCCGAAATACATCAAAAACGCAGACGGTCGCTTATTAACAAATGAAAAGGAAATTTGTGACCGGTGGCTTGAATACTGCAAGGAGTTGCTTAACAAACAGTTTCCACGTGATATCGTGCCGACAGCTGGTCTATTCGAGGAGGAAGTTTCGGACTTTTCAATCGAAGAAATAAGTATAGCAATTGGAAAAATGAAGCGGGGGAAAGCGGCGGGACCAGACAGCATTCCATCAGAGTTTTGGTCGAAGATGGAGGGGATCGGCAGCGTTTGGCTATCGAAACTTTTAAATAAATTAAAATGTGGACAACCTATGCCGAATCAATGGAGAAGTAGCTTCTTGGTTCCATTATACAAAGGAAAAGGCGACACTCGAGAATGCAACAACTACCGTTCAATCAAGCTTATGTCACACACAATGAAAATCGTCGAAAGAGTCTTAAACGAACGCCTTCGGCAAATAATAAAGCTCGATAATAGCCAGTGTGGATTTGTTGAAGGAAGATCGACGGTGGACGCTATCCAAAGCCTACGAATAATAATGGAAAAGCACCGAGATTCGTCTAAGGATTTACACATGGTATTTATCGACCTCGAGAAAGCATTCGATCGAGTGCCTAGGGATCTCATATGGGCCGCGCTGAGGTCTCAAAACGTACCGGAAACGTATGTTAGAGACAAGACATGTACGGAAACGTGAAAACTGCGGTTAAAAACTCTGCTGGACTAACGAGAGAATTTCCAGTTAATGTCGGAGTGCATCAAGGAAGCGTACTTAGCCCTTTCCTCTTTAACGTAGTATTCGACTGTCTTTTAAAAGACTGCATGCGCGAAGCAAATGTAACGCCAATTCTCTTCGCTGACGACGCAGTTATACTTAGCGATAACGTCGAAGATTTACAGAACGCCTTAGATTCATGGAGAAATGCGCTAGAGAGAAACGGGTTTAAAATAAGTCGTTCAAAGACGGAGCATTTGACGTGCCCATTTGCGCATCCGTTGCGACCTGTTCCGGATATAATGTTAGACGGAATAGTTCTTCCGAAAAGCACTATCTTTAAGTACTTAGGATCAATCGTTAACATGGAAGCGAAATGTGACGACGACGTAAACCACAGACTGAGTGTGGGATGGATGAAACGGCGGGAAAATTCGGGAATCTTTTGCGACCGAAAATTTCCACTTAAATTAAAGGGGAAACTCTACACCACGGTTGTTAGACCAGCTCTTATATACGGTTCACAGTGCTGGACAATGTACGAAGCGTTTAAAAACAAAATGACGGCAGCGGAAATGAAAATGTTAAGGATGTCTAGTGGAGTCACTAAACGCGATTGCATTAGATCTACGCGTATAAGAGGAAGTCTACATATAAAGAATTCGGTAACCGAACAGCTTGAGGCGAATAGAATAAGTTGGTATTGCCACGTTCAAAGAAGATCTGCGGAAAATCCGGTTAAAAAGGCACTATCAACTACGGTCACTCCAACTGTAAGAAAACGAGGTCGGAAAAAGAATTCCTGGATTTCTCAGATGGCAAATGCGCAACAACGTCTGGGGTTAACCACTGAAGCGATCCAGGACCGAGCATTATGTAGACGTGTTCAGCGGTCTGCGACATTAGCCAACCCCATAAGCGGAGCAGCAGCGATGCAGTAAAAATGGGAAACTCGTTACGCATAAGTTCGTATAACGAGGAAAGGGTTAATAAAAGAATAAGAAGAAGCATTGTTATTATGGAAAATTACTATTGCGTGTCTTTGGGCATATTCTGGTTCTTTTTGCTTTAATGTTCCATTCACTTCTGTCAATTGTTGACGATAGCGATTTTTAGTAATGGTTTCACCAGGTTTACCCAGTTCATAGTGCAACATTCTCCTCTGGTCTCACAAAGCACATAGCATTACCTTCTGTTGAAAAAACATGCTAACAGTCATTGGTAACACTTTTTAAAACATAGAATCGACGCTCGATTTCAACATATAATACTTAGTAAACACAAACATACAATCAGTGTATTAAGTTGTCTAACATTAATTTTTAGAACGAAAATAAAAGCGGCACTTGAACATACACATACATAGAACGGCTAAATTTTGTTGTTTCTTTTTTTTGCCCTTAACTTAAAAGTACAGTATAGTCCATTCAATTTGAGGTCGAGCATTTGTTGGTCCTTCTGAGCCTTTAGATTTATATGTAATAAATTGCGTAAGATTCGATTTAATTTAATATCATTAACAAAATAATAAAAAAATTCAAAGATACAATAGTGATCAAAAGTGTGTGTATGGCGAAACATAATTAACTTGCATCAAATTAATTTTCAATTGAAATAAATTAAAGTTAAAAAAACGCTTATATTCAAACGAAGCATCGAGGGCTACATCATCCAAGCAATCCGAGGAGAGATCATCACAAAGGTCAAGGTGTGAACATAGCAACAGGAGTACAGTGAGCTTCTGCATCATCCAAGGGAAAATCGGTCGTCATGAGGAATGTCAAAGTGTGTCATTGCAATAGGATGGCAGTAAGCTGCACAGTTACATATATGTACATATATATAAACAAATAGTTTCTGCATACCTATATATATAAGTATTGAATAAAATGTCTTACGGAAAACTGCAAATAAATTTACTGCAACGTCTGAGGCAGGATAATGATAATTTTTTGAAAGCCAACAGTGGCAGGCTTAGGCGGTCCAATTACCTCCAGAACCGGCTTCAGATGATGGAGAAAGCGTTAACCACCGCAGAGAACTACATCGAACAGATCGTGGGTGCTGGAAAATTAGAAGAAGATTTGAAAGTGTCCATTTTGGAAGTTGTTTATGAAAATTTTTTTGAAGTCTACTCAGACTACAAAACGGATATACTTGACGCCATGGATAAGTTGCCTCCTGGAGAAACTCCAGCTGGTAACAGTAAAGTCGTGACTTCAGGCACAACAGCTGAAGCTCTGAACGAGCAACGGCACAACGAGTTGCTGCTACCCAAAATCAATATTCCCGCGTTTTCGGGTAATTATGAGACATGGAAATCATTCCATGATCTATTTGTGTCCCTGATTCACAACAACATGGCATTGTCAGAAGTTCAAAAGGTACACTACCTGAAATCGAGTGTCAATGGTGAGGCAGAACGTCTTCTCCAGCATCCAGCCATTGACAAGGGTAACTACCAGCGGGCTTAGGGGATTTTGACGGAACGTTACGATCATAAATGGGTATTAGTAAACACTCAACTCAAGTAACTCTTTGGTCAGGAAGGTAGTAACAACAAATCCGCAGCAGCTATAAAGAAAATATTAAACACATCTCAAGGAATAGAAAATTTGTACTTTATTGTGATGCAGAAGTTAGCCAATAGAACTCAGAAACTGTGAGAGGAAAAACTTTGTATCAACAAGAAGCTACCGAAATTAAAAGAATTTTTTTAATTTTCTTGAATGCCGTTTTTGTGAGCTGGAAGCTGTACAGCAGTAACTAGCAGCTAAACCTTAGGGGAAATCAAAATCGGATGCCCGTTTCCAAGGAAGACAAACACTAGTAATCAATAAGATGATTCAACCAACCGCGTATGAACATCCGTGAAGCTGTTGTCGGAGCTAAAGGAAGACAGACGAGGAAATTTGCGGTAATAACTTGATATTTGCAGGAAGATTTTTCAAAATTATTAAACAGGTTGGTCCTCTTTTGTTATTAATTATCCGAGTTATCCAGGGGGTATATTAAGTTTGATACATAGTTTGTTAAGCCGATCACATAAGGTATATCCAGGGTGATTCATGACCTTGCAAAAATATTGCAAAAGGTGATAGGACAAGGTGAAACAATTCATCATACAAAATTAAAAAAAAAAAAACACTCAAAATGCATTACTTTTCTCAGAATGCCATCCAAAAAAATAACAAAATCAAGTACCATTTCCTATGGTGCAGTAATTAAATTGGCTTTAACCATGTATCAACGTCGCAAGACTGCCGATTTTGGGGGTCAAGCTACACTAATGCTAAGTGTAGCTAACTAATACTAATAATAGTTAATACCGATTTTAGTATTAAATTTTTGTTTGATACCGGTACAAGTGCTAGTACTCTGTGAAGAAATCAGGCGTAAAAGTTCTTAAAATATTATTATTATTTTTATATTTTCTTTTTGTTAGAACTATGAGGTTATTTTTTTGTACAAGGCTACGTAGTATCTAACATCACTTACTTTAATACTGATTTACTTTAGGTGGCGCTGCAGTCCGGGGTGGACCTGGACCTCAATCAACAAATGTCTTGAGCTAGCTCGATCTTTGGATAGCTGTCTCCAGTTTCGCACGCTAAGTTGGCTGAGGTCCTCTTCCACTTGTGTGCGCCATCTGAGTCTCGGTCTGATTAATTCGCAATACAATAAACATTTTTATTAAAAAACTTTTCAAAAATGCACAAACTTGTGATGCAAGGTAAACAGGACTTCGGAGTAAATAATTGCCGTTGTGGGCCAACAGCTGAAGTATCCAGATATCACAAGATGGAACTTTATACTTGGATATTATAATTCATAAGGACAACATTAATATATTGTGCTTCAGACTGAAAATGCAAATATGGAATACCTTCAGGACTATGTTAAATCATTAAAACAAACTGCTGAAGCACTAGATTTTCTGCAGGGAGAGAGGAGTATGGCTTATGAAAAAAAAAAACCAAGAGAACAAAAGTACAAAAGCAACAAAAAAAAACTAATACAAAGGAAAAAAATAACAAAAAGGATAACAACACCGAGGATAAAAACGTGGACGAGAACAAGAACAAGAACAACAAAAACAAAACGTAGATCACTCGAGGGAAAACAAGGACACCAACACAGAAACCAAGAAAACCAACCACACCCAAGGCGACGACAGAAAGAAGGAACTGATTGTGGCGGAGAAAGCTTACCCTCCTCCACCAACAGAAACCCCTGATAGGGAGCGACCACGCATAGGCAGGAAAACCCGAATCAGCTAAGTACGAGGGCGGGTCAATAAGTCCGTGACTTTTTGAATTTCTGACCTCTTTACTGAAACAGCAACACTGCTCCTGTCAACAGGCATCTGTCAGTTGACTCCTGTCAAAATTTAAACTTGCTGCGTCAGTTAGTTTGTGTTTGACAGCTATTTTTATCAGACTACTCACTAATTTGAGGAGAAAATGGAAAAAAGTGAATTTCGTGTGCTTATTAAGCATTATTTCTTGCGAAAAAAAACCATTACCGAGACCAAGGCTAAGCTTGATAAATACTATGGGGACTCTGCACCATCGATTTCAATGGTAAAAAAGTGGTTTACTGAATTTCGTTGTGGCCGTACAAGCACTGAAGATGCCGAACGTCCTGGACGCCCAGTTGAGGTCTCTACACCCGAAACAATCGAAAAAATTCACGATATGGTGTTGGCCGACCGAAGATTGAAAGTGCGAGGGATTGTGGAAGCCGTAGGGATCTCGCATGGCTCAGTGGTTTCAATTTTGAATGATCACTTGGGCATGAGAAAGCTTTCCGCAAGATGGGTGCCGCGTTTGCTCACAGTCGACCACAAACACATGTGCAGTTGCCATGGCAAAAATCCATGAATTGGGCTATGTATTGCTCCCTCATCCACCCTATTCTCCAGATTTGGCTCCGAGGGACTACTTCTTGTTCCCAAACCTGAAGAAATGGCTTGGTGGAAAAAGATTTGACTCCAATGATGAAGTCATCTCGCAAACAAAGGCTTATTTTGAGGACCTCGACAAATCATTTTTTTTGGAAGGGATAAAAAAATTGGAGAAGCGTTGGACAAAGTGTATAGAGCTCAAGGGAGATTACGTTGAAAAATAAAATTATTTTTTTATCAAAAAATCTGTGTTTTAATCCAAAAGTCACGGACTTATTGACCCGCCCTCGTATATTTTCACATAGTGTTTAACTAAATTTTTTATTACAATGGGAAAAGGTAAGCACTGCACTTCCGAAAAAAGGAGCTCAATTCATACTCTTCATCAAGACGGCAAAAAACCAGCTGAAATAGCCAAAAAATTTAAATGCTCCAGAAAAATGGTTTATAACGCTATTAAATAATAAAAGAAGATCAGATTAACTTAACCCGAAACAAAAATCGCAGTCCAAGACCAAGAAAAACCACGTTTCTGATGGATAGAACCATTATACGGAAGAGCAAAAAGGATCCTTTTAAGTCATCTCGCGAGATATGCAATGAAATCCGGGAGGAATTTTGTTTAAATCTCCCAAGACGTTCCATTGGAAGGAGATTAATTGATTAATTTATGGCATGATGTAAAGCTCAAAATTGGGCAACAAAATTATAAAAACAATGATGAGTTATGGGAGGGATTAAAAGAAGCTTGGTATTCCATTCCGAAGAGTAGATGCCAGATGCTGTTCTTTTTTACTTACAATTTCAAATGAATAAAACTTTTTTACTATAGAACAAGTACAATATGAAGTATACGGATATTTACATTACGAGTCAATTTGTGCTATTTATATGGCCATGGCTGTATATATGGAAATATGTATATATTATGTATAATTATGTGCATTTGTATATATATATGTATTAGAGAGCTGCAACGAGTAATAAATGGAATGGTCGATCACACTTTAACATTGATTTGTACTCATGAATTTACCACTTCAGTTGAGCGATTGAATGAGCTTGAGCCCAAAGCGAACAATCAGTTCCAATCACATAAACGAAAATCATATATGATCATTTATGACCGTGCGTATTTAGTTAGCAACAAGCAACGATCGACCATACTATTCGCAATAGACTAACATGATCGAACTGTTGGCTTGTGTTCGGGTCGCTCATGACAGCCGAGCTACGGTCTCCTTCTGCACGCACAAAATTTGCAAAAATTAATAAATATGTTTGTTACTTCTATGCCACTCAATCTATTTTGATTTTAAATAAAGCAAATATGTATGTACATTCACATAAATACATTGTGTACATACATATTTTGCTTGATCAACATGAGCTTCTTTGTTTCGATCAACTTCGATCATACGCTCATGCTTTCGAAATCAAAACATTCATACATTATTTGGGACGATAGTCTCCTTCAGAACAATCAATCTTTGTTCATCACACAAAGCAATCGTTTGCGAACATACAATTCTGCCTCTTGCGTGTTCGATCACAAAATTTTCGTTTCGTCTGCACAACTCGATCGAAACTTCTAACTACCGAGCGCTAAGTTGATTTGATTGAGTTTTTAGCAAACGTGATCGATCTCTGGTATGTTTATTCAGGGACTTCTCACAAGGAAAAAAAGCAATAAAAATAGACTTAGTAAAAAAACTTACTTGAATTCCAGCGATGTAAGTAAGTAATATATAGTATGTACGACTGGTTGTAGGTTCCCCCCATGGTGCTTCAATTGCAGGTTAAAACTGCAATCTAACGATGGCTCGTCAAAAAAACACTACCCACTATTGCACACTAGATCTAAAAAAAAAACAACAACGATTATTTGAACTTTTAACACAACAAAGACACTTCCCGTAAGCCCCTCTTGTACTCCTTTGGTAAAACTTGAATTATTATAAAGTTCTGCCAATTCAGCTGTTAGAGCAAAGGGAATCACATCCAGAGCTCTAACAACATCTCCTCAAATCCCCAACCAATCACACTTGTCGATGTTTGTGGGTCGCACTTGTGAGTCATGTTTGTAAGTTATGTTTGTTTTGTTGTCTGACTGATTGCTTTGGTTCGAGCAGTCCGCTAGAGTCACCGGGCCGTCTGCCAGAGCGAAGGAACTGAATCCGAAGGATTCTGTGAATCCAGCCTGTGCCATGACTACAAGAGAGTGATAGGGAAAGAAAAGAGAAGGGACAACACGAGAAAGGTAAGGCGAAGAAAGAAGGCCAAAAGACAACAAGGAGGATTGGGACTGGAGGATTTTCGGGGTCTGATTTGCACCCAACAGGCCCCACCCTTACCTCCGAGGAAATGTGCCTTCACATTTCTGTTTATGGGCTCGTTACTAGGTTTAGAGTGGCCCGAAGCCAAAACAAAAGAATAGGTAAGACAACACAAAAGAGTAGACTATGGTCTAAGCTACGGGTAAACATTCATCTTTGCCATCAGCCCTTGTGATGGCTAGGTTACGCCATCGAGCTAATGCTCTCCGTAACTCTTAGAGTAACGGTCCATGTTCGTTTCATGACATCTTCTGGGCGGTATGGCTTCAGATCCTTGACGTGCTATACCCCTTTGTCTTTTCCTCGCTCGTCCTAGAGCACGTACGTCCAGGGGGGAACCCTCTTCTTTATAGAAAAAGGCCCAACGTACTTTGGTGCCAATTTCGCCGCATAGTAACTGGCCGCATCGGAAACCATGAAGTCCCTATGCCATACAACCTCGTTGGGGAGATATTGTACATCTCTCCGCCGTAAGTTATATGACCTAGAAGCCTTCAAGGTCGCCGCCGCAAACTTTTTACTAATATCTTCCGTAAACTGTCTAGACCTACGATCTGGCTCGAACATTTCTGTTCCATGCGCTATATCAAGGTCTCTAGTTTCTGACCCCAGTTCCCTATGTCCTACTATTTCATTTCTATCTAATTGCCCTGATTCCCTTTATACCAAACATTGCATACAAAGCCAAAATTCTTTACGAGCAATCAAAAAATATTAAAACGCACAAAAAATTAACTAAAAGGGCGATATTTTAATGGTCGGATATGTGAGAAAATGCTTTTCAAGTTCTCAAAAGAGATTTGTCCCAGCGTACTATGCTTCTTCATCCTAGTGGCCGTTGCGTGAAATTTGCTGTCATTTTAGCTATTTTGACAGGTATCAGGCTTGCATTAGTATTGCTGATTCACTTACAGTGTATTTGTGAAAAATACAGGCTCGCAACTGTAGTAGTAGAGTTTGCAATCTTTGTTAGTTCATTTATGGTCTGGGGCCTCTGCGGGTACCAGAAAGAATTGGCGAAAGTTTCAGACCGTGGGACAACACGGGCACCCACTTGCTTGTCGAAATGTATTTTAATAAACATAAAGATGTTGTTCTGGCCAGAGCCAAAGGTGCTTTTGCCCTTACAAAGAGACTGTTTTATAACAGGCAACTCGATGCTAGGGTAAAGGTGATCTGCTTCATGGCCCTTATCCGGCTTTTGCTTGTATTTGGTTGCCCCGTGTGGTTCAACGTGAGAGCAAGTCTTTTGGAAAAGATTCGGGTGTTTGAGAGGGTTTGTCTTCGCCTATACAGAACACCAGAGCCTGAGTACATAGAATTCTATCGCAATGAGGTCTTGTACAATAGAGCTAACCTAATAAGAGTGGACAATTTTGTTATTAAGTTGACTCGAAGGCATATTGCAAGAGCATTAACCGCGTCGAATAACCTGATCTCTGGGGCTTACTATCCCAGTTATATGTATCACGAGAGAGTTCGCTTTGACGGCTTTATTCCTCCAGAAGCTTTCCTCTACCTCGACATGAAAGGACTGATCCAGGATAGATTAGCGGTGCCGTTAATCTTCCATGTCGCTCGAACAGCTGCGGAGAGGCGACCTTTTTTGTATTTTTATATATATATATATATATACAAAAATCAAAATACAAAAAAAAATTATAAAAACAACAAAGAGATGGGTAACCTTCGGGTAACTTCTTCTCAACAAAAAAAAAAATACCTAAATGATAAGATACGTAATTTTAAGTAGCTTAAGTAGCCTAAGTTAATTAAGAATAAAGTTAAAGTAGTTTTTTAAGTTTTAATTAAAAAAAAAAAAAGTCAATTTACATAATTTTTGTCATAAAATTATTTTCTTAGTTTTAATTATGATTAATACAAAATAATTTAAAAATGTAATGTACTATACGAAAGTCGAAAGACAAAATTTGGTTGTTAGGTTTAACTTAGAGTGGCCGCATGGGGCCAGTAAATAGAATAAGGTAATTTTAAGTTAATTAAGCTAACTTTTAAGCGTTTTTTTTTTGTATAGCATGTAAAATTTATTTAACTTTCCAAATAAAAATGCATTTAAAATGAAATGACCGTCCGCTAGAGTCTCCAGGCCGTCTAGAGCGGTAGGCAGAACCTGTGTCGTGACTACCAGAGAGTGATAGGGGAAGAAAAGAGAAGGGACAACACCAGAAAGGTAAGGAGGAGATAGAAGGCCAAAAGACAACAAGGGGGATTGGGACTGGAGGGTGTCGTGATTTGGACGCAACAACTCTACTGGCTGCTTAACAAAAACTCAAAACAATCGCTCCGAAACCACTATATAAGTCAAGAATCAAACCTATCTGGACGTACGGTATTGAAACTGAGGAGTTCCACTAAAATCAATCATTCGATTTTGCAGATACAAGAATCAAAAATTCTTCGGACAATAACAAGTGCAGACTGGTACTTAAGAAATGACGATATCCATCGAAATCTTGGCGCGCTGACATACAGGAGGAAATAAAAATGAGAGCGGCAAAATACCAACAACAAATACCTCATCACAGTAACTTAGAAGTAATATATCTACCCCACCTGGAATTAAATACATGATGACGCTAAAGAAGATTAAGATCACGTGATCTACGAGTATTTGTGTAGGACTATAAACAAACAAAAAAGATAAAAACAAACTTCTTTGATAAACGTTGTGTTATGTTATATTCTATATATTATGTCATATTATGTTAGTTGTTAACTCTAAGTATGTATTAAATTAAAAAAACATATGCAACATATATAGTAAAGACGCTGGTCTCATACATTTCTCACGTTCCTCATGTAATATTTATCTATACAAAATGAAAAACTTGTTGCAGTTGTTTGTTAAAATTGGAACTAATAATAAAAAAAAATTATTTTTGCTTCGATCTATGAAAACTCTAGTCTTTCTCCAAATTTCTTTTAATTTGTTGAGGTCTACGTTGCACCAAGGAACTACCAATAGGTTAGTATAGGTTAGTACGTACATACTATATGTAAAACAGAGATATTCTTCGACTACTCCGACGTTTGGGAACATTTCTCTTGATTTTTCTTCCACTATTGCATCGATTGAAACAAGTAATAATTAGAAGTTGCAAAGTATGGTGAATATGTCGGGAAGGCCAGAACTTTCCAATTAATGTTTGCCAAATAGTTCTTTTTGCTTGGTTTGCAACATGAGGAATAGCATTGTTATTATGTTATTGTCGTAAGAGGCGACTAAATGGGACACCAATCATATACAGGCAACTATGACACCGAAAATGAGCCTGTGACACTTTAACACCTTAAAACTTTCCCACAAGTTTGTATGCAATCAGTGGGTTCCCACGTCTGGAGACTACCGGTGGGGTAAAAGAACAGTCAATCAATTCGAAATGAGCATACAAGTGTCAAACCACTCAAACTTTAAACTTCATGGAAATGATCGCAATTAATAGCACTACCCCGCTAGGCACTACGGTTGCAACGCACTCGGGTGATCCCAGAGCAAGCAGAAGTGCTTGTGTCAGAGCCCGACGGATTCCGGGGGCGGGCAAAATGAAGTTTCCAAATTATTTTTATAAACTTCGGTTTGCAAGTTGGAACGTCGGATCGACGACCTCAAAAAGTTTAGAACTGGAAGCGATTATGCGTCGCAGAACTCTACAAATCCTGTGCGTACAGGAAACGAAGTGGTGTAATACAGGAAATAAAGCGCGTTTTCTAGATTTAAAAACTAAGGCATTTAAGATGTTCTACCATGGAACGGTCAATGGACGAAACGGTGTTGGAATCGTTGTTGCAGCGGATCTTCTAAACAACATCGTTGGTATCTTGAAAATAAGCGACAGCTTGATGAGTGTTAAACTCGTCATACACAATGAAACGTGGAACATTGTTAGCGCGTACGCTCCACAAAATGGATGCGACCAATCGGAAAAAGATACATTTTGGTCAGAGTTCGGTAATTTGCTTAGAAATATACCTATCGATGAGATGCTCTTCGTAGGCGGAGATTTAAATGGCCACGTCGGAGAAACAAATGTTGATTATGAGGACTGCCACGGCGGTAAAGGCTTTGGAACCAGAAATTCAGCTGGCGAATACATGCTTGTAGCGTGTAGGGCGTACAATGTTTATTAAACATCAACGACATCTCATCACCTATAGCAGCGGAGGCCACGAAACGCAAATAGATTATCACCTCTGCAAAATGTCGATGAGAAACCGTGTTAAGGACTGTAAAGTAATACTTGGAGAATCGCTAGTAAGCCAACACCGTCTGCTCATTACAGAATTTTTTACAGCGGAACCACCGAAAACACGGGCATCGTTTGGAAAGCAAAAAATCCGGTGGTATAATCTATCGAAGGAACGAAGCGCAAGATTTATCGCACTGGCTAAAGAAGTACTTCAAAATATAAATGGTATAGCAGACTCACTTAGCCCGCAAGAAATGTGGAACAGCATGCACGAGGAATGCATAACACTCGCAAAGTCCCATCTGGGGACTATATCGAAATACCATCACGTCGGCAAAGAAACATGGTGGTGGAATGACGAAACCAAACGAGCTGTGGCCGACAAGAAGAGTGCATTCCAAGCGTGGACAAAATGCGATCGGAGCGACGATATCGAAAAAGCTCGACTGGCTCTTGAATACGAGCGTCTTAAAAAGATCGCAAAGAAAGTCCTGGCTCGAACTCGAGCGGCAGAAGCGGAAAACCTGTACCAGGAGTTGGAACAAATATCCTCACGATCGGCGGATAGAAGACAAGCTATCCAAGAAGTTCAAACGTCATACAGTACTAAAATGCCAAATATTTTTAAGCTCGCTGCACAGAGGAGAAAAAATTCAATGGAAATAACCTCGCCGAAATACATCAAAAACGCAGACGGTCGCTTATTAACAAATGAAAAGGAAATTTGTGACCGGTGGCTTGAATACTGCAAGGAGTTGCTTAACAAACAGTTTCCACGTGATATCGTGCCGACAGCTGGTCTATTCGAGGAGGAAGTTTCGGACTTTTCAATCGAAGAAATAAGTATAGCAATTGGAAAAATGAAGCGGGGGAAAGCGGCGGGACCAGACAGCATTCCATCAGAGTTTTGGTCGAAGATGGAGGGGATCGGCAGCGTTTGGCTATCGAAACTTTTAAATAAATTAAAATGTGGACAACCTATGCCGAATCAATGGAGAAGTAGCTTCTTGGTTCCATTATACAAAGGAAAAGGCGACACTCGAGAATGCAACAACTACCGTTCAATCAAGCTTATGTCACACACAATGAAAATCGTCGAAAGAGTCTTAAACGAACGCCTTCGGCAAATAATAAAGCTCGATAATAGCCAGTGTGGATTTGTTGAAGGAAGATCGACGGTGGACGCTATCCAAAGCCTACGAATAATAATGGAAAAGCACCGAGATTCGTCTAAGGATTTACACATGGTATTTATCGACCTCGAGAAAGCATTCGATCGAGTGCCTAGGGATCTCATATGGGCCGCGCTGAGGTCTCAAAACGTACCGGAAACGTATGTTAGAGACAAGACATGTACGGAAACGTGAAAACTGCGGTTAAAAACTCTGCTGGACTAACGAGAGAATTTCCAGTTAATGTCGGAGTGCATCAAGGAAGCGTACTTAGCCCTTTCCTCTTTAACGTAGTATTCGACTATCTTTTAAAAGACTGCATGCGCGAAGCAAATGTAACGCCAATTCTCTTCGCTGACGACGCAGTTATACTTAGCGATAACGTCGAAGATTTACAGAACGCCTTAGATTCATGGAGAAATGCGCTAGAGAGAAACGGGTTTAAAATAAGTCGTTCAAAGACGGAGCATTTGACGTGCCCATTTGCGCATCCGTTGCGACCTGTTCCGGATATAATGTTAGACGGAATAGTTCTTCCGAAAAGCACTATCTTTAAGTACTTAGGATCAATCGTTAACATGGAAGCGAAATGTGACGACGACGTAAACCACAGACTGAGTGTGGGATGGATGAAATGGCGGGAAAATTCGGGAATCTTTTGCGACCGAAAATTTCCACTTAAATTAAAGGGGAAACTCTACACCACGGTTGTTAGACCAGCTCTTATATACGGTTCACAGTGCTGGACAATGTACGAAGCGTTTAAAAACAAAATGACGGCAGCGGAAATGAAAATGTTAAGGATGTCTAGTGGAGTCACTAAACGCGATTGCATTAGATCTACGCGTATAAGAGGAAGTCTACATATAAAGAATTCGGTAACCGAACAGCTTGAGGCGAATAGAATAAGTTGGTATTGCCACGTTCAAAGAAGATCTGCGGAAAATCCGGTTAAAAAGGCACTATCAACTACGGTCACTCCAACTGTAAGAAAACGAGGTCGGAAAAAGAATTCCTGGATTTCTCAGATGGCAAATGCGCAACAACGTCTGGGGTTAACCACTGAAGCGATCCAGGACCGAGCATTATGTAGACGTGTTCAGCGGTCTGCGACATTAGCCAACCCCATAAGCGGAGCAGCAGCGATGCAGTAAAAATGGGAAACTCGTTACGCATAAGTTCGTATAACGAGGAAAGGGTTAATAAAAGAATAAGAAGAAGCATTGTTATTATGGAAAATTACTATTGCGTGTCTTTGGGCATATTCTGGTTCTTTTTGCTTTAATGTTCCATTCACTTCTGTCAATTGTTGACGATAGCGATTTTTAGTAATGGTTTCACCAGGTTTACCCAGTTCATAGTGCAACATTCTCCTCTGGTCTCACAAAGCACATAGCATTACCTTCTGTTGAAAAAACATGCTAACAGTCATTGGTAACACTTTTTAAAACATAGAATCGACGCTCGATTTCAACATATAATACTTAGTAAACACAAACATACAATCAGTGTATTAAGTTGTCTAACATTAATTTTTAGAACGAAAATAAAAGCGGCACTTGAACATACACATACATAGAACGGCTAAATTTTGTTGTTTCTTTTTTTTGCCCTTAACTTAAAAGTACAGTATAGTCCATTCAATTTGAGGTCGAGCATTTGTTGGTCCTTCTGAGCCTTTAGATTTATATGTAATAAATTGCGTAAGATTCGATTTAATTTAATATCATTAACAAAATAATAAAAAAATTCAAAGATACAATAGTGATCAAAAGTGTGTGTATGGCGAAACATAATTAACTTGCATCAAATTAATTTTCAATTGAAATAAATTAAAGTTAAAAAAACGCTTATATTCAAACGAAGCATCGAGGGCTACATCATCCAAGCAATCCGAGGAGAGATCATCACAAAGGTCAAGGTGTGAACATAGCAACAGGAGTACAGTGAGCTTCTGCATCATCCAAGGGAAAATCGGTCGTCATGAGGAATGTCAAAGTGTGTCATTGCAATAGGATGGCAGTAAGCTGCACAGTTACATATATGTACATATATATAAACAAATAGTTTCTGCATACCTATATATATAAGTATTGAATAAAATGTCTTACGGAAAACTGCAAATAAATTTACTGCAACGTCTGAGGCAGGATAATGATAATTTTTTGAAAGCCAACAGTGGCAGGCTTAGGCGGTCCAATTACCTCCAGAACCGGCTTCAGATGATGGAGAAAGCGTTAACCACCGCAGAGAACTACATCGAACAGATCGTGGGTGCTGGAAAATTAGAAGAAGATTTGAAAGTGTCCATTTTGGAAGTTGTTTATGAAAATTTTTTTGAAGTCTACTCAGACTACAAAACGGATATACTTGACGCCATGGATAAGTTGCCTCCTGGAGAAACTCCAGCTGGTAACAGTAAAGTCGTGACTTCAGGCACAACAGCTGAAGCTCTGAACGAGCAACGGCACAACGAGTTGCGGCTACCCAAAATCAATATTCCCGCGTTTTCGGGTAATTATGAGACATGGAAATCATTCCATGATCTATTTGTGTCCCTGATTCACAACAACATGGCATTGTCAGAAGTTCAAAAGGTACACTACCTGAAATCGAGTGTCAATGGTGAGGCAGAACGTCTTCTCCAGCATCCAGCCATTGACAAGGGTAACTACCAGCGGGCTTAGGGGATTTTGACGGAACGTTACGATCATAAATGGGTATTAGTAAACACTCAACTCAAGTAACTCTTTGGTCAGGAAGGTAGTAACAACAAATCCGCAGCAGCTATAAAGAAAATATTAAACACATCTCAAGGAATAGAAAATTTGTACTTTATTGTGATGCAGAAGTTAGCCAATAGAACTCAGAAACTGTGAGAGGAAAAACTTTGTATCAACAAGAAGCTACCGAAATTAAAAGAATTTTTTTAATTTTCTTGAATGCCGTTTTTGTGAGCTGGAAGCTGTACAGCAGTAACTAGCAGCTAAACCTTAGGGGAAATCAAAATCGGATGCCCGTTTCCAAGGAAGACAAACACTAGTAATCAATAAGATGATTCAACCAACCGCGTATGAACATCCGTGAAGCTGTTGTCGGAGCTAAAGGAAGACAGACGAGGAAATTTGCGGTAATAACTTGATATTTGCAGGAAGATTTTTCAAAATTATTAAACAGGTTGGTCCTCTTTTGTTATTAATTATCCGAGTTATCCAGGGGGTATATTAAGTTTGATACATAGTTTGTTAAGCCGATCACTTAAGGTATATCCAGGGTGATTCATGACCTTGCAAAAATATTGCAAAAGGTGATAGGACAAGGTGAAACAATTCATCATACAAAATTAAAAAAAAAAAACACTCAAAATGCATTACTTTTCTCAGAATGCCATCCAAAAAAATAACAAAATCAAGTACCATTTCCTATGGTGCAGTAATTAAATTGGCTTTAACCATGTATCAACGTCGCAAGACTGCCGATTTTGGGGGTCAAGCTACACTAATGCTAAGTGTAGCTAACTAATACTAATAATAGTTAATACCGATTTTAGTATTAAATTTTTGTTTGATACCGGTACAAGTGCTAGTACTCTGTGAAGAAATCAGGCGTAAAAGTTCTTAAAATATTATTATTATTTTTATATTTTCTTTTTGTTAGAACTATGAGGTTATTTTTTTGTACAAGGCTACGTAGTATCTAACATCACTTACTTTAATACTGATTTACTTTAGGTGGCGCTGCAGTCCGGGGTGGACCTGGACCTCAATCAACAAATGTCTTGAGCTAGCTCGATCTTTGGATAGCTGTCTCCAGTTTCGCACGCTAAGTTGGCTGAGGTCCTCTTCCACTTGTGTGCGCCATCTGAGTCTCGGTCTGATTAATTCGCAATACAATAAACATTTTTATTAAAAAACTTTTCAAAAATGCACAAACTTGTGATGCAAGGTAAACAGGACTTCGGAGTAAATAATTGCCGTTGTGGGCCAACAGCTGAAGTATCCAGATATCACAAGATGGAACTTTATACTTGGATATTATAATTCATAAGGACAACATTAATATATTGTGCTTCAGACTGAAAATGCAAATATGGAATACCTTCAGGACTATGTTAAATCATTAAAACAAACTGCTGAAGCACTAGATTTTCTGCAGGGAGAGAGGAGTATGGCTTATGGCTACTTACTTCCAACTTTGGCTACAGTCAGGAATAAATACCGAAGGCTCCAACTCAATAACCCTCTTAAAATGCTTTTATTGGATATAGTTAAATTGCTAGAGGAATATCTAATATTGTAAAAATATTTCAGCAAAGCTAACGGAAATAACCAAATTAATGAAGATTGCAATACAGGCCGAGTGCAACGTCAATTCAGATTCACCAAAAAACAGGAAGAAAGAGAAAATCGGATGTGTTGCTGTTGAAAAGTATTGGAGCTAGAACAGAACCGTGAGGTACACCAGCAGAGATTATTTGTAAGTCTGATGGTGTGCTGTTCACAAGTACTTTAAAACTTCTGTCCATTAGAAACGATTGGACTACTTTGACCAGATGTAAGGAAAAGCCGAAATGAAATAGCTTGTAAATTGAACCCTTATGCCAGACGGTGCCAAAAGCTTTTTCTACGTCCAAGAGAATCATACCCGTACTATGACTTAAATGAAAGGAGTAAAGTACATGTTTTTTAACCCTATAGAGCTGGTGGGATGTGCTATGACATGGACGAAAACCAAACATTTATCATTCAGATTTATATTTGCGAACTCTGAGCATTGTTCTACATTTATGCAACTTTTTGTTGCAGATCTTGCAACTCTCTGCTGAATTTTCGCTTATGAGACTATCGACTCGTTGATGTGAACTGACATATTTGCTGGATATTGACAGTAGACGTTTGTTAATTTTTTTTTATCGCATGTTGAAGCATATGATGGTGAAACTTGTTGGATTCCAAAATGGCACATATGTTTTGAACTGCGAATAAAAATGTAACAAGACTATCAACTTTATCAGCTTTTGGACATGGCTCCTTTGGCATCTTTGAGAGAAGAGAATTAATAAGTACTTCAGGTATTCCGTAAAGCATATGCAGTGTTACGATGATTGCTGGAACGTGTTCGGGATACATAAGAGTGTGTGTCGTACAGATTCGAGGGCGTTGCCTTTTAAAATTCGTTGCATTGGAACTAAATTTTCATCGTTTGTATAGAATTCTTAAAAGAATTGATAAAGAGTCTTCTGGATTTCCAGAAAAATATGGTAGTTCCCTAGACGTTCCATGTCTCGCATCAAGTTTCATAGAACTCAAACGGGATTCAGTCCGTTTGTGCGAAGTTTGGATTAGAATGTGTCTTTTCAGGGTTATCTGACTGGTGAAATTCAAGCTTTTGTTCCGAAGGTATCTTTTTCATGGTGTCATTCATGTTACCATATAGATAATTACGTATTCATTGTTAACTTCTGCTATCCGATTCCAATTCACCAAGTATTTTGTACTTTCGTTCCAAAAAATCACAATCTCTATTTTCTTGAAGTTGTCGTTCTTCTTGGAGTTTTCCCATTTGCACATTTATAGTTCTGCGGAAGGACTGGATATTTTTCGAGCACACAGATTGACTTGTATGTGGAACGAAAACCTGTACAATAGGTGGTTCATTGGTATTTGCTGAGTAAAGTTATTTGGGCTTGTGTAGGTGATGTTAACGTATCTGCTGGATTCAGGAAGCATTGGACTGCGGCAGCTTGGGTTTCTCTTTTGTGTAGCTTGGACGATTGCGTGTGAGTGCATGTATTATACAGCCAGTGTTGACTGGCCACTACTGTGCAATCAAAATGATACCATACATCACATGCGTCACATTATACCCACTTAGTTTTTTTTTTCAGCAATATTACCTTGACCACGTTCGGTGCAATTTTATCGTTCTACCACGGAGCGGGCAGCGGTGGAGCGAGGGATCTTTTGGGATTTACGAAAAATACTTTTTGAATTCAGGAACATTTTTTCTTACCCTTGACCTTTGCTTCGAGACGACAACGATGAGCACTTCGGTGACGATGGCAATTTTCCGACGAGGATCTCTTATATAACGATGTGTGTTCCGGTAGCACGTTGCGTGCTTTGCTGAACTAATGCGTCTTCTTATGGCACTTTGAGTGCTTGTTTAGATTGGTCGATTCACGTGGAGAGATTTTTCTTAAATCTTGCAGAATTTTTTAAGAATGTTAAAACTTTTCAATTTTAAATTGGAATTTGTTTTAATAAACATAAAACATATCTCAACTTTATTTTTTTTAATGTTACAAAATCAATGAGTTTTTTTTTATATATAAAAAAGAAGTAAAAATGAGGACTAAAAAAATCGTTTCCTTGTTCCACCAAATCGTTCGTTACAAAAGATTTTTTGAAAAAACCAAGATAGAAGTACTATTTCGATTTTTTCTTGAGGAGCAGCAACAGCAACAACCATTGTGTGCTGTGCTCCTTGCATTTCCCCAGTGGTGCCAAGTCTAGGCTCTTTTCCGGTATACCAGCTGAGCCAACACATATAACACATGTAAATATGTGCAAAGTATTGAGTTAAAATGGATTCTTTTCATATAGTACATGACATATACAATGAATACAATGGAAAAGTTTTTTCTTTTTTATTTTTATTTATTATTCTCAATTGGTGAATTAAAAGACTTCAATAACTTCAGATGTCATCAAAGACTTCAATGACTTCAGATGACTTCATATAACTTCAATGACTTCATATGACTTCAATCAAAGACTTCATTGACTTCAAGTGAATGCAATGAATGCTAGTGACTGCAAGGTCAATGATTACATTCATTTTGACTTCAAAATTGTCATTGCAAAAAATGATTGCTAAATCATAACTTCAGAATGAATATTGATTTTTGTTTTGTAAGTTGAAGTCATTGAATTGCAACAAATCCCTGCGAAATCTTTAGGTTACTTCAATGAATGCATTCCGCAATGATTGTATTTTCTTGCAACCCTGTCCTTCAATGAATGCAGAGCATTCAAAATGATTACATTCTTTCCACTTCAAAATTTTCATTGCAAAAAATGATTTCTAAATCATGACTTCAGAATGGATATTGATTTATATTCGTAAGTTGAAGTCATTGAATTGAAACAAATCCATGTTAATTCTCTAGGTCCGGATAGTACTCCTAAGCAGGCATTCTCCTTAGCATACGTCTTGGATTAAGCAACAAAAATGACTGAGAGCCAACTTAGTCGACAATAATATGAAATCTAGGGAATGATTGCTTCCCACGGTGCATTTACTGCTGCCCAAAAGGTGTTTTAAATGTTATAACAAATCGTGGTGGTTACAACGAATTATTGGGAAAATAACAGACGCAACGTCAATTTTGTGCCACCATCCCTTTGTTACTTATGTCTGCAGTTACTAAATCTTAGTTGCAAAATGGCATGTGTGATGATGATGATAGTGAGTTTGGCACATAAAGACAAGTTCTCGGCCTTTCCGATTGTTCATTATGTTTGAAACCACATCTTGCTTTTTTCCGATAAGTTTAACTGCTTTATACGAAGAAACTGCGGGCTTTATCTTTGCACCGCCGCCGGTCCCACTTTCGCAAACTTGTTTCTCTTCTCCGTCGTCGCGATAAGAGTGAGACTTTTGGCCGTCGCGGCTTCGAAAGCATTTGACTTTGCGCCGAGCATTTGCTTCATATCTCCATTTCCTGTTATTCACCTTGGAAGACGTGAAGTCGAAAGTCCCTGAGATCGTTCCTCTAATGAAACCTTTTCTTACTTTTTGGTTTCCCGAGACAAGCCGAATAAAAGGCACTCCGACCGGGGACAGGTCTACTCTGATGGAATTTAACCATAAAAAGCATGGCCTTTCTATTACTCTCCATCGTTCCAGCCAAATTTACCTAACGTGTAAATAAACTCAAGTCAGCTGAGAATTGTCATGAGAACATCTTGCTTTGCAAGTATTTGAAGAATGATCAAAGACGAACTCATTTCACTATTGAAAAGATATGTATGGTTAAAGAATCGTTCAACAAACAATGCGATGAAGTGTGAATGTCGGTCACAAGATGCTTTTGAAATCGTTTCGAGAGGCTACCGTGGCCACTACCCAGCTTCCGTGATGGTTTTGTAAAAAATCGCCTACGATGGAGCTGCCGACCTTCATTACTCTGAGAAATCTGTCAAAGTGAAAGTGTATTAAACGGACGCTTAAGAGAATGTTGTGAAGTCCCTCAACAAAACACTTTTCGCAAATTAACCGCAGAAAAGACTTCACTCCAGCTCATAAGGCAAAAACGACTCAGAAATGGCTCTATAACCATGGTCCTAACTTTATTTTCACGGATGACCATTTGGCAATCTGGTAGTCCAGATCTTAATCCAAACTACAAATTATACTTTATTTATTAAGAGAAATGTTAACAAACTCCAAGTAGTCAAACGATTGCTCCGTACTTCATACGTAAGAAAAAGTTTACGCTAAGGAATACAAGAAACGTAGATTAAGGTTAAAAATAGATGTATCATACTTACCAAAATTAATAGATTAATAGATAGATAACAAGATATTATAAACCTTCGATAAATTCGAATTTTGTCAATAATCCAAAACCTGAAGCCCAATATACATAGGTACAGTTCCGTAATACTCGTATAAACTTATAAACAAAGATAAACCTGTTTTAAAAACAGTTGTGGAAAGGAATCTAAATTTTATTTGCAATCTGTAAAGTCACCACCGAAATATGATCTACAAGATTTATTTTGAAAAGAAGAAATAAATCTATTATTTTTTTCCATTTCATCATGGATAAACATCGATTTCATGATAATATTTTTGGCCGCTGAATAGACATTATTCACAATCCGCCAGTTGCGCATTGACAGCATCTTGCTGACACTGGTTACACAGTCTCAGGCTGAAGCGCTCAGTCGAGAAACTGCTTCCACGATTAAAGGCTCAAATGACGAAGTTTACGTAAAGTTGTTCTCTTACAAGTTTATCAGGTTGATTATAAATATACTGCTTCAATACCATCAAAAATAAATTGAATAGTAATAATGAAATTAATTTTAAAATAGATCCAGAGCTACCTCCATATTTTGAAAATAACAAAAGTTGTTTTACTGAAACTATTGGGTCTATAACTTAATTCGTGCGGTTTGCTAAGAGATGGCGTAACTTGTATTATTCTATTAGAAAATGCCTTGGAAATCTAATGTCATTGTATGTCATTTCAGTATATGTCATTAATTTGAAGCGTAAACAACAATAATTTTTTTTCACTGAAATATGTCGAACTTTGTGCCTGAAAAAGTGTTTTTGTTCTTCTTCATTACTTAAATATGAAGAAAACTGCTGCCGAATGTCATCGTATTTTGGTGGAAGTTTATGGTGAACATGCGCTAGCTGAGCGAACGTGCCAAAAGTGGTTTGCACGATTTAAAAGTGGTGATTTTGGCTTGGAAGACGATGAACGTCCTGGGCAGCCAAAAAAGTTTAAAGATGAAGAACTGGAAGCATTACTCTATCAAGATTGTTGCCAAACACAAGAAGAGCTCGCAGAATCTTTGGGTGTCACTCAAGCAGCCATTTCAAAACTTTTAAAAGCAGCTGGATATATTCAAAAGCAAGGAAATTGGGTTCCACATGAACTCAAGCCGAGAGACGTCGAAAGGCGGTTTTGCATGTCCGAAATGCTGCTGGAACGCCACAAAAGGAAGTCATTTTTGCATCGGATTGTTACTGGTGATGAAAAATGGATCCATTACGATAACCCCAAGTGCAAAAAATCATATGTGAAACCCGGCCAACAAGCCAAATCGACGGCAAAGCCGAATATCTATGGCACGAAGGTTATGCTCTGTATTTGATGGGATCAGATGGGTGTGCTGTATTATGGGCTGCTAAAACCGGGTGAAACCATCAATGGACAACGCTACCGAACACAATTAATCCGTTTGAAGAGAGCAGTAGTCGAAAAACGCCCGGAATATGCGACCAGACACGAGGCAATAATTTTCCATCATGACAACGCTCGGCCCAACGTTGCTATTCCGGTTAAGAACTATTTGGAAAACAGTGGATGGAAAGTCTTACCCCACCCGCCTTATAGCCCAGACTTTGCCCCTTCTGACTACCATTTGTTCCGGTCGATGCAGAATGCCCTCACTGAAATACGGTTCACATCAGAGCAGAATATTAAAAAATGGCTTGATTCATTCTTGGCTGCCAAGCCGGCTCAGTTCTTTTGGGATGGGACCTACAAATTGCCAGAAAGATGGGAAAAAGTCATAGCTTCAGATGGGCAATAGTTTGAATAATACTATTGTATATGTTTTTCTTAAATAAACGTTTAAATTTTGAAAAAAAACCGCACGAATTAAGTTATATATCCAATACTATAACTTGTATCGTTTGAAGTCGAGTGCTATAAAGACATCACATGGTCTGCCAAAAGTGTCGTAATTTACCTATGTGTCAGACTGGAAACGAATTGAACGACGTGTTATGTATGTTAGAGTGAAGGGTTTCATTTTATCCAAAATAAATGTGTTCTGAATCAAAAAATTTTGTTTGGGCAACCGATCTCGTTGGAAGTTTAGCAGCGAATAATATGCATGATAAATAAAATAAGAACAAGTAATAACAATATGAGAAATGACAGAAATGAACATTTGAAAAGAAACTGAATTTGAGCGAAATAGAGATGAACTTGAGTGAAGAAAGTGTTATTGAGTGTTTTAAAATGATGATGGTGAAGATTTGATGATTTCTTAACAGTTCCCCTCCTTGAAAGGCTTTGGCTTTCAGAGTTAGGTAAAGGGCTCGACATTTGTTATTAGTCGGGTAAAATGTCCACAATTAGTGCGAATGGTCACGACTCTGGTTATCTGCACCTGGATGCAACGTCGTTGATTTTTACAAGCTTTTATTTAACTTGCAATGTATGTTCGTTTGTTTAGGTCAATTCACGCAAGCTGAATTAGAATCACTTTCTAACATCCGATTGAGCTGAAATTTTGCATGTACTTTTAGTTCTGACAACACAATACAAAATATTGCAATATTTTCAAAATGCCCCTCGCCACAAGATGACGGATTATGTATTTTTTGTCAACCCTCTTAATATGGATACCAAATGAAAGGGCTTGAGGAGTAGGAAGCGATAAAGTAAGGGACATCAAACTAAATTCAATATGGCTCAATGGTGAACAGCATAGTCACAAAATTGTGTATTCAATTGTGATAGCCCGTTTTAAAATCTGACTTTAAACCATGACTTGTGAAACTTAGTGAGATGGGCATTGACTTGTAACCTGTTAAGGAGAAGAAACCTCGAAAATCAAATGCGCAACTTTGTTTTATTAGCCACAATTAAGCTTCAAGCTGAAATTAGTGGAGTATAGATCAGTGGTGAACTTCACCAGCACAAAGTTATCTGTTGGTAAGAAGATACAAAACAGGAACTCAATTTCAACACCAGCAACAACAGACAAATACAAATCAAGATAAGATAATCTTATCAGAAAACTGTGACATCACATCCAAACTATACCTCCGCAGATGCAGATTAGGATAGTGTAACTGTTAGTAAAATAAGAGCACAAGATAGTCTAATAGGTTGTACTTGGAAAAATGACGACACTAATCTAAATAATATAAGGCGGCGCAAAATTAATTATCCTAACGAAATATGTTATAATTTTTGCAAAAGCGTCAATCGCCGTCAAAAGTCATGCAGGAGGTGATGGTAAGCTAGTTTATTGAAGGACTAAGAGATGAGTCCCTCCAGTACTTAATAACTGTTGCACGCCCTACTACGTTAGCGGATGCTGTTAGTCTGGTACAGGAACTCCAGGCAAGTCACAAACGAAGGAGGATTTTCGTTGTGGAAAGTTAATCTTTACTAACACCTCCAAAAAACTCTCACAATACAAAAAACTAAATCACAGAGACAACAGGAAGCAGTTATCCACCGTTTAAAAGTGGATGCTAATGCTCTACATCAAATAACGACGAACCGGAATTGTACAACGGACCACGACTACGGAACTACCTTAACCTTCCGATGGCAAGGCTTTTTCGTACTTAAACAGCAACTGTGGTTGTTCATCACTCCACCAAATGTTATTGTAAATAAAACGATATTTATTTACAATACGGAAGGTTAAGCAGAAAGGAAGAAAGAAAAACCACAGAAAAGAATACCGAATGGACTAACAACTCTAGAAAAGAAAAAAGGGTTTCCGAAACATTTTTAGGAACCGCTGGAAAAGCTAGCCTGTCTCTCAAAGCGTTTATCGTAGGACAAAGATGCTCTTTTGTCGTGGACTCTGGTGCAAACTTGTCTATTCTGACAGCTCGACTTGTTTTCGACGAGAGGTTTGTAAGAGGTTCCCCGATGAAGTTTGTTGGCATATCAGGGGGAGTGATTTGGAGTCAAAGGATGTCAGAGGTGAGATTTTTTGTAAATCATAGGGAATTTTCTCATTATTTCGCTATAGTACCACTCATACCCGTACCCAGTCATCTTGGGGTTGATTTTTTATTGAAGATTCAGTGTTACTTAGATTTTGAAGTGATGACAATAGAGATGAACGGTAGAAAGCACGCATTGCACCTACCACCTGCATCAGCATCACAACTGCTTGCAACGTCGGAAATATTAACAGCTGGAAAAGAAATCCTAGTTGAAGTTAATCGGACGCCCATTATAGAAGGCGCAGCATCGTTAGTGGAGCCTACGCTTCGTGTATCGACTGGAAGCAGCCTAAATTTCCTGGTCAGGATGGCCAATCATTCCTCGCTTGACACAATTCTACCCAAAAATACTATGGTGGCAAAAATAGAAATAGTGGAGGTATTCGAAGTCCCAACTGTCACCAGCAAATTTCTTGGCGTAAACAATTTGCTACAAGAAGTATCCACGGAATTATTCCAAGAGCAGTTGACGGAGTCTAAAGAATTAATTGGAGAAATTTTAAATAGTGTTCTCAAAAGGACCAGCAGTTTTAGACGAACAAGCATTGCAAAACATAAAATCGATACCGCAAAGGCAAAGCCAATCAAACTACCGGCGAGGAGAGTCCCAATGGCGAAACGCGAAGAGATGGATGAGCTTATTAGGGAAATGAGCAACAGGGGAGTTATAGAACGCTCAAATAACCCTTGCACCTATTGTGTTAGTCAAGAAGAAAGACGGATCTTCGAGATTTTGCGTAGATTACCGACAACTTAAGGAGGTGACAGATTCCTAGCGTAACGTACCTATACTCTGTCCAACATATATCGGCAGTACACGTCTTATGGGGAAGCTTTTTCAAAGTGCGTGCCATATTTTTGCACCATACTAAACCTTCTATAAAAGTGTTTTCCCGCCAGTGAATTTCCATTTGCATCTGACGTAAATCCAACATGTCTTATTCAACGCACATCTGAGTGTGCACTAGAGATGAGCACAAAACTACCTGTGATTTATTAACAGTGATTGCAAAGTCGCAATCACTACCTGTGATCGACTTTGAAATAAAGCGTGAGTGCGTTAAACGTTATTCCGATTTTTTTTGATTTTTTCCCATCGCACTTCGCAATCACAGTCACAGTCTGAAAATCACGACTCACGATAAACAGAAAGCACTCACTGTCACTACACAAATCATAATCACAGGACAAATAGCGAAATAACAAGGATAGCCACAGTCCGCATTCCCCATTGGGTGAGTGCTTTGGTTACGGTAGATTTTTTGGAAAAAAATTTATATGGTACGCGAGTACACAGTTACATTTTTTGGTATTCTCTTTTTGTGCTGCGTTGTGTTGTTGCTATTTGAAGTTTTTAATTAGTAGTTGGAAAATTGTCGAGTGCAGTTTAGAAAGTTTGAGTTAGCAGTGCATTAAATTTTGTGCGTTTTTTGTTTTCAGCTATGTCAATTGCCCTATACCAATTCAACTAATTTTTCGAGAATATCTTTGAAAATTTTGCTATGTGTAATATGAATAAAAGCAAAATATTATAAAAACTAGTACTTCAAACCTGAAGAAACATATACAAAGTAAACACCCTACTGTGTCTTTATATCCCGAACAGGATGCACGAGTAAAATGCGAAGTAATAACTCTCAAGCACACCAACCGTGAATTCGCAAGTCACAATCACAGGTTAAAATCACAGTGATTTGAAAATCACAGTCACAGTTTTACCTGTGATCACGAAATCACGCCTAAGCCCATCTCTTGTGTGCACTGATTGTCTGCTTCTATTCAACTCCTATTAAATTAATGCGCATTCAGAGTTACCAGTGTCCGTTTCGTAACTCTTTTCCTTGGGTTTCTATTGAGGAGCTTTTGGTTTTAGAAAAAAAAACAAAAAAAAAAAATAACAAAAAAAAAAAAAACTGTGGCGCTGGCAGCCCGGTATGGGCCATGGCCTAGCTTCTTGACACTCATTTGTGTTGCTCATGTTGTCATTTTTGTCACATCTGAGCGGGGCCTACGGTTTATCGCCGAGTCCGGACGGCACTCCTTAGAAGCTTTTTCGTAGGCAATTTTACTTTCGGGAGTTTGCCATTGCCCGCCGAAATGGGATGGCGATTTGTAAAATTGGTGGTGACCCAGCCTGCAATCGAACCCAGATTGTCCGCGTTATAGTCCAATAAGCTAACTATCGCGCCATCGCCATCGCGATGGCTTTGGTTTTAGAGCTTTGAAAAAAGTTTTTAATGATGAGCGTTGTCGTGGAGATCTTGTTTTGATCCTTTGCATTTCTTTTAATGTGTGAAAAATACGTTAAACAAAGTTGTCAGCTGTTTTCTTTAAGAAAAAAGTTAATTTGTGTAGGTTTTCGTAGCGCGTGGTTAGTTTTTTGATGTTGCGTGTGTTTTTCTAAATTTGGATTGTGATATTGATGTAAAGTTAAGTGTTTTTATGTAACTTGTATTTTTGAACGGTGTATATTTTTTGAGTTTTGTGCAATTTGTGTTTCTAAGCCGCGCCTTTTATCCTACATATTGGTGGTGTGGAAAAAGGTAAAAACAATTTCAATCTAAAAAAAAGTACAGGGTACACTATTCTTCCAGATTTTTGCTAATTTAAAATGCTTACTACGGAAACCCTGTAAGAGCTTTTGTTGGAATAGCACCTTACGGAAAACAAAAGAGTGTGAATGAGAGAAAAACATCCCTATCTCCCCTGTACTGCCAATTTATATTGGACAGAGTATAGGTCATGTCATTTCTGGTGATGGACTGGACACGGATACGCAGAAAGACAAAGCGATTCAAATCTTGCCGAACCCCAAGACTGCAAAGACTAAGCGACAGGTACGAGGCTGCAGACTTTGTTCCTATTACCGGCAGTTTATTGAAGGATTTTCGACACTTTCTAAAACGCTTTCAGAACTGACAGAAGTGAAACGCCGGTTTGCATGGAGCGAAGACTATGAGACACAATTTAACACCCAAAAATGTAGACTTACGAGTGCACCGATTTTGGCATTCCCAACTACTGAACCTCAGCTAACTTAGCGTGCGAAACTGGAGGCTTATTCATTGAAGCCTAGGTCCACCCCGGACTGTAGCGCCACATAGGGTAGTAAAGTAAGCCGCTTTTGGCCGGGCCCGAATAACTCCGGAGATGCCCAGGCATGCTAGACGTTGCACTTTTTTAAACTTAGAAATGGCGGTCTCTTGCATTATTTAAGTCCAACATACTACAGCAGAATATGTTATGATGGGTCTTACCATCATTGTATAGAACCTCTTACGCCTGATACAGATGCCGAGGTCGGTCAGGATGAAGTAGTTATTACCCGGCTCTCTATCATCGCCTTGATCCAGTTTATGGTCGGTTTATCGATCTTTCTATGGAGCAAAGCTTTAGATATGGAGTCTATCCAGGCTCCTGGACATAGAGGGTGTCCAATTGCGCAGAGTGCAATGTTTATTTCTGCTGTCAGTTTTAGCAGAGCTCCTTCTGTCGATTTACCTTTCTGATATGCGTATTGACGTGAGCGAGTTATGTATAAGTCAGCATACTCAGATATCGAGAATATTTTGAGAGATATTAGAACCAGTAGATATTAAGTTACAGAAATGTTCCCAGACTTTTTCCGCTGATCACATGCAGTTGCATACCTGTGGGAATGCAGAAAAAGCTGAGTAAACATTTCATAGTGTATAAGTAGACGTAAGATAGCATTCTAAGCGTTCGTTCGTTGTTAACCTTGTAAGTGAAATCAAGTTCTTTTTAAATAAATAAAGTTTTTTTTATTCGATATAACTCAAAGATTATTTATTTGGCGCATTCGGTAGGATAATTCTAAGAATTATCCAGCGATAACGAATCAATACACAGCGTGAAAATAGTGAAGTTATTATTAAACGCTAGTGAAATAAAGTCGAAAAAAAAGTAAATAAAAAAAAAAACCACAGTGTTCTAATTTGCATTCTACCGCTTATGGACAATCTCCAGCTAGGATAAAAGTGTAAATGAATCTGTGTGAAATATTTATGAAAAAACAGTGTTCTAATTTGCATTTTACCGCTTATGGACAATCTCCAGCTAGGATAAAAGTGTAAAAGAGACTGTGTGAAGCATTTATGAAAAAAGACAAAACAAGATTTTACAACAATAATAGACGAGGATTGAACGAACCAACAATGGAAGAATTAGCAGCCGAATTACGACAAAAGAACCAACAGTTGGAACAATTAGCCGCTGCATACCAAGCTTTACAAGCCAGAACAGCATCTCGAGATAATACAAGTGGGATCTGTCCAAGCAAATATTTTGATGGTTGGTGCTTGCAGCAATTATTTTATTTTATTCAAGCGACAAGTTGGAATCACGGCTTCTAGGTCTAGGCCGTGGCAGTAGCTTAAACGGAGATGAGATAATTATGATGTCTACAACAGAAATGCGATCGACATTTGTTACAATCTTTTAAACGAACTTTAAACAATTAAGTTAGGTGGGTCAACTATTCCTGCCTCCATGCTAATAGGAATAAGAGTTTATTTGTTTTAATGAGACTTTAAACTGGACTAGCCATTCAGCAACTAGCCATTATCGGCTAAGTAAACAACGGTCTTCATCTATGATAGGTACGTCGAAAATGTTTGCCTGTCTAACAGATATATTGCTCATCATATCTGCCCCTTTTTATCAAAGCTTAATATAATATATAATATATAAGAACTCCACACGATATAGTTTCAATTATGTTCTCCAAATAAATAACAGATCTGACGTTTGTTAAACTACCTAACTTCAGGTGTTTTACCTAGTTACATAGCATTATTCTATGTCACAAAAGACTAACGTACACCAGTTTGTAGATCTAATACTACCCAAATTCAAATTAAGCGCAAAGAGTATAAATTAACATAACAAAGAGTAGGTAAAAAAATGAAACTAATTAACTTCCAATACATAATGGTTATTATATTTTATTATTTTATTATTTTTCCTTCCTAAATATTATATCATTGGCCAAGTGAAAAGCATAGTTGGAATTCACCATAAAGAAAAAACTTGATTATTACCCGTATGTTTAAGTTCTGTATTCTACTATTTTGGTGTTTGGCTATGTTCCTTAATTGTGTTCGTGTTTTCTGTTTTACAGATTTTCTTATATATATCTATTTATTAAATGTTTGTTAAGTAACTAACATGGTTAAAGTTCAGCAGACATGAACAAATCCAGAAACAAATTTATTATGTATTGCGTCTTTTTACAATTAATTTTACACTTCAGAGTAAAATTTATACCTACAGGTATAACACAAAAGAAAAATTTTCTGCGCACACATTCAACATTCTCACATATAAAATAAGTATTGTACGTGTACGTGAAATTGTATGTATGCCTATATACTCGTAGCTAAAATTTTTTAAATACAAATTTTATTATGTAAAAATAAAATAATGTAATAAATTTAGTGGGTCTATATGAATTTTAATTGTTTAGATTTGTCCCTAACTTCGATGCAAACAAAAGATATTTAGCAATACAAGTAGGTACATAAATATCTAACATTTCATATACATATTTTTTGCGTGGGTAGATGAAACAAACTATACTCTCCTTTTCAATATAAAGTATTGTATATAGATATCGAAAGTATAACATATGAACGTTGTTGTGTACACATTAGTATGGATATATCCATACAGATTGGTGAAACACGCATGTCTATAGAGCATCTAATGTTCCGTCCACTCTACTTTCGATCCTCTATAACGTTACTTAAAAAATGTATGATACTTTTATGAGTTCTAAAAACTTTTTTTCATTATGTTTTTATGTTGTTTTTATATCAGTACAAAGTAGTGAAGTGATTTTTTCGAAAACAATGGCCCAGAAAGATATACTATATACGCTTAAGTGTGGTAAGGAAAGTATTATATATGTATGTTTATTGATTTTTCTTTTTCGGAACTTTTCTTTTTTATGGTGAAGTTAATTCATACAACAGAACGTTAGTTAAGTTTTTAGATTCAAAAACAGTAAGTTCTTTAACATCATTGGGGATATGACCAATGTTATCAGATAATGTTAAATTTTGACATTTACTTAAAGTTCGAGGATCATTTGAAGTCAGATATTTCCACAAATTATTTTACTAATATTTTTAAGCCAAATGCATTTATGACAGTATTAACTGCTTGCGATACGCCAAAGCGAATAGTTGTTTAAGGAAGATATTACATATAGCCTTGAATGGCCATATTGATGTAACGTATGCGTCTTCAGTTTATGCTATGTTAAGCATAAGATTTTATTTTTGCCAAATGGTATTTTAGTGTATTTTAGTAAATTTCCTAAATTCCATGCGATAACGTTAATGTCTACATTTAATTGCTTGTGTTAGGAAATTTTGGGCGCATACATTTACTTTAATCGCCTTTTCAATAAAAATAAAGAAGCGCATATTCATATAGATTAGACACACTAACACTTACTGAATATCTTTTTTTTATTTTACGCCATGCGCATACGAGTACATATCCAAACACACAAAAATGTACATAAATTAGTCTGTAGTAGTTGGTGTAATGAAAAGGGAGGAAATATATACTATATAATGGTTTCCTAGCTCCGACCAGTCAATCTTTCGGGTATGATAAGTCTTATTAAAAGAGGAACTAATTGAATAAAAAAATGGAGCCGCCTTCAGGGTATCTTCACCCTATTGAGCATGGTTTTCTTATGTACTTATTCAAGAATATAAAATATCTCAACAAAAATTTTAAATTAAGCATCGTTGTTAAAGGTTTTTTGCAATCAAAGTCAAAAATTCATTTTTTATTTTTCGTATTTTACTTTGACATATACAGTTTCTGAAAAAGGTAGAAATCTTAAGTAGATATTTAAGGCAGATAATTGGTAAGCGGTCTGAGGGTCCTATCTCCTTTCAATTTATTCAAAGCTAGACAGCAAGCTCAACAATTAATGTCAATGTGGCTCTGCTTTTAGTTCCTCCTTGTTGCCACTTCGTCTACTTCTATACTTAGCTAAAATAACACTTACGCATAGGTCCTTGTAACTTATATGTTGCTACATTCTTCCGGCCCATCTATCAAATCCTACCAACTGGATCAAAATGCAATTGAAAATTTGATTGACTTATCCGACTCTCTTGATTATCATTATCCGTTTATTTCTTAAATTCAATATGGATTCCTCCTAATGACCTATAATATGTTGATTTATCGCTTCTTATCCATTTTCTGATATCGGTTAAAAGACTTTAATCTGTGACAAGTGACTGCCACTTGCAACTATATGAGAAGGCAATTAGGGCCTCCTTTTACAACTAATACCCTTGTAGATTTGCTACCCCTTACCGCTGGTGGGGGGAAATAACAACTCTATATTTCTGTATGTTAGGTGATGAATAACTCAAAAACTTTATTTTCTAATTCTAACTTATATACTATATGCTTATTTTACAAATATTATCGTGGAAACTCTAACACACAAAAATATAAAAAATTGTATCGTGTGTCATTTGAGACACTTGTTTAATCGAAAAGGTGTGAGAAGTGATGCGGAAATTGTCATCTTCAAAATTCTGATTATTGGTTTTCTCCTTTTTCCTTGGTGCAGGTATTGGTACGGCTGGGCGTAAAGTACGGCTTCTCCACCATTTTAATAGAACAGCGACAAGGAGTGCATCCATATGTCACTCAATATGCGTTCCTGACTTTTTTGAATCTGAATCGAATGTTCCAGCCTTGAAATTCCCAATGAAATGCCAATTTGTAGTATAGGTATTGGTTCCCGCTTGTAGTGTAGTGTAGTTAACTGCTCCGAAGAATGTGATGGAAGAAATTATGAGTTTATCGTGCTAGTTATTATCTGCTTCCCAATAACTATTATCATTTGATCTTTAATGATGCAGTTTGATGATAAATGTATTATGCCACTACCCTTTATTATTTTTGGTATTGGATTAAAATTGCAAATAATATTAACAGTTGTTTCTTTTGGCACGCTGAAGATTCAAGTATTTGGTTGATGCATTTCTATCCAGTATGTTATTGGTGGCATGGAGTGAGTTAAACATGTCTCTGACAACTGCTGATGGTAGCGTAGAATGCTCATTTCAAAAGAGCTCGCTGCCGCGCCAGATACATAAATCGGGTGCTGAATGTTGCACCAATAGCGATCTTGTGATTGAAGTTGACAAGCTTCGCACTCGATTTTATTTATAGGATAAAAGTTATTTCCCTCAATATTCACCAATAAGTAGTCGGAAGAGGGTATGATATAGGTAAAGTTTCCGTTAAACTCTTTGTTGTATAATAGAGGAAGAACAATTTCGATAATGATGTTGTAACTCGTCCTCTTTACTGGAGACTCTTATAAAGTTGCAGTATAGATTCATGCACACAATATTGAGTAAAATGTTTTGAGTGTTTTGAGAATTTATCATCATCAGTAGTGTATTTAAGATGGTGGACGAGAGCTGTTCATATGCATCGTCCTTGTCCATCTTCTCACAAAGTTGATTTAGTACTCTATTCAGTTGGTTAAGTTGTCTTTTAGTGAATGACTTTTCTTCTTTAAATAGGTTAAACGTTGAATCAATGATTGTGGTTTTATTTTCCATTGACAGAATCATATGGTCTTCATTTTCTTTCACGCGATCTATTGTTTCTTCATATTGTTGTGCAAATCTTTGGTCTAATATTTCAAATAGTTAATTTGCAACCGTACCAATGACGTCAAATGGAGACCGTTTTGATCTATGGATTAGGCAAACGTTTGCGTGTAACAGGATATCGTTGTTTAGATCAATCTGCTGTTGTTGCCGATCAAATTGATTCAAAGTTTCTTCGCATAACATGGTTTTCGCCTTTGGTACTTTCGTAGATAAACAGATTTCCTTGATGTGCTTGATACATTGCTTGAACGTATAATATTCTAACCAATAGTTGCTCATATTGAAGAAGATAATTGTTTTCCATGAGCTAGATATCAGGTTTGCTCGTCCAACATTTTGGAAATAACTACCTGGCTGATTGTTAAATTGTATTATCTCATACTGTTTGTTAACTGACATAGCAGAGATTGTGCCTATCCAAACTGTTATTAAACAAATCCATAATGGTAGACTGATTCTCATCTTGCCCTTTTGTCGCAAAGGCTTCTTAGGAACGTGTGCTCTCTTTGTAGTTTCCTTCATTGATGTTTCCGTACATAATGTTGCATGGTGTTTCAAGTTTTGTAGAATTTTGTTTCAGCTCTTGTTGTATTTCATTATTTTCAATAGGAAGGAGGCACAGTTTGGTAATCGGCCTCTTGAAGTATTTTTGGTTACTAAATACTGTAGCAGCGCGAATTTCGTTATCCTTCCCGGGGTGTACTTCCGTTATTATGCCATTGGGCCATATAGTTGGTGGTAATCGATCTTCCCTAAGTAATACAAAATAGCCAAGGTTAATATTGGGCTCCTTTCTCTTCCATTTGGTTCGTTGTTGGAATTGTGAGAGATATTCAGATGACCAAACTTTCCAACAGCCCTGAGTCATCTTTTTTATTAATAGCCAACGGGAACGGTAACATTTCAAATCGTCTATGATCTGTTGGGGGACAGCGTTAAGTGCACATCCAATAAGAAAATGTCCAGGAGTAAGTATTATGGTTTTGTCGACGTCATTGTTGATAGCTATGAGTGGTCGGGAATTCAAACAAGCTTCTACTTGCTTTAGCAAAGTTTGGAAGTTCTTCGAACGTCAAGGACGTATCTCCGATTACTCGTGGTATTTTGTAGACTTTACCTCAGCTTCCCAAAGCGCTCCGAAGTGTTGTGATGCAGGAGGTATAAAGTGCCACTGAATTCCATCCAAAACAAGTTTTATTGATGCATCTTCTGCAGATTGTCTCGCTCTCAGTATTTTGCTGTCCCCTTTCACTTTCAACTATTGAGGTCTTCCATCCTTCTATTCTTTCATTTTTTCTTAACTTATTCTTTCAGTCGCATCCCCGTGCAATTCTCTAACCTCCATTTTTTTACAAGGAAATATTCAAATCCATTTGTCTTCATGGTTCATATTCAAACAATCATTTGCATAAAGCTCCTTCTTACCAGATTCCGCTTACTTCAATGACCTCCCAAATGTGTTCGTTGGCCCCTCTCTAATTTCTCATTGGAGAAAAGTTACAACAACTTCAAGATGAATTTCTTTCCGGCACAGAAAGTCTCCATGCCGTTTTACTCAAAAAATGCTCTCGCTTTCCCATCTATTTCGTCCCCCACCAACAAAAAAAAAAAAAAAAACACTGTGGCGCTGGCAGTCCGGTATGGGCCATGGCCTAGCTGACACTCATTTGTGTTGCTCATGTTGTCATTTTAATCACATCTGAGCGCAGCCTACGGTTTATCGCCGAGTCCAAACGGCACTCCTTAGAAGCTTTTTCGTAGGCAATTTTACTTTCGGGAGTTTGCCATTGCCCGCTGAAAGGGTGATGGCGATTTGAAAAATTGTTGGTGACCCAGCCAGGAATCGAACCCAGACTGTCTGCGTTATAGTCCAATGAGCTAACTATCGCGCCATCGCCACCGCCATCGCCGTACCACTCACACAGGCTGAGTTTCCACAGATTTGTAAGACCATTTTTATTACCCCAATGTACAAACAGGGATTAAAGAATAAGGTTGCGAATTATCGCCCCATTGATTAGCTCCTTTATATACCCGAACTCTTTAAAAGCATTTTTACCAGAAGCCTTAAGATTTAAGAGCAAGGCTCTTATTTCGCCTTAACGACATGAAAGCTAAATTAACCACCACAAACCTAGTGGAACTCGTGTCTTCTTCTCTCGCAGTCGTGAAAAATGACAAGGAAATCGATGTTACCGATTTCACTAAAGCTTTTTCTCATCAATTGATCCTCTTTAATGTGTCTCTACATATTTAAAAAGATATCTTCTTACTAAGTAACCCGATAATACAGTTTTGGACTTAGACCTTCCTTGGACTCGTCTGGGGTTGCACAAGGCAGCCATCTTGGCAGAGATCTTAATTATATTAGTCGTGTTTTTTTGCGAATCCGCTATCCGCTTAACAAGTAATTTGCATGTTGATTACAACAATAACATAGCGATCAACGCTAAGTCAATTTATCACCGCTATCTATTAAGCGGATATAAAACAATGCTCCCAAATGCTATTTTCTTCGTTGCGGATGAATTTTTCCGATAAATAAGCAAATATGTCAACCATTCGCCTACAAAATTTCTTCAAAACAATTTAAGTTCGTTCACCAACCGACAAATGAGCCACCACTAAATGCCATATAGATGTCTGTGCTGCCAAGTTTTTATGATGAACTCTTAAGCGGGGATGGATTGTTTTTTTGCGAACTTAGCTAACATGCGTGCAAAAAACGCAGCTATTATACACACCTTCATAACTCCACCCTCCACCCTTAACGGGTTTTCAATTTGGTGTGTCAACAACTGACCCGTATGAGACCAGATCTCTCTACACTACCTTTGCTCGCTCCCTGCTTGAGTATGACAGTCAAGCTTGGTTCCCTTTTCGAAGAATTCATGTTTCCCGAATCGAGGCTCCTAAGATTTGTCTCCTGATAGCGCTTTATTCTTATATCCCTATCAGGACCGCCTCAAGCTTATCTTCTTAAATTTCTAAGAAGAACAGGGTCATCTATTATGTCATTGCGAAATTACATTTAAATGAATCATATTTACGATTTAGATTTCGATTTAATTTTTATTTCAATATATTGTTTGGATCTTGCCGTTATGAATGGAATATAATAACATTCAAATGTCCTCCACGGGAGTTTTTTCTGAACTTGATTTTAACAAGCTACTTTTAGATGACTTTTCGGGCAATAACTCGATTGTCAAAGCATGAAGAGTCCGCGGGTTGTGTACATAAACAGTATCTTTTGCATAGCCCCACAAAAACAAAAATCCAACGGCGACAAACCACACAATCTAGGTGGTCAATTAACATCGATTTGGATTTCCGTCAAAAATCTCGCATGACAGTTCCGTCGCAAAAATTGGATTACCCTTTAACTGACATTCTTTTCATTCATCCGCTGCTCCCAAAATCCATCGACTACGCATCATTTTACAACTCTATTTTGCTTAACATCAACCCACGTTATCTACGTTGTCCTCGTGTCTTCTATCTACGAAAGAAAGATACTAATGCAAAAGTATCTGCAAAAACTGACAAGGTAATCTAACATAGAGCGCCTTGTGTTTGTTATAAAGTCCGTTAAACTAGCCAACCTTTCAAGCATCACAAAAGAAATGCAGATACATTAGGAAAATGTTAGCTTAAGACGTACTCGTATTTACTTGTGACACACTGAAATATGTACGCTTACTTGAAGAAATGAGAGTAAAAAACACCTGAAACTAAACTAACGAATAGCGTGAATAATATAGTTTTCTCTTCAATTAGTATTCACTCCCTTTAATGATAACAATAACTTGTAAATTATCAGAAAATCGACAATTTCATGTGTACCAACTTACGGAGTAGATTTTGTTTGACATTTGTAGAGTGGTAGGCATTCGTTGATATGCACTCCAATTTTGGCATTTGTTTTTTTAATAAAAATAAAAATGGTTGGTTATTGACATAATCTCAATTAAAATAGAGTGGCATGATCGAAACGAAATTTCATGGGAGGATACTTAAATAAATAAAAAATTTATTAACTATTTTAAATCTTCCATTTTCTTCCAAAATTGGGTTTAAAATTTTTCGATGATATAGCAAATTGTATGTTCGGGAGATTGATTATGTGGACAATAAGTTGCTCTCAACCCACGAATCTAAATTCCTCGTATAATTTTCGTATTATGTGTAGCTGAATAATTTGTGGACGCTATATAGGATTATAACAGTGTGAAACGACGCAGTGTATGATCTCCCATAAATTCCCCACTGAAAAAAGTGTCTCTTATCAAAAAAGAAAGAACCACTGTCATCTTATTATACGTGTTAATAATCTTGACGTATTTAATATTAAAATTTTGCCATTACTTATAATTCGTACTAAAATTTAAATGTTTAATATATTCGTATGTATATATCTGAAGAAAATACAGGAATTATGAAAAAATACTTTACATACACATATAAAATAAATATACACAAAAACAATACCTACCTTTTCTTAAATGAATTAAGTATAATCAAAAATCAAATCCATACATTGAACGTTTGCGTATTTACGTAAAAACATACATCTATATGTGCCCATGAAACTGCTTATCGTCATCCAACAAAAGAAATTAGCCATTTTTTATATTGTTATATGCCCATATCAATAGGGGATACCATTCCATAGGTGCGAGTACATAAAGTACATGTTTGATTCCAAAACATTTACACAAACATACATATTAAATATCTTAACGCATGCATGATAAATTCAATGCGTGTGCGAATTAAATCCATATATATGTAAATACAAGCAAGCATTTTTAATGGCTGCCTTTGTAAATTCCTTTCTATTGTACATAGAAATAATACTGTTAAAGTTTCAGCCTGAGCTACACTTTCTTATTGACATAGATATATATATGTATATATTATAGCCGCAAAACGATTCAAAACATGTATAATGTTATACAATGCATATAAATATCAGTTTTTTTTTATAATAGATCACATAAATATGCATTTCGTTGCATTATTTCTTGATTTCGGGCGATTTCATGAATACATAGGTTACATTTCTAACTATTATATATATGAAGTGGATGCGACCCAGATGCAAAAAATTATGCTGGGTGTATACTTAATTTATATCGGTTTCATTATATTCATACTGTGAACAGGATTACAGCTAAATTTTCTTTCAATGAACAATGACATTATTCAGCAAGAAAAAAATATGCAAATATTATACTGCAGTTATAAGATAGAGGTTCAAGCATTAATAGGCGAGCAAAATCATGGTTTCTTCTATAAAAAAAACTTATTGTTTATGATTTGCGATTTTGACAAAAAACATTGTTTTCAAAATAAAGTTATCGCAGACAAAGCGACCGTGTGTGTTTTTTTGCACGCATGTTAGCTAAGTTCGCAAAAAAACTATCCATCACCGCTTAGGAGTTCATCATAAAAACTTGGTAGCACAGACATCTCTATGGCGTTTAGTGGTGGCTCATTTGTCGGTTGGTGAACAAACTTACATTGTTTTGAAAAAACATTGTAGGCGAATGTTTGACATTTTTGCTAATTCATCGTAAAAATTCATCCGAAATGAAGAAAAGCATCTTTTGACTTATATCGATTCAGATCACTGGCAAAAGCAATTTGTTTCGGTGAAATAAAAGTAAACCGAATTGGGGCAGGAAATCAGGACGCTCAAAATTGGACGAACCTTTTCCTAAGCACTTAAAACAACGCGAAAGTTTAGCTATGGTTGTTTTTTTTTTTAGTTTTTAAAACAAATTAGAATAGGTAGATTAACTTACATGTGCCTAAAATAAATTTTAATAGTTTTTGCTTTAATTTCCATTCCATGTAGAACTCCGATCCATGTGTTCAAATTCCTAAAATGGATGAAATGATATGTGTACAAGTTATAAACATCCCTTGATCATATACAATCAGTTGCACTCGTATGCAGTTGTTAATAATTCTAAACGCATCAAAATAAAAGTATAATTTATCGTAGTTGCTCTTTTACAAGTCAGTAGGTATAAATAAATATGTAGGCACAAATGACGTATTCACATATTTATTATTTATCGTACAATACCTTTATCATCTAGGTAGTAAATCCATTATCAGTACGAGAAGAATATTGGTGGAGTTGTAACTACATATACCCATCCATACATACATTTATATGAATGTTTCTGTGGGCATAGCGGATACAACTTATCTGCTTATATGTGCGAATGATTTATTATAGTCGGCATTACATATATTATTTATAGGTACAATACGTAACTTTTTATGTGTTGTTAATTTTTCCTCCTTTATTTATTAGATATATATTTTTTCCTCCTTTTCTTAAATTGAACATATGTATTTACATGCATTTATAATCTTAGAATCTGTTGAAGCGCATCCAAATACTTTTTCTCTATCTAACTTATCCATATTTCTGGTGTATATAGGACTATATTGTATTTAAATTTATCCAATAAGGAGCTAGCTCCGCCCATTTTGCTTTACGCGCTCTCTAAAATCTTATCCAAAAATATGATTGGTCACTCATATATCCACCCTTCTTGTTTTTCATAGCTCTCTTTTTAAAAGAAATGCCTGTAAGTATATACAAAGGTATAAGCCTTTATATAGATGATTTAGCTGGGCTTGTTTGTATATGACTAGTTCACAACGTGGGCGTAGTGATGAATGTATTCATTTTAGATACAATTGTTTGGAAGTACAGTTAAGTTCTATAGATTTCATAATGATATTTTAAACGTGGTAATATTACTTCAGTAAATTTGAAAGTATTTAGGTTGAGTTTCACTCACAGTGAAATTAAGGCAAATACATTGTATTTGATTTAAGTGCAAATGTTGAGTCAGAAAATATTTTGTTAAAGTAATGAATTGTGAAAAATTTAATGTAATACCTACTGATCTGATGTGAAGCAAAGGTGATATAATTGAACTAAATCTGATCAAAAAGCTCTAAAAATATTTGCGTTGTAGGTATTCATAAAAATTTGTCTCTGGAAAAAAGTTGTCCTGTGAATGTAGTTGTAAATTATTCGGATCTGTGCTAAAAACGTATGACAGTATGCTTGTTAAATGATCTTTCTATAGATATAGAATCGACGGCTTCGGTGGTACGAGATTTGTATTTGTATTGTATTAATTATATTAACATTTTTTTAAAATTTATTTTCACCATTTCTCGTTACCACTCGTTTCCCTTTTTCTCTCTCTCACCCCCCCCCCCCCCCCCCCCCCCCATCCCCCTTCTCAGCCCCTGTTTCACCAAGAAGTTTTTTATATGATACCCAACACCCAAGTGACTTTCCTCAAAATGGGGCAATAACCTGCACAATAGCATAAAGATAAGGTGATGATAGTATTCTAGTTGTTAAACAGTTTAGTTTATTTCCTTATTTACTTATTGAAATTGAACCTTCCACCGCTTTTCGGTATGCCATTTCTTTTTCGCATAACTAATATTATAAAACTATGCTGGTATATGCATACATGCATATGTATTTAACATCAATTATCTTTGCTTAAACTGATTTTTTTTCATTATACATAATATTGTAATAAGATGAAGTAATGAAGCAGACGCCTAACCAAATATGACTATTATACTATATATATATACCAATCAATAAGTTTAAATAAAGTAAATGTAAAGAAAAGGTAATTATATAAAAACATGTATTGTTTTTTTTTATTTATTTTAATTAGAATCGGTACAAATCAAACTGCGTGTTACTGGAATTCAAAATGTAAGCCGAAGGCAGTTCTTACTCCAAAACAACATGATTGACTGTAGCTTATATCAATCAATCTAAAGTAATTTTAAATTTAAAATTTTACTTGATGTAAGAAAAGAAAGTGAATATTAAATGTTGGGAGTTCTATTTTGAGGCTTTCTTTTAAAAGGCAAGCAATTCGATTTGTAAATTAAAGCCATCTATCGTTTCAAAACGAGTTAAAGTGAGCTCACCGTTATTTTTCAAATCGAATTCCTGAGTTTTTTACTTAATTTGGAGCTTTGGACAATCTATTATTGGCCCTTATTGCGGTTGTCGATCGTCGATCAAGTCGATTGTCGATCATCGATTCGACTGATTTCATGTTTGATATTGTGTAACTCAATCGACAAAGGATCCTATTATTATGAATAATAACAATAAAATTGACTATTGTGAATACAATTTGTTTTGACAGTTGTTTGCTTTTTTATTCATTTCCGCAATATTTTTCAATAAAAACTTAATAAAATGAGCTCCATCGAATTGCTTAAGTTATTCAGACGAATTTTTTAAAATGGCCGGATAAAAAAAAACGGGTTAAGAGATGCCTCAACCCCTTTAGAATTGGGGAAAAGGGTGTAAGTATTTCGAAAAATCACATACACACATATGTAGATAACTTTAATTTATCTTCTGTAAATTAATCAACTGTAAGCAACTATTATATTCCAAATATTTTGAAACTGAATGCGTTGTATTGGTCACTTGCTTCGCCCTAAATTCAAATTATTGTTTTTTTACACAAACTTCATGTTTTTTTTTATAAAAATCCTCACATCTAAGTTTATTTTTCCGCAAACCACAATCCAACGATCAGAAAATTTCGATCGACTAAATACAGCTGTCAAATCGACAATTGTCGATTACAATCGACACTCACAATACCGAAATTAAAAATCGACGACCGTCAATCGACAATACGGGCCATTATTTTAAAGAATTTTAATTATAAGTTAGCTGATCTCGTATCACCTGGACAGGGTGTTAGGTTTTGCTTTTATTTATTAAAAAAACAAAGCAGAACATTGGCGCTGGTAGCCCGGTATGGGCCATGTCCTAGCTTCTTGACACTCATTTGTGTTACTTATATTGTCATTTTTGTCACATCTGAGCGGGGCCTACTGCTTATCGCCGAATCCAAACAGTACTCCTTAGAAGCCTTTTCATAGGCAATTTTACTATCAGGAGTTTACCATTGGCCGCCGAAAGGGTGATGGCGATTCGAAAAATTGTTGACGATGCCGGGGATCGAACCACGGACCCTCTGCGGCCAATGGGCTAACCATCGCGCCATCCCTACCACCATTTATATATATTTATTATTAATTCATCTAGCTAAATATGGCACAAAAACATACAATTATATACCTAAACCTTATTTGGGAAAAATTTAACCCTGGGTTATTGGATTTTAAGTCTAAATATTTGGTAAATATTATGAAGAAAATGTTTTTTTACTGATTTGGATTAAATTCAAGGCCAGTTTTTAAAATTTTACCGGGGGCTAATTGTCACATTGGTAGAATAAGAGTGGGATAAATACCTCCCAAAGCGGCTCAAGGAAAAAGTTTTCAAGAATTCAAGTTTTATAAGAAAAGAATTAGAAAATTATTCAAAAACCACACTTTTCATAATATTACGCAGAAAATATATTATTTGTGGTAAAACTCACGCTATTGCTGAATTTTAAGTCCACCTAGGCTGATTTTTCCTCGATTTTATTACTGCTCCATCTGCATAATAGAGTACTGGTGCAAAGTCATGCTCTCATCTATTGACTGAAAGGCTGAAACTGCGCATCTAGAGTTGGTTAAAGTGGAAGGGACACTTGCGCGAGTTTTGCATGTTGATTTAGTTCACCAGATACAAAAAATAGTTCTTTATTGCTTCAAAACCTTTTAATGAAAGAATCTCAAAGCAATTTACATAGACTGTACATCGTCCATCTTATAGAAAGAGACCCGAAAGAAGATTATGTACGCATGCATGCAATAATCATAATCTAATTACAAAAGTTTGACGAGATTTGCATAGTCTTTATTGAGTCTGTTATCGTGAGATTTTTGTAACAATTCCTAAAAGATAATTTTCTGCCTAATTGTAAAAAGAAGAGATGAATTCTCAATATATATATAACATATTTTTCAAACGCATTACGTATATTTGAAAACGAAAAAAAACTTGCGAAGCAGAAGGAATATTTTTAGTTTGGTTGTTATTATTACTTTATTGATTATTAGGCGGACAATTCACATAGATCAGAATCTTTTTTTCTCCTCTTTGTTCATGATTAAGTCTTCTTTTGGACCTATTTCCATAAAATTGTCGTTATTCATACTAATTTGAACTTTAAGAGTTTGACAGTTCTTTTAAAATTTCATTGATTCGACGGTTTATACAATTCCATAGAAAATCTCATGCAGAAATTTGTAAGAATTTGCACGGTGGGGAAATGAGTTACTCTTTCAAAAACGTTCTCTTTTACAAAATTTCTCTCGCGGGAACAGGTTTTTGTAGAAATTTGTACAAATTAAAAATGTGTAGCAGAGTTGCAAAAAGGCTTACTATTGTACTGAAATCAATACTATTTTACTTTCCGTAGTACGCAAGTACCACTTCTCAATTTTTAGTAATATTTGTACTATTTTTAATTTTTGATAGTTAAATTTTAAAATCGAACAGATATAATATGACTTCATATCTGCACAACCAGGAAAGTACTTGCGAACACGCTCCTATGTCCCACCTGTTCGTTTTTAAATTTTGGAATGTTTGGAATGGATGCTTTCATTCCTCACTCATTGTGATCGTGCCACGTGCGTAGTTTAAAATTGACTTGACGTTGGTTGCATATGCATTCATTTCATTCGGTTTTAGTCTGTTTTGTTTTGGTTCTACTTATTTTATATTATACCAATAAAATGTATCTTTAATTTATTTTTGTATCCATAAAGTATTTATTTTCAATGTTTGGGGCTTGTTTTCTCCTTCAAAGAAGTTGAGTTCTATTTTGTCTGTTTCAGTACTATTTTTTTTCAGTTTTAAGTACAATCGAGACTGTCGATTCGCATCACTGATTTGTAGTCCACTCCTGATACTGACCTAATCATTGATTAGTTCTCCAGTCCCCTGAGTTGTGGAAGTTGAGTCTTGTCGATGTAGTTAAAATAGCTTGCTATGTAGAGATGGGGACCATATCGTAAATCACGCACCCTCTAAGTCGAAATCTTCCACGCAATGAAGTTGGAATCGAAGACTTATCGGACTGCATCGTTGGTGTTCATTCGCCTTACATACATATCTCAGTTCACTGGACGACAAATGTGCATTTTTTTATCAGGCCTTTGTGGGACCATTTCACACTTAGACGGCTACCGGTTACCCGGCTAGCCGGTTTTCTCAAAAAATAAGTATATTTTCACACACATCCGGCAGCCGGCAGAAAGCAAGTTATGAAATGTGAATTTTGTTTTTCACCCATTACTTCAAAGTCATTATTTAATTCTTTAAAGATTTCTTCCCACACATTTTTAGTGGCATTTCGGTCTTTAGCTTTTGTCCCAAATCACGGGCCTTGCTTCAACCAAGCTGATCAATTGTTCGATGTCAATAACTATTTAAAGAAAGAAGAAAACAATTTATACAAAAAAACAAACCCCTATCTTGTCCACAGCAAATGGAAAACTGATTACGGCAAACGGGCATGTGTGAAGGCGCAATTTGATTGAGAACCATTTACCCTGTTTCGGCAGCCGGCTGTTGCAGTGAGCAAAGCCGGCAACATTCCGGCAGCCGGCTACCGGTTAACCGGGGACGGTTTCGGTTTGCAGGTGTGAATGCGCCCATAAGTATGTATTCCCAACGACTGGTTAGCCGGCTGCCGGGTATGTGTGAAATGGCCCTCGTAAGTTGGACGGTAAAACTCCCGTAACTCTTCGGTTTGATTCCTATTGCGATTTCATTATTTGATTAAATAACGGAGTCAAAGTATGAAAAGCCCCTAACTACCTCAAGTGATAACTGTATTGTGACATTCCGTTGTGTTGTGTATCCTGCCTTGTTGAAGGCATATAGCAGCGGGCTTATTCCATAGTCGATCTGCACAAACTGACGAGTCTGACAGGGATATCAAGAGTAGACAAGGCTCTGTGTAGTTTGTCTTTATGATGCTATTCCACTCTGATTTCAATAATCGCAGAAGAACTTCGCACTTGAAAGCTCACAAAGGGATACCATGATATGCATATTTGTCGACAGGACCTTCTGGAAGTAATTGCCACTGGGTCGCTTTGTATCTATTTGATAATATTATGTAGTTAGAGAAAACAATGTTTTATTATAAGTTGTTGTACCAAACAGTTTAGAACGTTTCATAATAAAACAAAAACCAAAACTAGTCCAAAAAAATTCACTGCTCATGTCGTCCTCAGCATTAATAATAGTAACATTAAAATTATAGTACAACAAATATCCTTGTTGTTGTATTCGGGTAAACACCTACATCCCACATTTTACGCCCAAATGCCTCACAAAAAAGTATTCCCGGACAAGTTCTTAGTAATTGGGGCAATTAGTGGAAATCAGTCCTTAGAAAGGCCAAAATCTGTAATTTTTCCTATCTTTGTACGTTAGTTCATTTATGGCCTAGTTCAGCACAGTCGCATTGGAGTATTGCATGTTATTAGTCGATATGATATGAAAAATGTATATGAAAAAAATTGTTGAAAGGTTAATGAATGAAAGAGAATGAAGAAGGCTGTCTTTCCTTTTTTGTACTTGACAAGGTCATAGAAAATGATAATTTTGAGCCAAAAATAATTTCTCATAATATTTTGTTTCATAAAATTATTTTGGAAATATCAATATGGAATTTGAAAAAAAATTAGAATTACGAGATTATATGATATTTCTAGGTTTTTGTTCTTAGTATAATTTTTTATTTATTTTTAGTTAGTTATTTGCATCAAAACATTTTGTTTTACAATTCAATAGTACATAGTCATCATCAGTACTATTTTCATTCTTGTCGTTGCTTTTCGTGGCTATAGATGAATCTTTCCCGGGGTCTAAAGACATTCATTCTGTAAAAGTATCCCAAATTTGTTTATAACTTAAATAATTACGCTTTGTCATTACAGTTTTATCGCATGCATATTTCCACCTCCTTAACCCATCTTTTGCTATTTTTCTGACATCGTCGAGCTTAAACGTGGTTTGGTTTTACGATACTCATACATTCTTAATTGGGCTAAAGCTGTATGGTAATGTACAATAGTCACATAAATACTTCGTAGCCTGCTGCTCTTATCGAGTCACCTATCTGATATTGCGAATTAGTTTTATTTAGTGAAACTTTCATTTTCAACATTAAAGCGTATTGTGCGATATTGTTGTCCACAAGCCAATGAACTAGATTGGATTTCAATCTGTTTTTTGAGATTTTCAAAGTTCATCTCATCGAGATACCCGTAATCTCGAAATGTCGAACCAGATTTGAAAGTTAGACAAGCACCTGTTTGATCCACAAACTTTCAATTTGTGTCTTAAGTCTGTTGTGATCGTAAATTAAAAGAACTTTTTTAAAATTTTAATTTATTTAATTTCAGTACTAGGAACACTTTATTAGTTTTGCAATTTATTTAACAGAGCCTGGTTGTGGCCCGTTTGGCTTACAAGATTCAAGAGCGAGAAAAAATCCGGTTCAAGTCAACTACTTTGTTTACACAACGGAATACAATACATAAAGAGATGATCATACGATCTCATTGACTTGGTACACAACATACATAATTTAAAAATCATAGGGTAAACGTGCATATGTTACAATCTTCCCTTTCTTCGAATAACTAGCTTATTTTATATAACTTAGTAACTAAGTGGATACAAATTTATCCGGTTTTTGCTCAATTCTTTTAGAGCGCCTTAATGGCCTTAAAATCTCAATTTCAGTTTCTTCTCTTTTTCGTTTTTTTATATCTTTTTAACTCAGTTTCATTTTCATTTTTAACTTTAGTTTCAGTACAACTGTCTTTAAAATTTGTTGAACAAGAATCTACTGTAAAAACTTTATCGTTTAAGCTAGAATATCTTAACTGATTTTCATTTACAAACTTAGTATAATCATTAACTTTTATTAAATATGTAAATCTGCTCAATGCTTTTTCGACTTTTGCAGGAATCCATCGAACAAAGTTTTTAAAATCGCTTGCGTATTTCTGTACGTGAATAAATAATTTTTAATTTTCACTTGACAAGACGTTGCCTTTTCGAGACAAAATTTTTTCAAAACACTTTTGACATTTTGTGCGGCACGTTCAGCAAGTCCATTTGACTGGGGGTGGTAACAGGTGTGTTAATTTAATGTTGAATTTTGAACAGTAATTTTGAAATTGAAAGGAACCAAACGGTGGTCCATTATCACAAACAATTTCTAAAGAAAACCCAAAAACGAGAAAAAATTCTTCGAGTTGCGAAATCATATTTTTAGCAGTGGTATTTTTCATTAATAAACAAAATTTTTCAGATGAGAAAAAATTGATGCCAACTGTCTCTACGTCTGTACACCTTCGATTGGCAAACGAGAGAGACCATCGGCGTTTGACATGAGCGACCTCTATTTACAGGATATTGTACATGGACAGTATAACTTCCCAACGCTGAAGACGGGAAGCAGCTACATGTGGAGTTCCCTTCTTTGGATTCAAAATTTCCCGGAACGCTTGGTGATCTGTGTAAATGACAAATTGTTGACCGTATAAATAATTTTGAAACTTTTTGACTGCGAACACGATCGCTAGAGCCTCTCTGTGAAGCTGAGAGTAATGCTTTTCGGCCTCAGATTAAGTACTGGAAGCGAAAATGATTGACTTCTCGGCCACATTGACCATGTGTGAAAGCACAGCTCCTACACCATACGGACTGGCGTCAGTTGCTACGATTATTTCTTTCGATGGGTCGGAAAGTTCAAGAATGTTGTTTGTTAAAAGCAATGTTTTACAATTTCGGAATGCATTTTGTACCCAGCACTCCAAATAAATTCAACATCCTTACGAAGTAAAGTGTACAATGGTTTTAACTTTGTAGACAAATGAGGAATAAATTTACCATAATAGTTTATAAGACCTAAAAATGACTGTAGTTGAGTAACGTTTTGCGGTGCGGGTGCCTCAGAAATAGCTTTGACTTTGTCATGTTGGGCTAATACCTCGGACCGAAATGTTATGACCTAGATATGGGACTGATTCTTCTAAAAATTTACATTTGTCGATGTTTATGCGAATATTATGTTTATTTAATTTTTCTAACACCTCAAACAAAGTTTTCTTACACTCATCCTCTGAAGTACCACCAATGAGAAAGTCATCGATATAGCAAAATACGGTTTTGAAACCAAGGAGAACACGATCCATTAAGAACTGAAATATCGCTGGACCACTCGCGACCCCTAAAATCTGTCGAAGACAGCGATATAAACCTTTTAATGTGTTAATAACTAACTAATCCTGACAAGCTGGATCAAATGCAAGTTGTTCGTATGCATCTGTAAGGTCAATTACGCAAAATACCGAACAATTTGCTAAATTTGCATAAATATCTTGTGGATTTGGCAAAGGATAAAATATGGTTTCTATACATTTGTTGATGGTGATCTTGAAGTCAACGCAAATACGAATATCTCCGTTTGGTTTAGGAACAGCCACCACTGGACTCGCCCAACGGCTATATTCGATCGGTTCTATAACTTTGTCATTTCACATTTTAACTAACTCGGCTTCGACTTTCTCGCGTAATTTGTATGCAACGCTATACGCGGCGTGAAAAATTGGACTTGAATTTTCTTTTACAACAACATTCGCGGAAAACCCGAGAATTGGACTAGTTAAGTCTTTTTTCTAAAATACGCGGATATTTATGTTTTATATCACTGACTACGTTTAATGTATTATTACTTACGACTACTTGCAAAATAAAAATGTTGTCTCCAATCAGGAAATAGGCTATCTAACCACGTCCGACCAAGTAGAGGCTTCTTGAGCCATTGACCTTCAATCACGATTACATTTAACACGAAACTTCTTCTCCAAGACTGACTTCAGCTTTCATATTTCCTAGCTCTTTTATAATGCTACCTGTAACAGAACAAATATTGTTATCAGAATTTATTAATTTTTCTTTAAGGAATCTTAAAATCATCTCAGCTTCACTAATAATTGATGCAGTTGCACCTGTGTCGATTTCCATTCTGACGGGTTGACCATTTACCAAAAGTTCACACTGAAGTGGTCCCTGTGTACATGTTGTTGATGACTCGATGGTATTTATGCTCACTGCTGGTGTCAACTTTGTTGACAACATTTCCTAGATTTCGTTTTTTCTTCTTACTGAAAGTAGATATGTGACCTTTTGCGTGACAAAGAAAACATTCCCAATTTTTTGCGGGGACATGTTAGGATATGATTTCTTCGAAACGAAGATTTGATTGACTGGACTGATTGGACTGACTGTACTGATTAGACTGGGCTGCTGGTGGATGCGAATTGTTTTTTTCTTGCTGCATTTTAATGGCCTTGACGATTGAAATTGTTGTAATTTCTGTTTTGACGAAAAATTGATTACTGTGGCACGGCTTGCAATGACCGTGACGTTCTTTGTGACAATTTAATGCTTTTTCTCAGTATTTATGGAATGTAAGAGAATCATCATTTAGGAGCACTTGTTGAATTTTTTCATCGCGGAGCCCAATAATGAAACAATCCGTGAGATTTTCTTCTTAAATTTGTAGCATGTGGTCAGCCACCATTTTGTCTGTGGTGTTGTATTCAGAAACCCTCCAAAATCACATGTTTGAGCCAAAGATTTTAATCGTATAATCTAATCGTTTATTGGCTCACCTTCCTCCTGCTTAGCTCTGTAAAATGCATACCTTTCCGCTTGTTTATTTTTCTTTGATGAAAAATGATTCCGCAGCAAAGACATCAAGGTTGTGAAATCCTTTGTACTTGGAAGATCAGGCATCGTGAGAGACATTAAGGCTTCATAAATTTCAGCTCCGACAATTGTGATGAAGAATGGAGTCTTAGCTTCTTCTTGAAGATCATTCACTAAAAGGAACTGTTGGATTCTGTACGCGTATGCTTGAAAATTTGCATCTGGCACAAATGGCTCTATATCACCAATTAAGCGACTTGACATTTCAACTTTTTTTTTTACACGCATTTTTTTCCTCGTCGCCAGATTAGTTGTGATCGTAAATTAAAGGCACTCTTTTAATATTTTAATTTATTTGATTTCAGGTACCCATTTTCGCTATATACCATTTCTTTTTTTTTCTGTTTTACTAAAGCAAGTCCTTTGCTTTTCAAAAGTCTTTAAAGGGATATCTTGAATATTTTCATTTAAAGTTCAACATAGATCTTTTGCCTTAGCCTAAACCATCCAATTAACTATGAAATATTATTTTATTCAAATGATTGGCTTGATAAAAGCCAATTTTTCAATACAATTTTAATGATTAACCAATAGAGAATTTGAACCGTCTCTGGATTCGAATACCATCTATCTTTAACGGCAGTCTACAACGGTGTTAAATCGCAGCTCAGTGGCGGCCAAAAAACATTACGTAGCCCCTCCTTGATGCAACCATAGCTCGTTCGAGTCCAATTCTTCTATATCTGGTCTTAAAAAATTGGTTATCATGCCCCATTTACGCTCTCCATTAACTGTAACGTTTTTTTTGCATTGCCGTCTTGGAAGAGAAATGGACCAAGAATGCCGCTTCAAAAACCACACCAAACAGTCACACGTTCACGATGCATTGGCCTTAATAAAACGAAAAGAATTAATGAGACTCTATAAAAGGCTTTGACCGTCATAGAAATAGTTCAAAAACTATTCGGTTGGTGAGGAAACATATATTCGTTAAATCGCTTTTTGCAAATGCGTTGATGCTAAAAGGTCGATAACCTGACGACACTTTTCGTCTAGTACCAATAAGGAAACATGAGAAAATTTGGTGTACTTTTCATTCTAATTTAACATAACTTAAATCAAGGGTTTATTGGGGTTTCCCCCAATTTACAAAATTGTAAATCAAGTGAAAACGAAAAAGAACAAAAGTCTAAGTAATTACTTGAAATATTTTTATGGGAAAGGATGTAGTAAAAATTAAATATTGATGTCTAATTTCCTTTTTATTTTAATTTTGACTCTTTTAACAATTATTTAAATTTTCGGAAGACGTACATATATATATATACGAGTATATGTGCATACTTCTAGAAAAACTGGGTGTAAGTCGTAAAATACTCGTAGCAACACTTTTCCTCAGATTGATAAAGAATATTCATTACCTGATAACCAATAAAACAATCGTAAATAGAATAAAGGTAGCATATAGTATACACGCATACAAAATATTTTTGAAAACAAGGAAACAAAAAATGTTCAGCTGTTATATAAATTCCCCATGTCAGAAAAGAAAGGGGAGCAGATTTTTCCATGTGTAAGTGATCTGATCCGCACTGTTATAAAATACATCTTGAATGCCAATTAAAGGGCGAGCCAACAGCTACTGTGGAAGCTTTCATTAAAATAAACACACTTTTATAGTGAAATCAATGTAGAATTTTATTGTTGTATCAATGGCAATTATGAATGGAACACAAAATTATGAATGGAACACAAAATTTTGACCGACCACCACGGTTTCTGTTGCAAGCGGAAGGTCAAAATTATCCATGACTTTTTAAAGAATAAGTACGTCAACGCGCGCAATTTTAGTTTGGATGTTATGAAAAAGTCCGAAGGTGTCAAATCGTATGACCTTGGAGCCCAATCAACTTCTCTAAAAGATAAAAAGGTTTGCATTGAAGCACCGATTTGCGCGTGCGTGTATGTGAACAATGTGGATATTTGCATGTTGGGTATGAGTGGTTTTTGGTTAAGGTGGATTGTATTGTTTATATCATTGAGTTACTGGTATTTGGTATTGATTTTGAGTGGATTGTGTTGACTTCTTTCAATTGTTAAAGCTATTTTAAAGCGATTATGCGTTTTATGCACTGAGGTTTAAGTGAATCGTTTGTTGGTAATGTTTATGGGAGTGTTTTGCAATAGGTAGTAGCTTGTAAGTTGAGTGATTTGTTGAGTTATATTTCCATATGTTAGGAAGTTATTGTTGTGCAATGTTGGTAAATTATTTAATATTTCATTCGAAGATTTCGATTTTCTGTATTATTTCTTCATATTGCAACAGGTTTAAGATTTATTTTATGGTGTTTAATATTTTGAAAATTTATTTCTTTTGTTCTTATTTAATCTTTTTTTTATACATTTACAATTTTTCTGTTGTATTAAATTTCATAATTCATGGCGTTACAGTCCGGAGTGGACCTGGGCCTCAGTCAACAAGCGTCTGCAGCCAACTCGATATTCTTCTAGCTGCCTCCAGTTTTGCACGTTAAGTTGAATGGGGTCTCCGCCCACTTGCGTGCGCCACCTGAAATATTTTCGGACCGGAGCGTTGGTGTCTATACGTTCAACTTGACCCAGCCATCTCAGTTGTTGGATCTTCAATCTACCGGCTAGCTCTATGTCGCTGTATAGTTCATCGTTATATCTCCTCCTTCACTCACCTTTTTTCCCCTCACAGCAGCCAAGAGCATCCATATCCATTTTTGATAATGTCCATGTCTCTGCGCCATAGAGCATTATGTATATTATATTGATTTTCTCCCCGTTTGGAAGTAATTCATAATCTTACCCTTAAAGTTTTGTTAGTGCGGTTGCCGGATGTGTATTGTGTTACGATTGCTGAAGCTTATGTCTTGAATGTTATTGTGTCTTTATTTGAAGTTTTCTTGCCTGCCAGACCCCCTCCGGTGAGGCCTGTATGATTACTGTCGGGAAGGAGCCACCTCGGCTACATAATCTATGTCCACTCCGGATGAAAATAGTCTCCTCTTGTAACTGTGAGATGTTTCAGCTATTAAAACAAAAGAAAGTTTATATAAAATATGAATGGCATTGATAAATACAGCGTTTTAAGTAGTTCTGAACAATCTCTTTACATTATTTCTTGCTTATGTTAAAATATTTCCATTTTGAAATCGCATTCAAGCAATAAGAAGCGTAAATTAAAAGATTATCTCAACCATAAACAATTGTATGTCTAGAATTTGAAAAGAAAAAATATCCCTATATAGTATATAAATAAATAAATATTTAACAAAAAAAGTATTGCTGTCAAATCAATACGACTACATAAAACGTCACAGGCAAAGCTGACAATAAAATAAAATTTTCTTTTAAACAGAGGTGGTAACCAATTAATTGACATCTAGAACTATACTCAAGAAAACTATAAAAAGCGTATACTTTACGAATTATACATTTCGTAAACCTTTTGTGTATTCTTTCTAACCTTGAAATATGGTATAATTCACATGATAGGACATCAAATAACGAACGAATAACATACATATCTATAGTTGTTGTTATACGCTCCCTTAAAATCGGCGAATAGGTGGTGTGAATCGATCTAAAGCTTATTGATTATATCCAAGATCTGCCGTATATCCAAGTTCGGTCAAATGCTTTGGAGCATCCCGTATATAGAGTCCAATTGACGAGGCGGTCCTAAATTACAGGGGTAATAGTTAGAAAATATAGATAACTAACAATTGGTCCACCAATGACAAAATCATATTAAGAATCACATATGTATGTGATAACGAACAGCAAACTAAATATTTCTCTTTACAAGAACCTCAAAAACCTTTTTAGTAAGTCTGTAGTTGATAGTTTTTAACAGTTTTTAACATCTTGTCTTGATCCTGATTTATAAATTGTAGTTATAAATTATCTTTTTTAGCAGTCTAAAAAGGAGATCCTTTCCTTTGATGACAAATTAAAATTTAAGACAATGGCCATACTAAGCTAGTACGAAATTGTCTGCTTTGTCATCGGGTGCTATAAAATTAAAAAAGCCTTTTTAAAGAAGTCATATGCCTTTCACAAACGAGAGAACTCTCTTCCAAATGTTGTAAAGGTTTTTCTTGCATTTTATACATAGCGTTTTTAAGGTTTTATAGCCGCTCATTGTACCAAATCGGTTTATTGAAAACTAAGACCTCCTAACTGGAACAAATCTTAACTATATTTTTCGATTTTCTTCATACTCGTAAATAAGAAATAAGAACGTAAAATTACGTTTGACAACATGACGTCCTAATCAACAGGCATAACATGGCGTCTCCACGAGCTATATTTCATGGCATGCCATATATAATAGCATTCTATGAAAATTGCTTGTAGGGACCATTAGTAGTATGCTATGAAAAATTGCATTCTAAGTATTGCTAAGCTCATAGTATTCTATGGATATAATTATATTTTAGTGGGGTTTGACATCCTACTCATGACAAGTATTTCATTTGTGTAATTGAAACTCAGTCAGAAAAATCTGCGAGTGAAGATAGATTTGGCTGTTGTAGAGTTTTAAACACAAAACAACCGTTAAAATTGATAACCTGAATCATTCCAAGTGAGAAAAACTCTCCGTCTGAAGAGTCAATATCGAAACCAAATATACCTGAGTTTCCAACCACTACATCACAACAATGCTTTCCTTTCTCCTCTTTCTATCTTTCCGCCCGCGCCTTGGCAACAGTAAAAGGGTATCATAACCCCCTTGAGGCGCGCGTAAATTATAAAAAAAAAAAATATATACTCGTATGTATGTGTTTTTTTTTCGCGATGGTTGAGTGCCGAATGAATGAAATTATTAAATTTATTAATAGTTATTTGCAATTTCAATGGCTTGCGTTTATTTTCAAAGTTTTTAGGGTTCCGTACGTCCGAATGAAAAACGGAACCCTTATAGGATCATGTGCCTGGCTGTCCGTCTGTCACAGGCGATTTGCTCCGAATCTACTAGACTGATTAAGTTAAAATTTGGTGCACATATGTATTTCTGTGACCCAAACACGGAAGCATGTCCGAACCTACTTAGCCTAATTTTGAAAAAAATACACAAAATAGTCCTTTACTTATAGATTACGGGAAAACCTACAAGAAATCTGTGGTCTAAACATAACATGGTAAATCTTTCAATCTTTGAATGTTTGAGAGAACTTTCTTTTTCAACTAGAATGTTAAGTTTGTTCTTGGGATAAATTATTTTAGTTACTACAAGCAAATTTGGATCAGATTTAAAAAAAAAACATGGCAAAGCATTCATTGTCCCTTTTTTCAATTGTTTTTATCGACTCTAACGCTAAGTTATGAAATGCCCACTTTTAATTTGATATCATTCTATCATTTTTTCTTTCTATGAGAAGTTACAGATAGTATCCTATGAAATATTGCTCGTGAAGTCGCAGTGATAGGATTTTACATATTGAAATACAAAATTTCAATTAAGTACGAGGGCGGGTCCATAAGTCCGTGACTTTTGGATTAAAACACAGATTTATTGATAAAAAAATAATTTTATTTTTCAACGTAGTCTCCCTTGAGCTCTATACACTTTGTCCAACGCTTCTCGCTTATCCCTTCCAAAAAAAATGATTTGTCGAGGTCCTCAAAATAGGCCTTTGTTTGCGAGATGACTTCATCATTGGAGTCAAATCTTTTTCCACCAAGCCATTTCTTCAGGCTTTTGGGAACAAGAAGTAGTCGCTCGGAGCCAAATCTGGAGAATAGGGTGGATGAGGAAGCAATTAATAGCCCAATTCATGGATTTTTGCCATGGCAACTGCACATGTGTGCACCCTTGCATTGGCTTGGTGGAAAAGAACTTTTTTCTTGGCCAAATGAGGTCGTTTTTTTTTTCAAATCGTCATTGAATCGGTCCAATAAGTTGGCATAATATTCCCCATTGATTGTTCTTCCCTTTTGAAGGTAGTCAATGTGGATTATCCCGCGTGCATCCCAAAAAACAGTCGCCATAACTTTATTGGCTGACAAACCCACCTTGGCCTCCTTTGGCGCCGATTCACCCTTAAAAACCCACTGTTTTGACTGTTGTTTGTTCTCTGGTGTGTTGTGATGGATCCATGTTTCGTCCACGGTTACAAAACGGCGCAAAAACTCCTCCATATTGCGATTAAACAACGCCAAACCTTCCTGTGAAGTTGTTACACGATTGCGTTTGTGGTCGACTGTGAGCAAACGCGGCACCCATCTTGCGGAAAGCTTTCTCATGCCCAAGTGATCATTCAAAATTGAAACCACTGAGCCATGCGAGATCCCTACGGCTTCCACAATCCCTCGCACTTTCAATCTTCGGTCGGCCAACACCATATCGTGAATTTGTTCGATTGTTTCGGGTGTAGAGACCTCAACTGGGCGTCCAGGACGTTCGGCATCTTCAGTGCTTGTACGGCCACAACGAAATTCAGTAAACCACTTTTTTACCATTGAAATCGATGGTGCAGAGTCCCCATAGTATTTATCAAGCTTAGCCTTGGTCTCGGTAATGGTATTTTTTCGCAAGAAATAATGCTTAATTAGCACACGAAATTCACATTTTTCCATTTTCTCCTCAAATTAGTGAGTAGTCTGATAAAAATAGCTGTCAAACACAAACTAACTGACGCAGCAAGTTTAAATTTTGACAGGAGTCAACTGACAGATGCCTGTTGACAGGAGCAGTGTTGCTGTTTCAGTAAAGAGGTCAGAAATTCAAAAAGTCACGGACTTATTGACCCGCCCTCGTACTTTGTTATCGTTGCAATAAATATTAGAAAGTAAAATATTAAGTGGTGGTGCGATGGTTAGCTCATTGGAGGTTAATAGCCTACTTAACAGCAGGTTAATTAGTCTAAGTAGATTATTTAGATTAAGATTTATATTTAGGTATGTTTAAGTTTTAAAATGAGATCAAATAAAAAAAAAAAGAAGTCCGTATACTAAGTTATTTTTTTTAAATAAAATAAATTTTCTTAGTTTTAGCTTTGATTAATGTAAAAATTAAATTAATTAATTAAAATTAAAAAGACATTTAGACTAAGAACTATGTTTAACCTAGAGTGCCCGCATGGGACCAGTAAGTTACAATAAGATAGTTTTAAGTTATTTAAGCTAATTTTTAAGCATTTTTTTGTCTAGCATGTAAAATGAAAAAAAAGTTCATTGGACTATCACGCAGAGGGTCCGTGGTTCGATACCCGGCATCACCCGCAATTTTTCGAATCGTCATCACCCTTTCGGCGGTCAATGGCAAACTCCCGAAAGTAAAAATGGCCTATTAAAAATCTTCTAAGGATCGCCGTTCGGATTCGGTGATAAACCGTAGACCCCGTTCAGATATGACAAAAATGACAACACGAGCAATACAAATGAGTGTCAAGAAGCTAGGCCATGACCCATACCGGGTCGCCAGCGCCACAATTTCAATTTAGTTGGAATAAGATTTTTATACACTTTAAGATATGTATCTTATAATCTAGTAATAAGTTTTACATGATTACAGTTATGAAACTTTAGATAAAAGATAAACTTATAATTCAAAACGATTTACAAAATAAATTCATACAAGCTATATAGGTTCATGATTTAATTATTGTTGTTGCGCGCCTTAGGAATTTCCGCTTGCCCATGCACCCAAACAAATATCAACCAGGCTTCTTCAGCTTATGATTTTATTTTCTATCAGAAAGGTATAGTAAGAGATTTCTAGACTATCATTAAATAATTTCATGAACTTACATAGGTGTCGGGAAAGTGTACCTTTAAAATTCCACCAGTGGCAACTCCTTACATCTTCCCGTGGGGTGACACCTCTAAGAACGAATTCCACACTTTTCTTGATCGAATGAATTAGACGTTCCCACGCCCCACCCATCCATGGAGAATATGCTGGGATAAACCGCCAGAGGATCCCCTCATATTTCGCCGAGTGCTCGCTTAGCGCAGCTTCCATCTCCTTGACATCTTTCTCCAAAACGTTTCTGGAACCGACGAAGTTCAAGCCGTTGTCGCTGTATAGGTAACGGGTTACGACACGGTTTACAAGAAAGCGGCGAAGTCCCATAGTGCACTGGTCTAAGCTTAGATCGTTAAGCAGCTCAATCTGAACCGCTCGAAAGGTGAGGCAAGTAAATATCATCCCGTACCTCTTTGCCGTTCCTCTGCCAAACTTCACAAGCATTGGCCCGAAACAGTCTACTCCAACGTGCGTGAAAGGCCTCTCATCAAATGCTAGTCTAGCTCGCGGAAGTTGACCCATTAACGGAGCCATCGGCTGTGCTTTCCTTCGTTTGCACATGTTGCATCTCGACTTCACCCTTTGCACTGCCACGCGTATACTCACGATCCACGCTCGTTCCCTGATGTCTGAAATTATCGTAGCTGATCCCATATGTAAATTTTGATCGTGGTGATGCTGAATAAAGATGTCTACCAGCGGGTGTTTTTTTTGGCAAAATCGCAGGGTTACGAGCAGCATATGAAATAAACGCTTTTTGACCTCTGGAGCTCATACGAATGGTGCCTTCGTCATCCATAAACGGCGACAATGAATAAATTAGGCTTGAAGAACTGACTTCCCGTTTAGCTTGTAAGGACGCAATCTCGTCCTAAAAGGCCTCTTGCTGTATCTTTCTGAATAGCCACAGCTCTCCGCGAACGAACTCCCTCGGTGTGACAAATAGCTCTTTGTCGACTTCTTTCTGGCAAATACCCTTGAAGCGAAGTATTAAGGCGATGACTCTGGCAGATGAAGACCACCTTGCTCTGAACCTAGGCCGCAACTCGTCGTAAATGGCGAAGCTTGGTACTCTGCCACGTTCATGTAGAAAGATTCTTGTGTTCTGATCTCCATCAGCTACCAATGTTTCGTCTGCTCTACCAGAAGTAATTGGCCACTCTGCAAAGGGACTCTTCAGGAAGGCGGGACCCTTAAACCAACGCGTCTCATGGTTGCTTATCGACGCATCAGCCCATCTGGTACCATCATCCGCCACATTATCAACGGTTCTGACATAATACCATTGGCGAGAAGACGACGAATCCAAAATTTCTCCTACTCTTGTTGCAACAAAGGATGGAAATCTGTATTTCGTTGAGTTAATCCATGATAAAACGGTTTTCAAATCGGAAAGAAAGATTACTTCATGAATCGGGATAGTGTGGGAACCTTTTATGGTGACTAAGAGGCGCACTCCAAGAACTGTGGCTTGTAGCTCCAATCGCGGCACAGACAGTTTTTTTTACCGGAGCTACCTTTGCCTTCGCCATCGCCAGTGAGACCTCCACTGTACCAGCTCGTTCGAAGCGAAAATAGGCCACGGCAGCGAGCGCCTTCTCTGAAGCATCTACGAAGACAACAAGGCTGACCTTTGTATCATCAGGATTCCATGAAACATAGCGTCGTGGAATTCTGAGTTGATTAATGTTCCTTAACTCCTTGATGAACTCTAACCACTGTGCTTTCAGCTCACCTGAAATGGGCTCATCCCACTCAAACCCTTCCCGCCAAATTTCTTGAAGAATAATCCGTCCGCGAATTATGTAATGCGAAATAAGTCCGAGTGGGTCGAATATTCTCATAATGGTCCTTAATATTTCCCTCTTTGTAACCCGGAATTCAGGGAGAATCATTTTGTCGAAGAGTCCGTTATCTGACAGCATGTATGTGAAGTGATCGAGGGATGGATGCCAAAACATACCTAAGACCTTGGCGACAAAGCCTTCCGACTCGTTCGGGTCTATGCTCACAAGTTTGGGGTTGACGTGGCTCTCAGGCATCCTTAATAGGAACTTACGGCTGTTTGATTGCACACCCAGGAGACTAAAGCCCATTGAACTGCAAATCCGTATTGCATCGCGCGTTACTGTTACTGCCTGCTCCATAGTATCGTGGCTGTTAAAGTAGTCATCTACATATGTTCTTCTAGTTAAGCCATCTACTGCTTCAGGACATTCATCTTGAAAAAGATTAGCGTGATAATTCTTCACGAATTGCGAACAAGTTGGCGAACATCTGGGGCCGAACATCATGACTTCGAATATGTACACCGTGGGGTCCTTTGTGCTATCCCCATTTCTCCATAGGATACGTTGACACTGTTGATCCTCCTCCTTGACCCGGATTTGATGAAACATCTCCTTCACGTCCGCATTCACTGCCACCTTCCGTTCCCTAAATTTGTCAAAGTTCGCTCCATTACATCTATCGCTCGGCGAACTTCCTTGCTTACGAGTTCTCCCTTCGGTGGCATCACTCCAAATTCTTCCGTCGTAAAATGGAGCTTTACAAGGTTGTGTAGCTCGTCTTCAATTTTAATCGCGTCGTGAAAAGCCAAATGCATAACGGGCTTAGCCACCTGATGAAAGCAAGACGCTCTAATGGTGGGTGTTGATTTACCGTAGACGATCCAACCCAGTAAAGTTTTTAACGCACACGGTTCTTCATCGTTACCGTGTCGTTGTCCGTGTCCTAGCAAGAATTTTGCCTGATCAAGACCCACAAGAATCCTCGGCTTAGCGTTAAACAAATCAGTCAGCGGAAGTCCACGCAGATGCGGATACTGGTCCTTTAGGGTAGCAACATCAACTGTCTGACTTGGTAAATCCAAACTCTTCACTGTGTACACTCCCTTCAGCAGATGGCGCTTACGGTTACCTACTCCGGAAACAGACAGATTGGTCCGAATGGCTTCCTCCACTCTGGAGACCCCCTTCGTCCATTGAAGAGTTAGCCCCTCAGGTGTACCATCCAAATCCAGTTCGTTCGAAGAGCTCTTTCTCAAACATAGTAAGACACGATCCATCATCGGGAAAAGCGTATGTATCGATGAATTTTCCGTTGTGGCCATAGATGCGAATGGGCACCACCTTGAATAAACCCGGCATCTTAGCGTCGACATGCGAAGAATTAAAATTTGGTTGAGGTTCGAATGGTTCAGCAGAAGCATTTAACTCTGCGTTCTTTTTCGGAAATGCAGAGTGTAGCAGTTGATGATAACGCCCATTACAACCATTTGGCCCACAAGTCTTCTTCTTTGCGCAGGCCCTCCAGTTGTGTTGTGATTGATCCAAGCATGTGAAGCAAATCCCCTTTTGTCGTACGTACTCCAACCGTTGTTCAGCTGACGAATTCTTGAAGTCCTCGCACTGCGCCAACGTATGCTGTTTTCTTCCACACTTGCCACACTTAGCCCCCTGTGGCGCAGATGAAGATGGTTGATGTGTTAGCACTCGATGTGATGTTTTAAATTGTCCTTGAAGTTTTTTGCCCACGGCAGATTCCAAAGGCCTGACCAACCGGTTACTTTGCCAGTGAGAAACTCTGCAAAATCTTGTAGAGAGGCGCGCGGGAGTGCATCTTGTCTCTTCTTCCACTCCTGGTACAAACCTGCACCTAACTTGCAGGCCAGATCGGTCATCACGTAACCATTGGTGAGGTCCTGTTCTCTCCTCATTGACTTGAGGTCAGCTACGAATCCATTGACCTTGACGGCCCATAACTGTAGGTTCGCATCACTTTTTGACTCCAACGGGGGCAGCCTAAGTAGGTCCGATGTTAACCCGTGCACCAGCACATCAGCACGTCCAAAGATAGCACGCAAAGAATCCATTATCGCCACATCGTCAGAAGAGTACTTCAATCGGTCACTCACCAACTGATAAGCCTCACCTCTTGAAGCCCTGCGCAGTCGAGCCACATTTTCCTTACCAGAATAGTTACCCTCGATGGTTGTGGACCTAAAAACCTCCTCGAAGTAGGGCCACTCCCTCTTGTTGGACCCCGAGAAAATCGGTAGCTCTTGAACATTGGACCTATTTAAGATGGTCAGCAGGCTCGCCATATCTGACTGCTGCATGGAGGAGTCCTGAAAACTGACTACACGGTTACGAGCTCCACTAACAGGCGTAGAGTGAGGATGCCTCACAGGATTCTCCACCGGTTGACGTTGTGCCGTACTCTCCAACAATGCCTGATGATTAGCTTGGATTCTTAGGATCAACTGCAGTCGGTCGTCCGAGAGCTTAAGCGAACGTCGGCTGGGGCCTGGCTTATCCACCTCGGTAACCACATCAGCAGGAACAGATTGCACATCCGCCAGTTTTAACCTCAACTCATCCAACTGTTTCTGCATTGCAGCGAGCTCGGCATCCTTCTTGGCAGCTGTCGCCTGTGCTACTGCAGCCGCCTCCATTAACCCATCTATAGTGGCCTCCAACTCATCTTGCTCAGACGTACAGGAAGCGTAGATCTCACCCTCGTTCTGTAGTTCCACGACGGCAGGACTGTCTTCAACCTCAGCTGCTGCCCGACATGAACTTTCACCACAGTACCAAGGAGTGGCTGTGTCGAACATACTTGGGTCAAAATTGGCACATGAAAAATGCCACCACCGCTTACAGGTAGTGACGCTACAGCTTCGCTTACCTGGTGCCATTTGAATATCCACAATTCACAAAGAAGCAAATTGAAAAAGTTGACTTACTTGTTTAGAGCAACTATAAAATAAAATAATGTTGTTGCGCTCCTTAGGAATTTCCGCTTGCCCATGCACCCAAACAAATATCAACCAGGCTTCTTCAGCTTATGATTTTATTTTCTATCAGAAAGGTATAATAAGAGATTTCTAGACTATCATTAAATAATTTCATGAACTTACATAGGTGTCGGGAAAGTGTACCCTTAAAATTCCACCAGTGGCAGCTCCTTTTAACTTTTACAATTGTGTGACCGTAGCAAATCCCAATGTTCCTTTTTATTCACTTCGTCTTCCAACCCTGTCACCCGGTAAATTTCCAATCCGCTCAAAGGTGTGAGCGTATTAGTATGACAGTTAGAGAAATAGAGCTGTAAACTGCCCTTGCAAATTCTTCAAAGAGAGGGACAAAGCTATGCAATAGTTGGTATAATTCTAAACTTGGTTTAAAGGAGTTGCCAGCGGTGTGTAACAAACTTGTGTTATAAAATAAAAGCTTAACAAAACAAAAATAATAGTATCTAAGCCTTGTGGCTCGATGACAATTATATTAAGCTAAGTTTCAGTGGATTATCAAAGTATGTACGAGTATAATAACTAATAAGAATGTTATAAAAAACATAGATGTGCCACGTAAATTTTATTGCTACAAAAATGTGCGTATTTCGGTTTTAAGCCTAGTTGTATTCACTTTATTTCTAACAGAATGCGGCAGGGAGTTCCACAAGCGAATGGCATGAACAAAAAAATGGCGTTCGGATGTAAGAGTGGCATGATGTGGAATAATAAGCATTCGAGGTTTCTGAGAGGATGCCGTTCGTATTTTCTCGTAAACATAATTTGGTTGCTAGCTTAGTGTTTTTTTTTTCTTTTTTTTTTTTTACACATTTTTATAAAGGATACTGGTATTCAGAAGTCAAAAATCCTCACATTTTCTGTGTTTCTCAATATGTTCTTTTTTATCTCCCAAAATTTCCGAAAAGTGTAAACAAGAACCATCTGGCCAAAAAGACTCACTGATGAAATTTTTCTGAAAAGCAATTATCCCAAAGGTGTAAGTTGAACAATAAGACTAAGCGTTACACATGGAATTTCGACGTATATATTTTTTAGCTTAATAGCAAATCTACCTTTTCTGGAATAAAAAAAACGTTGGATCTGCCAACTGAGTTTCTCCAGTCGAGACCAATTTTTAATTTGACTTATTGGATCGGTGGACAGTGCCCTTAAAACTTCAAAACCAGAGATCGCATACTGATTGTGAACTTCGAAAATGACCATTTTATTTGAATATTGGCTATCCCGTTCAGACGCAGACGTGCGTCTGCAAGCCAGTTGTTGACTTATGATGTTTTCGGTTTAAAATCAGAAACGTTAGCGTTAATGCTCGATATTGGAATGGTTGTCGCTGACCGCTGTTATTGGTATTTACTTGGACCGTGTTGTATAATTATTTTTGATATTGGTGCTATATTGTGGGTTGAATTTTGTTGATGAAGTAAGTCATGTAAAATATGAGTGTTTCAGCAGCTACAATAACTTACTAAAGACCCCTTACCACTGGTGGGGGGAATTCAATTAGTACTCGTAAATTAAAAGATTGTATTCTTGCTGTTTGGTTTAAATGACTGAGCATTTAATTTTAATTATATGCCTTAAATACTTAAATAATGCTAACTTTACAAAACATACACAAAGCAAATCTCAAGCACAGTCAACGATCTGCCACATTAATGCATAAATAAAAATGCTGATATGCTGTGAACATATGTGAAAAAACAATATTTGATATAAATATTGTTCTTATGATGTAATAAAAATAAAGGTAACACTGTCTGATGTTCAAATCATGACATAGTGGGGTCCCTTATACAGAAGTTATGCAAAAATCAGCATCATCTAAACTTATATCCACGGGTGCTGATATTTTTATGGGTGGCTGTGTCCTAACTGCTGCTTTTGAGGGTCGTGTTCGATTGAATTGAACGATGATTATAGCAATCGTTACCAGAATAATTGCTGTGAAGCGTCTTCCAATTCAACTTTTTTGATAGATCTACTTGCATGTGTTGTTAACTGCTGTGACTGATAAGTGGTTGTTATAATTGATGCTTTGCGCTTACTAGAAATAGTTTGTTTCTCGATGATTCCATATGTTGGGTGGTTCATTTCTATCCAGTAACCTGAAATATTGCGTATTACCATTGTATATGAAACTAATAGTACGAGGGCGGGTCAATAAGTCCGTGACTTTTGGATTAAAACACAGATTTTTTGATAAAAAAATAATTTTATTTTTCAACGTAGTCTCCCTTGAGCTCTATACACTTTGTCCAACGCTTCTCCAATTTTTTTATCCCTTCCAAAAAAAATGATTTGTCGAGGTCCTCAAAATAGGCCTTTGTTTGCGAGATGACTTCATCATTGGAGTCAAATATTTTTCCACCAAGCCATTTCTTCAGGTTTGGGAATAAGAAGTATTCGCTCGGAGCCAAATCTGGAGAAAAGGGTGGATGAGGGAGCAATTCATAGCCCAATTCATGGATTTTTGCCATGGCAACTGCACATGTGTTTGTGGTCGACTGTGAGCAAACGCGGCACCCATCTTGCGGAAAGCTTTCTCATGCCCAAGTGATCATTCAAAATTGAAACCACTGAGCCATGCGAGATCCCTACGGCTTCCACAATCTCTCGCACTTTCAATCTTCGGTCGGCCAACACCATATCGTGAATTTTTTCGATTGTTTCGGGTGTAGAGACCTCAACTGGGCGTCCAGGACGTTTGGCATCTTCAGTGCTTGTACGGCCACAACGAAATTCAGTAAACCACTTTTTTACCATTGAAATCGATGGTGCAGAGTCCCCATAGTATTTATCAAGCTTAGCCTTGGTCTCGGTAATGGTTTTTTTTCGCAAGAAATAATGCTTAATAAGCACACGAAATTCACTTTTTTCCATTTTCTCCTCAAATTAGTGAGTAGTCTGATAAAAATAGCTGTCAAACACAAACTAACTGAAGCAGCAAGTTTAAATTTTGACAGGAGTCAACTGACAGATGCCTGTTGACAGGAGCAGTGTTGCTGTTTCAGTAAAGAGGTTAGAAATTCAAAAAGTCACGGACTTATTGACCCGCCCTCGTACTATCACTTGAGGAAATCGATGGTGGTGCCTCTATCGGCCCAAGTAAATACAATTCGCTGAGTACTACAAAAATCTTACGCTCTTTTGCCTCAACAATATCCATATGCAAATGCACTCATATCATAAAGCATTGCATAAAACAATTCCGCTCCAATCTATCCAATCCCATGCCAGTAGCTCTCTATGCACAAACCCACCCCACTCAAACATTATGCTGTGTCGAGTAAGATAGATACTTTGCAATGTAAATAACTCGTCGACCTAACTCAACGCAGTGCCTGGCTGTCAGTGGCTTTGGTAGGTGCGCTGCACGTGAATCTGAGAGATAATGAAAATGAAGCGAAAGAAATGCACTCAAGAAAGTACACACACACATAGCACATTCCTTTTTGCTTATTTTACACAAACATAATATTTCCATTTAACCTATGCCTGTGATGTGAGGTCTGGGGGGAATGTGTGTGTTTATTTCATGGCGAATACCACATCGGCTTGAGCCATTGGCAGTGCAGTGCTAGTTTCCGTCATTTTTGATTTTCAGAATATCTAAATGTTCATACAAAAATTATGACAATATCAAAAGAACATTTTCCTTGTCATTTTTGACAATTCCTAAAGATCGTAGAAGGGATGTTTGGTTAAAGCATGCTCAATGTAATACATTGGAAAAACAAATTTTCATTTGTGAAACCCATTTTATAGTACTTAGTGTTAAAAGAGTTCCCAACCCTCTGACATATATTAGAGATTTCTCTCTACCTAACCTCGAAAATAATAGTTTGCAAATTTCTCCTTCACAGTTTCCGTCTCCCGAATCTCGTTTTCATAATGAGCGAGTAGTAAATACCATACCTCGGTAAATTTCCGATACGCCAAAACGATTAAAGATTGATAAGAACTACATATAACTTGGAGAAAAACGTTGACATGCAATTGCAAAATAAGCCAGTCGACGTAAAAACTTTTATAAATATGCAACTTTTTCATAAGGCATATGCACATTGGACGAATGACGAAAAAGATTTGTGTCTGAAGTTTTTTTTTATAAGTCTCCCTCATTATATTCCCACATGGTGAGCTCGGGATTTAGTTTACCATCTATAAGCACAATCTATCGATGACATTCTTCGTTAAGTTTACCGGCCGGTTTTTCAAACCAAATGATTAATCTTTTAAAGAGCAAAGTAGAAACGATGTCAAGCATAGAGAAAAGGTGCGTATTAATTTTTAATGAAATGGCAATCAAACCTGAACTTGATTACAACATTAAAAATGACATAGTATACGGCTTTTCTGACTTCGGGGAGCTGGGTAGACGCGCCACTGTAGCCTCCAAAGTAATGGTTTTTACTCTTAGGGGATTAAATAAAAATTGGAAGCAAACCACATCTTATTATATAGGTTGCCCGAAAGATGATGAAGTTGCTGAAATATTAAAATTAACAATATCAAAAACTTTAGAGTATGGTCTGTAAGTTATTGCTGTGTGTTGTGACCAAGGCAGCAATAATAGAAGAGCATACAAATTACTTGGGACAAACGAAAACAAGCCTTTTTTCGATATTGAAAATCAACGAATTTCTCTCCTATAGGACTACCCTATTCAAAAGTGTGCGAAATTGTTTGCTTAAAAATCCAATTGTAATATCTGAAGATATTGTTTTTTGGCCCAGAAAATTCAAAATTGTTGTTTTTGGGAATCCTTGTCAAACTTTTTGAAGAGGATTCCAAGAACAGCTGTCAAGTGTGCTTTAAGCTAACCAATAGTCATATAAACCCTAACAACTTTGAAAAATTGTCAATGAAATGGGCTACCCAAGTTTTTAGTGCTAATGTTGCTGCTGAAGTCTTCAACGCAATGTCAGCAAATTGTTTCAAAACTGAATCCAATAAGAAGATTGCTGCCTCAATGGCAGCTGTTTTAACCAAGATAATGATCTTTATGATAACAGTTACAGTTTAAATAGAAGCAACCCTAATCGACACCCTATTTCACTACATACCGAGACTCTGTAGTCAATTGAAACTGTTAGGCAGTGGATGTCGTTATGGGAATCTACCGGTAAGTTGAAGAAGCCATATTGCTTTAGAGGGTTACTACAAACCTTACTTGCTATAGAACTAATATGGGAAAAACTTAAAAATTACCAGCAATTCCTTCCAATTGCACATCTTAATACTGATGTTGCAGAAAATTTGTTTTCAATGGCTGACGTAAGCCTTGGCAGCTAGCGCTCTATATCTAAGTTAGTATGTAATTTAATCATATGCTTATAAATTATAATAATAATACAAACGGAACCCTTCAGCCTACAGATTTATTCGTAATTTGAAGCAAATTTTTTTCAAAAATTTAAAGTCGCCAGAAAATTCAAGTTACGAAGATTCTGAGGCTGAGTCGTCATTGCACGAAGCCGATTGCGAAGATCTTAAGTGTGATGACAATGAAAAATTCCACACTGAAGCTCCAGTGGAGGATCATTTAATGGAAATTGATATTCTGAGCAGTATCAAATACCATACTAATATTGTGAAAGTGGAATAAATTGAGTATCGAGCTGTTATTAAATTCTTGTTTTTAAAAGGCAATATGCCTACGCAAATCAGAAAAAAAACAAAGAAAAACACGTTTCCTGTAAAATTAATCATTTGTTGCTTACGGAGCGGAAAGGGCTCCAAATATTAATTTCTGATAAAGGCTGTCATTGTCATATACATATGTTCTGAAACACAGTTCTCGCCGTTTAGCCAGTTTCTTTACTCATTTTCTTGGCAAAATCATTCACTCAGTTGCGCAACAGGTAGATTAAAATTCTGAGTGGAAATGAAAACCAAAAACAGGTTTTGTTTACTTTTTTGCACTCATGCTGTCGATTTTACTCCATTCTCAGAGAGTAATAACACCTTTCTTTGCTCGGGAAAAATGAGAGCTCGCCACCTAGGCGGTCAAAGTGGATACCAACAAATATCGCTTGATGATAGTACTATTAGTTTCATATACAATGGTATTACGCACGACAGTGACAAGTTCATATTATGGTGCAATATATTTATTTCGCAAGAACTTAGGAAAGAACTGAGGGTTAACCCTAGATGGTTGTTCTTCGTTGAAATGACGACGAATTTTTTTCAAAACTTATTTTTTCATATTTGCGCATTTTGTTTTGTGCTGATTTTCGGTACAACTCCAGTCGTCCTTAAGCTGTTGAAGTGTTCTGATCAGTAGCTGGGTTGGTCCTTGCGAAGTAGGAGTTCTCCGAAATTTCGTCGTCGATTCGACGAGGAACAACTTTTACGTAACTTTTTCAATTTTTTTTATAGTTTCTGTTAGATCTCTTTTGATCTAAAGTCAAACACACGTTTGGATTGCGAGTGAAGTTTATTAAAAATTTTAGTTCCTTAAATACTACTTTACAAACAAAAATGTAATTCTATAGGAGTATTCTGTTACGTCTGGGCATTGCGACCTAATACTGTATTTGATACGTCAGCAGAATATTCGGTAGGAACAGAAATTTTGGTTGGTAAAATTGATTATTTAGCAGAATGGAGTATGGGAACGGATTATATGGACAAAAGCTATCTATACATACAGTATGTATGAAAAGAAAGGAAATGGGAAAATTATAATGAGGCTTACAAGAAAAATACTTATTAAATTAAACTAGGGTTTAAACATCCTCCCCGGCCTTGAGATCCTGAAGCTCAAAGACATCTTTTTGATTTGGACATCGTTGTTTCCTCTTTTTTATGGATGACAAAGATAATGATCAGGATAAGTACGGCAAACAGTGAAAGATAGCTAATGGAATATTGGTGCACATCATGATGAGTTTTCGATAGTATTTGTTTAGGTTTTAAGTCTGCAATTTCCTTTCGGATTGATGCCAGGTCTTCGTCGCCGCGGATCAGGAAGTACTTGGTCTCATATGTTTCATGAGATGTTTCAGGTATGGAGTTTCTCAAACGCTGAGTTAAATTGAAGGCTGGCACAAATGATGAAGTAGAATTCGTCAAGTAAAAATTATGGGCATTAATCGTCATTTTCGGTTGCTTAATGACGCAATTCGAAGATAATTTTAGTAGTCCAACTCCATTAAGTTTGGTATTCTAAATATTAGCGCCACAGACTATGGAAAGCATTTCTTCTTCTTTAAATGCAAAAATCCAGTGGTTTGGGTTATGTAATTGGATCCACATTTTCCCTGGTCTTGATGTTTTCAGCAGGCATCGCGCTGATAACTGCTTCTCGTGGTTAAGTAGATGAATCTCACACCGATGTTCCGTCGAGTGAGTGTTGAAGATAGGATGCTTACACAGGTATTAATCATCGTCGGGCAAGAATTCCTTATACTCATCGTGGAATAATGGAAAATATTGGTCTCGATACGGGCTTATGGCTAGAAATGCTGTTGATGGCTGAATGAATATGAAGGAATCACTATGTTGGACTGGTAGTGGAATAAGCTTGAAGATTTGGTACACTTGATTATTTAATAGTGGCAGTTTGACGAGAAATAGAATCGCGGATGTGGTTACTCGCGTTTTAACTCTAAGTAACTCATAAAGTTTAGATAGATTGTGCTCGTCATATCCCGGGAGAGTTAAGGTGGGTGTTATGTGCTTATGTATGTTGTCGATTTCTTTCAGTAGTTTTCTTGGTGATAGAAGTAGGGAGCTAATTCTTCCTTGATGGGTATCAGTAATGGTCTCAAGTATAGCTAGTTGAGTTCGCTGGAAATTACCCATTATTTGAGATATATATATTGCAATGTAGTTAAACGTTTCTGTCTCGATTGTTGTGTAGTTAAGCTCTTTGACGGACTGATAGACCTTTGTTAACTGATTATTTACCAAAACGAATTGCTCCTTAATTGAGGTCATTGATTTATTAAGAACGTTAGCGGTTGATTCTACTATCGATGTTTGATTTTTATTTAGTTGAAGTAGATATTCTTCGTTTCTGTTGACTTCTTCAATTGTGTTTTCGATGTATTGCGCGTAGTCTTGATCGAGAATACCAAAAAGTTTGTTTTCAATGGTCCCAATGATAAAAAAAGGAGATCTCTTTCTTCGTATTGCAATTTCATTCAGCCTTTCTGTTTCCAGGAGTTGGTTTTCTAGTTGCTTCACCACTGGTTGACAGAAGTTGCTTCGGTTTTGTCTCATCGTCACACACTTTTTCCTTAGCCCCTGAATGCCTTCCTTTAGTCCTTGATACTCTTTCCAGTAAGTTGACATATTGCAGTATACAAAGGGATTCCATTCGTCCGTTATTAAATTAACTTGACCCAAATCTACATCCCCGGATTATTTGTGAATTTTTTCAACTTCTACCAAACTTTGAGTTGCTCCTTGTTTAAATGCTGTGCCAAGGATTATTAAAACAAATCATAAGAGAGGAGAAAGGATTAATTTTTATTTTTCACTTTGGTTGTGGTGAGTTGAAGGCCTTCCTTTTCTGGCCGTCTTCGTAAATGAAAGGGTTCCGTAATTGTTGGAGTCTGCTGTGCTTCGGATGGTAGTGGACATATCTTGAAGATAGATCGCCTGATCACTCCGTTGCATGTCTTGATGTCAACACTCTAGTCAGCTTGTCCTGTCCTGGTATTGTTTGCAATACCCTTCCCATTCGCCATCTGAGTGGAGGTAAGTTATCATCTTTAATCAACACTAGAGATCCTGGTTTAACATCTTCTTGAGGGTGTTTTCATTTATATCGGTTTTGGATTTCTTGTAAATATTCCTTGCTCCATCTACGCCAGAATTCTCGATGTATGGATGTTACTAAATTCCATCTTGATGCAACTGACAGGCTTGTTGAATCTGGATCATTTATTGCTGTTAATGGTGCGCCGGTTAAAAAATGTCCCGGTGTAATAGCTTCTAAGTCGTTCGGGTTCGATGACATCGGTGTTAGCGGTCGCGAATTAAGTACATCTTCAATTTGAGCCAATGCCGTGGAAAGTTCTTCTTGAGTTAATGCGGTTCCCGAAAATATGCGTTTCATGTGGTATTTTGCGGACTTTACTGCAGCTTCCCATAGACCTCCAAAATGGGGTGATTGTGAAGGTATGGGTTTTCATTCAATACCCTATTGTGACTTTCTTCATCATATATTTTCGCATGCAGTTCATTGAGTTCGTTCCGAGCTCCCATGAAGTTTGTAGCGTTGTCCGAGAAAATTTTGGCGGGTAATACACGGCGAGCAACGAACTTTTTTAGGGCACCAATAAACGCTTGGGTTGTCAGATCTGAAACTAACTCCAGATGCACAGCCTTCGTTGCGAAGCATACAAAAACCGATACATAGGCCTTTGTTGGCTGTTTTCCTCTGATCTTGTAGTGGATATACACTGGACCCAGGAAGTCGACTCCTACGTTGGTGAATGGTCTTGAAGGTTGTACTCGCTCTGGCGGTAGATTTCCCATAATTTGCTCAATACTTCTTGTAGCAGTTGTGTACGATTGTTTGAGCGAGTTGTTTTTCTCTCACTATCCAATAGTCTTGCCTTGCGAAAGTAAGTAATAATAATGCTTGTGGCGCTGCGTGGAGGTTTGTATAGTGCAGATGTGTCATCAATAATTTCGTAAATACATGTGAGCTGGGCAAGATGATCTGGTGTTTTGTATCGTATGGCAAGTAAGAAGCCTCCAATCGACCACCTACACGTACAACACCTCTATTGTCGATAAATGGAGACAATGGACTTAATCGGCTTTTCTCAGGTACTTGTCCAAATTTTTTGAATGCTTTAATATCGTCTGAGAATGTTGTTTCCTGAATGTACTTGGCTATGATTATATCGGCTGTCTTTAATTCTGGTGCGGAGATAACCGTCCCCTTTATCCGATAGGCCTTCGCTCTTTTTAAATTGCTGATGAAATGTACGATGTATGCTGTTATTCGCCTTAGAGCGGCAAACGAGTTTCGGTGATTAATCTCTTCAAGGAAGTGGGTATTCTTGCTTGTGGCTACTAAGACTGTTTTTACCGCTTTTACTTCTGACAGATGTTCGCTTTTTATTAGTTTTGATTGCACTGGCCATGTTGATTTAGATTGGTAAAGGAATGTAGGTCCCTTGAACCAAGAAACGGTCTTGAGAAATTGGTCGGGAAATACTCCCCGAGACAATAAATGAGCTGGAATTATTTCCGTATTGATGTACTTCCATTGTCCCTTCTTGGTTTCTTGTTTTATAAACGATGCCCTGCCTTACAATTTGAAACCGTATGCCCAAATCGTAAGCAGTTTGAACATCTTTTAAATGCCTTAACCTTTTTAAGCCTCTCCATGACTGAAAGCTGCAAAAAGGTTGGGCATTTGTTAATGGGATGGTTCGATTGCTCGCAGAGAAAACACTTGCCATTTTCTTGCGTGGCAGTCAGGGTGACTCTGCTTGATCGATTAGATTCAGAAGATTAGAAGCTCGCGTGGGTTATCCAAAGATTGCTCATAAAATCTATGAGTTTCTTTGTCGATCTTCGGAAGAATCAGATGAATTAGTAATGGGTCCCAATCCTGGATAGGAATGCCCAGGTTTCTGATTCCGAAGAGGCACTCCTTCGAGGTATCGTGTAGTCGTTTGATTGCCGTGGCAGAGTCTCCTATAATGACTGGTTGTCCTAATAGTTTATTTAGTAATGCTGCAAGTCGTAATCGCTTATTGTTGTAGCGATGTTCCAGGGTTGACCAGGCCGAATTGTAGTTGTCTTCTGATACATGAAGGTGTTGAATTAGCTTGGCAGCTTCTCCAGACAAATTAGCCTTCAGATAGAACAATTTCTCTGCCTTACTCATCGGTTGTTGATGTATAAGCTGGAGGTAGAGATCGTGAAACTCCTTCCATTGGAGATAGTTCCCGCTAAATACGGGCAGCGTTATCTCCGATAGCTTAAGCTTGTTGAACCGCTTGGCCTCTTAAGTCATAGCTGGTGACGTCTTGCTCAACTGTTGATCCAAGTGTTCCTGTAGATAAGTCGCGTTCTTCTAGTTTCTGAATGTTATCAATCGAGTAATCTAAGGTCTCTTCTTCTGCCACGATTTGGAGATGTAGATCAGAGATAATTGACCATTGCTGCGTAAGACTCGCTAGTTTTTGTTTGTAGTATGTAGCTGAACGGTCTTTCATGTTGTCATCGGTGGAGGCAAGCAAATGCTACATTGCGCTGACTGAGGTCTTTTGCTGCCTTATCAGCTTCTGAATGGTGTTCCCGCTTTCGATATTAGTACTGGTGTAAGTGGACCTCTCAAGATCGGTTTGTGCTTGCAGTATAGCTGTCTTGTATTCAGTGTACACAGCCTCAACTTGTGCGTAGTACTTACTTTCGAAGTAGCTGCTCTCTGGCTGCTCTGCACGGTATGCTTGTAACTTGATGTCCCTGCTCTCGAATTCACTCCATTCGAAGTCAAGCCGCTTCAGCCGGGATTCCAAGTATTGTTTAGTCCGCCTGCTTGGTCCGTCCTTCTTAAAGTTGGAGAATAACTTTGTTATTTTCTCACTACTTTACAAACAAAAATGTAATTCTATAGGAGTATTCCGTTACGTCTGCGCATTGCGACTCAGTACTGTATTTGATATTGCAGGTGCGAACAAAACCCATACGTCAGCAGAATATTCGGTGGGAACAGAAATTTTGGTTTTTAAAATTTATTATTTAGCAGAATGGAGTGTGGGAACGGATTATATGGACAAAAGCTATCTATACATACAGTATGTATGAAAAGAAAGGAAATGGGAAAATTATAATGAGGCTTACAAGAAAAACACTTATTAAATAAAACTAGGGCTTAAACAGTTTCTTAGAACTAAAATATTTCTTTTCCTTGTCATTTCCTTATTAAGAATGAGCATTAATAAGTTTCTACGGGATGATGAAATTGCAAATTTTCTTGCATTAAGTGATGAAATTCAATTTAGTGAAGCTGAGGAAAGTGTACAAAACGATGAGGATACAGCTGAAAAATCATGATTCCTTTCTCTAGGTATCATCATTGTCCTAGGAATGTTGTCATGAAGTTACAGCAAATCATTGTCTAGTTGCTGAACACTTAGTATGAGCGGATGTATTTTTCCATTACGTGCAGATAACAAGACGTCTAGCAATATACCTTGGGTATTTTGATAATTTATCATTATCATTATCACTTACTACCATGTAAGTGCAGTGGAAGAGAATCTTCTATATGTATTGTACTTATCGGTTTGGTTTCTTAAGTTACTTATCAGCTCAATAAGGAGCTTTAGTTGCTTTTGAGTAGACTCATGTTCTTCTTTGAATATATTAACCGTGGAATTGATGATTGTTGTTTGAATTTCGTTAAGCCCCATTATGTGATTTTCATTGTTCTCTGCATTTTGAATAGTTTCTTCATTTTTCTGGACAAACGGTTCTAACACCCCGAACATTTCATTGGCCACTGTACCAATGAAATCAAATTGCGAGCGTCTACTTCGATGAACTTTACCATTATTAACATGTAATAATACGTCATTGTTAACCTCGATTTGCTGAAGCTGCCATTTGAAATGTGTTGCAGTGCTTTCGCATAACATGTCACTTTTTTAGCCCAATTTGTTGTTTTTGCACATTCATTACCAAAATCTTCAATGTATGTTCCTGGCTGGTTATTAAACTGCGTTATTTTCACTTTATTGTTAATTTGTTGTGAGGCAATTGGTGCCTCATGCCATTAACGTCATAAGCAATAATGAGTTGACCGTTTTTGAATCTAAGTCTATATTTCTTGTTGTCTTTCTTTTGTTAGGTCGACCTCATTCTTTATGCCGAGTTGGATTCGAATTGTCTTCAATTGGCAGAGGACTAAGTTTGGTAATGTATTTATGATAACTAAAAACAGTCACTGTACGCACTTCTTTATCCTATCCTGGATGTATTTCGGAAATGTTTGCCAGCATCCGTTCGCGCACCATTGAATCCGTTTTTTCGTTGTTGCAAATTTAAATTCATTTCTATGTCAAGCAATGTCAAGCTACCATGCTAAGATTTAGAGGGGATATCAACAACAGATGTACCAACTTAACAAAGAAAACAGAACTCAAATCCGAACAATGGGAGCGCCACAGGGTTATTCCCGGAACTTTTTGATCAAGGTAGTATATCTTCTTTATTGATATTTTATTCCCTTTTTTTCCATTTAGAACGTTGTTGAAGATGCGGTAGGTACTCTGTTGACTAGGTTTGTTGGGTCATTTTTTCAACCAATAGCCATCGTGAACAAACACTTCGATTTTGATCTATGAATGATTTCGGCAAAGCGTTAATTGAAAACCCAATAAGGGTGCTGTCATTTGTTAATGAGATGAGTGGGCAAGAATTTAAGCATGCTTCTAGCTTAACTTAACGCCTATTTCCCATAACCGTCCGAAATAATATATTCCCTTATGCGTAAACGGTCTCTGCGGTGTAACTCTGAGTGCCGGCAAGTTAATGGGCGACTTTTTGCATTTGATTAGCTATTTTAAATCGGAGGCATCATACACACTTGTACTCGTATATTTCCTGACGTACTACGTTTTTAGCTTGCTAAACCCAGTATGATTGTCTCAAAGATAATTGAATTCCCTCGTGGAGCGTCCTCCAACCACAAATATATCCCTAGATGCATGTTCTTCGTCGAATCGACGAAAGAAATCGACTGTTTTAAAAAATATCCAAAAAATATGAAGTCATTATATGTTTATTTTTTATATATTGTCATAACAAAAAGTACTGAATAATATGTAACATTCATAATAAATAAAACAACTAATATAACTAACTGTAAAAGTTGAGATTTTTGACTTAGGGGAACAAACGGCGCAAATGTAAAAACGGTCGTAGTCGTTTCGACGAAGAACAACCTTAGTGTACGTAAAATAAGAACAACCATCAAGGGATATTATCATTGTCGATGCGCGGTGATAGTGAAAAAAGTTTACTTTTATATAGATAAAACTATTTTACGCTTTAAGGCTGTCAGTTCTCCAGGAAAGCAACTTGTTATACTATGCGAATTACTGCTTTTCTTGCATTTTCTAACTCAATGTGGGCTAAAAAACCTGTTTGTTTATCTGCCTTAAAGTTTAATAGGAATCGTCTGCAATAGACTATGACACGAATTAATCTATTGTATGAAGAAAAACGTACGAATATGCTTTCCTTCACTGTAAATGAAGTATCAGCAGGATTGTCGGCTGAGCATAAATGTCTCCATAAATTGAGAGATACTCTATTTCCCTGAGATAGAGAAATCTTCTTTTTGTTTTTTTGTTTACTATAATTTTTTAAAAAAGAAATAACAACAAATTAAGTCAAACATTTTTTTTATTAAATTAAGATTTAGTTCTTTTTATGAAGATACAAACCCTGCCACGGAATTTCCTCACACACTATTAATATAGTCACGAAATTTGCGTCTAACATCTTTTATAGAATATATCAGCTGCAAGCCTACGAGTTGGTTTTCTTTTCTCTATTGTCCTAGTATAGATACCTTGATACCAAAATGGCAAAAGCATTTTGTACAATTCTTCTGTCTCGTGACAATGGGTAAATTCAATATGGATTCTTCATTACTAAAATTATCATAAAAAAAGAAGATTGAACGAACCTTTCGGGCTTTCGATGTGAGTAATAATGAATAGTTTTCTGGTTATGGTCCTGCATTTCATACAATTTTAAACAATGTTAAAATACATTTTTTCCGTTTCTCTCTATATGTTTTATTTCCTGTAAACACTTTCGCCTCCAAGTAACTATGTCATTTGGAAGCAAAATTTCTTTTGAAGTCTACTAAACTTTAAATCAAGGTCCTTTTTTATAATTGAGCTGTCCTGCTTACCTTGAACATATTTCACTCTGACACGTTTCGTGGAGTACATTGTCTACTAAATGAACCGTTATCATAGAAAGGGCTTCGGGCTATATGCATCATAGCACTTTTTCAAATTCGTCGATTATCCTTTTTGTCTAAGGATTGTTTTTTTTTTGTGGCAACCTTAATCAAAAATTCGCCGTCAAAACGAATATTTAAAAAAATAAATCATTAAAATCGGTCCAGTTTTGGATTTTTTATCGCTAAAAAAGCAGGTGACCGCGAAAGTGTATAGTAACCAAAACTTTTTCTGTTTTTAGCTCAGTGCTTTGATCGGTTTTTGAAGGATAACGTGATCACAACATTTGATGTTAACAGGTGCACACAGTGCGCAGGTTTCCTTGCGACTGCGCATGTTATGCTTTTGCTCCAACTGAGTCATGAATATTATTCAAAATACTCCTCTAAGCGACTTTGCTCAAAATCCAATTAGTCACAATTTTTGTTCACATATGAATGAAAATAAAAACGTCTTTTTCGATTAGATGACCGTGTCGTAAAACTTATTATATTTGCCTGTGTATAAACACCATAAAAGTGTTCTCGTAAATCGGATATAATATTTTAAAAATACCTGCCTTTTAGGCGTCAGATGACCTTCTAATAAATTTACCATAATTTTATTTAAACAACTACAATTTTGATTTGAAGGTCCGTGCGGCATCGGATAAAGAATAGTGCCGCAGTGCGTCCCAGCTTGTCGTAAGAGGCGACTAAATGGGACACCAATCATATACAGGCAACTATGACACCAAAAATGAGCCTGTGACACTTTAACACCTTAAAACTTTCCCACAAGTTTGTATGCAATCAGTGGGTTCCCACGTCTGGAGACTACCGGTGGGGTAAAAGAACAGTCAATCAATTCGAAATGAGCATACAAGTGTCAAACCACTCAAACTTTAAACTTCATGGAAATGATCGCAATTAATAGCACTACCCCGCTGGGCACCATGGTTGCAACGCACTCGGGTGATCCCAGAGCAAGCAGAAGTGCTTGTGTCAGAGCCCGACGGATTCCGGGGGCGGGCAAAATGAAGTTTCCAAAATATTTTCCTAAACTTCGGTTTGCAAGTTGGAACGTCGGATCGATGACCTCAAAAAGGAAACGAACGGTGTAATACAGGAAATAAAGCGCGTTTTCTAGATTTAAAAACTAAGGCATTTAAGATGTTCTACCAAGGAACGGTCAATGGACGAAACGGTGTTGGAATCGTTGTTGCAGCGGATCTTCTAAACAACATCGTTGGTGTCTTGAAAATAAGCGACCGCTTGATGAGTATTAAACTCGTCATACACAATGAAACGTGGAACATTGTTAGCGCGTACGCTCCACAAAATGGATGTGACCAATCGGAAAAAGATACATTTTGGTCAGAGTTCGGTAATTTGCTTAGAAATATACCTATCGATGAGATGCTCTTCGTAGGCGGAGATTTAAATGGCCACGTCGGAGAAACAAATGTTGATTATGAGGACTGCCACGGCGGTAAAGGCTTTGGAACCAGAAATTCAGCTGGCGAAGATATCCTTGTAGCGTGTAGGGCGTACGGCTTAACCGTCTTAAATACAATGTTTATTAAACATCAACGACATCTCATCACCTATAGCAGCGGAGGCCACGAAACGCAAATAGATTATCACCTCTGCAAAATGTCGATGAGAAACCGTGTTAAGGACTGTAAAGTAATACTTGGAGAATCGCTAGTAAGCCAACACCGTCTGCTCATTACAGAATTTTTCACAGCGGAACCACCGAAAACACGGGCATCGTTTGGAAAGCCAAAAATCCGGTGGTATAATTTATCGAAGGAACGAAGCGCAAGATTTATCGCACTGGCTAAAGAAGTACTTCAAAATATAAATGGTATAGCAGACTCACTTAGCCCGCAAGAAATGTGGAACAGCATGCACGAGGAATGCATAACACTCGCAAAGTCCCATCTGGGTACTATATCGAAATACCATTACGTCGGCAAAGAAACATGGTGGTGGAATGACGAAACCAAACGAGCTGTGGCCGACAAGAAGAGTGCATTCCAAGCGTGGACAAAATGCGATCGGAGCGACGATATCGAAAAAGCTCGACTGGCTCTTGAATACGAGCGTCTTAAAAAGATCGCAAAGAAAGTTCTGGCTCGAACTCGAGCGGCAGAAGCGGAAAACCTGTACCAGGAGTTGGAACAAATATCCTCACGATCGGCGGATAGAAGACAAGCTATCCAAGAAGTTCAAACGTCGTACAGTACTAAAATGCCAAATATTTTTAAGCTCGCTGCACAGAGGAGAAAAAATTCAATGGAAATAACCTCGCCGAAATACATCAAAAACGCAGACGGTCGCCTATTAACAAATGAAAAGGAAATTTGTGACCGGTGGCTTGAATACTGTAAGGAGTTGCTTAACAAACAGTTTCCACGTGATATCGTGCCGACAGCTGGTCTATTCGAGGAGGAAGTTTCGGACTTTTCAATCGAAGAAAAAAGTATAGCAATTGGAAAAATGAAGCGGGGGAAAGCGGCGGGACCAGACAGCATTCCATCAGAGTTTTGGTTGAAGATGGAGGGGATCGGCAGCGTTTGGCTATCGAAACTTTTAAATAAATTAAAATGTGGACAAACTATGCCGAATCAATGGAGAAGTAGCTTCTTGGTTCCATTATACAAAGGAAAAGGCGACACTCGAGAATGCAACAACTACCGTTCAATCAAGCTTATGTCACACACAATGAAAATCGTCGAAAGAGTCTTAAACGAACGTCTTCGGCAAATAATAAAGCTCGATAATAGCCAGTGTGGATTTGTTGAAGGAAGATCGACGGTGGACGCTATCCAAAGCCTACGAATAATAATGGAAAAGCACCGAGATTCGTCTAAGGATTTACACATGGTATTTATCGACCTCGAGAAAGCATTCGATCGAGTGCCTAGGGATCTCATATGGGCCGCGCTGAGGTCTCAAAACGTACCGGACACGTATGTTAGAATAATACAAGACATGTACGGAAACGTGAAAACTGCGGTTAAAAGCTCTGCTGGAGTAACGAGAGAATTTGCAGTTAATGTCGGAGTGCATCAAGGAAGCGTACTTAGCCATTTCCTCTTTAACGTAGTATTCGACTATCTTTTAAAAGACTGCATGCGCGAAGCAAATGTAACGCCAATTCTCTTCGCTGACGACGCAGTTATACTTAGCGATAACGTCGAAGATTTACAGAACGCCTTAGATTCATGGAGAAATGCGCTAGAGAGAAACGGGTTTAAAATAAGTCGTTCAAAGACGGAGCATTTGACATGCCCATTTGCGCATCCGTTGCGACCTGTTCCGGATATAATGTTAGACGGAATAGTTCTTCCGAAAAGCACTATCTTTAAGTACTTAGGATCAATCGTTAACATGGAAGCGAAATGTGACGACGACGTAAACCACAGAGTGAGTGTGGGATGGATGAAATGGCGGGAAAATTCGGGAATCTTTTGCGACCGAAAATTTCCACTTAAATTAAAGGGGAAACTCTACACCACGGTTGTTAGACCAGCTCTTATATCAGTCGTTCATTGATCTCTGTGTAGAAAGGACGCGTTTCGGCTTTATTTTTGTGAAAAAGTGAATAAAACAATTGTTGAAAGAACAAATTAGAGACAATTTAATTAAGTTATTCGGTAGCCTGGTGGTAGTGGCAGTGAGCCGAGAAAGTCGGGGTCGTGGGTTCGAGTACCCGAAAAAAAAAACCATTGTCCGTTTTTATTTTTTAAGTGTTTAAAAGACAATAAAATCTATATAAACAAAAAAGTGTGATAGAACGATGAGTGGCAGTGAGCGGTCCGCTATGTTAATAGCGGGATTAGAAGATGGCGCAACGTCATCTGATAATCAGACCGTTAAGCCACTTCGAAAGAAGATGCCAACGTCAACAACAACATCAAAAACAGCAACATCGTCAATGACAACAAAGAGGAGGAGGATGTTGAAACCAACTCCTAACTTAGCAAAGCGCCCTTCCCTTTCAACCTCTCCCAAAAAGCTGCCTGGTAGAGCAAGGGAAGAGGCGCCAACAACAATAAAAAGGGCGGCAGTTGAATCAGACAAAGACGATTACTCATACGCGTCTCTTGGTGGAGAAGGCCACTGTATGGGTAAAAATACCTTCGCATCTCTGGCGTCATCAGAGTCAGAGGACGAAGAGGAGGAGGTTGAAGCTCTAAACAATAGCATTAAAGAGCTTCAACAAAAAGTACAGTCAATAAAGGCCAAACAAATGGCAAGAAGAGAGAGGGAGCACCATGAACAGCTCCTTAGCTCTCAGCAACAAAAAGACACAAGCGAGACTAAACAACAAAAAAAGAGTCATACTGTACAACAACAACAAAAACTACAAAAAACAGCACAAATTCAAACGTTACAGCCAAAACAAAAAAGGCAGTTTGACCAAAATAATAAACAACAGCAACACCAACAGCAGCAACAACAACAACAGCAACTACAGCAGCAACGACAACAACAGCAGAAACAGCAAAACAACACAAAACAAAGGGTTCCACCAATAAACACTTACAAGATGGAACTAAAGGAGACGATTGAACTGTGTAAGTCGGCCATAGGCTCAAATTTTTTTATAAAAAGACTAAGTGCAGATAGGCATGCGATCCACTGTAATACAGTGGAGCGCTATAATAAAATTAAAAACTTGTTAAGGGATTCGACGACGGAGTTCTTCTCCTTCACCCCGAAGGGGGAAAAGCTGCAAACAATGCTGCTGAGGGGGATAGAACCGTCAACTGACCCGGAGGAGCTCCTCGCACTGCTCAAAGAGAAAGAGTGCGAAGATCTCAAGTTCGTAGGGGTCAAGCCCTTCACCACAGCCAGAGCCAAAAGGGAGAAACGGAAACTACCGTTCTTCCTGGTTCAGCTAACTCCCGATAGCAAACTGGATGGTCTAAGGAGTATTAAAGTCCTAGACTACCAGGTTGTACACTGGGAAAAAGTAAAACGGAGCGATAACATGTTGCAATGTGTTCGCTGCCAAAGATTCGGGCACGCCGCGTCGAACTGCGAAATGCAGCCTCGATGCGTCAAGTGCGGTAAGAACCACAAATCAGAAGAATGCCCTCTGGGTATGGATGGAGCGTCAGAAAAAAGCCAACTCTCTTGCGTTTTATGTAAGAACACGGGACACACCGCAAACTATCGGGGTTGTCCCAAATTCCAGTACATAAAAAAAGTAAATCTGGCTCGGCAGCAAAAGGTGGAAGTCAAGCGTCCACCGGTTCAAATACAAACACCAGCCGTTACTCCCCAAGTTACCTACGCCCAAATGGCGGCAGGTAGGGGGAATACGGCACAGCAAGCGAAGGTTGCATCTCAGGCCCCAGCGCCTAGAGCACCGGAACCGGCAACTGACATTCTAGCTATCTTGCTCTCTATCCAGGGGCAGATGGCTCAGTTTCAATGTCAGATTACTGAACAAGCTGCGCGCGTGGATCAAATCTACGTGCTGCTGCCGAGCCTAACGCACCTCCAGTCGTAATGCGTACGTACATGGCGGAGCAAACCCTGAAGGTCCTTGCAGTGAATGTTAATTCACTGATTAGGATTGAGCGAAGAGCCACACTTTTTAAGTTGCTTAAAGACCAAGCCCCTGATGTGCTTTTGGTTAGCGAAACTAAGCTAAACAAAAGGCACAAAATGAGGCACAGAAGGTATAAAATTATGCGAAGAAATCGACCCAACTCCATACAAGGAGGAGGCGTTGCAATCTTCGTAAGGAGAGGCATACATTTTAAAAGAATATACAGTCATGTAGTGCGTAGGTTTCAGGTGCTTGAAGCATGCATCGTGTATATCCCTCTCCGTAGTGGAAAGCGGTTATACATGGTGTCTATTTATGCACCTACAGCTACTCAATCCACCCTATTTATCTCAGAGCTCGAAACACTTTTTCGATTTCTGAGACTGGAATTGGAGGAAAACTACTTCATTATCGGCGGAGATTTCAACGCCAAACATAGTGATTGGGGAAATAATACACCAAACACTAGAGGGAACCTACTATTCAATTGGTGGGGTCAACACAGTGTGATGTATAGACTCGGCCTTAAGGCGACGGATAGTCCGTCGTTTCCCAGACACGGCTCCTATTTGGATCTCCTGTTGTTCGACACACGAATACAACTGACAGGTACGAACCAACAAACTGTAAACTGTCTTCGCACTTTTGTGTATGACAGTGACCATTGCGGTCTAAGTACCGAAATAACCGTTCCGAACGAAATTGCGGAATTGGATGAGTATGTTCAATGGCATTCCTACAACTACAGTAGGGTGCGTTGGACACACTTCTCCAGGATATTGACTAGAGCACTCTCCTCGAATTCGCTCTACCCACCGTCCAACAGAAATCTGTCAAACGAGGAGATTGACAGATATCTAAAACTACTGGACGAGACAATTAAACGGACTATGGACAAAACGATACCTCGGTATCAACATACTGACAACGAAGACCTATTCCGCAACGCAACTATAGACGCACTGCACCGACATAAAAGTAGACTACTCTCAAGACTGAAGACCTTGTACAGACAGTTTACTGACAGACACAACCCGGAGATTTTGACATTAAAGTCGTCGATCAAAAACCTCCAAACATTAATAAAAGAAAATTACAGGGCTTCTGTAAGTTTGTATTGGAACAACAAAATTCAGGCTGTAAACACCAGCAACCCGAATATGTTCCCGCAAATAAATAAAATATTTCGGAGGAAAGATCAAATCGACCTTCCATGTCTAAAAATCGCCCGAACGACTGACAACGAACGCATACTTTCAACAGCAGGCATAGATCCAAATGAGGCTGTTGATGATGACAACTTCTTTGTGATCGAAGACCCGCAGGAGAAGGTCGAGGCTATAGGAGCGACTTTCCAGGAAGTGTACAAGACAAATGAAATCATTGGTCCCAACCACGACCTGGAAAATCGAGTCCTTGTGCACAATTTCTACCTTCGAAATGAAATAGTGAACTGGCGAATCGAGAACTCGGGTTTCACTCAGTTCAGTGACGAGAATATGGCAAATAATGTCATCGCCAATGCAAGGGAGCAACCCCCGTTCATTTCGAAGGAAGAGCTTCAAACGATCTTCGACACAATAAGAAGTAAGAAATCAGTGGGAACCGATGGAATACCGAACATTGTGCTTCGACATCTCCCACTAGAAGCGGTGGACATTTATACCACCTTGTTTAACAATGCAATGAATAATGCACATTATCCAGCGCATTGGAAAATGGCGGTGGTACATCCCATCCCCAAAAGGGATAAAGACACCTCCAATCCGGCGAATCTCCGGTCGATCAGTCTCCTTCCAAACATCAGTAAGGTTTTCGAAAAAGTCATCAATAGAGTCCTGACTAAATGGGTTGAGGACAGAAATATAGTTCCGGATAATCAATTCGGTTTCAAGGCGGGGCATGATGTTATTCATGCCGCGTCTAAACTGGTTTCTGATATCCAATGGAACAAAGCCAAGAAACAGTGCACGGGTGCCTGCCTGATTGACTTGGAAAAGGCCTTCGATACCGTATGGTTAGAGGGACTCTTCTACAAGTTGAACAGACTGGGTATTAGTAAACCACTACTGTATATTCTTTTCAACATGCTCACAGATAGACAGTTCATCGTGAAAAATGGCGATGTGACTTCTACTGGTACATTCAACATTAAAAACGGTCTGCAACAAGGTGCGGTCAATTCGCCAATCCTTTTCAACATTTACACAAGCGATCTGATAGGTTCACTTCACCATGCCATAGCGTACGCAGACGACTTAATCGCGTACAGATCAGGTCCAAAGATTGAGGTTATAAACATTCTTTTGCAACGTGACTTCGATAAAATTAAACAATATTGCGACGACTGGAAGTTGAAGATTAACTTTCAGAAGTCGGAAACCATTCTGTTTAGGACGCCTTTGTCTGGGGCCTCTGCGGATACCAGAAAGAATTGGCGAAAGTTTCAGATCGTTGGACAACACGGGCAGCCACTTGTTTGTCGAAATGTAGTCAGATACCTTGGGATTTGGCTAGATCAATATCTATATTTTAACAAACATATAGATGTTGCTCTGGCCAGAGCCAAAGGTGCTTTTGCCCTTACAAAGAGACTGTTTTATAACAGGCAACTCGATGCGAGGGTAAAGGTGATCTGCTACATGGCCCTTATTCGGCCTATGCTTACATTTGGTTGTCCCGTGTGGTTCAACGTGAGAGCAAGTCTTTTGGAAAAGATTCGGGTGTTTGAGAGGGCTTGCCTTAGGGCTTGTCTTCGCTTATACAGAACACCAGAGTCTGAGTACATAAAATTCTATCGCAATGAGGTCTTGTACAATAGGGCTAACCTAATAAGAGTGGACAATTTCGTCATTAAATTGATTCGAAGGCACATTGCAAGAGCAATGACCTCGTCGAATAACCTGATCTCTGGGGCTTACTACCCCAATCATATGTATCACGAGAGAGTTCGCTATGACGGCTTTGTTCCTCCAGAAGCTTTCCTCTACCTCGACATGAAAGGTCTGATCCAGGATAGATTAGCGGTGCCGTTAATCTTCCATGTCGCTCGAACAGCTGCGGAGAGGCGACTTAACTACGATAGAGACGTCGCACACGGCAGTGCGGAGCGTCTCCGGTTCAGTAGGGCGGTAGGGAAACGCGACATGAGGGATGTTGCTCGGCAGCACCAACAATTTTGGTGGCTTGTTGAAGGAGCGGAGTCTACGTCGTCGAATTCCTCTAGCACTAGGTAGCTTCGCTAGGAGCAGAGTCGGCAGCCTAATTTTTTGCCGTGGCCGACTTACATAGATTTAGGTAGGATTAGGATAGTTTTTAAGGGGGAAAAAAATGTATCTATATATATATATTGTATATATATATATATACACAAAAAACAAAAATACAAAAAAAAAATTATAAAACAACAAAAAGATGGGTAACCTTCGGGCAACTTCTCAACAAAAAAAATAATACCTAAATTATAAGATAATTTTAAGTAGATTAAGTAGTCTAAGTAGATTAAGAATAATGTTAAGGTAGTTCATAAGTTTTAGTTTTAAGTTTTAAAAGATGATAAAAAAAAGAGTTAATTTACTAAGTTTTTGTTTTGAAATTATTTTCTTAGTTTTAATTACAGTTAATACAACATAATTTAAAAATGAAATGAATGAAATGTACGAAACGTCGAAAGACAAAATTTAATTGTTAGGTTTAACTTAGAGTGTCCGCATGGGGCCAGTAAGTTAGAATAAGATAATTTTAAGTTAATTAAGCTAATTTTTAAGCGTTTTTTTGTCTAGCTTGTAAGAGTTTCTGAATTTAAATTAATAAAAATGCATTTAAAATGAAATGAAATGACCAGCTCTTATATACGGTTCACAGTGCTGGACAATGTACGAAGCGTTTAAAAACAAAATGACGGCAGCGGAAATGAAAATGTTAAGGATGTCTAGTGGAGTCACTAAACGCGATTGCATTAGATCTACGCGTATAAGAGGAAGTCTACATATAAAGAATTCGGTAACCGAACAGCTTGAGAAGAATAGAATAAGTTGGTATTGCCACGTTCAAAGAAGATCTGCGGAAAATCCGGTTAAAAAGGCACTATCAACTACGGTCACTCCAACTGTAAGAAAACGAGGTCGGAAAAAGAATTCCTGGATTTCTCAGATGGCAAATGCGCAACAACGTCTGGGGTTAACCACTGAAGCGATCCAGGACCGAGCTTTATGTAGACGCGTTCTGCTATCTGCGACATTAGCCAACCCCATAAGCGGAGCAGCAGCGATGCAGTAAAAATGGGAAACTCGTTACGCATAAGTTCGTATAACGAGGAAAGGGTTAATAAAAGGATAAGAAGAAGACAATTTTGATTTGAAGGTAATTTCTGAACGCTTAATATATCTATATAATATATTTGCTTAGTTTTAAGCATCTAGTTCGTCCTGTATCTTAAATGTATTTTAAGCCTGTAATGTTTACCTATTCTACAAATATTAAACATTGCTCATATCAACATAAAGAGGGCGTTCGAACCACCGAAAATCAAAAGATTCATGTGGTTTGTAATGATTTCTACACCACACCTTTGACCCTCTATCATACTATCATATAAAAAAAATGGAACTCAATAAAGTTATGGTTCAATAACATATGGCAACACCTCTTTCCTATTAGTTAAAGCTCGTAACTGCTCGCGAAATAAGTTGTGAAAATAGACGCGAAAAACAAAAGCGCTTGTTAAAATTAAAATAAAAATTAAAATTACAAAGGACACTAAGTAAAAACCTTCGTATAAGGACTGACAACTGTCCACTAGCCTGGAAAGTATTCTAATATCAGCGCGGCCTAACTAATGTAAAGAAGCTGAGCTGAGTTACTAAGTCGTACCCGTGAGCGCTCTTTCATTTCAATTTCTTTATTTCAGTGGTAAGTTCCCTAAGTGTTACAGTTGTCATCATGTTATTATCTGACGCTCTATCCGATTCACTTGTATTGTGGATAAATGCTTGATCGTCGAAGAGAGCATAAAGTTTTCTTCCAAAAAAGGAGCGAAGATATCCTCTTTGTCCCTTATCCCTTCGCATATTCGTTGTTTTTTTTTCAGTTCAGTACCTTTAAGAGTTTTCCACAGCGAAAGCTTGCTGTCAAGCTAGATCCCCCTTAGCAAGTTACACAGATTATTCAAACGTGTTTTATTCTGTGGACCACGACGTTTTTGCAATTTCTTACTGGTTTTATTTTTTCCCTAACCATTTCTTTTATCTGCGGCGCATTGATGCTCGTTGGTTTTTCTTTTGATAGGGTGTGTTAACACATCGTCCGATGTCCGTGCGGCATCGGATAAAGAATAGTGCCGCAGTGCGTCCCAGCTTGTCGTAAGAGGCGACTAAATGGGACACCAATCATATACAGGCAACTATGACACCAAAAAATGAGCCTGTGACACTTTAACACCTTAAAACTTTCCCACAAGTTTGTATGCAATCAGTGGGTTCCCACGTCTGGAGACTACCGGTGGGGTAAAAGAACAGTCAATCAATTCGAAATGAGCATACAAGTGTCAAACCACTCAAACTGAAAATGTTAAGGATGTCTAGTGGAGTCACTAAACGCGATTGCATTAGATCTACGCGTATAAGAGGAAGTCTACATATAAAGAATTCGGTAACCGAACAGCTTGAGGCGAATAGAATAAGTTGGTATTGCCACGTTCAAAGAAGATCTGCGGAAAATCCGGTTAAAAAGGCACTATCAACTACGGTCACTCCAACTGTAAGAAAACGAGGTCGGAAAAAGAATTCCTGGATTTCTCAGATGGCAAATGCGCAACAACGTCTGGGGTTAACCACTGAAGCGATCCAGGACCGAGCATTATGTAGACGCGTTCTGCGGTCTGCGACATTAGCCAACCCCATAAGCGGAGCAGCAGCGATGCAGTAAAACTGGGAAACTCGTTACGCATAAGTTCGTATAACGAGGAAAAGGTTAATAAAAGGATAAGAAAAAGAAGAAGGGTGTGTTAACACAAACGGAATATTGAATGATTTTAATAAAGTAATCAATCTCTAATTTTAGTTAATAGTGTGTCTTCAGTGATACGTTCAGTTCTACATTTCATTGTTTCTGTTTCCGTTAATCTTGGTGGTTCTTGTATTTTAATTAAAGTTTCACTCTTTGTTAAAATGACTAGAGAATGATCAGAGAAAATGTTAAAGCTTTCATCAACTTTTATGAATTGTTGAAATATTTTAAAAACTAAGAAATTGAAATTAATAAAACGTTTAAAAGTTGTTGTTATAATTTATTACAATATAAAATTAAACTGCATCTGACATAGCTTATTAAAAACTTATTTTTGTTTTGCACTCCAAATTAAATTCTATTTGAGAATGTGCTCTTTTTTTATTTTAAAACAAGAAACACATCAAAGTATTGTGTAAATATAAATATAATACAAGTAAATTGAGATATTGGGCTGTTATTGTATTTGTTCCAGATATAGTACACATGTTGCATTTTAATACGGAAATTGATGTTTTTCACATGACTAACGCGAACATGTTTGTAGCGATCAGTGCTTCAGGCCAACTTTCCAACACTCTTGTGCACATATTGTTGGCAATTTTGAGTTCGATATCGTTCCTCTAAAGTTGTTGGCTGGTTGACAATAGCCAAAGACTCAACATACCCCCGTAAAATTAAATCGAACGGCGTAAAAACATAAAAAAAAACATTGTCCAATCACACCTCCATCATGAAATTCATACGGTCACGCCTTGTTGATGCAATGGAATCTCATGAAGTACATGTGGGTTTGTTGTTTTCCAATAATGCATGTTTTGACTATCCAGAAAGCAATTAAACCAAGGTTTATCGCTTGAGATTATTTTTGGATATAGTTGAGGATTTTTTTCAAACTTTTGCAGAGTCCAATCTGAGAAGAGACAGCGCTTCAAGTGATCAAGATACTGCAGTTTTTGAGTTAATTTGATCTTGTTAGGGTGTAGGAAAATATCTTTATCCGCAATTCCCCACAATGTGTACGTAGAGATTTTCAACTCCTGTGAACGGAGTAATAAAGAGGATTCAACTGATTTGACTTATTATACTTTGAATTGAAGCATTTACAACTGCAATATTTTCAGGACTTCGACTGTTGCATTGCTTTATTGGCACAGGAACATTCAAAAGTGAATATGTTGACTCGAATTTATCCATTATAGCACGTTCATAATGTCTGGTGACAACATAATTCTTGCCAATGCATTTATAAATTTTTTAAATGTTTTTGTTTCTGTTGAAACAGAGCACTGAACAAGGAATTAATCCGTTGTACTGTTTTTAGTAGAATTTTTAAGTCTTTCAAAGAGAGATGAATATGTGCCTCAGTGATAAAGTGCCTACAGTACCAGCACCTACCACCTCAAAGAATAGTACCTGCAGGCTGATGCGAGCGTAAGTCGGACGTTTACAAAGGAAGTGCTTCGCAATATCGCCATCACATTCACATCAAGCATAGTCAGAATATTGTATCGAATATTTCCATCACATTCCAGTGCTTAAATAAAGTGTAGTGCCCCGTCTTGGTGTCAGTAAGCAGCCTGTAGTCTTATCTTCTGAGAAACACCATGAAGGCCACTGACTTCTTAGACACGTCGGAATGCATTCTGACCAGAAACCCATACAAAACTCAGTGAATTTAGCAAGTCTAATAATACCCTGGCTACAGATGCCAATGCCCCTCCCCCCACCAGTTCTTCACAATAAACGAGTAGTTCGTTGCCATCAGGATTGTTGACATCTCCGCTTGGAGATGGCGCAAATTAATCTAATGAGGAGTGAAACTTAACATTGTCGTCCTTCAAAAAGGTACCTGCGCCGCATTCCATATCGGTTTGTATTTTTTGTATTTTTTCTGCAGCACGGGATCTGATATCATTGCGTCAGATGGCATGTTCATGAGACCAGAGTCAGATTTGATTATTGTTTATTATTATTTCTCATTAAATTAACTACAATAATGCTATTAAATTGATCAAATTTACATAAATATATAGTCTTAGTGAGAAATTATGAAATGAAAACGTTGTACAACGTTGTATCCCAGAATAAAAATAGTCTAGTGTGCGCTAGTCCTTTTACCCCAACTGTCCCTACTGTAAAGCGCCTACGCATGGGTCAATTTCAGACACAATTTTTGTAAATAAGGCACTAAAAACTGGGTTATCATGTTACGATAACGAACACCATTTTCGAAGAAGAGTGGTCCGATAATGCCTTCAGCCCAAAATCCGCACCAAAGAGTTACACATTGTGGATGCATTTGTTTCTCAACAATTATTCGTGGGTTTTCTGAACCCCAAATGCGACAGTTTTGACGATTAACGAAGCCATCAAAATGAAAATGAGCTTCATGATCATTTTGTTCGACTGTAGCTGACAAACCTTCATTATTTTTAAAATACTACCTACTTTTGCTTAACAATGAAAATGCATTGTTCTTTCGTATAGCGCTCTATTTTCACTAACGCCGAAATTGCCAGCTGTCGCAAAATTCAAATTTTGCGTAAATTATGGGACACCCTTTATAAGACAAATAATTCTGTAGCAAAAAAGCAGCAAATAATCGACTTATGTCGAAATGGAGTTTTTCTTTTTTTTTTATCTCTTGTGGTACTTAAATTATAGAACAAAGAAAAATTACATATGTAATTCATTTCATATCCAGTTTGCACACACACTTTTTCCATAAGTTCTATTCTTTTCTGCGATCGCACAGTAAACATTGAAACTACTCTCCTGAAAAATTGCAAAAAGTGACTTAAGCTGTTTTTACTTGTGGCCGCAGAATTACATAAGAAACCTTCAATAGTCCAAAGAAAGAAAAGAGAAGAAAAAAGTTTGTTTGATAAACGTGGAAATGCACGCACTCCACTGGTGGGCTCTTGATTGCAATGAGCTACGCATATCGGTGATTTATGTAAATCTCAAATAATAACATTTGTGGTTATTTTTTCCGTTATAAGAATCATAGAATAATGATTGATACATCAATCTCTTCACCAGAAAATGTACTTTACTTACTTTAGGTGGCGCTACAGTCCGGGGTGGACCTGGGCCTCAGTCAACAAGCTTCTCCAGCCAGCTCCATCCCTGGCTAGCTGCCTCCAGTTTCGCACGCTAAGTTGGCTGAGGTTCTCTTCCACTTGCGTGTGCCACCTGAGTCTTGGCCTTCCTCTACTGCGCTGTCCCTCGGGGCGGATTCGAAGACTTTTCGCACCGGAGCATTGGTGTCCATGCGCTCTACATGAGCTCTACAGCCATCTCAGTCTTTGGATCTTCACTCTTCTGGCTAGGTCCATGTCGCTGTACAGTCCATACAGTTCGTCGTTGTATCTTCTCCTCCACTTAACGTCAATGCGGACGGGACCGAATATCGCCCGAAGAATTTTTCTCTCGAAGCAACCAAGAACACCCTCATCCATTTTTGATAATGTCCATGCCTCTGCGCCATAGAGCATGATCGGGATTATTAGGGTCTTATAAACGGTGACTTTTTTAGTCCGAGAGAGGGCTTTGCTACTCAATTGCCTTCTTAATCTAAAGAAACAGCGGTTGGCAAGAGTTATTCTTCGCTTGATCTCAGCGCTGGTGTCGTTGTCTGTTTTTATAGCAGAGCCTAGGTAGACAAAGTCCTTAACTACCTCAAAGTTATATCTGTCGAGGGTGACGTTCTGCCCCTGTCGTCTGTGTTGGTTGTCCTTTTTGCTTGACAGCATATACTTGGTCTTGCCTCATTGACCGCTAAACCCATTTTCGCCGCTTCCGTCTCAATTCTCGCGAAAGCGCTGCTTTCTCCCAATTATGCCAATATCGTCGGCGTATGCGAGTAGTTGGACGGACTTTTGAAAGATAGTGCCTCTTGCGTTTGCTCGTGAGTTTTGCACTATTCTTTCAAGTACGATGTTGAAAAAATCGCATGACAGCGCATCGCCTTGTCAAAATCCTTTCTGGACATCAAAGGTCTCGGTGAGATCTTTACCGACCTTGATGGAGCAGCGTGCATTCTCCAACGTCATCCTGCACAGACGGATGAGTTTGGCAGGGATGCCAAAACTAGACATTGCTCTATATAGCTCGTGTCTATAGATGCTGTCATACGCGGCCTTAAAATCGATGAATAGTTGGTATCGATCTGAAGCGCATGGGTCTTCTCCAAGATCTGCCGTAGTGTGAATATCTGGTCGATGGTGGATTTTCCTGGCCTGAAGCCACACTGATATGGACCTTTTAGGTTGTTAACGAATGGCTTCAGGCGTTTAGACAATACGGCGGATAAGATCTTATATGCCATGTTAAGGAGACTGATGCCTCTGTAGTTCAGAAGGTCTCCTTTCTTGAGAATCGGACAATTTTAATGTCATAATTAGGGCGGGCCCCGCCCCATTATCAAGGCTTCGCCCATCAATGACATTGTCTAATATAAAGCAAGGGCAGGGTAAATACTGGACTTATCATAAACATTATCAGACCCTTCCCCTCTGATGGTTGCTATGATTTGTCCAGTAACAAGCTGCCGGTCATAGGTCTTGTTGAGTGGTGAGACCACCGGTAGTCCATACCAGGACTTAAAACACGGTACCGTAGGAGTAAGGAGCCCCCCGGACTTCGGTCCGGGCCTAGCTTGTTGAGGTTGGCCCCCTTGTGGGAGCGTCACGGTGGCAGGGTGGCCCTGCAAGGGCTCAATACCCGGAGTGGAGTGGCTATAAGTGCTGGGTACTGAGACCCTAAGATCAGTAAGAGGTTTTAGGTGGGCCTCGACTCATACCAAGGGTGGATTTGTGCCCTCAACGGATTTCCGCATTGGTATTAATTGTTAATGTAGCAAATAAGTGATGGCAAGGCGTACCCTTGCTCCCATGGATGTATGGGCATCCCGTGAGGTTAAGTCTCCATGGTCTGTGTCTCCGTGGTCTATTAAGGGATCTAACATTCCACGTCCATTTCCGAAGCTCATTCTCCTTAAAGCGTTTGCGTGGGTTGTCAACAGTAGATCCGTGCTTGTTGATGCTTCGCAACTTATGTTTTTTTAAAATGGCCGGGCAGTTACCCCGGCGGCAAAACCCCCAACCTGGAGGACCAGTTCTATTTTTAATGCCCCTATGATGAGATGTTACACCGAAGCCAGTAACCCGTTCCGGGATGTGAGCGCTGCCGTTGGCCCTTTTAGGGCTCGTCTGCCACCATCTCTTTTCCAAGACCCTGACTAAGTTCTGGAAATCCTTTCCGGCCTGAGCTCCAAATATGTCGGAGTAGCCCGGATAACGTCTTGTTTTGTTTTTCCGACACTAATCCTGGTTTATGGCGCTGGAAACTCGCCATTTGCCCCCTTCACTTCGCAATCTCTAGTAAGATTCCCATATGGCGCCACGGGGAGGCGTGAAGTAGGGCTTATTAGCAGAGCTGCAAGATGTTCGGCTGCAGAGGCTCATTTAGAGAACCAGCACCTGCCGGAAGATGCTACTTCTACGAGGCCTTATACTAATCGTTGCATCCCCATGTGTGTGTAAAGCATAAAAAAAATCATGTAAACGGCCCAATAACGGACTTAGGATAATAATAACCATCCTATGAAATACCGCAACTCACGACAAATCGATTGATATATATATTGTTGAGGTACCGTTACGTACCTACTCCCTGTTCGCGGACAAACAGAAAAATGTGTTCTCTTGTATAGATGCAGAGAAGAGATAATATGGGCGGAGTGACCCTAACAATGAAATTTACAATATTTTAATACGAAATTACTATATACAAAGTAACATCAGATGAATTAATAAAGAAAAGGGGAAAACAATTTGAAAACAGTGAGAGAAAAGAAACAGAAACATCATAAAACCTAAATATCAGAATTCATGTTACATGTTTAGAAACCATTGTTTTAGATGTCTTTTAAACATAGCAGGTACTGTAAGGGTTTTGGTTGACTGAGGAAGCTTAGTAAAGACCTGGCATGCTGCCACAGTGAACGAATTTCTAAATGCTGTAGAGCGGAAATAGGGAACTGATGCAAGATGCATAGAATTACAACGTAAAATATAATTCTCCAGAATTCTAAAGCTCATATTTCTTGATCTTAAGAAAAATATCATTAATACCTTGAAACAAAATAAGTGCCGAGCGGGTAGAATAATGGAAAACTGAGATGCTTACCACGTTTTCTACATATAATTCTTAGGAAATGCTTTGACAACACGAATATAGGCTCAATTTTGTTGAAATGTGTACCCCCCAGCAACTCATGCCATACTGTAGTTTCGAATCAATTATACCATAATTAATTGTTTTTAAAAGATTAGCAGAGCTAAAACTCCGCAAATAGTAAAAGTTTATAATCGTGCAACGTAAATACTGTTTCAAAGCATTAGAGTGCTTATGAAAGGACATATTAGAGTCGATGATAAGTCCCAAATATTTGAATTCATCAACATTCTCAATTTAAAGCATTTTTGAGTACAGTTGGTGTTTTCATTAAAAGTACACAAAGGAAAGCTGGAGCAACAAGAGCAGCTCGATAACTTGAATCTTTGGCAATCAGGTTCATGATAAAGAAAGTCCACCTCATAACTACTGTAGTGACAAATTGAAAAACATAATTTTGATTTTGGAACTTATCACTTAATCATGTTCTGCAAACCAGTTTCTTAGTAAGTTTAAATCAAAATTTATATCAGAAACAAAATTTTAAATACTGTGCAAAGCATAAGCACAACCCACATTATCTGCAAGTGGAGTGGGAACACCTCTCTAAACTTAACCCCTAAGGTTTCCTTTGTATTGTCGAAGCTTATTACTGTAATACCTGTTACGGTATTTTTAATTTCGAACAAAGTTTTTTGTATTTTGTGGATGAACTACACATTTAAATCTGAGCTTATTCTTCTTGTTAAATTGTTTAATAAGGCAGCTGATAATCCAGGGTGGAGAGGATTTCTATGAAGAAATCATAAGAAGCAAAAGCATTGTTTTCTGAGTACACTCGATCCCATGACTCAAGACAAAGAATTGATTTTAGCCTAGAAAAATTAATTTTCGTTACTGTGTTGTTTAAATTAGGCTCAACCCTGTTTTTGAGTTTAGAAGTATTTACCAATAAGCCAGTCATAAAATGGTCAGTAATTTTTAGATCGAACACACATTTTTCGCAAGAACTCAATGAAATATTGTTAAACCGTGTATAGATGTGGTCCAAACATGTCTAGTTGTGTCGTTAATTAATGATGCCAATCCATGAGAAGCTAGCAGAGATAAATAATTCGAATTGATTTCTTCGATTTTTCATTATCCAAAAGATTTGAAAATTCTTCCAAAAATAAGGAAATATTGTATTTATAAAGACGATACACGCACAACAAAACATAGATGTCGTTTTTGTTCTCATATGACAGCCTTAAAACATCAGCACTCGTGAAATCTAGTTTTGTAGAAACACAAGTTACACCTTCCTTTACAAAACAGCCTACACCCCCTGTTACATAATTATCATTTGTTTTAGGAAAAATATAAAACCCTGTTAGTAATAATCATTCAATTCAAATTTGTATATCCAAATCTCAGAAATGAAAATAAAATCGGGAGTACAAAAGAAAGCGTCTAAATGTGAGGTAAGAGATGAAAAGTTCTCTCCTCTACTCGTACTTTTGGTATTTTGGTAAATGAAAAAGAGTTTATTCAAACAATATGAGTTAGATGTAAAAACTTTTTCACAATTATTGTAAGAAAGATTAATGGTAGTAAAATCATCGCCAATAAAATCCATTTCAAAATTCATTTATAAAAACTAAGACAGATTAATGAAAATTAAGAAATTTATTTGAAGTCATCAATAGACCTTATTGGGGTGGGATTGCTGCGTTCAATGCAGGTTCTAGTGGACTCTGTTATGCGGGTAGGCTCATTAATTAAGCTCTTAAGACCAAAAGAGGCCATAAGTAACAGATAACGCTCAGTATCTTTATCAGATTCATTGAGAATATTAATTTTGATGTCACCAACAACTATTAAGTTCTTGTCTTTACAATAACTCAGGACATCGTTAAATTCAGCAATGAAGGAACATTTAACAATTGCATGTAATCTGTATACACATAACATCTCATAACGTTCATTCAAGAAATTAAAAGACAACTTCTAAATTTTGAAGAAACAATATTATAAGTATTCCTCAAAAGACAAGGCTCACGTATGAACTCACTTTTCTGGTTCACTTTTAAACAGAATTTAACAGTTTGATCGATAGTCTAATTATTAAAAATACATAATTTTCAAAATACCTGTAATCTCATGGGAAGGTATCCATTCAAAAACCTCCCCATATCTCGCGTGGTCTTTGGAAAACACACATTTTATCACAGGTGGATTACCTGTAATACGCTATGCTGGAAGGCTTCTTGTTATAGAGAGCAAGTATATTCGAAGTCGTTGGGGAAACCACATTGAATGTAAGACACATTGACTTATGTCGACAAGTCCGATGAGTATAAAATAAACAACATACAATATTTTGGGTTATCCTTAAAAGGTCGAACGTTAAGAACAAAGAAATAATATTTAATATCATAAAAATTAAAATATTAAAAATAAATATTGTTCTAGGTTTAGCTCAAGGATCTGTTTTTTTTTTTTTCCATGCATTTTTATTTGAATTCATTTGTTAATACTTAAGTGCTAAACAAAAAAACGCTTAAAAACTAGCTTAATTTACTTCAATTCTTCTTATTTTTACTTACTGTCCCTATAAGAGCGCTCTAAGCTAAACATAAAACTTAACTATGTCTTTCGACGTAACCTAACTGTTTTTTTTTATATATATTTTTTTTATTTCATGTACATTATACTTAGAACTAAGAAAATATAAATTGTTTTAGCAAAAGCTTAGTGAAAGGACATTTCGTTTACATAAAACTTAAAACTACTTACAAAATAATACTTAGACTACTTAGATTATCTTAAACTACGATACGTAATTAAATACGTACTTTTTTTTGTTTTTTATGCTACCCATCTCTTTTATTTTTTTTTTTTTAATTTATTTTTTTATTTTTTTATTTTTTTTTTTATTTTTTTTTTCTTTTTAAAAATTATCTTAACACTTCATTAACCTACCTAAACTACGTAAGCCGGCCATGACTTAAAATTTAAGTAAACCGACTTTGCGTCTTATCGACGCTACCTCGAATTAGAAGGAAACGACGAAAGAGCTCCCTCTCTTTCAATAAGCCACCAAAATTCTTGGTGCTGCCGAGCAACGTCTCTCAAATCGCGACTCCCTACCGCCCTACTGAACCGGAGACGCTCCGCACTGCCGTGTGCGACGTCTCTGTCGTAGTTGAGTCGCCTGTCTGCAGCTGTTCGAGCAACGTGGAAGATTAGCGGCACCGCTAATTTGTCCTGGATCAGCCCTTTTTTATCAAAATAGAGGAACGCTTTTGGGGGAATAAAGCCGCTAAAGCGCACACTCTCGTGATATAGATAGTTAGGGTAATAAGCCCCGGAGATCAGATTGTTCGTCGAAGCCATTGCTCTAGCAATGTGCCTTCGAGTCAGCTTAATGACGAAATTGTCCACTTTAATTAGGTTCGCCCTGTTGTACAGGACCTCGATAGGATTATATTTTATGTACTCCGATTCTGGTGTTCTGTACAAGCGAAGACAAGTCCTAAGACAAGCCCTCTCAAACACCCGAATCTTTTCCATTAAGCTTGCTCTCACGTTGAACCACACGGGACATCCAAATACAAGCATAGGCCGGATAAGGGCCATGTAGCAGATTACTTTTACCCTCGCATCGAGTTTCCTGCTATAAAATAGTCTCTTTGTAAGGGCAAATGCACCTTTGGCTCTGGCCAGAGCAACATCTATATGTTTGTTAAAATATAGAATTGATCTAGCCAAATCCCAAGGTATCTGACTACATTTCGACAAGCAAGTGGTTGCCCGCGTTGTCCCTCGATCGAAACTTTCGCCAGTTCTTTCTGGTATCCGCAGAGGCCCCAGACAAAGGTGTCCTAAAAAGAATGGTTTCCGACTTCTGAAAGTTGATCTTCAACTTCCAGTCATCGCAATATCGTTTAATTGTATCGAAGTCACTTTGCAAGAGCATATTAATGACCTCGATTTTTGGACCTGATCTGTACGCTATCAAGTCGTCTGCGTACGCTATGGCATGGTGAAGTGAACTCACAAGATCGCTTGTGTAAATGTTAAAAAGGATCGGTGAATTAACCGCACCTTGTTGCAGACCATTTTTAATGTTAAACGTTCTAGCAGAAGTCGCATCGCCAATCTTCACGATGAACTTTCTACCGGAGAGCATATCAAAGAGAATATACAGCAGTGGTTTACATATGCCCAGCCTGTTCAACTTGAAAAAAAGGCCTTCTAGCCATACGGTGTCAAAAGCCTTCTCCAAGTCAATCAAGCAGGCGCCTGTGCACTGTTTCTTGCTATTGTTCCACTGGATATCGGATACCAGTTTAGACGCGGCATGTGATATATCATGTCCCGCCTTAAAACCGAACTGATTATCTGGAACTATATTTTTGTCCTCAACCCACTTAGTCAGGACTCTATTGATCACTTTTTCGAAAACTTTGCTGATATTCGGAAGGAGACTTATCGACCGAAGATTCGCCGGATTGGACATGTCTTTATCCCTTTTGGGAATGGGATGCACCATCGCTGTTTTCCAATGCATTGGATAATAAGCATTATTCAAAGCATTATTAAACAGGATGGTATAAATGTCCACCACTTCTGGTGGGAGATGTCGAAGCGCAATGTTCGGTACTCCATCTGTTCCCACTGATTTCTTACTTCTTAGTGATACGAAGATAGTTTGGAGCTCTTCCTTCGAAATGAACGGGGGAAGATCCCTTTCGTCGGCGATGGCCATATTTGCCATATTTTCGTCATTGAACTCAGTGAACCCTGAGCTCTCGAATCGCCAGTGCTCTATATCATTTCGAAGGTAGGAATTGTACAAAAGAACCTGATTTTCCAGGTCGTGGTTACAACCAATGACAACATTTGCCTTGTATACTTCCTGGAAAATCGCTCCTATCGTCTCAATCTTCTCCTGCGGATCTTCGACCACGAAGAAGTTGTCGTCGTCTACCGCTTCTCCTGGATCTACGCCTGCAGTTATCAGTATTTGTTCATTGTCTGTTGTTCGAGGGATCTTTAGACATGGAAGATCGTTTTGATCTTTCCTCCGAAATATTTTATTTATTTGCGGAAACATATTCGGGTTGCTAGTGTTTACAGCTCGAATTTTATTGTTCCAATACAAACTTACAGACGCCCTGTACTTTTCTTTTATTAATGTTTGGAGGGTTTTGATCAACGACTTCAGTGTCATGATTTCGGGGTTATGTCTGTCAGTAAACTGTCTATACAAGTTTTTTAGTCTAGATAGTAGTCTGCTTTTGTGTTCGTGCAGTGCGTTAATAGTTGCATTGCGGAATGTGTCTTCGTTTTCGGAATGTTGATACCGAGGTATCGTACTGTCCATTGTTCGTTTTATGGTCTCGTCCATTTGTTTTAGGTACTTGTCAATCTCCTCATTTGACAAATTCCTATTGGACGGCGGGTGTAGCGAGTTCGAGAAGAGTGCTCTCGTCAATGTTCTTGAGAAGTGAGTCCAACGTACCCTTCTGTAGTTGAAAGAATACCTTTGAACAAACTCTTCCAATTCCGCAATTTCGTTTGGAACAGTAATTTCGGTACTAAGACCGCAATGGTCACTGTCATATACGAACGTGCGTAGACAGTTTATAGTATGTTGAGTCGTGCCGGTCAGTTGTATACGTGTGTCGAATAGCAGCAGATCCAGATAGGAGCCGTGCCTGGGAAACGACGGACTATCCGTCGCCTTAAGACCGAGTAGGTACATTACACTGTGCTGACCCCACCAATTAAGTAGCAGGTTCCCTCTAGTGTTTGGAGTATTATTTCCCCAATCTCTATGTTTGGCGTTGAAATCTCCACCGATTATGAAGTAATTCTCCTCGGATTCCAGCCTGAGGAATCGAAAAAGTGTCTCGAGTTCTGAGATAAATAAACTGGATTGAGTAGCTTCAGGTGCATAGACGGAGACCATGTACAACCGTTTTCCACTACGGAGCGGGATGTACACAATGCATGCCTCAAGCACCTGGAACCTAAATCGCAAACTTTTTCTAATGAAGATTGCAACACCACCTCCTTGCGTAGAGTTGGGTCGGTTTCTTCTTAATATTTTATATCTTTTGTGCCTCATTTTGTGTTTTTTGGTTAGCTTAGTTTCGCTAACCAAAAGCACATCAGGGACTTGGTCTTTGAGCAACTTAAACAGTGCGGCTCTTCGTTCGATCCTTATCAAAGAATTTACATTCAAAGCAAGGACCTTTAGGGTTCGCTCCGCCATGTTCGTACACTCAAGGATCTGTATGAGGATCTTTATGCCCAAAACACATGAGCAGAATTTTGTGTCCAGTGAAATTAGAATACACATGTTTTAATTCGCGAAGCTACATTTAAATGCTGCACGCAGCGCTGTTCTGCAACACATCTCTATTTCTAAATTCGCTGCAATCGACAGTGTCACACATAAGTGACACTAGCTTTAAAATGACAGCAACCGATGCGAATGACTTCAAACAGTATCTGCACATCTGTTTCACGGTCAGAGCTGCCAGCAGTACGGGCATTATGTTATCGAAATGCTTAATGTCAGTAAATAGTTAAATATTCTCGTATGCAGCTCTTTGCAGATGATGATCTTCAATACGTTTCGTGTAATGACTTAATTGAATGCATTGCAAAGCTTATGTTATAATTTAAATGAAATAAAATACATAGGAATGTTATAGAATCCAATATGAATATTCACACTGAGCACATCTAAATATTTAAAAAAAAAAAGAAAAACGATAAGATTTTTTACTCCATACAATGGGATAAAACCACGTACCATCTCCTGAAACAGTCAGTTTTACTATATCAACAGATCATTTTAACACCAATTAAAGAATACTCGTACTTTAAGCAGCAGAATGAATGTTATTAATTATCATATCATATGTCGTTTGTTGAAGCGAGGGCGGTAAACCCATGACTCCATAAAATTTCATAGCTCCACGCAAACCAATCCCCAATAAGCGCGTAACAAAAGAGAACCATGTGTTTATATCGTAAGCTGTGTTGATGTACGGGCACGAATGAAAGTCGGTTTGCACGAAGACGAAACTACAATTTTAAAACCGAGTCCTCGAGTGCTTTCTATTGAGAATCGAACATCAATATTACACTTTTTACATTCACATATTCCGATAAGACAAAAAAAACCACAGTCAGAAAATTCAAGATTCGATACCCGATGTTTGGATCTTCTGGTGCGGATTTCTCATGATCAGTCGTTAATTTTCTCTGGAACTCGAGAACCTTTATTTCTGATATCCATTCTCTTTAGAATATTTATTCACAAACGAAAATTCACTGTAACGCACAGTTGCACGAACGACAACCTACCGACAAAACGTGTCTATTTCTGGCAAATAATTACAGTCGTATGATATTTCCGTTATACCTGGAGTCGACAGGCCCAAAAACACAATAGATTCATAAAATAGGTCTAGGGAAGGGTCCGCTCGAAGAGCAGCTTGCCGCTACCTGCTTCTCGGTTCGACGCCGCAAAACTCGTTTCACTCTCTCGGCTGTAACTGGCTTATTTATGGAAATATTGACTTGTCGTTTTCACCAGATATTCTTGAGACCTTAGATTTCAATAAAATGCAAAGCACAAAAATTAATTTGTTCGACCATGCGAGGTGTATATCTCCCCTTAAGTGGTCGAACGTTAAGTACAAAGAAAGAATATTTAATATCAGAAAACAAATAAAAAAAATAAGTGTTGTTCTAGGTCTACCACAAAGATCTGTATTTCGTTATCGAAATGCTACATGTCATTAAATAGTTAAATAATCTCGTATGCAGCTCTTGCAGATCTTCATTAGGTTTTGTGTAATGACTTAAATGAATGCATTGTAAAACTTATGTTATAATTTAAAACAGGTACATAAATAGCATAAATAATATAATAAATAAATAAATAATTTGAGTTTAACTGCTGGCGGAAGCAAATGTATATGTTTTGCAAATAGTTAGTCAGAAACAATTTACTAATGGTTAACGAAATAGTTGAGAATATTAATGAAATAAAATACCTAGGAAGTGTTATAGACTCCAACATTGAGTACTTATATTTTACAAAAAGCTAAGAAAAAAGAATAGCTTTTTGAAGTAATGTAATTGTGATTTAAATAAAAAAAAAACAGTGGTTTTGAGGAAATAAAATATTTAACATACTTCTGAAAAGTACATTCCTTCTGTAAAACACAAAGAGCGCAGTCCTTTTAACCTTATAAGGTTTGACGATGTACTTGAAGAATTGCAACTAAAGAATTGCCTTATTTAGTAATTTACTATTTTCTTAATGTTGTTGAATAGCCTTTTAATGCTAAGTGGCATATACATTTAATTTAATTTTAGAACCCGCCCATTCGCGTAATTAAAAGGGTCAATTTCATTGTTGGTTGTTTGACTTTGTTTAGTTTAAAAGTTTCGAATGCCCGGATGTATTCTGAATCATTTTTAAGTATTTTATCATCAAAATAATTATAAATTTAATAATAAATTCATAAATTTATAAATGTTCTGTAGTCTTCAATATCATTTTAAAAGCCTCTGAATTGTCTTTCGGTTTTTGGTAACATTTTCAATGAATTCAATATTCTTTTGTATTAATGCACTTACATCAAATTGTAGCTTAAAATTAGGTTCGGAAAGTTTATGGAAGTTAAGCTTAAAAACATGTATGTGCTTCGGTAGACTTATTGAGATTACTACTATCTCGTCTAAAAAAATTAAGTAGATTTTACTGATATAGTCTTAAAATATATCTTTCATTTGCAGGCGCATTTTTCAGACTTAAGGGCATCCTTAAAATCCAATAATGAGTGCAGTTTTAAGAACGTCTCTTGATTTGATGATATCATTGCATTTACTATATTAGATTGAAATCGCTTATCACAGTAAGATAAAACTTATAAGATAGTGAAAGCCTTAAAATTAAGCTTACAAATTGTACATAATAAAATAAAAATAAGAATTCAAAGGAAAATGGTTGAACAACAAAAAAATATTTGAAAAAAAAAGCAAAAAAACATAAGAAAAGGTAGCAAGATTCAAATAACAAATATGTGCATTTAATAAAATACCTTTAATAAAGGGGGTGGCCGTGGTGTAGTGATACTAGCCATCGCTTCTCACTCGAACGGTCAAGGTTCGAATCCTACTCATGACAAGTTTTTCATTTGTGTAATTGGAACTCAGTCAGAAAAATCTGCGTGTGAAGGTATAGTTGTAGAGTTTCAAGCACAAAACAACCGTTGAAATTTATAACCTGAATCATTCCGAGTGAAGAAAAACTCTTCGTCCTATTCGGACTCCCACCCCTGAGAGTCAATATCGAAACCAAACACACCTGAGTTTCAAATCATTTCATCACAACAATACTTTCCTTTCTCCTTCAGTTAAAGGGTATCATAAAAACCCCTTGAGGCGCGCGTATAAAATAAAAATAAAAATATTTAAAAAAAAAGAAGAATTTAATCGAAACTAAAAACAGATAATAACTTAGTATCCAACGATTTAAATTTATTGCTAATTGAATATTGTAATTAATTATACTGGCTGGCCAAGAACCTCAAAAGTTAATCCCTAAACTTGTTTGTGTTTCTGAATCCTCTTAGTTCACGGGGCAGGGATTCCATAGGCGAGTGGCATGAACGAAGAATTGCCGCCCCCGATGTCAGGCAAGAATGTGGAGTTTACATTAAGCATACAAAGGCCTTCATAAACCTTGCCAATAGCAGTGTTTATATGGTCAGTCCATATTAGGGAGTCATTAAAAATAAGTCGGAGATTTCTTAAGGGGACGATTTCTTCACCAAGTTTTATCGGTGGAAATGTAGACAGGTTCTATGTTTTCCTGTGAATCACGAGAGCTTCCGATTTTGTCGGATTCAAACATAGAAAGGTACGTTGAGCTCAGAGAAAAATATTGTCCAATTCTTCATTTATCACAGCAACGACTTGATCTAAGACATTGATATTTCCACTCAAAGCCAATTGGACATCATCGGCATACATGTGGATCAGACACCGTTGGACAATTTGTGACAAGTCATTGATGTACATGGAAAAAAGGACATGTTCAAGTATTGATCCTTGAGGAACTCCACTCGATAACCTTAGAAAACTCTAAGTTTTATTGTTGACCACAACACATTGCTGCCTATCTACTGGGTACCAATAAATAAGCTTTGCCGATTCTTTGGATAAATTGTACATAGTCTGACATTTTCGGCAAAGAAGAACATGGTTAACAGTGTCAAACGCTTTTGAAAAGTCTAAGAAAGAGAGTTAGAGAGAATTAAGAGAATTAGAAAAAGTAACATATTTTTTGTCCAACGACTTCCTTATGTCATCGACTATTGACAATTGCGGTGTTTGGGACTATAACCTGACTGAAAACTGCTTAGTAGCTTATTTATAGACAAATATGCTTCCATTTGCTTAAAAAAAACGGGAGAATCGCTATGGGTCTATAATCGGGATAGGGATTGGGATAACTTTTGCCCTTTTCCATTCACGTGGATAATCGGTAGCTGTTATTATGTTGTTGAAAATGTGGTTAATGGAAGGAAGAATGTAAGGAAGGAGAAGTCTTACGAATCGGGAATCAACACCGTCGATGCCGGTTGCTGTCGACTTTATTGATATTGGGATGGTTTTGTGACAAATTTAGCGTTTAAGAGTTTACAGTCAATGTTATCGGCTATTTTTGGAATCTCTTTTCCATCTCCAAGTTCCTTAACAGCTTTCCATTTATTTTTTGACGAACTATTTTGGTTTAACCTATTCTTATAGTTAAGCGTCTTTGCTACCTTATGTATAGCACCACCTTCTTCCGCAAACGGCTATATACCGGTTCAACTCTATATCGTCTCCAAAGACTATAGGTTGTATTGCGTTGCAGTATCAGCGTCTTAATTTCGCTACTGAGCCAGTGTGGCGACGTTGTACGGATAATTTTTGTTTTTAGTGGGAAATGTTTATAAAAAAGGTATCTGATCTGCTCTTGAAAAAACACAACTTTATCGTTAGCAGCCTGCATGCACCTCAGACTGTTCCAATCAGTACACTGAATGTCATACAGCAACTCACTAGTTCGCGTTCTTAAAGTCTCGAAACTAGGATATGATCTCTTTTGTCCTGTTTTTAAAATTTAAGGTTAAATAAATGAGATCATGTCTCGAGAAACCAGAAGCTTGTACCTCTTATAGTCAGTAGGATTATACTAACATCAGTAACAACAAATTTATCAACCATAGTACCTGATTTACCTTGGAAATGATCAGGACTTTTTATATTTACAGGGAATAAGTTCAGTGCTTTAAAGTTATTTAGCAAATGCAGTTAAGGTCACCGCAAAGAACAACATGGGAGCTACTATAGGAAAATTGCTCTCGAATGGTTACTAACAGCATATAGTCTACAGATTGGTTTGCCATGTTAGCAGTACCTAATAGAAATCTTTGACTCTCACATATAATTTTGACGAAGCAATAGTCTAGCCCCGTGTCCTGCATAGAATTACAAACAAGTGTACACTGCAACCCTTCGTGCACGTAAATAGCAGATCATCCACGTACTCGACCTTGTCGATCGCCACGAAAAACAATAAAACCAGACACTTCATACAATTTGTTTTCGACGTCCGAATGAAACCAAGTCTTAGACACACAAACAACATCAACCTGAGATCCTAAAAATAGATATTTGAACTCCTCTAGTTTCAATTCATTGTGTAAACTTTGTGCATTCAGATGACAGATTTTTAACCCATTCTTCTGTGCACAGAGCACACGGATCATACTATGCAAGTTTTCGTTCCTACCCACACCCATGACACTCCCATTAGTGTTATCTATTTTGCTGTTCATTAATCAAAAAAAAGAGTCAGAAACAGCAAGTCAAAAAAAAAAATTAGAGAAATTCCTAAGCCAGAAAGTATTTACAAATGTTATTTGAATACCTGACTTGAGAGTTGAATATAAAAATAATAAATGAAAAAGAAAGAAAAACATAAAACTAAAAAGAATACAAAATAGCTACATACCTATAGATGTGTTGTTATTAAGTTGTCTGAACTTAATAATGAACTTAATCAGAGCTTTCGATAAGAAAGCTTTTTGAATTTCCCGACTTTTTCACATAGACAGACCCACGCTTTGTGTGTACCGTAAACAGCTGATTTTTTCGCCGGAGTTCGATAGCACTGTTTAAGAGAAAGCGAGTACGTTTAGTTAAGCTTTCATTGAGCTAGCAGCAAGCATCGGATTCTATACCAACACCGTTAAGACATAATTGTGATGCATTTTGTTTTCGATAAAATGCAGCAGAGGCAAGCACAGAATTCCTTTCTTGCGGGCTGCCGAATTTTAGCACGATTGGAGATGGTGTGGTATCATTGTTGTGTAGATTCTTTGTTTGCGCGCGGAAAGCAGTAACTGAAGCAGGGGGCTTGCAATTAATTGTGTGACAGAGTTGGTTGAATAGGCCTTTTAGACTTTCGTTTGGCAGTGTGGGTACTCAAAGAGCGCAGCATCACGAGCTGTTTCATTTCTCTCTAACGCGTTTATTCATTTCTGCATGGCTGCACTCTCGTCATTTTGCATTTTTACAGCTGTTTTGGTGTCTTATTCAACTCTAATTAATTTCCTCAACCCGTTGAAGAAATTCACTCAGTATTTTGGAAATATATAGGGAGGAAGATAATGACCCTTCGTTTTGGAATTGGAAAACGTCGAATTTTGCTAAGACTTATTTCGTAAAATACCGGACTCTTCCCAACTTGTTAAATTTCTTGCATATTTCTACAAACTAAGCAGATTTTAAGTTCCAAATACTACCTATACATGTCGGAAGAACACACAAGCTGTGTTTAAATTAATAAAAATTAATAAAAAAAATTCATATTTAATTATTATTCAGATTATAAGAAAACATATTAAATAGCTTAGAATATATGCTTCGGGTGGCGGAAAAGATGAATTGGGGTGTTTTTGAGCGCTTGTTGTTGAATAGGCAGAACACAAATTTCCGTTCTTGGACAATAATATTCTCCTGTCAAAGCTCTGATGATTAAGGTGCGCAATTACTGATCTGCACCAGGTTTTACTTTGATTGCTCGGTACTATTTGCCATTTAAAAGGTAATATCCCTCCTTACAAATTACAATATCGCCGACATTACAATATTAATTCGTTGTAACCGAGACAGATACTCTTGTGACCCTGTATCCCAAAATTCTTGGTAAATTCTCTGGCTGAGGGTTATTTATGTACATCTTTCCCTTTTAATACCTCATATTTTTTTCTTTTACTAGCTTAAGTAGTGTCGAGTGGTGTTGAGTGGAAAATTGCAATTTATAAGGCAGAATAAAAGGATCATGTTGAGCAAAGGGCACGCACTAATCCGTTTGAGTCTAAAAACCGTGCTAGCGACTGGCATTTGCTCTTGGAATCTTCTTTGGTTGCACTTCGGGACTCGATCTGCTGAACTCTCTACAGAAGCCCTATGGGAGGTTTTCGAATTTCTAGTCAACAAAAAAACCTGTTTCAGCTATTCCAAGCAAGTGTTCCAACGAAGAATAATTTTCGCAAAATTTGTTGCTCATGATTGGATCACTTATTGCACGAGTAGTTGCGTAATATTCTCATTTATACCATCGTATGAATCATAGTTTAATTCTGTTGGTATACTTCTTATGATTCTACCCCTTTTAGTGTTATATTATTTATCGTTTCTAATTTTATACTAACTGTTTCGAAAACTTTGGATATACTATATTCTACTCTGCTTGAGTTAATTGTGCTCCCTTTAAAGGCCTATCTATGATTTATATGTATTTTTTTTTATCTATGATTAGTTTTATAAAAAAACAGTTCTATGTTCTCGACCTAATCTAAGTACATTCTTCTGTTGCTTGTTTTATCCTCTATCCTGTCTTAAGCAGTTGCTGTCATTGCGAGATGTGTTTCTATTACTTTGATACCTATTTAGAATATTGTGGTCATGTGCAACAAAACTCTATAAACATATAGTTTTTCCTTGATTTCGTATAAATTGTATAAGTATATTAGTTCTTTTTATAAGTTCTTGCGAATATTTGTTTCGTTAAAAGTGTATTAATTTACTTGCTGATCAGTGATCACTTTCTAAAGTTGGAAACGTGTTTACCTCTTGAATTTCTCATTTTATGTTGAAATTTTGGACTGACATTAAACTTATTTTTTTAGCACCCATCTTAATTTTTTCATTTAATTTCCTTTGAAGTACACATTTTGTTTCATATTAAATTTAATTACATTCATGTACAGTGGCTCCCACGACTAATCGGACACAGAGAAGAAAAATGGTTACCATGAAATTTCTCAAAATGTTTTTTGGCAGATTTTATTTATATTTAATTACATAGGAATACCCGAACTCATTTTATGTTATAAAAATCTTATTTTAAATCAAAAAATAAAAAAAAAATTGAGCAAAACCAAAATAAAATTCAACCTCTCACGTATAATCGGACACTGTAAAATCGATGCTGTAATTTGCTAAATAACGGTACTTTTCCCTTCCAAAATGGAAAGTTTTAGTGATTGCAATATCCTTAAACATATTCAGTTACTTAATGGTTAGTTAATTGCAAAGACGCATCGAAATAGCACAACAATCATCCGTGGAAATACGAAGATTAGTTTTGTCGCATGGCCAGGATGGCAAATCAGTTCGTGAAATAGCCAAAATTGTGAAACGGAGCCATTCTACATTATTTAACGCTACAAAAATGAAAATCGGATCCATAATGTTAGCAGAAAAGGGCAAGGAAAAAAGCTGGAGAAGGATGATGAGAAGCTACTTGTCCGGCAAATTAACGAGAATCTTTTCTTATCCGCGGAATCTCTAAAGGTTTTTTTTGAAAGAGACGAGGAATAAGGAAGTTAGCAACGAAACAATCCGGAGGGTACTTCGAAAACACGATTTGAATGGAGGTGTAGCTAGAGAGAAGCCATACATTAGTGAGAAAAATAGAAAAGAAAAGCTGAAATTTGCTAATGAACATCTTACGAAGGATATGTCGTTCTGGAATAAGGTAAAATTGAAAGTATTTGCATTATTAGTGAACTATTAGATTAAACTTAAAATCTTCAGACGTACCAGTGTATGTATGGAGAAAAGCAAATGAACAATTCTCTCACAATCCTACCCGAGCTACTGTTAAGCATGGTGGTGGGTCGGACATGGTATAAAGATGTATTTCGACTGCTGGTGTTGGTAATTTGCGTTTTGTAGAAGGTAAACAGGGACCGTAATTGTTATGACTTTTATTAAAAAAGTCAACAAAGAATCGTTATTTTTTGACTTAAATTTTTAAGATCAAAATATACAGGTAAAATCTGACTTATTTTTTCGGTCAAAAATAAAAATTAAAATTTGACTTTAATTTTTTCAGTCAAAAATAATTTCATTCAAATTTGTTCGATTAAAAATAAACGGTAAAACTTTGATAGTTATGTTTTCTATTTGTTATTTTAACAATATTATTTTTTGAAACAATCACTGAAAAAAACATGTTTCAAATGAAAAAATAAAGAAAGACAACAAGATAGATTCTTGATAGCCTCCAGAATTAAAAAAATAATTTTTGCAATTTTCCATGTTCTGTAAATATAAGATATGTGTAAGATAAATTTGTTTTCTATCATGTTCACGTTAAGTAACTTTAATATTTAATTTATTCAATTTAACCATTAATATTGCTGCTAAATTTTGTTCAGACAAATTGTAACGCAAGTCGCTGAGGACGAGCTGTAGTGCAGAAAACGCGCGTTCTACACTGACTTGTGTCGCTGGCACTTGATGGTTAATATGTGCCAGATCTGTTAGTCGCAGATATAGGATTTTTTTACCATCCCAATATTCCATAAAGTCCCCATCAATGTCAATGCGCTTCTCCTTATAAGAGTCGATTTCAATAAAAGCTTTTAATCGTAATTAATTTGATAGATTATATTTAACTAGAAAAACATTAAACAAAACAAGACTGTACATACATTCTTTTGGTCAAGGCTGTATAAGAACAATTATTAAGTACAAGTGGTCTTAAACTTTTGGCCAGCAATGTATTTAACAGTCAATGTAATGATTTGGTAATTTTTTTTAAGAAGAAATAAAAGTCGATTTTTAACTTTTATTTTTAATCATTACCGTCTAAAACAGAAATTTAAAAAATTGTTTGCTTATGGTGCAAAAAACGAATATTTTCCAAATTCACAAGAATATATTTTTACTTGTTTTTATATTTTTCTAAACTTTGGTAATCAACTAAGTAAATGTTTATTTAATGTCTTTTTAGGGGAGTATATTCGTCTACATTTGGATGACTTGTTTCAGGACATTTTACCAGTGGCTGAGAATAACTATACTGTGAGTTAATACTTAAATAAAGTAAATAAATTGTACATTTTAATAGAATTGTGATAAAATATTTCACTTAAGAAGAGAGCATGTCTAAAGAATCACTTTACGAACAAGAAATAAGTAATACTCAATTGGTTGTTAGATCCAGTTTGTTTTGGTTTAAAATTTAAGTAACTTTTATTTTAAATAAAAATGTAGTGACGTTTTTAAATTGGTGAGATCTGAAATTTATTTTATAAATATCAAAACATTAAAGCAATAAAACTTCTGGGGAACGTTGCGCGGTTTTGTTGAAAGTGAACATCATCCATATCCGTAACTTCAAGTTAATCATGTTTCGATAGTGCAATCCATTAACGGTAAGAGACATGCCAGCTAAATTTTAGAAAAAAAAAAGTATTCTAGTACCTATATATACCTGTCCAAAAACCGAAACAAACGTTGACATAATGTGAACAAAGGGGCTGCTGAATAATATTTCTTGAATTATTTACACCACAAATTTGGCAGTCCTATCTATTAACAAATCTATGAAGATAGACATATGTCCCTTCATCTTCCATGTATGTTTGCGGCGAAAGCACACGTCAGTTTATTGTGGTTTTCTTGTTTTGATATGGGCGGAGCTTTCATATGTACTAACCGCCATCTTAACATTTGTCACATTGAAATGGATATCGTTTGATTTTAGATAGTCATTTTCTTTTTTGGAAATATTTATACAAGCATAGTTAGAAAGTGTTTTTAGTTATTGCACTGTATTTTACAAGGTGGGCCATAATGTATGAGATTATTGAATAGTGACATAGTGACTTTAAAAATGAGGTCCAATGTTAATTCAGTTTCAACGTTTGTGAAGCAAATACAATAAACATTCATTGGAATAAGCAATGGAATGCTATAAACTTAAATACTACGGAATAATCGTCACGACACTGCTATCAGACACGGTCCAGATGGTATTCCTGCCATATTTCTTTAAAAAAATGTTCCTCCTCACTTTCCCTTCCTCTTTCAATTCTCTGTCGTTCATCCCTTTCACGACGAGAATTTCCTCATATTTGGAAAACCTCTTCATTACTCCGATTCACAAAAGAGAATTAATCAATGATATAACCAACTATCGACCCATCCGTAAACTCTCCCATATACCAAAACTCTTCGAAAGTATCTTGTATGAAGCTCCAAGGTTCCAATGCAAATTACTCATCTCTTACATACTCTTACCTGGAAAACCGTTTTTGCAGTGTTCGTTTTAGGTCAGCCCACTCGGCTCCATTTGTGGTCACCTCTGGAGTTCCACAAGGCAGCCATCTAGGTCCTCTTCTTTTATAATAACCAAAAACGAACGATAGAATCATCATACAATCGTCTTTCTCCCTGTACGCCAACTACACCAAATTTTTCAAAACCATTTTCTCACCCCATGACTCCTTCTTCCTTCAACAAGACCTTGATAGTTTTTTCGATCTCCAAATGCCTATACATCACCCTTTTACACCAATCTCCTTGGTATTTTTGATTAATCCATATTAACTTACGTGCTAGACAAAAATGCTTAAATCTAATTCCACAATATCTTTTTTTTGTTCTTAATTTAACTTACTGGCTCTTAACGTGCACGCTAAGATCAATAGTAAATCTAAAACTATTGCCTTTCGGCCTAAGATCTATTCTACGATTAACTTTTATTATATATAAATTTCTAAGGAAACTTTGAAGGAAAAAAAACTTAGAACCGTTATCACACTTTTTCTTTTTATTTAAAACTTTACACTGCCTATGCTACTTAACCTAACTTAATTATAATCAGTATGGCGAGCGCTCATTGCCTCTTGCCCTAAGCGGTCACCATCCCAATAACGAATTCGTGTGCCTTGGGTTTGTCAACATCGTGCAAACGCACGGCTGAGACTTAACCGATACCGTGAAGCATTAGTTACTTCGTAGAAGTGCTGCCCTACGTCAACCAGATCGGGCCTTCCGCGAAAATACCCTAACTAACCCAAATCTATCTTAAAACTAGGAGAAGTATATTAATATTGTAACGCACCGACCTAGGAGAGCGTCTCAATGCTCTCCTCTTCTCTAAGACAGCAAAAATCGGCGTGCTGTTTCTCAGTATCAGTCCGTTTTCTGTCCGCAATTGCGCCTGATCAGAGTGTATTCTCTTGGTACATAAAATGGGAATATAAGCCCCAATGATCAGATTATTGTCCCTGTTCATCGCTCTTGCAACGTGCCTTCAAATCACCTAAATCTGGAAATTTTTAATCCTGTTCAGTCGAGCCCCATCGTAAAGGGCCTTGTTGGGATGATTTTTTATGAACCCAGATTCTGGATTTCTGCTTTTATTAACGCACAATAAAATGACATCACAAACTAATATTTAAATTAACAAAGGATAACTATACTCGTATATTTTCTTTAAATATTGACCCTCACTCAACCGACTGCAGTAAAAGGATGAATCTGTCATGCAGATTCGATCTTTTCATCCCGTTTCTTTTGAATGCAATAATATTCACTTTTTTGAGTGTGTTTCTTAATGCATTGCATTACTACTTACACTACCATACTTTCAAACACCCGAAATGTCTCCATATAATACGGCTCTACGTTGAAGCACTCGGGACAACGATTGTGATGATTGCCCTGATTAAGGCCACGTAGAAAATAACCTTCACTCTCGAGTCAAGTTGACTGCTGTGAAACAGTTTTCTTGTCAGGGCTTAGCTCTATTGGCTCCAGCCAAACAAGTATTTACATGTTTGTCAAAATATAGATACTGATCGAGGCAGCTGGTGGTGTCAAATAACGGCCAGATTTCACCAGTGGTTGCTGATATCCCAAGAAGCTTGTATCAAGAGGGTTCTTAACCCAATTGCTTCCGACTTTTGAAAATTGATTTTTAATTTCGAATCATCGCAATACGCTCATAGTCACGCAATAAGTCACTCTGCGGCAGAGTATTGATGTAGGATTTTGGGACCTGATCTGTACGCCACTAAATCATCTGCGTATGCTATATCGTCATTGAGGGAACCTACTAGATCACTCGTATATATGTTAAACAGAATCGGAGAAATAACCGCTCCTTGTTGTAAGTGGTTTTTAATGTAAAATATTTTTCTTGAAATTACGTTGCCACATTTGACAACGAACTTTTTTCCTATAAGCGAGTTCTAAATTGCATAAACAAGGGATTTTGGCATACCCAATCTTCGTCGGAGATCAGTTTCGACGCGGTATTTATAGTGTCATGCCCCGCCCTTAAACCAAAAAGATTGTCCGGAATTATATTGTTATCTTCCACCCACTTTTTCGGGATAGAGTGTACCACTGCTATTTTCCAATGTATTGAATAGTACGCGTTGTTCAGCGCATTGTTAAATAACGGAGTTAAAATATCCACTGCAGGGTAGGGATCTTAATACGATGTTTGGGATTCTGTCTATTCCGGAAGATTTTTTGTTTTTCAGTGAGTCCAAGATGCACAAGAGCTAATCTTTTTGTACGAACAAATAAGCTTCAGCTTGTTTATCGGCGACGATGATATTTACCGTCCTAACTTCATTGAAAACGGTAAAATCGTTATTCTCAGATCGCCAATTTTAAAGTTCATTGCACAGATGGTTTTTTAGTTTTCAACTAACTTACAAGTTAACAGAAAAATTGCTTAATTATTAGCCTAAAATAACTTAATTAACTTATTCTTAGTCGTTCCGAAAGGGTGCTCTAAGTTAAACTATATTTTTATTCTATGTCTTTCGAAGTCTTATTTATCATTTTCAATAATAATTATTATTTATTAACACCTAAACTAAGAAAGTATTAAGTCATAAAAAGAAATGTTGTGAATTAAGATTTTTTTTTTTATTTGTACAAAACTTATGCTTTATAAAATTGTATGCTTTTAAGCTACTAAGCCTAAATACACAATCTAACCTAGCCTTATTGTTAGCAAACTTCAAGTTGCTAACCTGATCATTAGCTAACCCAAGGTTGCTAACCTTAAATACTTAAAACTACCCCAACCTAAGTCGTCCATTTGCTAAACGTGTCAAGGAAAATATGGCCCACTTTTCCTTCTGACTAGGCTAACCCCGACTTGAAGGACACGAAGAAGGAATTGGATCTTCTTCCCTCAACCACCAAATATTTTTGTGCTGCAGATCAGCATCTTTCTTATCATGGTTCAATACCGCCCTACTTAACCTGAGACGTTCAATACAGCCGTTTGCGACATCTCTGTTGTAGTTGAGTCGCCCCTCACCCACTGCACCAGCCTATCCTGGATAATCGCCTTCATGTCAAAATAGAAGAACGCTTCAGGTTGTTGGACGATGTCATTGCTCTTGCAATGTGACCTCGAGTCAACTTAATAGCGAAGTTCTCCATATTTCAAATATCAATTACCATGAAATTAAAACAACTGACGAAAAACCAGTTTGCGTCAAAACTTATCGATTTCCTAAGCAGGAAATTCAGAACCAAATAAAAGAAATGCTGAATAATGGAGTAACTAGGCCGAGTAGTTCCCCGTGGTCTTCACCAGTCTGGATAATACCCAAAAACTTCAACTCCCAAGGTGTGAAAAAATGGCGTTTAGTCTTTCTTTTAGACTTTCGAAAGCCGAACGAAAATATCGTTGATAACCGGTACCCGCTACCAAATATCAATGATATCCTAGATAAATAAGGAATGTGCCAATATCTTACAGCTCTTGACCTCGCGTCAGGCTTTCACCAAACAGAAGTAGATGCACGAGATGTTAAGAAAACGGCGTTCACAGTCGATAATTCGAATGCCATTTGACTTAAAAAAATGCGCCTGCAATGTTTCAACGTGTAATGGACAATGTTCTTCATGAACTAATCGATAAAATATATTTAGTTTAAATGGACGATATAATCGTATTCTCACAATCACTAGATGAAAACATATCAACCACCGAAATCAAGTATTCCAAGCTTTTCCGAAAGCCAATCTTAAAATTCAATTAGAAAAAAGTAATTTCTTGAAACAAGAAGTAGAATTTTTGGGAAATATTGTTCGTAAAGATGGCATTAAGCCAAATCCTTAGAACATAGAAGTGGTCAAAAATTACGCAATACCCAAAACTCAAAAACAAATCAATCAATGTCTAGGACTACTAGGATATTTATCGCCCGCGCTGTGGGCAATCATTCTAAGGGTACTAATAACCCCCTGAGCGTGCGCTAATTATAAAAAAAAAATACCCAGATTTTTCGAAACCCTTTATACTTACTCACAGATGCGTCAAGATTCGCAATCGCTGCAGTACTTTCCTACGTTCAGAACGGATAAGAACATCCAATTTGCTACGCAAGTAGAACTCTAAATGTCTAAATGTAATCATACGGATCACAAACCTCTAAAATGGCTTATGAATATTACAGAACCGAACAGTAAATTAATAAGATGGAAACTCCAAATGGAAGAATACAATTTTGAAATAGAGTACAAACAAGGTAAAAAGAATTCAAGTGCTGAGCAGCTACTGTACATAGCGCAGAGGAACACGACCAAGGATATATTCCCATATCGAAATCACCAAATAGTTTCATGTACTCTCCCAAGTGGAGCAAACCAAATTAAAACTAAAAAAATGTTCAATAAAACAAGGAAAATAATAAAATTCAAAAACTTCACTGAAAACCACATTATACAAATAATAAAAAATCATTTCAATCCAAAATCAACAAGTACAAAACTCCATAATATGTATCAAGTCATACATTCAAGTTTAAATGAATTAGAGCATATGCAACATATTTTCCAAATTCAATACGATATTCAGCTGTAAAAGGAACAGATACGCAAAATCAAATATTACTTTGCAGATAATGTCTTTTAAACAGAGACCTACTCGTATGTACTTACTAATGAAGAAATTCAACGTTATATTATTTCATATAAAGAATTAATTAATATAAAAAGCTCTACAATTCAACATAACAACAAAATAATTTTATAATAATGATTCCAAATTATGATACTAACACATATTACAAAACATTCATTGAACCTATCCCACATTTAAAATAAATTAGAAATCGACAGTACCTATAAAATTTTAATCTTAAGTAAAAATAATGCGATTTACGAATAATGTTAAGAGTTAAAATTATTATCACTGCATTGCACAAATATCAAGGCAAAAACCAATGCGTAACTTTATATCAAATGAAAAGCTTGAAATTAAGCAACTAAGAAACAATATTATTATAACCAAAAATATACCAAAAACATTTATAAAACATAATTGTAATTCATATGATTTAAGAATCGAAGGAAATAACTTAATGAATTTTGAAAATTGTAAATTAAGCATAAGTGGACTTGACTGTGAAAATGTATTAACAAGCGAAAATTTCGCTATCCCCAATTTCAACAACATTAAAGTTAAAAACATTTCTTTAAACATATCACTACCAGGAATTCGCTTCAATAACATTAAAACACAGATATAATAAAGTAATCAAAACGAGAAATTTCGTGACTGAAGGCATAACTTCAGCAAAATAATTTTACTTATAATCGGAAATTTGAAATTTATTTCGATAATAATGAAAGTAAGAAAAAGGGGAAACTCCCATAATGCAAAAGTTAACATTCAGTTACAACCTCTGGATTCTACGGAGCAGAATCTTAAGAAAGGGGGAATTACGGCAGCGACATACGTCACGCCGAGCACACACACACCTACGCATAACATTTTGAGTGTTGCACCATGGACAGGCACACCCACGCATAACACATTAAGTGGCTACAGTAAACGTAAGTCACAATATTAAGAGATGATGAGTCATCATCCCTTTGACATTTTTTCGAGGCCATCGATATTGACTCGGCCTTTGTTCACATAAGTGTGCATTTTCAGATAGTATCATCTTCTTTGTTCACTAAACTCATGCTATCATTTGGATGCGCATATCCTTTTCTGTTAATCAGCAAAATATCCAAATAGATAATATTCCAAAAGTGCATCTATTCACAAATAGATAAACAATTAGATCATATTGCAAGATGATATATATTGCAGTATGAATTTCACCACGATCTTGGTATAAATACCGGTACTCAAGATCGATTAAACGTAGATCAACGTAGATCAAACGGTGTTCAAGTAGTTCACACGCAAGTTTTGTTGAATCTTCCATCTAGCTTCTCCTCCACCAGCGGTGAGCGGTCAGCTAGATAAAGTCGAATCCGTTTCTTTTATAATCACAAATTTGTAAATAAATTTTAAAGTGATTAAAATTATCAAATAAAGTGGTGTTAAAACAAAATTAAGTGTTTTCTTTTTGCCCAGTGATTCGGGCAAAATCATCTTTTTATTTATTACGCACCCTCGGCACGTAATTATATAACTATATAATTATACTGTAAGGAACGTCGAAAGATACGTAATTTATGAATTATGTTTAGAGTGTCCGAATGAGGCCTGTAAGCTAGAATAATAATAATAATGTTAAGTAAATTATAAGAATTAATGAGTTTAGAAATAAAAATGCATGCAGCATTCGTCAATTAAAGCTAGTGAATGCTAGTTGTGTGTCTTTTGACAGTTACTTACCGAAGTTTCAGTCGCAGTCTTTAGTTGACAGTCATTTGAGTGAGTTGATGTGAGTGTTTTTTGTGAAAATAAACAAAACTGAGTATCGAGCTGTTATTAAATTCTTGTTTTTGAAAGGCAATACGTCTACGCAAATCAGAGTTGGACTTTGTGTATGGGGACTCTGCACCATCATTTACCACAGTGAAATTTTGGGCAGCTGAATTTAAACGTGGCCGTAAGAGCTTGGGAGATGATGAACGTTTGGGACGTCCAAAAACTGCAACCACTGACGATAACATTGCTAAAGTTCACCAAATAGTGTTAGACGACCGACGAATTAAAGTGAGAGAGATAGTAAAGGTTATGAAAATGTCCAGAGAACGTGTTTGTTACATATTAAATCATAAATATAAATATAAATCAAGATTTAGGCATGAGAAAGCTGTCCGCGCGTTGGGTGCCGCGTTTGCTTACGTTAGACGAAAAACGTGTTCGAATGAACATTTCCAACGCTCTGTTGGCGCAGTTTAGGCGCAATCAATCCGAGTATTGGCGCCGATTTATTACTGTAGATGAAACTTGGATACACCATCATACGCCCGAAATAAAAATTCAGTCAAAACGGTGGACTGCAAAGGACGAGCTGGCTCCAAAAAAAGCAAAAACTGTTTTTTTCCACTGGGAAAGTGATGGTGACTGTTTTTTGGGAAAATAAAGGAGTTATGTTAATCAATTATCTTCAAAATTAAAAATTATTACATGAGCATACTACGCATCATTACTTGCCAAGCCCCAGATCTAGCCCCAAGCGACTTTTTTTTGTTCCCTCATCTAAAAACTGCGCTCGTCAAATGAGCAGTTTTTTTTAGTTAGTTTTAAACGCATTTTATTTTCTTAATCATTAATTCTTACATACTAACAAAAAATGCTTAAATGCTAGCTTACAATTACTAAACAATCTTATACTAACTTACTGGCCCTACACAGGCACTCTAAGCTACTCTAAATTTGTAATACTATGTCTTTCGACTAGAAATTTTTATTTTTTATAAAAACTTAATATCTAACTTAAAATAAACCTTAGTCTAGCTAACCTACATACACAATACACACATATAAACAGATAAATAGACATTATACACAATAATATACATATAGTAGTATATAACTTTGTATATACTAATATATATATATATTTCTTAAATGCTAACCTAAACCTATGTAAGCTGGCCATCGCTATTTACAGAGCAAATAGATTGGTCAGCTCTGCCTCATTAGTGAGGCTGGTCCGTAATTGACGGAAACGACGACAAAACATCTTCCCCATCATTCAACCACCAGAAATGCTGGTGCTGCCGAACGACATCCCTCTTATCGCGATTCCCCACCGCCCTACTGAACCTGAGACGATCCACCCTGCCGTGTGCGACGTCTCTGTTGTAGTTGAGTCGCCTGTCCCCAGCTGTCCGAGCGACATGGAAGATTAACGGGATCGCTGACCTATCCTGGATCTGATCAAAGTAGAGGAATGCTTCCGGTGGAACGAAGCCGTTAGAGCGCACAGTCTCATGATAAATGTAATTGGGGTAGTAAGCCCCGGATATCAGGTTATTCGTCGAGGCCATTGCTCTTGCAATGTGCCTTCGAGTCAGCTTAATTACGAAGTTGTCCACTCGTATTAGGTTCGCCCTGTTGTAAAGGACCTCATTAGGATAAAAAAATTTGTACTCCGACTCTGGTGTTCTGTACAAGCGAAGACAAGCCCTAAGGCAAGCCCTCTCAAACACGCGAATCTTTTCCATTAAGCTTGCTCGTACATTGAACCACACGGGACACCCAAATACCAGCATGGGCCTGATAAGGGCCATGTAGCAGATTATCTTTACCCTCGCATCGAGTTGGCTGCTATAAAACAGTCTCTTTGTGAGGGCAAAAGCGCCTTTAGCTCTGGATAGAGCAGCATCTACATTTTTGTTAAAATACAGAAACTGATCCAGCCAAATCGCAAGGTATCTGACTACATTTCGACAGGCAAGAGGCTGTACATGTTGTCCAATGATCGAGAACTTTCGCCAATTTTTTCTGGTGTCCCTAGAGGCTCCAGACAACGGCGTCCTAAAAAGAATGGTTTCCGACTTCTGAAAGTTGATTTTCAACTTCCAGTCATCGCAAAATCGTCTTATCTTATCGAAGTCACGCTGTAAGAGAGTATTAATGACCTCGATTTTTGGACCTGTTCTGTACGCTATCAAGTCATCTGCGTACGCAATAGTATGGGGAAGTGAACCTATCAAGTCGCTTGTATAAATGTTGAATAGGATCGGCGAATTGACCGCGCCTTGCTGAAGACCATTTTTAATTTGAAATATTCCAACAGAAGTCACATCACCATATTTCACGATGAACTGTCTGTTGGTTAGCATATTATAAAGAATGTTCAAGAGAGGTTTACTGATCCCCAAACTAGCCAGGTTGTAGAAAAGACCTTCTAACCATACAGTGTCAAAAGCCTTCTCCAAGTCAACTAGGCAGGCACCAGTACACTGTTTTTTGGCTTTATTCCATTGGATATCGGACACCAGTTTAGACGCGGCATGTGAGATAGCATGTCCTGCCTTAAAACCGAATTGATTATCCGGAACTATATGTTTGTCCTCAACCCACCTAGTCAGAGCTCTATTGATTACTTTTTCGAACACCTTACTGATATTCGGAAGGAGACTTATCGACCGAAGATTCGCCGGATTGGATACATCCTTTCCCTTTTTGGGGATAGGTTGAACCACCCCCGTTTTCCAATGCGCTGGATAATGTGCATTATTCATTGCATTATTAAACAGGGTGGTATAAATGTCCACCGCTTCTAGAGGAAGATGTCGAAGCACGATGTTCGGAATACCATCGGTCCCCACTGATTTCTTACTTCTGATTGTGTCGAAGATCTCATGGAGTTCTTCCTTCGAAATGAACGGGGGTAGGCCACCTTCTCTAGCAATGACATTATTTGCCATATTTTCGTCGCTGAAGCGGGTGAAACCAGAGCCCTCGGATCGCCAGTTCTCTACTTCATTTCGAATATAAAAGTTGTTCACCAAGACGCGATTGTCCAGGTCATAATTAGGGCCAATGATATCATTGGCCTTGTATACTTCCTGGAAAGTCGCCCCTATGGCCTCAACCTTCTCCTGTGGATCCTCGATCACAAAGAAGTCGTCATCATCAGCGGCCTCATTTGTATCAATGCCTGCTATTGTTAGTAACCGTTCGTTGTCTGTTGTCCGGGCTATTTTAAGACACTGAAGGTCGTATTGATTTTTTCTCCGAAAAAGTTTATTTATTTGCGGGAACATATTCGGGTTGCTGGTGTTTACAGCCCGTACCTTGTTGTTCCAATACAAACTTACAGCAATTCTGTAATTCTCTTTAATTAATGTTTGAATATTTTTAATCGACGACTTCAGTGTCCTAATCTCTGGGTCTTGTCTGTCTGTAAACTGTCTGTATAAGTTTTTGAGTCTTGTCAGAAGTCTACTTTTCTGTCGGTGCAGTGCGTCAATAGTAGGATTGCGGAACAGATCTTCGTTAGTCGTTTGTTTATACCGCGGTATTGTAGTGTCCATAGTTTGTTTTATTGTCTGGTCCATTCGTTTAAGGTACTTATCGATCTCCTCGTTTGATAAATTCCTATTGGACGGTGGGTGGAGCGTGTTCGAGGAGAGTGCTCTTGTCAAGGTTGCGGAGAAGCTTGTCCATCGAGTCTTACTGTATGTTGTAAGAGTATCTTTGGACAAACTCCTCCAATTCCGCAATTTCGTTGGAAACTGTGATTTCGGTGCTAAAACCGCAATGGTCGCTGTCATACACGAATGTGCGCAGACATTTAAGCGTTTGTAAATTCGTACCTGTCAGTCGTATACGTTCGTCGTACAGTAATACATCCAAATAAGACCCGCCTCTGGGAAACGACGGGTTATCCGTCGCTTTAAGACCGAGTCTATGCATGGCATCGTGCTGACCCCACCAATCGAGTAGTAGGTTCCCTCTAGTATTTGGCAAATTATTTCCCCAATCTCTGTGTCTAGCGTTAAAGTCCCCGCCGATTATAAAATAATTCTCCCCCGATTCCAGCCTCAGAAGTCGAAAAAGTGTGTCGAGCTCTGTAATGAATAAGGTGGATTGTGAAGCCCCATATGCATAAACAGAGGCCAAGTACAGCCGCTTTCCACTGCGGAGGGGGATGTAAATGACGACTGCCTCCAACACCCGGAACCTGCGCAACACTCTCTTGTACACTCTGTGAAATTTTATACCTTCTTTAATGAAGATCGCGACGCCGCCTCCACGTTTGGATCTGGGCCGGTTTCTTCTTCTAACAATATAATTATTGTACTCCAGTTTGTGCTTATCGGTTAGCTTGGTTTCGCTAGCGAAAAGCACATCAGGAGTTTGGTCTTGTAGCAATTTAAACATCGCGGCTCTTCGTTCGATCCTAATCAGTGAATTAACATTCACCGCAAGGACCTTCAAGGTTTTTTCCACCATGTGCGTACCCATTACGACATGTGTTGCGTTAGGCCCGGCAGCATCGCGTAGATCTGGTCCACCCGCTTGGCCTGTTCTTGCACCTGCTGTTGCAGCTGTGCCATCTGCCCTTGGATTGCGAGCAAGATGGCCAGCATGTTAGATGCAGCTTCTGTTGTTCTCGGCATTGGCGCCGGAGAAGCAACAGCCGCTTGCTGTGCCGTAGCCACCCTACCTGACACCATTTGGGCGTAGGAGATTTGGGACGTGACGGCTGGTGTTTGAAACCTAACAGGTGAACGTTTGACCTCCACCTTCTGTTGCCGAGCCAGTTTTGTTTTTTTAATGTCAGCGAACTTAGGACAACCCCGATAGTTTGCGGTGTGTCCCACGTTTCCACATAACACGCACGAGAGCTGCGTCCTATCGGATGCTCCGTCCCTACCCAGAGCACACTCTTCGGAACTGTGGGTCTTTGCGCACTTCACGCATCGAGGCTGCATTTGGCAGTTCGACGCGGCGTGCCCGAACCTCTGGCAGCGAACACATTGTATAACGCCTTCGCTCCTTTTTAATTTTTCCCAGTGAACCACCTGGTAGTCTTGGACATTGATACTCCTTAGACTATCCAGACGGCTTTCGGGACTGATCTGTACCAGGAAGAACGGCAGACCCCGTTTCTCCCGCCTGGCTCTAGCTGTGGTAAATGGCTTTACCCCCACAAATTTGAGTCCTTCGCACTTCTTCTCTTTGAGCAGTGCCAGGATCTCCTCAGGATCAGAAGACGGTTCCAACCCCTTCAGCAACATCGATTGCCGCTTTTCACACTTCGGTGTGAATGAGTAGTGCTCCGTCGTCGTTTCTTTTAGGAGCTCTTTCACTTTCGCATAGCCCTCCACTGTATTACAGTGGATGGCATGGCGATCGTTCCCCAATCTCTTTATATTAAAATTATTGCCAATTGCCAACTTACACAGGTCTTTGGTAGCATTTACCTCTAATTTGTATGTGTTGATGGGTGGAACCTTCTCCTTCTCTTTTGTAGCTGTTGCTGTTTCTGCAGCTGCTGTTCTTTCTGCTGCTGCTGTTTTGTTTGCTGCAGTTGTTGTTTCTGCTGCTGTTGGTTTTGTTTTTGTTGCAGTTGTTGTTTCTGCTCTTGTTGCTTTTCTTGTTGGGAGCTTTCTTTTTCTAATCGCTCCCTTTGCCTGCGTACAGTTTGTTTTTGCATAATAGCAAGCACTTTTTCTTTCAGCTTTTGTATGCTGATGCTGATATCTTTTACTACTTCATCCTCATCTTCCGATTCAGATGCCGCTAGAGAGGCAAAGTTGTTGTTGCCCCCCTTATAATGGACCTCATCAGAGATGTGCATTAACGCATCATCTTGTTTTTTGTTTTGTTGTGTTGCTGTTGCTGTTTCAGCTGTTAAAGCAGCACTTATTTTTACTTTGGTTAGGTTAGGAGTGGTTCTTAACCTCCTCCTCCTTCTGATGGCTTTCGCCACGGCACCTCCCGTTATGGGAAGAGCGGAACGCTCTCCACCATCCATCGCGTGATTTGTGATGTCTTTTCACTTTCTTCACTATACACTTCAAGCAATTTGAAAAAAAAAAAAAAAAAAAAAAAGTTTATGGTTTGCCTGGGTTTGAACCCGTGTCCACACGATCTGATGATCGGCGCCGCTACTTGCTTGACTACCGACACAGTTAATCAAAACGCAATTAATTGTCTTTGGGAGAAAACTAAAACACAATTTTCCTGTTTTACGAAAAGCCGAAACACGAACACGTCTATTCTCGGTCTAGATCTGCGAACGACTGAGTCAAATGAGGAGGCAATCACCTTCGTGAACAATTATTTTGCAGAGAAAAACGCCAAGTACTATTTGGACGGGTCAGAGAGATGGGAGCGTCGTTGGGAGAAGTGTGTAGAGTTACAAGGAGACTATGTAGAAAAATAAAAAAAAAATTGGAGAAAAAAATGTCTTTTATCATTGTTCAGTCGGAAACGTTTCAGACAACCTTCGTATAAGTTCGTGTACATATGTGTTAATAGTTTGAACCAACAAAATTTGCGGTTTTGTAGCACTGAAAATCCACAAGTATCACTACAGGGATAACTTGATAGGATTTCGATATACAGACTTGGCCAAATGTATAAGGCACCCTTTCTTTTTCTTTTTGCTGCCTCATTATTTGTAATGAGTAATTAGTTTGAATTTTATGTTTTGTGGTGTCAATAAATTAGGTCGTAAACGATCTTTATTTTTTAAGGAAAAGTCACCAATGCATTTGCTTAAAGCTGGTTAATGCATTTTTTCCGGTGTAGGATCAGTACGCGATTATTGCTGAAAATCGAGAGACGTGTGACCAATTGCTTTCTACTGTTTATAATCGTGAAATTTGATGATTTTCTTTTAAAATGCCAAACACAAGTGAACTTACTCTGGCAAAACGTGCCAAAATACAGCTTTTATTTGAGGAAGACAAAAATAAGTCAAGTGTTCACGTTGTGTCGTACAAACCATTATTAAGCGATACAGAGAGACTGGTTCGAACGTTAATCGAAAAAAAAGATTACCACGCCTCAGGAAGACCGATTTTCTAACCGATTTTCGCTCAAAAACCGAGGGAAAACCTCATTCGAGCTTTCTTCTGAGTTGTTGAAAGATAAAAAAAAAAATTTGTCCAGAACCAAGAAGACTTGGGGAAGTTGGACTCCGAGGATGCAAAGCGAGTAGGACGCTGCGGCTCACGGAAAAAAAAGGCACCCTTGGAGTGGGCGATAAAACATGTGCATTTCACTGAAGGAGATTGGTCAAATATTCTGTGGTCACATGAATCTAACTTTGAGGTAGGTTTCATTTATGGATCACTTATTATTTAAACATCAAAAAATTTAACTACTATTATGTTTTCTAGATGAATATATAATTTTTTTGATACCTTTTTTTTGGTAAATTTTCAGATATTTGGCACCTCCTGCTATGATTTTTATCATTTATTTATCCCCAACATATTAGGGGATACCAATATGGAAAATGTTAAATTGCGACAAGGCAATGCACCCTGCCACAAATCAGCCCGAAGTGTGAGGTGGTTTGAGAAGAATAATATAGACCTGCTTGGGTGGCCTGCGCAGTCCCCGCATCTCAACCCTTTAGAACATCTATGGAGTATTCTAAAGCATACAATCCACCAGCACTTGATTTCATCAAAGGAAACACTTAAAAATGCATTACAGCAGGAGTGGAGTGGTATTTCTTCGTAGCTCTATTCCTAAAACAGTCACTCCAGTCGTAAAGGCCAAAGACGAACCAACTAAATACTAATAATATCTAATAAAGCTATTTATTTATCATATCTGCTTCCTTTTATTTCATTAAACTTTTTGTTTATTGAAGATATAACGAATATGTAAGGGTGCCTTATCTATTTGGCCAAAGCTGCATGCTACTCATAACAAACTCCTGCAGAGAAGAACGGGGAAGCATAGTTGTAGAATCATAATCGAACTTAAGAATAAGGGAGAATGAGTTTTTCACTATGTTAAATCCAGGTTCATACGCATCAACGTTTTCTTGATTTTAAGACTGCATATGATAACATATAAATAGGCGAGCTTTACAGAGCCATATCCTTACCAAACTCGTCAGGTTGTGCAGATGGACGATTGAGAACGTCCGCTTGATCATATTTGATTTCAATGGAAAATTTTTTCAAAACTTACATACACTAATGAGTTTGACATCATTGGGAGTACTTTGCGAGCCTGTTGTATTCGCGGATTTTGAAACAGAAATGAAAAAAGTGTATTTAGTAGTAAATGAGGGTAAAACTCGAACGAGCACATAACATCGACGAATCGGACAGAACATCACATCCATAACTTTGATGTAGTCAGGGATTTTGTATACCTAGGTTCCGTTTTTAAATAATGACATCCCATCCTAAATCAAACGCAGAGTTACTCTTGAGTTACAAAGCCTTGTCAAGAAATACTAAGGAGAATTTATGTAAAACCCTCATCATATAATTGTAGCTTTATGGTGCAGATACATGGACGAGAAGATTTCCGTGGCTGATTTGATCGGAAAATACTTCGAGTCTTTTTTGGTAGCGTTTGTGCTTACAAAATTTGGAAGAGACAAATTAACAACGAACTCTGTGAGGTAAACAGTAATAGTAACTAGGTTGGAAAAATTCACATATGGCTAAGACATGTAGATTGAATTAATACCAGTACTCCAGCCCAAAAGGTCTTTGATTTTTACTTAGACTACGCAGTGGAAGAATACTTCGTTTTAAGTGGTGCGCACAAATGAAGAGCGGCCTCAACCAATAGTGTGCAACTACAAAAGATGCAGTAAGCCAGAGACATTCTACGTCTATTGTCTAAGACACAAGCCTTACGTCGAACTGTGGCGCTACCGAAAAAATTAAGTTATTTTATTAAAAATATTCTATTTTAATTTCAGTGCGTCATTGTTCAAGTTCATGCCCAAATTGGAAATGATACACAAGCGATTCAACTTTAAATAAAACAATTTTATTAAACACTTATATAGTCCTTGTTATTTTCTACAGCTTGTTATATAATTTCGCGAGTCAGAAAAAAAGTTAATTTGTTTGCAATTGCCGGATTACCGGTAAAACCAAAACTAAAAACAAAAAAAACCGAACCACACAGTCGGTCGTTGTGGTTATGATCTGTACGACGATCTGTCACTTGGAATTTGGAGGAAAATAAAATGCCCTTGAGAAATTACAATGGCAGCAACATTTTTGTTTGCTGAATCTTTTGGATTCAGTCAGATAAACGTAAAAACTCTAAAATAAATAACATGTAGGCGCCATGCTCTTTTTCCAGAATGGAAATGCAGAGTGGCAGGAACAAAATGTTTTGTTTTTTTTGAAACGGGGTGCAGACGGTGCCATTCAAAGCATGAACCGCTAATTGGGGAGCCCAACACTAAGATCGCAAATCGGTACAGAGTAAAAAGGATTCACCTGGGGTAACCACACCAGAAACGACTTCAAGTGAATAAGGCGACTTATCTTTTCTTTTCTCTTATTAAGATTCTTGTCCATAGAATTGCCTCCTAGTCCTGCCTTTTCAGTTGTTTCCTACTTACTTTTGTTTTTGTCTTCTGTTTTTTTTTTTTTGTAATTTCAGCATTTTCCATTTTTTTGCTTTAAAAAAAAATTTCCGCAACTTTTTCCTTTTTTCTACTTCATATCTTTTTTTTATTTTGCTTTCTATATAAATTTGCTTTAAACTTTTTGATGGTCAACCAAAAAGTTGAGAGGGTTACTCCAATCGATACTAGCTCGGACTGTAGGTCTTATAAATACATTCATTCAGACCCCCGTTCAGACAGGTGCAACGGGCCAATTTTGGTTTTTGTGTGCAACACTCTGCAAATTTGCTGAAGTGTGCCACCGTACCTTGGACCTCCGTTGCTTTCACTCTCTCAAACACAACAATACATGCTTCATTCTTATTTTTCAAATCTGGCGAAATTTCCTTCAAGATTGAGATTTTCGTTTGGCCCGAGCTAATATTTCTCCCTACAATCAGCCTTTGGCGTTGCATTCGGTCCCAATGCGACCCCAGCCCTTCTCAAAAGATATTCCGTTTTTATAACTCGCCAACAAAAACAAAAGAAGATTTACACTATACAGCCTACTCGCATCCATACATCCTGATCATTATCCGTTTTCGATAAAGATCGGATAGAGAACAGTGCGGGCGAAACAAAGAATTGCTTAAACGGCAAGCCTAATAGAAGAAGGTCTACCTCTGGAATACTACCCGGTGCAAATTAATCTACATGCCGATGAATTGAGAATTTCGTAAGTGCGGGGCACGCAAATAGGGGTCGAGTCTTTTGGTGAGAGAATTCCGATGGACGGTCCCTCACCGAATAGAGCGTCAGTGAGATTTATTAAACTCAGATGGCTCCAGATCGTCCGCCTGGCTCTAGATGGAAAAAAACTTTGATAAAAGTGACTGCCCGTCACTGCCACGGACTTCTGCCTTCTAACGAACCTATAAGTTGTTCCCTACGACAAGCATAACAGCAGAAAGATAGAGTTCAAGAGCCCACTTAGTCCACCCGCTAATATACTTCCCCTAAAAGACAACAGACACAAACTGAAGGGCAAAAGCAAAACAACGGATCAGGCAGGATAGATATTGATAGAGCGGAGATGCCTTCTGAGGCTAGCCAACAGGAAAAACAACGCCACACAAGGGCAAGAGCCAAACGTTTCGTTGAAGCCTCTTGTGCATCAAAAGGTTAGACGCTGGTCTCGCGACTTCTTCGTAGCAGCTTCAATAATGAATCGTCCATCCTACATATCTGCGGTGGTTGGTCCTTCAATATCCTAAGAAGGTACATCATTGGCAAATGTACGCATGGCTGCCCACCGCCATTTTAGGATTTTAAAGAATGAACGGAAAAGAATGTGAATGAGTACAGTCCGAAAGGAAAGGGAAAGAGTAGAACTTGTTGTAAGAATTTTAACCGCAACAAACTGCCTCTCAACGTTTTACAAGCTTGCGGATTCCGTTTTCATAAAAACTTGGTTGCTTTCTTTTTAAAAAACGACGTTAGGTTGATTTTGACAGCTTCGGCGGAACCAATTTTTTTTTTATTCAAACCGCGTTTTTAATTACTCTTCGGTACTCTCTCCGTCGTTCTGGTCCAATCTTTCAAACTTTTCGTAGTAAACGCCCATAAGGATAGAAAGATTTCGGCGGGGTTGTTTTAGTATGTTGGTTCGAGCCTTCAGAATTTGTACCCAGCTTCGAATTCTACTAGTCATGTATGGAAAAAATACTGCATTTGTTCCAATTTCGTAAAACGTTGATTTATCAATGTTTTTGAATTATTATGGTATATTGGAATAAATCAGTTTATTCTTTAATGTTGTTCCCTTCTTCATCACATCGATGGCCTAGTGAAGCTTCAAACAAATCCAATATTTCTTAGCTTTTTTATGACCCCAAGCTGTCGGTTCTAACTTTTCGTATTATCATTTCCTTTATCTTATTTTAGTGGCCACACATAAATATAATTTTAATTTTAAAAACGTCTCCGTAAGAGCTTTGGGGCTTAAGCGTTACTTAATCAGCAGCAGCCTTCCTTCAATCAATGTTGTTGTCTTATGTTTCTTCGTCTACTTTATTATTTTCTACAATAGATTTCTTTCCTGACTTTTGGGAACTAAATTCAAAAGACTTTCAGAAGAAGCCCCCCACAACCCTACAAACGGAAACATCATGTAGAAGGTTTACTCGTATAAGTCATGTTATATAGATTCTTTTTCTTTGTTATCACTTACAAAATAGAAACTACGAGTATATGGGCATGATGTTCGCATGATAAATTGTTATTAAAAGATATTCAGATAATAATTAACAAATTGCTGGCAAATAGAATTTTAATTTGAAATAGCAAACATCAAGCAAACATATTTTCTACACGAATCAACACATTAGCAATCAAAATATAAATGTTATCAGTAAAATAATTCTAAGAATAGCATATACTCAAGAGAAACTAAGAAAAAGTTTGATAACATTATTTTCAACAAGAGTCCGGGACTGAGTCGAGATAATTTTAACAATTTGTTGAAATTTGATCCGAAGTAGAGGTAAAGTCAAGAGAAATTCTAACGATAGAAATATTAACAACAGCTCGAACTAACCAAGGCACCATAAATAAAAGAGACAAAGTAAATTTATTAGTAAATGAAGAATTGTTTTTTTATAATTTTGTGTTATATCAAAAAAAAAATCATAACAATCAAAAACTATCAATATGAATAGGTTGTTTGGAAGAAACTGGATCAACAATTTTGTAATATATATATTATATATATGAACTCAAACCTACCTGATAGTTTACTAAACCTTATCTTAGTAACTAAAAAGCATTTAAAAGACAGCGTTTGGAACACACGGAATATGTAAAAAAATATCTTTGGGTTTGAAAATACTTCCACAATTTTTCAACGCTTAATAAGTGAAAAACCATATTGCAGGAATCCACAAATAAAATAAAATATCTTGCGGATATAATAATTTTCTTGTCGCTATTAAAAATTATCTACAATCAATGGAAAAAATGTTTAAAATACTAATTGCTCGTAAATTATGAATTCAAGTTGAAAATTGTAGTCTTATGCAAACTGGAATGGCTTTTGCAAAGCAATATTTACAAACGATAGATTAAGGGGTTATACACAGTCAGGAGACCCAAATATCGATTTTTTAAGAATTTTTTTCTGAGAAGATCTAATATAATATAATGTTATATCTTGTATTTGATCGAAGAAATAGGCAAAATAATAATTTTTGAAACATATCAAGGCCTTAAATTATTAGGTTGTTCAATAAATTCTGCGTTTTTTTTCTTGGAAGTAATGTTTATCGTTTCAGTAAATCTCTGTGTATACCGTTATTTTGGTTGTTTATTCAAATAAAGTTTTATCGCTCGGCTTTTCATCCTATCTAGCAAGTGCAGATAAGTTTTGGAGGAGCACCTACCCAGATATGAGCATTGTATTCCTTATTTATGGAAACCAGATTAGAGGGGATGAAATATTTTTTATTGCAATTTCACAGGTTGATATAGAAGCGTTGTGATACGGGCTTTAAGATGAAGTTCCTCGACTGATAGTTGCCTTTTCGATGATCGTGGCCATTTTCCAGAACTTAATTGTGAGAAAATTAGTCAGTGAAACCATATTGACTGTCTAATTTCATCAAATGTGCAACGCCTGGAGAGAATAACCGCTGGATTTTCCGACCTAGGAACGTGTCGCCATGACACTCCTAACGAATTTTCCTGAAATTCCGTAACAAAGGTATTTCGTTTTAATGAAGGACAATCTCAGAGTCGATCCAGAAATATGTCTTTGAAATGGATTTGCGGAATATGTTGTTGTTGCGGCTGCTGGCGCTTAGTTGGGGCTTCTCGAGATTTTGCGACTAAAGACCTTATTGCTACCTTTCCACTTGTGTTTGTTGACCTAACGTACAAGCAACATTCTTACACATTTATAGATGCATCGCAAAATCCATGTATTTGGATATCTTCTTGCCTCCCACCAAGACATATCTCGGTATCGGAAGATTCTGCAAATACTGTAGATCTTCTAAAAAATGTTTTCATTCTGTGTTTAACTCCTGGGGATGGATTCACCCTACTTTAGTCCTTCAAGCCATATTTCCTGCAAAATTATTTTGGCTCCAATGATAATAGGACTCAGAAGCTCCATTGGGTCGAACGAGGAAGATGATAACGAAAAAACTGATCGTTTTGTATTTTTCAAATACGTCTTAACAGGTTTGAATGAAAGTTGAAAGGAATCGTGTACTGAATCCCATGTGATTCCTAGTGTGCTCGTTAGACTGCCTTTTAGAAGTTTTGAATCCCTAGATGAAGTACCCCCTTCATCCTGATTAATTGAATCATGGTTACTATGCCATTTATCGAATTCAAGGCTTGGCAAACTTAAACCAATACTGACTTGCCTTTTAATTTCAACTAATGATTCCAAATCATCTGTTCCGTTGAGCATGTCGTCGACGTAAAAGTTATGCGATAGGACCTATAACCCCTTTGGGTACGTTTCAGAGAGTTTATCTGTAAGGAAACTGAGGCTACGTGTTGCTAAGATAGATTCCGCTGACGTTCCATACGTTATTGTATTGAGCTGAAAGATTTTAATAGAAAACTGTTCGCTCCCTCTCCAAAAGATATATAGAAACTGACATTGTGATGGGTGTATGTAATTAGACTGGAAGCCTACCATCTGGAAAAGTTTCAATTGTTCCTGTTTCGTTTTGAACAAGAACTTATGCGGTGGCTAACATGACCTGACTCCCATCCTTGAAAGGTGTCGATGGCGATGCAACATTTACTGCAAATGCAGACGAAAAATCTGAGGCAATGTGGGTTCAAAGAGACAAAGGAAAATTTCAAAAAGGCAGAAGAAAAAATGGAAATTCCCACCTTGTGGTTGAGAACAAAAAGGAAAACAAAAACTTCCGGTTCAAATGCCTCAAGTGTCATTGTGTTGGTCATAAGGCAGCTGACTGTACTGAAAAATATTCTACAAATAACATTAAACGCGATAGGAATCAACAAATAAAACTAGTTGCCAAGCGTGAAGGTAACTTGTATTACTTCTGTGAGAAGATAGACCAAGTGAATTTTGTGCACAAAAGCGAAAACAACAGTTTTATGAGTGTAGATGTGTGGCATCGTAGGCTAGGACATTTGAACGTGCGTGACGTCATCGAATTATCAAAGAAAGGACTAGCAACCGGAATAAACATTGATAATGCAAAATCATCAGAGCCGTGTGATGTATGTATACGCGGAAAACTCACAGTTTCGCCGTTTCCGAAAATATCCCAAAGATGTTCAGAAGTGCTGAATATAGTACACTCAGATGTGTGGGGACCAGCAAGGATGGAGTCTTTTAAGGTATTTTGTAACGTTTATTGATGATCAACAGTCGCTGGTGTGAAATTGTTTTTCTGCGGAATAAAAGTGATGTATTCCATGCATTCAAGGAGTACAAAGTGCGGGTTGAAAATGACACTGGTAAGCACATAAAGTGTTTAATGACGGGTAATGGAGGAGAGTACTGTAATCGTGAACTCGATAGGTGATAACCAGAGATGTGGGATTCATTGAAAAAGGCGCTACAGAAGAGTTGACTAATATCGATAAGGAAGACATCATCGTCTCAACAGACAGGTTTGACATAGAACATAAAGTTACGATCCAAATAAACTCTAATGGAAATGACGAGCAACCTGCACCAAGAAACAGCTTTCCATTATCCCAGATGGATGTTTACTCGCCAGTGAGACAAAAGTCAATGCACTTAAGGAGTAAAAGATCACCAAAAAAGGTGTACCAGACTACATCCGTTACGACAAAATCAAGAGCTCGCGAAGGAGACCCTGATGATGAACCAAGCGAAAATGAGTCTGAGCTGGAGGATCAAGACCATACCGATGCTGTTCAATACGAAATCCAGGCGATAGAGGCGACTAACCTAGTTGATTTGCCGCAGAAAACGGAAATGACTAGCAACGAATCTCAAGAGTGGTTAGAAGCAATCGCTGAGGAAATAAAAGCTCTACTAAAGCATGATACGTGGACATTGGTAGAGAGACCCAAGGATAAGAAGGTCGTCTCTTGCAGAATTGTTCTGCGAAACAAAATAAAACCAGATGGGAACTTGGAGTACCGAAAGGCGAGAGTCATAGCACGAGGATTTACACAACGGGAAGGAATAGACTTTGGTGAAGCGTTCGCGCCGGTAGCTCGTTTGGAATCCGTGAGCCTGTTGATGGCTTTGGCAGCGAGAATGAATCTTCAAATTTTTCAACTGGACGTGGTATCTACGTACTTGAACGGGGACCTGCATGAAGAGATCTTCATGGAGACACCAGAATACATCGAGGAGGCGCTTTTTGAAATAATGCGAAAAGATGGTGAAAATAGTGAAGTGGGTGTCAAAGCGCGTTAAATGATTCGTGACCTACATGAAGGCAAAACTATTTAAATGAAGCGCTGTACGGCTTGAGATAGGCCGGTTGCCAGTGGAATAAAAAACTAGACAGAGTGCTTAGAAGCTTGAACTTAAAATCGGCTGTGAACGACACTTAAACACGAATGATAGAGAGTGTACGTTTCTTGTCGTGTATGTTGAAGATATATTGTTCGCGTCAAATAGTGATACAAGACTGAAAGAAATTCGAGCGAAACCCGTGAAAACACCTAGTGAGCCGCAATCATATCTTCTAATAGGAGTGCAGCGTACAGATAAGAACCAGAAGGAAAAGCCATATAGACAGCTGATAGGTATATTGATGTACTTGGCTATTGCACGAGGCCAGACATTGCGTTCACAGTAAATCGATTAGCGCAATTCAATGTGAAATATGATGAAGAACATTGGGCAGCAGCTAAGCGTGTATTGCGATATTTACGAGGAACACACAATCAAGGTCTTGTATATACCTTGGTTACTCAGACGCGGATCATACAGTGGATGTAAGAGATAGGATCTCGTATACAGGATATTTGTTTGTATAAAGTGGTGCGGCGATTACCTGGAGATCTTGCAAACAGAAGACCGTCGCGATTTCAACAACGAATACGTAGCGTTGTCGGAGGCTACCAGAGAAGCTATTTATCTACGAAACCTGATGCTTGAAATAAGAATGCCGGAGTTGTCATGTGTGACAATAGGAACTGACAGATACCATTTTGTTCGTCAAGCCCTTCTAGAGAAGAAACTTCAGTTGGTCCATACACCAACCGAGAAAATGCCTGCCGATATGTTAACGAAGCCACTTTCGGGACCAGCGCATTTCAAACATATGTTAGGCATGGGAATGAGCAACTGCTGAATTCTAAGAAAACGTACAAGTTCCCACTGTACGTAGTTCTGTATGATCCGTACAATAGCCAGTGACGAGCAAATGCAAAAACCTTTATTACGTGATAGAAAAACCGGTTGTAATAAATGTATGCGGTATGTTTATGGTATGGCTGAAAGTACGCTCAATTTATAATGTGACTGTACGTGGCGAGAATTTTCACAACGTACTCTCGAGATTTCTATCTTTGCTTGATAGATTAAGCTTAGTTGATACTAAATTACTTAGACTTTAGACTATCGAATATAGTCTTTACAAAGGAGGATTTAGTTTAGCGAGTGGAGCGAAAAAGCGAGCCAGAAGTGGAAAAATGAAACGCGATCTGTTCAACAACGAGTTCTTAGTACAACTAACTTTATTACAAAAAAATGACATGATCAGTAATCGGTCTTCTTTACATAATTTAATCATTAATATAAAAAATATGGCTGTCGCCGCGATCGGCGGTAAATTCAAATTTTCTATGTTTTCTACAAAATTTTATAAATATAAATATTCCAGAATGTATCCTTTCAACAAAAACTACTGCATACAATTGTGCGTTCATATAAATTAAATTTAAAAAAAAAAGTATTTTTGTAGGCTCTAACAGTGACTTTATTCGATGAGTGGTCAAAGTTCGATTTATTTTATATGCATCGATTTCTGTGCAATTGAATATTTATTTTGTCGATAGTGCTTTGTCCACTTTTTTCAATTTTAGTAAATCGAAAAACAAGTTTTTGATCAGGAGTCCCTTTAAAATTAAAATTAATTGATACTTTTAAAGGTGGTATTTTGTTTTTTATATTACAATCATTCTTAGAATGTCTGCAAGAAGTTCAGTTCACAACAAATATTATTTTATATTTTATTCTAACTATTGTAATTTAAATAGGGACAAGTAACTTAAAAGAAATGAAGGATCAAAAATCTATTTATAATTCTGTTTCAATACGGCTTGACTGTTTAATAAGTACTGCACTTCTTAATTGGCAAGTACAAAACTGTTTTTTATGGCTAATGAGAGAGTGACGTCAGATCAGATAAGCGTACATACAAAAAAAAAACGGTAAATTGTTTGCTATTTTTTCAACAGCAACGTGAACAGACCCATTTTGTAGGTCCAATGTTTCAAACATTGGCGATGGCGATGGCGCGATAGTTAGCTCATTGGACTATCACGCAGAGAGTCTGGGTTCGATTCTTGGCTGGGTCACCAACAATTTTTCAAGTCGCCATCACCCTTTCGGCGGGCAATGGCAAACTCCCGAAAGTGAAATTGCCTAGGAAAAAGCTTCTATGGAGTGTCGTTCGGACTCGGCGATAAATCGTAGGCCCCGCTCAGATGTGACAAAAATGACAACATGAGCAACACAAATGAGTTTTTGTTTTTTTTTTGTTTTGTTACAAACATTACGTCATATTTTGGGCTGTCTAAGACGCTCTCAACAAGTGGCATTGGAAATGCATCCCAGATAGCTCTAGCGTTGATTCCTCTTTAGTCGATACACATCCTGAATGAACCGTCGTTTTTTTTCGACGACTACTCGACTTGTAAATGGTGGAGATGAGGGTCGCATAATACCCGGACTAAACCAGTCTTCTACTTGTCTTTTGACAATGTGTTTTTTTTCCTTTAAAAGAGGAAGAAGATTCGGTTATAAGCGCTGGCACTTGTCAGACGATCAGTCTCAGGCCTTGAGAGGTAAACATTCTAGCTATCACAGCTGATGAATGTTTACCTGTGCTGCTTTAATTTTGCTGGACATCGCGCTGATTGCTCGCTCGGTATTGTTTGCGAGCAATATAACTTTGGGAATATTCACCGGATTGACATGAAATTGTCTGTGTGTGCCCTTAAATATAAGTACATTACGAACAACTGATTTTTTAAGAACTCTAACTGTATATATATAAAGCCCTAAAACCAAATTAGAATGCAAAAGAGGGTATCAAACAAATCGAAAAAGTAAGAACAGCTCAAAGGTCTTTCTAAGTATGGTTGGGTTTATAGGAAGTTTCGTAGAGGCTATATAAGGATAGCATATGCTATGGTAAATTAAAAAAAAAATGTTCAAATTAATACAAAGTTATCCTCAGCCGATCGGATTTTCTATTCTATTTTCCCAGTTCTGAAAAGAACTATGTCGGAATGGATTCTATGGATAATGATCTTCTATCGCAAAACGTTCATCTAGTACTTTGAGTTTGGATACTAAGCACTAATTAATGACAAAAAAATAACAGTGTAAATACGAGTAATAAAGAATTTTTATTTGTCGCCTGTTCTGTGGATAACCTCTAAGTGGATATATGTAATTAGTATGGCAACAAAATTGGTATTATTATAGACTATGTTCCTATAAAATATCTTAAGATTTAGTTATAAAATAAATCAGTTTTCCCAAAGGAACCTGACGTAGAATTTAAAATTACAGCAATATTCTGAGACAGAATAATATTTTTGGTGGTAAGAAAATATTCCCTAAATAAATGAACAGAACAGTAATGAATTGCAATGCACAATGCATTGGTAGGCGAACAGTTTCCAGACCATTCAGATAATTTATTGCCTATGCAAGAAAATTGATATTGTACATAATATTAAAATTATGTAAATCAATTTCTCAAATGAAGAAGTGTGCGCAAAAGAAATATAGAGTCATCCAATTCGTGCTTAGGATTTGACATCCCCGTTTCATTCACATACGTCAAATCGAAGTCTCAGCCGAGACTGTATACGTTTAGTTTGAGGTTTGCCATTTTACAATATGGATCGTTTTACAATCGGTAAACGTGTTAAAATTATAAAAACTTACTTCAAAAAAAATGATTCTATAGAAGATACGTTTCGCGCATTACGAGTAAATTGTGATTAAAATAATCGCCCATCTGGGCGAACTATAGACAAACTGCAAAAAATGCAAAGTGACTGGCTCTGTTACAGATGTCTCTAGGCCTATCAATCATCAAAATGTAAACTTTAAAGAAAATATGCCGTTGGTGAAAGTGTTGAGGAGATTCAAAGCTATCATAAAGCTATTATAAAGTTCAATTCACTCAAGCTGACCACCGAATGCGTAGAACATACACCGATTTCGTGCATGAAACGAATATTCGTCAAGTAATGGCCGAGTGATTCCCTGATAAGTATAGAAAAGTCTTTAAAAAATTGATTTCTCATAATCAAGGCTTTCGACGACTCCCGTGTAGGCCATTTGAATGATGTTTTATTTCATTTATAATCAAATGCATTGAAGAATAATTGCATTCTGATTTACAACCCATAAAAAATATTTTTAATGTTTTCCACAATTTCAATAAAAGGTGAGAAATTTTTCTCTTAGAAGGTCCCCTATGAGTAAGAAGACTCTCAAAATAAGCCGATTTACAAAAAACAAAAAAGAAAAACATCACACATATTGCGAATATCTAAAACAGATCGGTCGGGAATTGTCTGAGTTATGCAAGCAATAGTAACAATGCAGATCTGCGGTATAGCCAACAATTTCGTTTGAGCAAAGTATCCAAGACTTGACCTGTCAAACAAAATTGAATTATTTGTTTTTTAAATAGAACGAAAACTGCAAGCTCCATAAAAGAAGTATCTTTTTTAAAACATCTATTTGCTGTTTTTTATTTTAAAGACTAGAGCCATCGCTTAGTATTAGGCAACGTAGAAGTAGGATTTTCTGAAAGGTGATGGTTCTTGAAATAAAGAGAATGAGCCTCTGCAGCCAAACATCTTGTAGCTTTGCTAATAAGCCCTACTTCATGCCTCCCTGTGGCGCCATCTGGGAATCTTACTGGAGATTGCGAAGTGAAGGTGACAAATGGCGAGTTTCCTGCGCCATAAATCAGGATTAGTGTCGGAAAAACAAAACAAGATCTTATCCGGGCTACTCCGACATGTTTGGAGCTCAGGCCGGTAACGATTTCCAAGACTGAGTCAGGGTCCTGGAAAAGAGATGGCGGCGGACGAGCCTTACATGGGCCAACGGCAGGACTCATATCCCGGAACGGGTTACTGGCTTCGGTGTAACCGACCCCTAGTCCTAGGGGCATTAAAAATGGAACTGATCCTACACGCTGGGGGTTGTGCCGCTGGGGTAGCTGCCCACTAACTAACCCACGCAAACGATTTAAGGACAATGAGCTTCGGATATGCACGTGGAATGTTAGGTCCCTTAATAGACCACGTGCAGCCGAACAACTAGCGGAGGCCCTAGACTGCTGCAAAGCAGAGTATAACCGCCATCCAAGAAATGCGATGGGATGGGCCGGATGAAAAACTGCGACATCTACTACGACGATTGCTATCGACGGCAAAAGCAGCGCTTATTTGGATGTGGATTTGTTGTCGGGGACAGACTAAGACAAGATGTCATGAGCTTCCGGCATGAGAGCGAGCGCCTCGAAGCAATCCCCATCAAGGCTAAATTCGCCAACATTAACCTTATATGCGCGCATGCCCCCACAGAGGAGAAAGATGACAACACCTTCTATGAGCTCCTAAACAAGACCTACGAGCAATGCCCTAGCTATGACATTAACATTGTCCTCGGTGATTTTAATGCAAAGCTAGGAAGTGAGGGTATCTTTGGTGCAACGATCGGAAAATATAGCCTGCACGACACCACCTCCGATAACGGATTCAGGCTAATCGAGTTTCCGGCGGGGCGAAACATTGGCGTAGCTAGCACGCGGTTCCCACATCCCGACATACACAAGGGGGCTTGGAGAACTCCTGATCAATCAACAGTCAGCCAGTATTATGGATGTCCTTACGTTTCGAGGAGATAACATCGACTCGGACATTTTGTTGTAGCCACGGTACGGTTGCAGATATCCAAAACTACGCCAAGATAAACTAATGCTGTGAAAAAATTCGACGTCAGCCTACAATCGCAAGAGATCGCCAAGTCCTTTTCCGATCGAGGTCTAGTGCCGCCAGCATCAAGCATCGAAGGCCATTGGAAACACTGCCAAAACGCCATCAGAGATGCCGCTTCTGATGTGCTGGGTTTCACTCGTCCACCACAACGAAACCCCTGGTTCGATGATGAATGCCGGCAAGCACATGCAGCTAAGCAAGATGCATATAACGCGGCACTGCTTAGAACGACCAGAGCTGCTCATGAGCGCTATGAGCGGAAGAGGAGAGACGAACACCGGCTTCTCAGGAGGAAGAAGAAAGAGCATGAGAAGCGCGCGATCGAGGAAATTGAGAGATTCTGCGCCAGGAATGCGGTTCGGAAGTTTAACCAAGAGGTAAAAATAACATACCATGGAAACAAACTCGAACCGAAGCATCTAGAGATGAACAAGGGAACATCATAGTAGAATCGCAGTCGACGCTGAGGATTTGGAAAGACAATTTCTGCAGACTGTATAACGGCGATGATGAACCAAATATCGCTGTCAGGCAGAATCAACCTTTTAACCTGGACGATGATGACCAACAATTCCGTCCACCCGACCTGGATGCAGTGAAGATTGCTACTTGTATATCTAAGCTTAAGTCCAGATCTCACCGAGACCTTTAATGTCCAGAAAGGATTTAAACAAGGCGATGCGCTGTCATGCGATTTTTTGAACATCGTACTTGAAAAAATCTCACGAGCAAACACAAGAGGCTCTATCTTTTAAAAGTCCGAGATACAACAATGAACTCTACGGACTGTACAGCGACATCGACCTAACCAGAGGAGTAAAGATCCAAAGACTGAGATGGCTGGGTCATGTAAAGCGTATGGGCACCAATGCTTCGGTCCGAAAAGTCTTCGAATCCGCTGCCGAGGGACAGCGCAGTAGAGGAAGGCCAAGACTCAGGTGGCGCACGCAAGTGGAAGGGGACCTCAGCCAGCTTAGCGTGCGAAATTGGAGGCAGCTAGCCAGGGATCGAGCTGGCTGGAGAAGCTTGTTGACTGAGGCCCAGGTTCACCCCGGACTGTAGCGCCACTTAAAATAAGTAAGTAAGTCTCGCCGAGAAGAAAATCAATTTCAATGGACATCCCGCAAAATACTCCATACAACGTCAACAGTTCTGGTAAGACTACCATTACTGGATATTCTCTATAATTATTAGATCTTACAAATAAAAATCAAGCGCCACTTAATATCGTGCGTCTTCTTACGCCTTCTTCTCTCTTACGAAATAAAATAGAGATGACCAAGATGGGTGCAAATTACTATACTATTTTTTTTAGAAGTTTTTGATGCAATACCCAACAACAACAATGATACCAACGAAAGCCGAAAAATATACATCAACTATTGTTTGACAAAAGCAAGTATAAATATATTTGGGATAAGAATTCGTCTCTTTGTCTTCAAAAAAATGAAGGTGATGGAACTTTTAAAACAATTTGTTTGAGTATTTCTCTAAAGTTTTGAATTAGTACTATACTTTTCCGTTTGAACTATGAGCAATTATGTTGAAAAGCTACTGTCATTGTACGTATATGTCATTCATTTGAAGCGTAAACAACAATATTTTTTTTTCACTCAAATATGTCGAACTTTGTGCGGGAAGTTTTTCTTCATTCCTTTAATACTCGTATGAAGAAAACTGCTGCCGAAAGTCATCCTATTTTGGTGGAAGTTTATGGTGAACATGCGCTAGCTGAGCGAACGTGCCAAAAGTGGTTTGCACGATTTAAAAGTGGGGATTTTGGCTTGGAAGACGATGAACGTCTTGGGCAGCCAAAAAAGTTTGAAGATGAAGAACTGGAAGCATTACTCTATGAAGATTGTTGCCAAACACAAGAAGAGCTCGCAGAATCTTTGGGTGTCACTCAAGCAGCCATTTCAAAACGTTTAAAAGCAGCTGGATACATTCAAAAGCAAGGAAATTGGGTTCCACATGAACTCAAGCCGAGAGACGTCGAAGAGCGGTTTTGCATCTCCGAAATGCTGCTGGAATGCCACAAAAGGAAGTCATTTTTGCATCGGATTGTTACTGGTGATGAAAAATGGATCCATTACGCAACCCCAAGGGCAAAAAATCATATGTGAAACCCGGCCAACCAGCCAAATCAACGGCAAAGCCGAATATCCATGGAATCAGATGCGTGTGCTGTATTATGAGCTGTTAAAACCGGGTGAAACCATCAATGGACAACGCTACCGAACACAATTAATCCGTTTGAAGAGAGCAGTAGCCGAAAAACGCCCGAAATATGCGACCAGACATGAGGCAATAATTTTCCATCATGACAACGCTCGGCCCCACGTTGCTATTCCGGTTAAGAACCATTTGGAAAACAGTGGAAGGGAAGTCTTACCCCACCCGCCTTATAGCCCAGACCTTGCCCCTTCTGACTACCATTTGTTCCGGTCGATGCAGAACGCCCTCACTGAAATACGGTTCACATCATAGCAGAATATCAAAAATTGGCTTGTTTCATTCTTAGCTGTCAAGCCGGGGCAGTTCTTTTGGGATGGGATCCACAAATTGCCAGAAAGATGGGAAAAAGCTTCAGATGGGCAATACTTTGAATAATACTATTGTACATGTTTTTCTTAAATAAACGTTCAAATTTTGAAAAAAAAACCGCACGAATTAAGTTATATACCCAATAGAATTTCTAAAGATCCTCAAAATGGTTTATATTCTCGTAATATTTTTTTTCCTTTTCACTTTCAAATAACATTAAATGCTTTTGTACCTATATAGACCATACAAACGTTAAATAGTATTCTGACTTTTCAAGCATTCGTCAAACCATTCGTTTCGACACTCTTCTTATTCATCTTGCATATCTGGATCATTTACAAGATAATATATTTCTTTCTTGGATATATAAAAACGATTATTAAATTCGCAATTATGTATTTAATGCAAACTGCACATTGTTTGTGCTGATGTTATCAAAGTTTTTGCGAAATCGCTGACATGAATTACGGTTTTCAGGAATAAATATTGTGGCAATGAAACATAACTTAAACTGTGAATTTTCGATTTGTGATTTTATTTTTTTAAAGTTACAGTTTCATATATATCTCTAATTGCAGTTGCAGTAAACCAATCCACATAGTAAATCAAATTGCCTAAAACAATGGATGACAGTTTAAAACAAAATTTATTGGAGTGTTAAAATATATATATGGATATCTCATAATCCAGTAGCTCTGTATGTCAGTATGATACAAATTTAGAACATGAGTCAAGTAGTTTTTTTTTTAAGACTTTTTGAAATTCATAAACTAATTTTGTCTAAAAAAAAATATTTAACTTGTTATCCTTTTATCAGGTGTCAACTTGTCCCTTGTAAACATTTGCTTTCAAATTTCTGACTTATTGTGTTATTTTTAATCTTTGTGTGCAAAAAGGAATATTTCCAGAGACTCTTAAAACGGCAGTTGTAATGCGACTTTATATGAAGGCTTCTCTTAGTATTTTCTAAAATGTTTGAAAGAGGTATTGAATCTCGAGTCTTATTTTTTTACACAGAATACGAGTGCATTTTTTAACACTTCTCAGTTTGGTCTTGATACTAACCCTTCTTCTTATTCTTTTATTAACCCTTTCCTCGTTATACGAACTTATGCGTAACGAGTTTCCCATTTTTAGTGCATCGCTGCTGCTCCGCTTATGGGGTTGGCTAATGTCGCAGACCGCAGAACGCGTCTACATAATGCTCGGTCCTGGATCGTTTCAGTGGTTATTCCCAGACGTTGTTGCGCATTTGCCATCTGAGAAATCCAGGAATTCTTTTTCCGACCTCGTTTTCTTACAGTTGTAGTGACCGTAGTTGATAGTGCCTTTTTAACCGGATTTTCCGCAGATCTTCTTTGAACGTGGCAATACCAACTTATTCTATTCGCCTCAAGCTGTTCGGTTACCGAATTCTTTATATGTAGACTTCCTCTTATACGCGTAGATCTAATGCAATCGCGTTTAGTGACTCCACTAGACATCCTTAACATTTTCAGTTTGAGTGGTTTGACACTTGTATGCTCATTTCGAATTGATTGACTGTTCTTTTACCCCACCGGTAGTCTCCAGACGTGGGAACCCACTGATTGCATACAAACTTGTGGGAAAGTTTTAAGGTGTTAAAGTGTCACAGGCTCATTTTTTGGTGTCATAGTTGCCTGTATATGATTGGTGTCCCATTTAGTCGCCTCTTACGACAAGCTGGGACGCACTGCGGCACTATTCTTTATCCGATGCCGCACGGACATCGGACGATGTGTTAACACACCCTATCAAAAGAAAAACCAAAGAGCATCAATGCGCCGCAGATAAAAGAAATGGTTAGGGAAAAAATAAAACCAGTAAGAAATTGCAAAAACGTCGTGGTCCACAGAATAAAACACGTTTGAATAACCTGTGTAACTTGCTAAGGGGGATCTAGCTTGACAGCAAGCTTTCGCTGTGGAAAACTCTTAAAGGTACTGAACTGAAAAAAAAACAACGAATATGCGAAGGGATAAGGGACAAAGAGGATATCTTCGCTCCTTTTTTGGAAGAAAACTTTATGCTCTCTTCGACGATCAAGCATTTATCCACAATACAAGTGAATCGGATAGAGCGTCAGACAATAACATGATGACAACTGTAACTCTTAGGGAACTTACCACTGAAATAAAGAAATTGAAATGAAAGAGCGCTCACGGGTACGACTTAGTAACTCAGCTCAGCTTCTTTACATTAGTTAGGCCGCGCTGATATTAGAATACTTTCCAGGCTAGTGGACAGTTGTCAGTCCTTATACGAAGGTTTTTACTTAGTGTCCTTTGTAATTTTAATTTTTATTTTAATTATAACAAGCGCTTTTGTTTTTCGCGTCTATTTTCACAACTTATTTCGCGAGCAGTTACAAGCTTTAACTAATAGGAAAGAGGTGTTGCCATATGTTATCGAACCATAACTTTATTGAGTTCCATTTTTTTTATATGATAGTATGATAGAGGGTCAAAGGTGTGGTGTAGAAATCATTACAAACCACATGAATCTTTTGATTTTCGGTGGTTCGAACGCCCTCTTTATGTTGATATGAGCAATGTTTAATATTTGTAGAATAGGTAAACATTATAGGCTTAAAATATATTTAAGATACAGGACGAACTAGATGCTGAAAACTAAGCAAATATATTATATAGATATATTAAGCGTTCAGAAATTACCTTCAAATCAAAATTGTCTTCTTCTTATCCTTTTATTAACCCTTTCCTCGTTATACGAACTTATGCGTAACGAGTTTCCCATTTTTAGTGCATCGCTGCTGCTCCGCTTATGGGGTTGGCTAATGTCGCAGACCGCAGAACGCGTCTACATAATGCTCGGTCCTGGATCGCTTCAGTGGTTATTCCCAGACGTTGTTGCGCATTTGCCATCTGAGAAATCCAGGAATTCTTTTTCCGACCTCGTTTTCTTACAGTTGGAGTGACCGTAGTTGATAGTGCCTTTTTAACCGGATTTTCCGCAGATCTTCTTTGAACGTGGCAATACCAACTTATTCTATTCGCCTCAAGCTGTTCGGTTACCGAATTCTTTATATGTAGACTTCCTCTTATACGCGTAGATCTAATGCAATCGCGTTTAGTGACTCCACTAGACATCCTTAACATTTTCAGTTTGAGTGGTTTGACACTTGTATGCTCATTTCGAATTGATTGACTGTTCTTTTACCCCACCGGTAGTCTCCAGACGTGGGAACCCACTGATTGCATACAAACTTGTGGGAAAGTTTTAAGGTGTTAAAGTGTCACAGGCTCATTTTTTGGTGTCATAGTTGCCTGTATATGATTGGTGTCCCATTTAGTCGCCTCTTACGACAAGCTGGGACGCACTGCGGCACTATTCTTTATCCGATGCCGCACGGACATCGGACGATGTGTTAACACACCCTATCAAAAGAAAAACCAAAGAGCATCAATGCGCCGCAGATAAAAGAAATGGTTAGGGAAAAAATAAAACCAGTAAGAAATTGCAAAAACGTCGTGGTCCACAGAATAAAACACGTTTGAATAACCTGTGTAACTTGCTAAGGGGGATCTAGCTTGACAGCAAGCTTTCGCTGTGGAAAACTCTTAAAGGTACTGAACTGAAAAAAAAACAACGAATATGCGAAGGGATAAGGGACAAAGAGGATATCTTCGCTCCTTTTTTGGAAGAAAACTTTATGCTCTCTTCGACGATCAAGCATTTATCCACAATACAAGTGAATCGGATAGAGCGTCAGACAATAACATGATGACAACTGTAACTCTTAGGGAACTTACCACTGAAATAAAGAAATTGAAATGAAAGAGCGCTCACGGGTACGACTTAGTAACTCAGCTCAGCTTCTTTACATTAGTTAGGCCGCGCTGATATTAGAATACTTTCCAGGCTAGTGGACAGTTGTCAGTCCTTATACGAAGGTTTTTACTTAGTGTCCTTTGTAATTTTAATTTTTATTTTAATTATAACAAGCGCTTTTGTTTTTCGCGTCTATTTTCACAACTTATTTCGCGAGCAGTTACAAGCTTTAACTAATAGGAAAGAGGTGTTGCCATATGTTATCGAACCATAACTTTATTGAGTTCCATTTTTTTTATATGATAGTATGATAGAGGGTCAAAGGTGTGGTGTAGAAATCATTACAAACCACATGAATCTTTTGATTTTCAGTGGTTCGAACGCCCTCTTTATGTTGATATGAGCAATGTTTAATATTTGTAGAATAGGTAAACATTATAGGCTTAAAATATATTTAAGATACAGGACGAACTAGATGCTTAAAACTAAGCAAATATATTATATAGATATATTAAGCGTTCAGAAATTACCTTCAAATCAAAATTGTCTTCTTCTTATCCTTCTATTAACCCTTTCCTCGTTATACGAACTTATGCGTAACGAGTTTCCCATTTTTACTGCATCGCTGCTGCTCCGCTTATGGGGTTGGCTAATGTCGCAGACCGCAGAACGCGTCTACATAAAGCTCGGTCCTGGATCGCTTCAGTGGTTAACCCCAGACGTTGTTGCGCATTTGCCATCTGAGAAATCCAGGAATTCTTTTTCCAACCTCGTTTTCTTACAGTTGGAGTGACCGTAGTTGATAGTGCCTTTTTAACCGGATTTTCCGCAGATCTTCTTTGAACGTGGCAATACCAACTTATTCTATTCGCCTCAAGCTGTTCGGTTACCGAATTCTTTATATGTAGACTTCCTCTTATACGCGTAGATCTAATGCAATCGCGTTTAGTGACTCCACTAGACATCCTTAACATTTTCATTTCCGCTGCCGTCATTTTGTTTTTAAACGCTTCGTACATTGTCCAGCACTGTGAACCGTATATAAGAGCTGGTCTAACAACCGTGGTGTAGAGTTTCCCCTTTAATTTAAGTGGAAATTTTCGGTCGCAAAAGATTCCCGAATTTTCCCGCCATTTCATCCATCCCACACTCACTCTGTGGTTTACGTCGTCGTCACATTTCGCTTCCATGTTAACGATTGATCCTAAGTACTTAAAGATAGTGCTTTTCGGAAGAACTATTCCGTCTAACATTATATCCGGAACAGGTCGCAACGGATGCGCAAATGGGCACGTCAAATGCTCCGTCTTTGAACGACTTATTTTAAACCCGTTTCTCTCTAGCGCATTTCTCCATGAATCTAAGGCGTTCTGTAAATCTTCGACGTTATCGCTAAGTATAACTGCGTCGTCAGCGAAGAGAATTGGCGTTACATTTGCTTCGCGCATGCAGTCTTTTAAAAGATAGTCTAATACTACGTTAAAGAGGAAAGGGCTAAGTACGCTTCCTTGATGCACTCCGACATTAACTGGAAATTCTCTCGTTAGTCCAGCAGAGCTTTTAACCGCAGTTTTCACGTTTCCGTACATGTCTTGTATTATTCTAACATACGTGTCCGGTACGTTTTGAGACCTCAGCGCGGCCCATATGAGATCCCTAGGCACTCGATCGAATGCTTTCTCGAGGTCGATAAATACCATGTGTAAATCCTTAGACGAATCTCGGTGCTTTTCCATTATTATTCGTAGGCTTTGGATAGCGTCCACCGTCGATCTTCCTTCAACAAATCCACACTGGCTATTATCGAGCTTTATTATTTGCCGAAGACGTTCGTTTAAGACTCTTTCGACGATTTTCATTGTGTGTGACATAAGCTTGATTGAACGGTAGTTGTTGCATTCTCGAGTGTCGCCTTTTCCTTTGTATAATGGAACCAAGAAGCTACTTCTGCATTGATTCGGCATAGGTTGTCCACATTTTAATTTATTTAAAAGTTTCGATAGCCAAACGCTGCCGATCCCCTCCATCTTCAACCAAAACTCTGATGGAATGCTGTCTGGTCCCGCCGCTTTCCCCCGCTTCATTTTTCCAATTGCTATACTTATTTCTTCGATTGAAAAGTCCGAAACTTCCTCCTCGAATAGACCAGCTGTCGGCACGATATCACGTGGAAACTGTTTGTTAAGCAACTCCTTACAGTATTCAAGCCACCGGTCACAAATTTCCTTTTCATTTGTTAATAGGCGACCGTCTGCGTTTTTGATGTATTTCGGCGAGGTTATTTCCATTGAATTTTTTCTCCTCTGTGCAGCGAGCTTAAAAATATTTGGCATTTTAGTACTGTACGACGTTTGAACTTCTTGGATAGCTTGTCTTCTATCCGCCGATCGTGAGGATATTTGTTCCAACTCCTGGTACAGGTTTTCCGCTTCTGCCGCTCGAGTTCGAGCCAGAACTTTCTTTGCGATCTTTTTAAGACGCTCGTATTCAAGAGCCAGTCGAGCTTTTTCGATGTCGTCGCTCCGATCGCATTTTGTCCACGCTTGGAATGCACTCTTCTTGTCGGCCACAGCTCGTTTGGTTTCGTCATTCCACCACCATGTTTCTTTGCCGACGTAATGGTATTTCGATATAGTACCCAGATGGGACTTTGCGAGTGTTATGCATTCCTCGTGCATGCTGTTCCACATTTCTTGCGGCCTAAGTGAGTCTGCTATACCATTTATATTTTGAAGTACTTCTTTAGCCAGTGCGATAAATCTTGCGCTTCGTTCCTTCGATAAATTATACCACCGGATTTTTGGCTTTCCAAACGATGCCCGTGTTTTCGGTGGTTCCGCTGTGAAAAATTCTGTAATGAGCAGACGGTGTTGGCTTACTAGCGATTCTCCAAGTATTACTTTACAGTCCTTAACACGGTTTCTCATCGACATTTTGCAGAGGTGATAATCTATTTGCGTTTCGTGGCCTCCGCTGCTATAGGTGATGAGATGTCGTTGATGTTTAATAAACATTGTATTTAAGACGGTTAAGCCGTACGCCCTACACGCTACAAGGATGTCTTCGCCAGCTGAATTTCTGGTTCCAAAGCCTTTACCGCCGTGGCAGTCCTCATAATCAACATTTGTTTCTCCGACGTGGCCATTTAAATCTCCGCCTACGAAGAGCATCTCATCGATAGGTATATTTCTAAGCAAATTACCGAACTCTGACCAAAATGTATCTTTTTCCGATTGGTCACATCCATTTTGTGGAGCGTACGCGCTAACAATGTTCCACGTTTCATTGTGTATGACGAGTTTAATACTCATCAAGCGGTCGCTTATTTTCAAGACACCAACGATGTTGTTTAGAAGATCCGCTGCAACAACGATTCCAACACCGTTTCGTCCATTGACCGTTCCATGGTAGAACATCTTAAATGCCTTAGTTTTTAAATCTAGAAAACGCGCTTTATTTCCTGTATCACACCACTTCGTTTCCTGTACGCACAGGATTTGTAGAGTTCTGCGACGCATAATCGCTTCCAGTTCTAAACTTTTTGAGGTCATCGATCCGACGTTCCAACTTGCAAACCGAAGTTTATGAAAATAATTTGGAAACTTCAGTTTGCCCGCCCCCGGAATCCGTCGGGCTCTGACACAAGCACTTCTGCTTGCTCTGGGATCACCCGAGTGCGTTGCAACCGTGGTGCCCAGCGGGGTAGTGCTATTAATTGCGATCATTTCCATGAAGTTTAAAGTTTGAGTGGTTTGACACTTGTATGCTCATTTCGAATTGATTGACTGTTCTTTTACCCCACCGGTAGTCTCCAGACGTGGGAACCCACTGATTGCATACAAACTTGTGGGAAAGTTTTAAGGTGTTAAAGCGTCACAGGCTCATTTTCGGTGTCATAGTTGCCTGTATATGATTGGTGTCCCATTTAGTCGCCTCTTACGACAAGCTGGGACGCACTGCGGCACTATTCTTTATCCGATGCCGCACGGATAGGTCTTGATACTAACCCATGAATTGCAAACAAGATTAAATGATTGAACAATCCCAGCTGCGTTATTCATAGTTATTGCCAAAGCATTGGTTACAGTAAACCATTATATACTACTAACAACAGTTTTTTGTGTAGGGTTTGGTTGGAGTATATAGTTATAATTGGTTAGCTTCTTATTTAAAAAATTATAAGCAAATGGTTAACAATATTTACAAACTGATAATACAGCCCGCTTATACTCGAATGACTGCTATCTAAATCTTTTATATGACGTAAATGATGACTTAGATACGAGGGCGGGTCAATAAGTCCGTGACTTTTTGAATTTCTGACCTCTTTACTGAAACAGCAACACTGCTCCTGTCAACAGGCATCTGTCAGTTGACTCCTGTCAAAATTTAAACTTGCTGCGTCAGTTAGTTTGTGTTTGACAGCTATTTTTATCAGACTACTCACTAATTTGAGGAGAAAATGGAAAAAAGTGAATTTCGTGTGCTTATTAAGCATTATTTCTTGCGAAAAAAAACCATTACCGAGACCAAGGCTAAGCTTGATAAATACTATGGGGACTCTGCACCATCGATTTTAATGGTAAAAAAGTGGTTTACTGAATTTCATTGTGGCCGTACAAGCACTGAAGATGCCGAACGTCCTGGACGCCCAGTTGAGGTCTCTACACCCGAAACAATCGAAAAAATTCACGATATGGTGTTGGCCGACCGAAGATTGAAAGTGCGAGAGATTGTGGAAGCCGTAGAGATCTCGCATGGGTCAGTGGTTTCAATTTTGAATGATCACTTGGGCATGAGAAAGCTTTCCGCAAGACGGGTGCCGCGTTTGCTCACAGTCGACCACAAACGCATGTGCAGTTGCCATGGCAAAAATCCATGAATTGGGCTATGAATTGCTCCCTCATCCACCCTATTCTCCAGATTTGGCTCCGAGCGACTACTTCTTGTTCCCAAACCTGAAGAAATGGCTTGGTGGAAAAAGATTTGACTCCAATTATGAAGTCATCTCGCAAACAAAGGCCTATTTTGAGGACCTCGACAAATCATTTTTTTTGGAAGGGAAGAAAAAATTGGAGAAGCGTTGGACAAAGTGTATAGAGCTCAAGGGAGACTACGTTGAAAAATAAAATTATTTTTTTATCAAAAAATATGTGTTTTAATCCAAAAGTCACGGACTTATTGACCCGCCCTCGTATCTCACGAAAGTGGTTTAAGGCACATTGATCGGTGATCAATATTTCCTGGAGTACCACATATTTCTGCACAATTAACCCCCTTTTCGTAATACATTACAAATTTTTATAAATGTATCTCAAAAATTCTGGATATTGCGATACCAGATTTTATGAAAATTGCCGTAAATGTGTGATTGCGAGAGGCGAATCTTAAAGCCTTGAGAATGAAACCAGTGCCTTTAAGTGTCTTAAAAGAAGTTTATTTGCAATACATGCTATATTTTAATATTTTCGTAATATATAAAGCTTGGATAGTCTGCTTTGAATTTCTTTGCCTACTTTTTTGTTCATAAATATTTGTATCTCTTTATGTTAAATTATGATATATAACTGTCCTTGTCAACAGTTAATTTTTTTTTACTTAATTAGTCTAAATATATTCATTCGCTTTTTGTCCCTAAAACTTCTGTTTCTATTTTAATATTTTAAACATTAATTACAGGCTTTTTAAGTTAATTTTATGAAATTTATTAATCTTAACTCAACAATTTTGTAATAATAAATTATATTATAAATATAATAATAATGTTGGGGTGATTAGTATTCTTTGCTGGTTTGCTCGATGATTTGTAGTTCCGACCAAAAAAAATAAAAGAGGTTTTTCTTTGGTTGATAACTTTTTAATTTTCTTTGTATTAACGGGACTTACCTCGGTAAAGCCAAAATCAAAATTCCGATCTTAAATAGGTCGACATCGAACAATTAAAATTCAAGTACTACAGGAATGTTAAGATACGTTAATTTTCTTTGACTTGAACATTGCCGGTCGCCTTGCAGCAGTAGCTGTTAAGTCACAAATTTTTGGTGAAGTATTTGAATTTCGGAAATCTGCTTTACTATAATAAGATACATACTTATCGTTGGTTGATAAGCCTTTAATTCTCTTTGTATTAACAGGTCTTACCTGTAACGTCAAATCAAGAAAAACAAATTCGGAAATCTCCGAATAATAATAATAATAAGATACCGGATAAATTGTTATGTTTTAGTAAATACAGCAACTATTTTGAAATTAAAATACAGCAATTAGCGGTCAACATTTTCTTTAATATTTTATAAGACTTACAAAGTTTTGCCATAGTTATTATTATATATTGGAGATGAAGGAATTCAATTTAAGAAGTTTAATTTAGATGAGTTAAGAGTTAGTCAGTATGCACAATTTCGTTATTTGACGCGTGATGACTCCACTCTAAGTACGTATATCGACTACGCGAACTCGATAGTCAACGTAAACGGGTAAACGTTTATAATACGTCCGAGACGTCATTCATTTGGGGGAAGGTTTTCGTCTTTGATAAAAATCAAATCTTCTATAACTACATCTTATCGTGGGAACTTCAATTTGTATCTTTTGAAAATTCTTCGAAATACTCCTTTTTCCATCAGCGACAAAATTGATGATGCAATACCTTTACTCTCTCCCATTTTTTGGCGCAATTTAACGAATGGCCATCAAGAACAGGCTCATGAGCACTTCACAAAGGACTACCACGCAGAAAGTGACCAGGAGTCAATTAAAGTATGTCAGATAAGTTTTCAGAAATAGGTTAAATTGGCGTAAGTTTAAGCAAGTCTAGATTTTGGTTAGAAGGGTGGCGTACTCTTCAAATATAAATTTATCGGTTCCAATAACCTTCAGAAAATGAAACTTGAAGCTTTTAACTCCGGCTTTTCAGAGACCACCCTTACGAGGCGCTTCAAAAGGAATAAACTTCCACTTCAAATCTTAATACACAAATCTTTTAGATACTTCAATGGAGATAGTTTACATAAATTTCTTAAAATCGTTTGTAGTGCCTTTACTGGCTTCAACAAAATTAGTGGCATTGTCCGAAAATATAGTTTTCGGTATACCACGCCGAGAAATAAACCCACTCAAAGCAGTTGAAAATGGCCGAGTTCATAGGTCACTCGTTGCCTCTAGGTGAAAAGCCCTAGTAGTAAAACGAACAAATACACAGGCATATGCCTTTGTTAGTGTACAGGCCCGTCCTACAGAATCGTATTGGCAAACGGTGATGAAATTTGCATAAGGCACCCATTATCTGGGTTTGTACTTTCTTTTTTGAATGATGCATACATGAACCAATGTACTTTTTCAATTTCAAATTTCATTCCAAACGAAGCGCACTAATAATTTGTTACCACCATGAATTGATATGTCACGAACGAATTTTACTAAAAGAGCAGTCACATAGGCTTGATAAGAATGAATAATTGGGTACCTTTTATTGGAAGAAAACAAAGTACATGTAAGCTATTCACTTGACTGAAGAATTTTGTTTCTGTATAAAACTAGATTTAAATTTGCCAATGAGCTTTTCCCATTCTCCAAACATTTGAGTTTACCGAATAACCAAGTTCTTGGCGACGGAAATTTCAATTTGCATATTACATGTAAAAACCTAGACCATAAAGAAATTCTTTTAACTATTGTTTTGACATTAGGCAAAATTGTAGTTAGATTTACCTTTATGTGTTTCATCTCGAGATATTGGTCATCAGGTCGTTTTCAAATTGTCTTAGGCCACGAAGACTGTGGTTGACAGAGCCAGGTGGGACCATACCACCATAGATAAGTTGCTTGAAGATCTGTTGGCGAAAGACCTCTGGTCGCTAAATTTGCTGGATTATCAGCAGATCGGACATGACTCCATTCGGAGCTTATTTAACCATGTCAAAACTATTGAACTGTATGTCCAAAAAATAGTTTACAATTCAGACAGTTGCGAAAGAGCACCACAAAGTTCCAATCTTTGTAAGGGGACCGTTTCGGAACTACCTTCTTTATGGAACACAAAAGATGGGAAGAATAACTTGCTGAATTCGAAAACTAAAGATGAATAAAGTCCATTCTTGTAATCGCTCGTATAAGTTAATTTTGAAAATATTCGAAAAATAAAGTTTTTTTTTTTGTTGTCCTTTTCCACTCTAGTTGTAAGCAACGGTTAGTACTGGACACAAATCCTCGCTAAAAAAAAGGGAAAGTATTTCGAAGGGTTGCGGTGAATAATAGAATGCTGCAAAAGTATTCCTGAGAATCGTGCGATTTTCTTTTATAACAACAATTTTGGAAAAGCATTCATTATTCCATTTACCTTAAAAACCTGAATAATAACAATTGCAATAACCATTGTCAGTATTATAGCAAAAGTTAAAAATGCTCCGCCTTGTATCTTTGTAGGTATTGGCTTTTACAAATTTCGTATATATTTTTTAAATTTCCTTTTACGAGTATATCCATTAAAGGAAAGTTATTGCTTTTTACTACTTGTAATTTAACATTAAGACAAGTTTCTAATCGAAAATTATATTTCATTATCAACTTAAGTCAACATAGCAGTGCTAAGGTATGTTTCTAAAGTGAAGAAATAAAGTTAGTTCTAATTGTTTTCATTTGTCCTTTCTTTATTTTTTGTTCTTATCGCCTTCCTCTCCGGTTGTTAGAAACACAACGGTTAGTACTGGACACAAATCCTCGCTACAATTCCAGCCCGCGTATGCTCTTTGTTTTTATTTTGTTTTTTATTTATGTAAGACGCCAAGGAGTATCACAAGAAATTGGTGCCAGCGGTGGGATCCCGAAAAATAAGACAAAGAACTGTTGACTGTGAGTGAAGTAGCTGTATAAAAAAATTAACAGTACTTAAAAAAAAAGAAAAGTTTTTCCAAGTGTTGCGGTGAATAATAGAGTGCTGCGAAAGTGTTCCTGAAAATCTTGCGATCCTGAGAATTGCTGTGTTCCTGTGAATAGCTGTGCTCCTGAAGCTGAAGATGAAATTCATCATACTTATAAATTTGTAAGTCTACACTAAAATAAGAAATAATAAGAAAGAAAGGTACTTCACGATACTCAACCTGACATCGGGATTTCATCAAATCCCAGTGGACGATAAGGACAAAGAAAAACGGCATTCAGTACCCCGTATGGGCATTTTCAGTATACTCAAATACCTTTCGGTCTGAAAAATGCCGCGGCATGTTAATAAATACTGACTGTTCTAGCCGGACTGCAAGGTCTTATGTGTTTTGTTTATCTAGATGATATCGCGATAAATGGCCAAAGCCTCGAGGAGCATAATAAGAAACTTATTCAGGTACTTAGTCAAATACTCGTATGATTGGCTAATCTTAAATTACGGTCCGATAAATACGAATTTCTTTGTAAAGAACTTCAGTATTTGGAACATATTATTACTGACCATGGTGTTAATCCTGACCACAGAAAAGTTGAAAGTGTAGTTAATATACAAGCTGCTCAGAATAAGAAAAAGAATAAAGTCGCTCCTTGGAGTGGTAGGTTACTACCGACAATTCATAAAATATTTTAGTAAATAAGCAGATCCATTGAACAGATTACTAAAGAAAGTTTTCCAATTCAAATGGGATTATGAGCAACAAGAATCGTTCAATAAACTAAATAAAGCCATTACAAAATTTCCAGTATTACAATATCCCGATAACATTTATAATCACAACCGATGATTCGATGGGGCTGTTTTAAGCCAACAACATGACGGAAAGGATTTACCCCGTTAGCAGAACTTTAAACAGGGCTTAGCAAAATTACAGCGTCACCGAAAAGGAGTGCTTAGCAATCGTTTGGGCCACTAAGCAATTCTGGCCATATTTTTACGGCAGGAAATTCATAGTTCAGACAGATCATAGGCCATTGACCTGGATTTTCCATTTGAAGGATCCTGGATCTAGGTTAGTATATGGAGACTTAGGTTGAAATACGAAATAAGGTATAAGAAAGTTTGTGAAAATGTAGTGGCAGACGAATTATGTTGAAATTTAAGAATGCTACAACAGGAAGAACTAGGAAATGAAACCAGTAAAAATAATAACCTAGGAGTGGACAATTTTAAAGAGGTAAATGGAATAATAGACGAGATGGTTCGCAGTATGATGAAAGAAAGCGAAATAGATTTGAATGAAGAAGTACGATCAGAAGAAAGACAAATAGGGGAATCGGAAGAGGAAAGTAACGAACAAAACCAACGCAAAGAGATAGCAGATTTAGCAGAGACAAAACGCATAATGGGTTGCTTCGTGGTCATGCAAGACAAAAAGAAACCTATGTGAAAGTTAAAAAAAACTGAATACAAAGGGATGTCAATTAGAGGAAGTTGTAGCAGCAGAAGAAAAGGCATTAGAGAAAATTTAAATAGATTAGATAGGTCCACTTAAGGTGACTCAAGATGGCTATAAATTCGGTCTTACAATCCAAGACGACTTATCGAAATTTATAAAGTTCATACCATTAAAAAGCAAAGAGATGGGAGAAGTAGCCAAAGCATTCACAAATTAATGGGTTCTAATTTTATAAAATGATAACGAATTTCGTATTGAGTTATTTAAAAACTTTTGTCAGAGCTTTAACATGAAACACATAACAACTAGCATTGCTAATTGCATACTAGCAAATGGAGGAGTTGAGAGAGCCCATTGTCAGCTGTCCAAATATTTAAAAGCAACAGTCGAAGAAATTGTTATAACACAACTACTCATTATACGACAGGTTAAACACTATATGAATTGGTATATGGAAATATAGCTAGCCAACCAAGGTAAATAGAAGAATTCACCGAAAGAACCATGTTTGATTATCTAGATGAATTACAGGCAAAATTATTTAAGGCTAACGTTAATGCAGTTAACAACACCTTAAAATCCAAGGAGAAGTCAAAGATAAGAAACGACGAAGGTCGGAAAGCCAGTAGAATATATGTATAATAAATGTAGTTAAAGAGAAATTGGAAAGTTGAAAGGGGATATAAAAGTTCATTTGAGATATTTAGAGTTCATGAGGATTTTATTATTGCACAAATTAAGAGTGCAAAAATTCAATAAAGCTACTCGTAACATTAAACCATTCTTCACAGGATCGTCTGGTTCTGGTTCCACAGCAACATTGAGATCAAGAAAATAAATGATAATAATGGAATCTACATTTATCATTAGGGACAAGTAAGAGAAATAGGCAGTAAGCTCACGTTAGTAAATAAAATAAGTGTTGGAAACTTAAATGATTTCGTGGAAAACATAAGATACATAGTTAATACAATTAATGACGTATGCCTAATTAGTAATTGTAGAAGTTTTCACAGTAGCACAAAATTTACATAGATTAAAACATAAAATTGAAAAATTCACAACATAATACGCAAGAAGAGGATTGATAAATATAATAGAGACGGGATCTAAAACTCTTTTCGGCACAATGGCAGGATGCCAAATATTACTCAAGTACTCGTACTTAAATACAATTAAAGAAAATTATATTCTAATAAAAAATGGCATGTAAGAAAATGTTAAAGTTATGCCTAAGTTAAGTAAACAAGTTATTTATGTAGGTTCTATTCAAAATATTACAGCTAACAAAATAAACGAAATAATACATTCCATAAATATTGTAAAAAAGGAAGGAAAATAAAGTAAATTTTAAAATAATACAACTAGAATTAGAGGTAGAGCAAATTATCGACAACTAACTATTTATTGCAAGTGTTATCATTCATACTAGACTAATCAAACCTTCGCAACGTATAGAAGAATCAACTGAAGTAAATTTAGAAAACTGCTTAATTTTCGATCCATTTATATTATGAAAAATAGAAACTCACTCATATGCGAAAAACCATAATTTTATTGTATTAATACAAATACCTCTTGTAACGCGTGAAGAATATGAATTGTATGAAATGATTGTTGTATCATTAGAAATAAATTTATGATACGAGTAATTAGCAAGGATTAAAACTTTATATGGAAGACTGTAAAAAGATCAATGAATTGTGTGTCTATAACTCACAATTATATAGGTAAAAGTACGATTGATTACAAGAACTGCGAAATAAATGTTTTCATGCGAAATAAAGCAAGCAATTGTATCTTAACAATTTTTAATTTAGAGGTCCAAATATTTCTCACAATAAATCAGAATATGTTTCTATTTACTGTAACAGAAAAGACAAATTATAATTGTAATTGCAGTAAAGAGAAAGAAACAGGAAATTTAGGAAATATATCAATAATAATTTAAAGAAGATTGTTGCATTAATGTTAAAATAGATTGTATTTAATTAGATTCTAGGCCTATACAAAAAACAAAAGGGCCAGTGTTAAGCGATCTATCAATTCGCATATAAAACTAGAAACATTTTTGGGAGAACGTGCTGGATGCGGTATCAGAAGGTACGAGTACAAGGAGCATTCGGACATCCATAATACTGGAGGAGTATCTTGCGTCGATCGCAATGAAGTCAGTCTGCTTGACGGTTGATTGATCAGGGGTTCTCCAAGTCCCCTTGTGAATATCGAGATGGGGGAACCGCGTGCTAGCTAGGGACCTAACATTTCACGTGCATATCTGAAATTCATTATCCTTAAATCGTTTGCATGGGTTGTCAACAGTGGATCCGTCCGTATCCAAGGTTTGTCTATGTTTCGTAACTTTCAGCTATTTTCCATGGGCGGGGAATTACCCCGGCGGCACAACCCCCAAACTGGAGGGCCAGTTCCATTTTTGATACCCCTAGGACGAGGGGTCGAGACCAAAAGCCAGTAACCCATTCTGGGATGTGTGTACTGCCGTTTGTCCATTAAGGGTTCTTCTGCCACCATCTCTTTCTCATGACCCTAACTTAGTCTCAGAAATCCTTAGCGGCCTGAGCTCCAAAAATGTCAGAGTAGCCCGGATAAGGTCTCATTTGTTTCGGGATTGATTCCATGTGGGGAATTTATCCGCTCTCCCGTTTATTGTGCTGGTATTTTTGTCTGCTGTTCAGTACTCGCGCTTATAAGCAGGTTCAGTCCGGATGGACATGGACCAGTACCCGACGGTTACCACGTGGAGTTATTATAAGCACAATTGACGTGTAGAAGATAGTTGGAACACTGGACATCGCCAGGTTGGCATTTCTCAGTGCCTACCCTATTTTTGCAACACCCAACCGTCTCGTGGAACAAAGTTAATTTTTGTAATCGCTCGCTTTGTAAGTTCGTTTTGAAAACATTCGAAGAATAAAGTTATATCTAATAGTATTGTAACTCTGTTGTTTTCAATAGTTCTCTCTTTCTTTTTTGTTGTTGTCGGTTTCCACTCTGGTTGTTAGGAACCCAACGGTTAATACTGGATACAAATCCTCACTACAATTCCAGCTCGTGTGTGTTCTCTGTTTTTACTTTATTTTATTTATGTTGAACGCCCAGGCGTAACAGTATATTTTATATATTTGCTTAAATCATCTTGAATAGTAAGACTAAAAGCGTTTTGTTTCCCTCTTTGTATGGATCTGCAAAATTCATTGATACTATCTCTAAACTACAATATAATCTGCGCTAGAAACTATTTGAACGGAATTTTTCCCTGAATTTAGATGAATTTTTTGTCTTTGACATTCTGGACATTTACTCACATAATAATCGATTTCGTCTTTATTTAAACTGGTCCAATAGCATTTTTTTTCTAAAATTTTTTGATTTTTGGTCTCCATGACCACCAATTAAACCGTTATGATTCCCTTTATAAATTTGCTGTTGTTGACTTCGATCGCAAATAACTTCAATATCCATTTCACTTTAATTTTCTCCAAACTCTTCCATTTCTTTTCCTCCCTTAGTCGTATCAATTTTATTTGAAGAATTAGTACTTTAATTTGTTAGATTTTTACACTGTTGTGCTTAATTTTCCTTTTACCTGTCTCATCTTCTATTTCATCTGAAAATTCGCTACCAAAAATTTCCTTTATAGTCTTTTGAACATCTTCATTTTCGTTCTGTGTTTCTATAGGGTGAGTGTTTCTACTTAATTCGTCAGCCACAACGTTATCGACACCTTTCTTGTATTCTTTTGAGTATAACTATTCTTCCAATTTTCATTGCAATCTTACTAATCGACTTCCTGCGTCTTTAACTCTAAACAGCTGTGGACGATGGTGAGTTTTTATTTGAAATTTTTTTTTTTTTAAATTTGGTATAAGACCTGTGTTTGTTATAAAGTAACCTAAATATTCCACATCTTCCTTCAAAAATTCTGATTTATTTAACTGTATTTTAAAATTGGCTTTTCTTAGTCTATCGAGAATTACTATCAATCTTTCATTCTGTTGCTTAAATGTTTGATGAAACCCGGATGCTAAATCTAAAGTAGTAAAATATTTGGCGTTGCGAAGTTTGACTAAAATTTCTTGAATGTTCGGAATTGGATAATTATCACCTGTCGTGCTTTCATTAAGTATTCTAAAGTAAATTGCCATTCTCCATTTTTTCAAGCCATTTGCATCCGATTTTGTTGGTATTGTTCTATCCAAATTGGCCAAGAAAAAACGCTCGGTTGAGTTATTTCATCAGCGAGAAGTTTTTGAATTTGCCTATTAACTTCTACTTCATGTATCTTAGAATAGGTAGGTATATGTTTTCGTATTTATAGGTACTTTATTAATAGTTCTTATTGAATGTTCTGCAGCAGATGCTTCTGTTGAGGTCTCTTCTCCTGAGCTAAATGTACCACTATATTCTTTTATTATTTCCTTTAATGTCCTTATTTCTTTTTCTTTCTTTAAGTGATCTATTCCGAGATTTTCTAATACTCTCTAAAATTTTTGTTTTCCTGTAAACATTTTCGTTGTGTTAACGTTGGCTTATGCAGTATGAACCTACCGACTCAGCAATACCCTGAATATCATCATTTTATTTTAGTATTAACTTTTTACTTTTATTTCTATTTATAATCGAAAATATTGTAGAAAATCCTTTGCTATAATTCCATCATAATAACTTAATACATTTTCAGTAATAATACAGAACTTAAATTCATTAAAACTGCATTTTATCAATTCTATATTTATTTTGGCACTCCTTAGGTGTCTCTGGAACTGCCCGTTTCACCGAAAATTTGGCACGTTTCTCGGTTCACTTTAATTTTTTCTTTTATTTTTTAGTGCTATTTTTGACCATAGTAAGTAGGATTATCGGGTTTTTCAGTAAACAGAACGTGTATATGCCGACGTGTTTCGCATCTCTAAGTTAATTGAACTATTGTTTCCTTAAATTCCTGCTTTAATCTGGTCATTCAAAATGGAATTATTGACTGGAATATGTTTCTTTCAATTGCGACCATGTTTTAAAATTTTTATTCTTCTTCTTCTTATCCTTTTATTAACCCTTTCCTCGTTATACGAACTTATGCGTAACGAGTTTCCCATTTTTACTGCATCGCTGCTGCTCCGCTTATGGGGTTGGCTAATGTCGCAGACCGCAGAACGCGTCTACATAAAGCTCGGTCCTGGATCGCTTCAGTGGTTAACCCCAGACGTTGTTGCGCATTTGCCATCTGAGAAATCCAGGAATTCTTTTTCCGACCTCGTTTTCTTACAGTTGGAGTGACCGTAGTTGATAGTGCCTTTTTAACCGGATTTTCCGCAGATCTTCTTTGAACGTGGCAATACCAACTTATTCTATTCGCCTCAAGCTGTTCGGTTACCGAATTCTTTATATGTAGACTTCCTCTTATACGCGTAGATCTAATGCAATCGCGTTTAGTGACTCCACTAGACATCCTTAACATTTTCATTTCCGCTGCCGTCATTTTGTTTTTAAACGCTTCGTACATTGTCCAGCACTGTGAACCGTATATAAGAGCTGGTCTAACAAGCGTGGTGTAGAGTTTCCCCTTTAATTTAAGTGGAAATTTTCGGTCGCAAAAGATTCCCGAATTTTCCCGCCATTTCATCCATCCCACACTCACTCTGTGGTTTACGTCGTCGTCACATTTCGCTTCCATGTTAACGATTGATCCTAAGTACTTAAAGATAGTGCTTTTCGGAAGAACTATTCCGTCTAACATTATATTCGGAACAGGTCGCAACGGATGCGCAAATGGGCACGTCAAATGCTCCGTCTTTGAACGACTTATTTTAAACCCGTTTCTCTCTAGCGCATTTCTCCATGAATCTAAGGCGTTCTGTAAATCTTCGACGTTATCGCTAAGTATAACTGCGTCGTCAGCGAAGAGAATTGGCGTTACATTTGCTTCGCGCATGCAGTCTTTTAAAAGATAGTCGAATACTACGTTAAAGAGGAAAGGGCTAAGTACGCTTCCTTGATGCACTCCGACATTAACTGGAAATTCTCTCGTTAGTCCAGCAGAGCTTTTAACCGCAGTTTTCACGTTTCCGTACATGTCTTGTATTATTCTAACATACGTTTCCGGTACGTTTTGAGACCTCAGCGCAGCCCATATGAGATCCCTAGGCACTCGATCGAATGCTTTCTCGAGGTCGATAAATACCATGTGTAAATCCTTAGACGAATCTCGGTGCTTTTCCATTATTATTCGTAGGCTTTGGATAGCGTTCACCGTCGATCTTCCTTCAACAAATCCACACTGGCTATTATCGAGCTTATTTGCCGAAGACGTTCGTTTAAGACTCTTTCGACGATTTTCATTGTGTGTGACGCACGGACCGTTTTAAAATTTTTATTCATTAAAGGTATTTCTGCGTTTCCTGAAATTCGACTTTCGATTAAAGCTAACAACAATGCTTTCTCTTGTAGAAATACTAATCGCATAGCAGCTTAATAATTTTTTGCGCATCACTATTTAAATATGGTACTAAATTTTCTATAGCACTGAACATAGCTAAACATCCTATAGATATAACCATCATATCAATAACTTATGGTTGACTTTCGTGTCCCTGAACATAAGTACTATTAGTTTCAGAATTAAAATTGTCTACGATTGACAGAAATTCACTTTGCTCATTTGAATGAGTTTGGTTTAACTTTATTTTAAGTGTAGCCCCAGTTTTCCTTAACTCTAGCTTTTCTAAAGATCTGATTGCTTCTTCAACGGAACTTGTATGAACTTCAGAAATGAAATGCTATTCTTTCAAATGATCTAAAAATATCTTTCGACCTAATGCTTCAGCCTTATACTCGTATTAAACTAAAAAACTTTCTTTTATAGCCTAACTCAGAGAAGTTTCAAAAATGTACCCACTGGTTTTTCCCATGCGTTTGAACCTTACTGCTGTAGATAGATAGATAGTTCTTTATTTCGCATAAAATTTCAAGGTTTCGCTACCACACGTTTTACAGTGCAGAGATATGATACATATTTTATCTTTCATCTGTAATATTATTATGAATATATAATTTAAAACTTAATGGACATTAATTAACTCTACGAAGTAAAAGCGGAAAAAAAACCCTTCAATATACGAGTAAATAAATAAATAAATAATTAAATAAATAAATAAATAAATAAATAATAAATAAATAAATAGATAAAAAAAAATAAATAAATAACTAATATATGAAAATAGTTAATTAAGTATAACAGTTAAACAAATAACAAAAAATAATAAATAGAGAAAAGGTAAATAAAATAAATAAAGAGTATCAAGTTGGAAAGTTATTATCATTAAGGTTTTTAACTAAAGGATTATCAACAAAATCACATCGAGCAAGAAAACGTTGATTCAATTTTAATATTCTATCAAGGACTAATTCAACATTCGCCTTTTGGTGAATATCGTGCGTTGAGTGGTAAATTATTTTCAAATGCTTATTTTGAGACACCTGCAACTTCTTAAGATGGCTTTTTGCGCAATTACCCCACACTTGGCAACCATACAGCAGTATTGCTTGAAAAATAACTTTAAATATCGTTATTTTATTGGCATTTGACAGTCTTGACTTACAGTTTATGAAGGGGTATAATATCTTGGTCGCAACAGAAATTTTGTTTAAAGTATTTGTGATATACTACGTATTAAATGTTAGTTTAGAATCCAAGTGAATTCCTAAATACCTTACTGAAGGTTCCCAACTTATACTAGCCCCATTCACATGTAATTGTCCACTAGGTAGAAAACAGGCTTTTCTTTTCCTAGTAAAAAAGATTGCTTGTAGCTTGTGCTCATTTAGTGTAATTTTCCATTTATTAAAGTAGATTTGAAATATTCTCAACACATAGTCGAGATTCCTCTCGATGTTGAGAGCGAATTCGTGAGAAGAGAATATCGCTATATTATCTGCGAAAACCGCAACTTCACAGTTGGGTACAGATGGTACGTCGGACGTAAACAGGTTATACAAAACAGGTCCAAGGACTAAGCCTTGAGGAACACCAGAATAAAAGTAGACAATGTTGGAGACATCTTTATTAATGTGCACTCTAAAACAGCGGTTGGACAAGAAACTACGGACATTTCTACAGAGATTTGGTTGGAAATTTAAATTTGTCATTTTGTATATAAGCCCGTCGTGCCAGACAGAATCAAAATCTTTTTCGACGTCTAATAATATCATGCCTGTTGCACGAGACGATTTAACATGATTGCAGATCCTTAGCACTTGATGATTCGTGCTATGATTGTGCCCGAACCCAAATTGTGTATCGGGAAGTAGGTTGTTGTCTTCAATATGCTTAGAGATTTTTTCTTTTATAACCTTTTCATATAATTTACTAAAACCACTTAATAAACTAATTGGTCTGTAGCTGGTAATCATATGAGGAGGCTTCCCGTCTTTGGGAATTGGAACAATCTTAGCGATTTTCCATACATTTTGGAAATATTCCATTTTAATGCAGGCGTTAAGGACAAACGTTAAATGCTTAAGGACAGATTTGGGCATTTGCTTAATATATATGTTTTTAATTTGGTCGAATCCTTCAGCCTTACGATTGCTCAGCTCTTTGACCATGAATTTGATATCTTCTAAGGTTATATAAAGGTTTGAGGATGGAGGATCATTGTTACCACTCAAAAGATTTTGAATGGATTGGTTCACTACATTAATTGTTTCGGCGTCACCTAAATTTGAAGATATTTCTTGATTTTTGCGAAAGTTTAGATCAAGTGCGTTAGCCTTGTCAAGATCCGTACAGAACGTAGTATCTGAATCCTTAAGAAAGAAAAGCTGTCTATTTTTGTTTTTAACCACTTTGACAATATTCCAAAAAGGTTTTCAACTTACATCCAGAGATCGTAATTTGGTGTTCCACTTCTTATTGTTGTAATCAAAAATAAGTTTGGAAATAACATTGTTGAGGTGGGAAACTTTATGTTTGTAGAACGGCTGGCGGTATCTTTGCCAATGTCTCCTTCAAGATGTAAGGAGGAAGCTTATTTGCCCAGGCTTCTTAGGGACTTTGCGAACACATAATTGAATAGTGTCTAGTACATGTTTGCTAAAGTCTGAGACAATGGAATCAACATAGTCAGTGGAGGTAACGCTGTCTAGATTACAGGGAATGTTCCGGAATTTAGAAGTTAGTACTGACCGGAAACGATTCCAATTTGCATTCTTGAGATCTAGCACACATGCGACCTTTTGCATACCTGATTTGCGAAGCCGAAAAAATACAGGGTAATGATCAGAACTGAGGTCATTAACGGAAACCGGTTGAGAAAGGTAACCAGGCACATTAGACCAAAATAAATCAAGCACAGATGGACTACGGTTAGAACTGGGAAGAAAGGTTGGACTAGATGGGAATATCACAGGTGCTGGAAAACTTGAACATAGATCTGACATTCTAAGAACTTAGATCGGCTAACGCATGATGGATCGGTTGATTTGTGCGGTCCGTTGCAATTTGCACATTTTTCAGCGGAAGAATTAGTGCAGACAGAAGTTTTATGTGAGCCGGCACAGTTGGCACAGAAGGTTCTGACGTGGCAATTTTTTTCACCATGCCCAAACATCTGGCGATTGTAATATTGGGTTAGCTTACCTTTTAGTTGACGTTGGTAGTTCCAGCTCACTTGCGTGTGAAAGATGGAGCGATAATTTTTCTTAAGATCCTACAGTTTCATTGAACTATTTTCTAATGATATGATATAAATTGTGTCTGTGAAATGCTCCGATTTTTAAATGATTTTTTTAATGTTTATGCATTTAAGGCCAATTTTGATCAATTCAGTTTTTAGAAGATTGAAGTCCATTTCGCTCATACCATATAAAACAACTTTGAAAGCTTTTTCGCTCTTGAAATCGTGAGAGAAAAACTGACAACTTTCACTTTTTAGTCTTTCTAATATCGCACTGTAAGATTCAACAGAATTGCACGTGATTTTAATGCCTATAGACATCTTTTTAACAAAGTAATCTGTTGTGTTTAAGATTTTTGCAATAGTTTGAGGAGGCAATAACACTTTCTCACTAAAATTATTTGGCGAAATTATTTCGTCCATGTCTTCTTCGCTATCCGGAAGGCATTGCAAAGGACTCCAGTAATTATAACTGGGATCACTTTCCTTTTTTATTTTTTTCGGATTTTGCATATTGGCACATATCGGAAATTAATGATCTATGATCTAATGATTAATGATCCGCGTTTAGAAATTTTGAGTTTGAAAGGTCAGATACGGATGACATGCGCAAGCAAAAGCTCCGGGTGGACTCGAACTTTACTGCTGTAGTATCAATAATTATGGATTCTCATATTGTAGTGCATTTTCTCTCATCAACACACTTATGATATTGTAACACAGCACTGATTTGCATGACCAGTCAGTCGTAATCCAACCATTGGTAACGTAACAATATAGTAAAAGTAATCACAACATAGTTTCAATTCGTCTGTTTCATATAATAACACATGGCGCAGTCGGTATTAGTGACAAAAAAAAAGAAAATTGGAAAAAGTTTAAAAGTCACTTTGAAATTTATTCGACTGCAACAAAAACTGATAAAGAGAAGCAAGCTGTACTAGTAGCCGGGTTTCCGAATTGTTCCGATTCTGAAGCTATAGAATTATTTCACAAATTTGGACTGTCAGCAGATGTTCAAAAGAATATAACGGAGGTCAAAAAGGGGTTCGAAGAATACTGCAATCCGCGTACCAATTTGGTGTACGAGAGATATAGTTTTAATACTCGTAATCAAAAAGAAGGAGAACCGTTCGATCACTTCTTAAAGGAAATTTCTTCGCTGGCCGACGATTGCAATTTCGGTGCAAAGAGGAAGAGCATGCTGAGGGATAGGATTGTAATCGGGATAGGTGACCGAAATGGAGTAAATAATAAAAAAGCTAGTGTGAATTGCTGGGCTGAGAAATTGGTTGTAGGGAACAAAGAAGTTGCATTTAAGCTGGATAGTGGCTCGCAAGTAAATATATTACCAAGAAATCCTTTTCATACCCTCAAGCCGCGACGTAAATTGCAAAAGTATTCGGTTAGATTGGAGGCATATGGTTCGTTTAGGCTTTCGGTTATGGGTTCAGTAATATGTTATGTTAGACATAGGGGCAAAGATTAAAAGTTAAGCTTTATGGTGACGGAGAAAGGTTTTTTTTCATATAAATGTCCTTTAAAACTCCACTTCACAAGGTTAACAGACGGAGAAAGGTTTTTTTTCATATAAATGTCCTTTAAAACTCCACTTCACAAGGTTAACAGACCACTCAAGCGCATACCTTTAGCCATTGAGGAACGAGCGTAGGATACATTGAGTATAATGGATAAAAATCTGAATGGTCTCATAATTTAGTAGTGGTTGAAAAGAATCCTGGATCCTAAAGATCTAAATAGAGTTCTTATGGCAGATAACTTTTTAATACCAACAGTATATGATTGACGAGATGCGATGCGGGATATTACGATTTTTATAGTCTTAGATTTGAAGGAGTGTTCTTAGCAGAAATTTGTAGTTTTTAATACACCATTCGGTACACATGTTTTTAATGTCTTGCCTTCTAGGACTAAGGTAGCAGCAGAAAAGTTTGGGCATCTTTGAGGTACATTCGTTTTTACCGACGATGATATTATTGGCGGCAAGAACAAAAGAAGTTCGTGGTTTCTGGATGGATTGTTCCCATAACGCCAGTGTGTTTTCGGGTAATCGATTTGAACAAAAATAAACAAGGATAGGATCCCAAGTATTAGTAAGAGCGTTATGGGCTTCGAGAATCAATAAGCAATCATTGATCTCCCGCTTTAGATCCTTAATATAATATATTTTTCAACATCTATCGTAATTGCGTTTAAATTAAAAAGCTTTTTGAACTGACTGTTTACTTAAATTCTCCTATTCTCGTTTTCATCCGATAGTGCTAATTTAAAGCTATCTGCTATAAGGGAAACTTTAGAACAGTATCATTTGCTTCAAATTTCGTTTTCGCACGAAGATGAAATATTATTTGAACTAAACACAGTTTCGGGTGGTACAGCTATAAACATATCTTTAAAGGACGGCCAAGTGAGATAATCCCCACAAAATATCTCAGTGTCACAAGATGGAACTTTTATGCACTGTTCTGGATAAGAACTCGGACTAGACACACTAGAAAGACCCTCAACTTGGATAGTACGAGGGCGGGTCAATAAGTCCGTGACTTTTGGATTAAAACACAGATTTTTTGATAAAAAAATAATTTTATTTTTCAACGAAGTCTCCCTTGAGCTCTATACACTTTGTCCAACGCTTCTCCAATTTTTTTATCCCTTCCAAAAAAAATGATTTGTCGAGGTCCTCAAAATAGGCCTTTGTTTGCGAGATGACTTCATCATTGGAGTCAAATCTTTTTCCACCAAGCCATTTCTTCAGGTTTGGGAACAAGAAGTAGTCACTCGGAGCCAAATCTGGAGAATAGGGTGGATGAGGGAGCAATTCATAGCCCAATTCATGGATTTTTGCCATGGCAACTGCACATGTGTTTGTGGTCGACTGTGAGCAAACGCGGAACCCATCTTGCGGAAAGCTTTCTCATGCCCAAGTGATCATTCAAAATTGAAACCACTGAGCCATGCGAGATCCCTACGGCTTCCACAATCTCTCGCACTTTCAATCTTCGGTCGGCCAACACCATATCGTGAATTTTTTCGATTGTTTCGGGTGTAGAGACCTCAACTGGGCGTCCAGGACGTTCGGCATCTTCAGTGCTTGTACGGCCACAACGAAATTCAGTAAACCACTTTTTTACCATTGAAATCGATGGTGCAGAGTCCCCATAGTTTTTATCAAGCTTAGCCTTGGTCTCGGTAATGGTTTTTTTTCGCAAGAAATAATGCTTCATAAGCACACGAAATTCACTTTTTTCCATTTTCTCCTCAAATTAGTGAGTAGTCTGATAAAAATAGCTGTCAAACACAAACTAACTGACGCAGCAAGTTTAAATTTTGACAGGAGTCAACTGACAGATGCCTGTTGACAGGAGCAGTGTTACTGTTTCAGTAAAGAGGTCAGAAATTCAAAAAGTCAAGGACTTATTGACCCGCCCTCGTATTTAGCTTCTTTGTAGTTTCAATAATTTCACTCAAGCAATTAATGTAGGTACTAAATAGAAGACAACCGATATTAAGCCTTTATTGCGTCAACACCCTCATTGGTTTCGATGCGCAAGTTATTGTCGTAACATTTTTTAATATCCCGCCAAAATTGTTTTAGTTTGGTTTGTTGTGCTTCTAAAGAACTTAGTGTCATGTCAATCACCGGAATTTTTTGAAAAGCGGACTGAAATTCTACAAGGTGATCTGCTGCAGCGGTAAAATTCTCTAGCTCAGACAAAGTATTAACATTTAGACAAAATATTACCTTGTTACCCACTGACATAATGAACTCCTCGCTTAAGGTTGAAATAGAAGGTTACATTCGTTCATATTTATGTCTTTCGACTTTATTTGCATTTTATTAATATATATTTATTTTTTGTACTTAGGCTAAGAAAAGAATTATTAACAAAAAACTTAGCATATGGCTTAATATCTAACTTAAAATAAACCTTAATCTACCTAACCTACATACAATACGTACATACACACACATAGACATTATACACAATTAAATACATACATTAGTATATACCTTCATATACGAGTATACTAATATATATATATTACTTAAATGCTAACCTAAACCTATGTAAGCTGGCCATCGCTATTTACAGAGCAAATAGAGCTCTACCTCATTAGTGAGGCTGGTCCGTAATTGACGGAAACGACGACGAAACATCTTCCCCATCATTCAACCACCAGAAATGCAGGTGCTGCCGAACGACATCCCTCTTATCGCGATTCCCCACCGCCCTACTGAACCTGAGACGATCCACCCTGCCGTGTGCGACGTCTCTGTTGTAGTTGAGTCGCCTGTCCCCAGCTGTCCGAGCGACATAGAAGATTAACGGGACCGCTGATCTATCCTGGATCAACCCTATTTGATCAAGGTAGAGGAATGCTTCCGGTTGAACGAAGCCGTTAGAGCGCACACTCATGATAAAGGTAATTGGGGTAGTAAGCATGTTATTCGTTGCGGCCATTGCTCTTGCAATGTGCCTTCGAGTCAGCTTAATTACGAAGTTGTCCACTCGTATTAGGTTCGCCCTGTTGTAAAGGACCTCATTAGGATAAAATTTTTTGGACTCCGACTCTGGTGTTCTGTACAAGCGAAGACAAGCCCTCTCAAACACCCGAATCTTTTCCATTAAGCTTGCTCGTACATTGAACCACACGGGACACCCAAATACCAGCATGGGCCTGATAAGGGCCATGTAGCAGATTATCTTTACCCTCGCATCGAGTTGGCTGCTATAAAACAGTCTCGCTATCAAGTCGTCTGCGTACGCAATAGTATGGGGAAGTGAACCTATCAAGTCGCTTGTATAAATATTGAACAGGATCGGTGAATTGACCGCGCCTTGCTGAAGACCATTTTTAATTTGAAATATTCCAACAGAAGTCACATCACCATTTTTCACGATGAACTGTCTGTTGGTTAGCATATTATAAAGAATGTACAAGAGTGGTTTACTGATCCCCAGACTTGCCAGCTTGTAGAAAAGACCTTCTAACCATACAGTGTCGAAAGCCTTCTGCAAGTCAACTAGGCAGGCACCAGTACACTGGTTTTTGCCTTTATTCCATTGGATATCGGACACCAGTTTAGACGCGGCATGTGAGATAGCATGTCCTGCCTTAAAACCGAATTGATTATCCGGAACTATATGTTTGTCGTCAACCTACCTAGTCAGAGCTCTCTTGATTACTTTTTCGAACACCTTACTGATATTCGGAAGGAGACTTATCGACCAAAGATTCGCCGGATTGGATATATCCTTTCCCTTTTTGGGGATAGGTTGAACCACCGCCGTTTTCCAATGCGCTGGATAATGAGCATTATTCATTGCATTATTAAACAGGGTGGTATAAATGTCCACCGCTTCTAGAGGAAGATGTCGAAGCACGATGTTCGGAATACCATCGATCCCCACTGATTTCTTACTTCTGATTGTGTTGAAGATCTCATGGAGTTTTTCCTTCGAAATGAACGGGGGTAGCTCACCTTCTCTGGCAATGACATTATTTGCCTTATTTTCGTCGCTGAACCGGGTGAAACCAGAGCCCTCGGATCGCCAGTTCTCTACTTCATTTCGAATATAGAAGTTGTGCACCAAGACGCGATTGTCCAGGTCATAATTAGGGCCAATGATATCATTTTTTTCTCCGAAATAGTTTATTTATTTGCGGGAACATATTCGGGTTGCTGGTGTACCTTGTTGTTCCAATACAAACTTACAGCAATTCTGTAATTCTCTTTGATTAATGTTTGAATATTTTTAATCGAAGACTTCAGTGTCCTAATCTCTGGGTCTTGTCTGTCTGTAAACTGTCTGTATAAGTTTTTAAGTCTTGTCAGAAGTCTACTTTTCTGTCGGTGCAGTGCGTCAATAGTAGGATTGCGGAACAGATTTTCGTTAGTCGTTAGTGTCCATAGTTTGTTTTATTGTCTCGTCCATTCGTTTAAGGTACTTATCGATCTCCTCGTTTGATAAATTCCTATTGGACGGTGGGTGGAGCGTGTTCGAGGAGAGTGCTCTTGTCAAGGTTGCGGAGAAGCGTGCCCATCGAGTCTTACTGTAGTTGTAATAGTATCTTTGGACAAACTCCTCCAATTCCGCAATTTCGTTGGGAACTGTGATTTCGGTGCTAAAACCGCAGTGGTCGCTGTCATACACGAATGTGCGCAGACAGTTAAGCGTTTGTAAATTCGTACCTGTCAGTCGTATACGTTCGTCGTACAGTAATAGATCCAAATAAGACCCGCCTCTGGGAAACGACGGGTTATCCGTCGCTTTAAGACCGAGTCTATACTTGGCATCGTGCTGACCCCACCAATCAAGTAGTAGGTTCCCTCTAGTATTTGGCAAATTATTTCCCCAATCTCTGTGTCTAGCGTTGAAGTCCCCACCGATTATAAAATAATTCTCCCCTGATTCCAGCCTTACAAGTCGAATAAGCGTGTCGAGCTCCGTTATAAATAAAGTGGATTGTGAGGCCTCAGGTGCATAAACAGAGGCCAAGTACAGCCGCTTTCCACTGCGGAGCGGGATGTAAATGACGACTGCCTTCAACACCCGGAACCTGCGCAACACTCTCTTATACACTCTGTGAAATTTTATACCTTTTTTAATGAAGATCGCGACACCGCCTCCACGTTTGGATCTGGGCCGGTTTCTTCTTCTAACAATATAATTATTGTACTCCAGTTTGTGCTTATCGGTTAGCTTGGTTTCGCTAGCGAAAAGCACATCAGGAGTTTGGTCTTGTAGCAATTTAAACATCGCGGCTCTTCGTTCGATCCTAATCAGTTAATTAACATTCACCGCAAGGACCTTCAAGGTTTGCTCCACCATGTGCGTACCCATTCCGACATGTGTTGCGTTAGGCCCGGCAGCATCGCGTAGAGCTGGTCCACCCGCTTGGCCTGTTCTTGCACCTGCTGTTGCAGCTGTGCCATCTGCCCTTGGATTGCGAGCAAGATGGCCAGCACGTTAGGTGCAGCTTCTGTTGTTCTCGGCATTGGCGCCGGAGAAGCAACAGCCGCTTGCTGTGCCGTAGCCCCCTTACCAGACACCATTTGGGCGTAGGAGATTTGGGACGTGACGGCTGGTGTTTGAAACCTAACAGGTGAACGTTTGACCTCCACCTTCTGTTGCCGAGCCAGTTTTGTTTTTTTAATGTCAGCGAACTTAGGACAACCCCGATAGTTTGCGGTGTGTCCCACGTTTCCACATAACACGCACGAGAGCTGCGTCCTATCGGATGCTCCGTCCCTACCCAGAGCACACTCCTCGGAACTGTGGTTCTTTGCGCACTTCACGCATCGAGGTTGCATTTGGCGGCGTGCCCGAACCTCTGGCAGCGAACACATTGTATAACGCCTTCGCTCCTTTTTAATTTTTGCCAGTGAACCACCTGCTAGTCTAGGACATTGATACTCCTTGGACTATCCAGACGGCTTTCGGGACTGAGCTGCACCAGGAAGAACGGCAGACCCCGTTTCTCCCGCCTGGCTCTAGCTGTGGTAAATGGCTTTACCCCCACAAATTTGAGTCCTTCGCACTCCTTCTCTTTGAGCAGTGCCAGGATCTCCTCAGGATCAGAAGACGGTTCCAACCCCTTCAGCAACATCGATTGCCGCTTTTCACACTTCGGTGTGAATGAGTAGTGCTCCGTCGTCGTTTCTTTTAGGAGCTCTTTCACTTTCGCATAGCCCTCCACTGTATTACAGTGGATGGCATGGCGATCGTTCCCCAATCTCTTAATGTTGAAATTATTACCAATGACCAACTTACACAGGTCCTTGGTTGCATTTACCTCTAATTTAAAGGTGTTGACAGGAGGAACCTTCTCCTTCTTCTTTTGCTGTTGCTGCTGTTGTTGTTGTTGCTTCCGCTGCTGTTGTTGCTGCTGCTGCTGCTGTTTTGTTTGCTGCAGTTGTTGTTTCTGCTGCTGTTGGTTTTGTTTTTGTTGCAGTTGTTGTTTCTGCTCTTGTTGCTTTTCTTGTTGGGAGCTCTCTACTTCGGATTGCTCCCTCTGCCTACGTGCAGTTTGTTTTTGCTTAATAGCAAGCACTTTTTCTCTCAGTTTTTCTATGCTGCAGTGTATCTCTTTTATTTCCTCATCCTCATCTTCCGACTCAGATGCCGCTAGAGAGGCAAAGTTGTTGTTGGCCCCCTTATACTGGATGTGCACTAACGCATCATCATCTTGTTTTTTGTTTTGTTGTGTTGCTGTTGCTGTTTCAGCTGTTAAAGCAGCACTTATTTTTCTTTAGTTAGGTTAGGAGTGGTTCCTAACCGTGTCCCACTATCTGATGATCGGCGCCGCTCATTTCATTTTTTTTTTCATTTTAAATGCATTTTTATTAATTTAAATTCAGAAATTCTTACAAGCTATACAAAAAAACGCTTAAAAAGTAGCTTAAATAACTTAGAAAACTATCTTATTCTAACTTACTGGCCCCATGCGGACACTCTAAGTTAAACATAATTCTTAATCTACATGTCTTTCGGCGTTCCGTACAGTACTTTTTTTTTCGTTACATTAATTTAAGCCTAAAACTAAGAAAATAATTTTATTAAATAAAAAACTTAGTAAATATACTTTTTTTTTTTGTTCTACTTAGTATAAAACTTACAAACTAAAACTTAAAGACTACTTAAAATAAATCCTAAGCCTACTTAACCTACTTAAGCTAACTTATTGTTCAAGTATTATTTCTTTTTTTTTGGTGTGGCTTGGATTACCACTTTTTTTTAGAAAAGGTTACCCATCTCTGTTTTTTTTTGTTTTGTTTTTTTTTTCAGTTTTTTTTTTTTTTTAGTTTTTATAATTTTTTTTTTGTTTTTGTTTTTGTTTTTATAATTTTTACTCTTAAATCTACCTTAACCCTACCTAAACCTATGTAAGCCGGCCACGGCTAAAAAAGATTAGGCTGACCAACTCTGCTCCCTAAATGCCTAATGCCAAATATTTTTAAGCTCGCTGCACAGAGGAGAAAAAATTCAATGGAAATAACCTCGCCGAAATACATCAAAAACGCAGACGGTCGCCTATTAACAAATGAAAAGGAAATTTGTGACCGGTGGCTTGAATACTGCAAGGAGTTGCTTAACAAACAGTTTCCACGTGATATCGTGCCGACAGCTGGTCTGTTCGAGGAGGAAGTTTCGGACTTTTCAATCGAAGAAATAAGTATAGCAATTGGAAAAATGAAGCGGGGGAAAGCGGCGGGACCAGACAGCATTCCATCAGAGTTTTGGTCGAAGATGGAGGGGATCGGCAGCGTTTGGCTATCGAAACTTTTAAATAAATTAAAATGTGGACAACCTTTGCCGAATCAATGGAGAAGTAGCTTCTTGGTTCCATTATACAAAGGAAAAGGCGACACTCGAGAATGCAACAACTACCGTTCAATCAAGCTTATGTCACACACAATGAAAATCGTCGAAAGAGTCTTAAACGAACGTCTTCGGCAAATAATAAAGCTCGATAATAGCCAGTGTGGATTTGTTGAAGGAAGATCGACGGTGGACGCTATCCAAAGCCTACGAATAATAATGGAAAAGCACCGAGATTCGTCTAAGGATTTACACATGGTATTTATCGACCTCGAGAAAGCATTCGATCGAGTGCCTAGGGATCTCATATGGGCTGCGCTGAGGTCTCAAAACGTACCGGAAACGTATGTTAGAATAATACAAGACATGTACGGAAACGTGAAAACTGCGGTTAAAAGCTCTGCTGGACTAACGAGAGAATTTCCAGTTAATGTCGGAGTGCATCAAGGAAGCGTACTTAGCCCTTTCCTCTTTAACGTAGTATTCGACTATCTTTTAAAAGACTGCATGCGCGAAGCAAATGTAACGCCAATTCTCTTCGCTGACGACGCAGTTATACTTAGCGATAACGTCGAAGATTTACAGAACGCCTTAGATTCATGGAGAAATGCGCTAGAGAGAAACGGGTTTAAAATAAGTCGTTCAAAGACGGAGCATTTGACGTGCCCATTTGCGCATCCGTTGCGACCTGTTCCGAATATAATGTTAGACGGAATAGTTCTTCCGAAAAGCACTATCTTTAAGTACTTAGGATCAATCGTTAACATGGAAGCGAAATGTGACGACGACGTAAACCACAGAGTGAGTGTGGGATGGATGAAATGGCGGGAAAATTCGGGAATCTTTTGCGACCGAAAATTTCCACTTAAATTAAAGGGGAAACTCTACACCACGGTTGTTAGACCAGCTCTTATATACGGTTCACAGTGCTGGACAATGTACGAAGCGTTTAAAAACAAAATGACGGCAGCGGAAATGAAAATGTTAAGGATGTCTAGTGGAGTCACTAAACGCGATTGCATTAGATCTACGCGTATAAGAGGAAGTCTGCATATAAAGAATTCGGTAACCGAACAGCTTGAGGCGAATAGAATAAGTTGGTATTGCCACGTTCAAAGAAGATCTGCGGAAAATCCGGTTAAAAAGGCACTATCAACTACGGTCACTCCAACTGTAAGAAAACGAGGTCGGAAAAAGAATTCCTGGATTTCTCAGATGGCAAATGCGCAACAACGTCTGGGGTTAACCACTGAAGCGATCCAGGACCGAGCTTTATGTAGACGCGTTCTGCGGTCTGCGACATTAGCCAACCCCATAAGCGGAGCAGCAGCGATGCAGTAAAAATGGGAAACTCGTTACGCATAAGTTCGTATAACGAGGAAAGGGTTAATAAAAGGATAAGAAGAAGAAGAAGAACTCTGCTCCCTAATGGAGCTACCCTGCACTGGAGGAGTTCGATGATGGAGCTTCCCCTTCTTCTGTAAGCCACCAAAATTGTTGGTGCTGCCGAGCAGCATCCCTCATGTTGCGACTCCCTACCGCCCTACTAAGCCGGAGACGCTCCGCACTGCCGTGTGCGACGTCTCTGTCGTAGTTGAGTCGCCTGTCCGCAGCTGTTCGAGCGACGTGGAAGATTAACGGCACCGCTAATCTATCCTGGATCAGACCTTGTTTGTCAAGGTAGAGGAACTCTTCTGGAGGAATAAAGCCGTCAAAGCGAACTCTCTCGTGATACATATAATTGGGGTAGTAAGCCCCAGAGATCAGGTTGTTCGACGAGGTCATTGCTCTTGCAATGTGCCTTCGAGTCAACTTAATAACAAAATTGTCCACTCGTATTAGGTTCGCCCTATTGTACAAGACCTCATTAGGATAGAATTTTATGTACTCAGACTCTGGTGTTCTGTATAAGCGAAGACAAGCCCTAAGGCAAGCCCTCTCAAACACCCGAATCTTTTCCAAAAGACTTGCTCTCACGTTGAACCACACGGGACAACCAAATGTAAGCATAGGCCGAATAAGGGCCATGTAGCAGATCACCTTTACCCTCGCATCGAGTTGCCTGCTATAAAACAGTCTCTTTGTAAGGGCAAAAGCACCTCTGGCTCTGGCCAGAGGAACATCTATATGTTTGTTAAAATACAGATATTGATTTAGGCAGATCCCAAGGTATCTGACTACATTTCGACAAACAAGTGGCTGCCCGTGTTGTCCCACGACCTGAAACTTTCGCCAATTCTTTCTGGTATCCGCAAAGGCCCCAGACAAAGGCGTCCTAAACAGAATGGTTTCCGACTTCTGAAAGTTGATCTTCAACTTCCAGTCGTCGCAATATTGTTTAATTTTATCGAAGTCACGTTGCAATAGAATGTTTATAACCTCAATCTTTGCACCTGATCTGTACGCGATTAAGTCGTCTGCGTACGCTATGGCATGATGAAGTGAACCTATCAGATCACTTGTGTAAATGTTGAAAAGGATTGGCGAATTGACCGCACCTTGTTGCAGACCGTTTTTAATGTTGAATGTACCAGTAGAAGTCACATCGCCATTTTTCACGATGAACTGTCTATCTGTGAGCATATTGAAAAGAATATACAGCAGTGGTTTACTAATGCCCAGTCTGTCCAACTTGTAGAAGAGTCCCTTTAACCATACGGTATCGAAAGCCTTCTCCAAGTCAATCAGGCAGGCACCCGTGCACTGTTTCTTGGCTTTGTTCCATTGGACATCAGAAACCAGTTTTGACGCGGCATGAATAACATCATGCCCCGCCGTGAAACCGAATTGATTATCCCGAACTATATTTCTGTCCTCAACCCACTTTGTCAGGACTCTATTGATAACTTTTTCGAAAACCTTACTGATATTTTGAAGGAGACTGATCGACCGGAGATTCGCCGGATTGGAGGTGTCTTTATCCCTTTTGGGGATGGGATGTACCACCGCAGTTTTCCAATGCGCTAGATAATGTGCATTATTCATTGCATTGTTAAACAGGGTGGTATAAATGTCCACCGCTTCTAGTGGGAGATGTCGAAGCACAATGTTCGGTATTCCATCGGTTCCCACTGATTTCTTACTTCTAATTGTGTCGAAGATCGTTTGAAGCTCTTCCTTCGAAATGAACGGGGGTTGCTCCCTTTCATTGGCGATGACATTATTTGCCATATTCTCGTCACTGAACTGGGTGAAACCCGAGTTCTCGATTCGCCAGTTCACTATTTCATTTCGAAGGTAGAAATTGTGCACAAGGACTCGATTTTCCAGGTCGTGGTTCGGACCAATGATTTCATTTGTCTTGTACACTTCCTGGAAAGTCGCTCCTATAGCCTCGACCTTCTTCTGCGGATCTTCGATCACAAAGAAGTTGCCATCATCAACAGCTTCATTTGGATCTATGCCTGCTGTTGAGAGTATGCGTTCGTTGTCAGTCGTTCGGGCGATTTTTAGACATGAAAGGTCGTTTTGATCTTTCCTCCGAAATATTTTATTTATTTGCGGGAACATATTCGGGTTGCTGGTGTTTACAGCCTGAATTTTGTTGTTCCAATACAAACTTACAGAAGCCCTGTAATTTTCTTTTATTAATGTTTGGAGGTTTTTGATCGACGACTTTAATGTCAAAATCTCCGGGTTGTGTCTGTCAGTAAACTGTCTGTACAAGGTCTTCAGTCTTGAGAGTAGTCTACTTTTATGTCGGTGCAGTGCATCTATAGTTGAATTGCGGAACAAGTCTTCGTTGTCAGTGTATTGATACCGAGGTATCGTTTTGTCCATAGTCCGTTTAATTGTTTCGTCCATTAGTTTTAGATACCTGTCAATCTCCTCGTTTGACAGATTTCTGTTGGAGGGTGGGTAGAGCGAATTCGAGGAGAGTGCTCTAGTCAGTGTCCTGGAGAAGTGTGTCCAACGCACTCTACTATAGTTGTAGAAATGCCTTTGAACATACTCATCCAATTCCGCATTTTCGTTCGGAACGGTTATTTCGGTACTAAGACCGCAATGGTCACTGTCATACACAAAGGTGCGAAGACAGTTTACAGTTTGTTGGTTCGTACCTGTCAGTTGTATTCGTGTGTCAAACAGCAGGAGATCCAAATAGGAGCCGTGTCTAGGAAACGACGGACTATCCGTCGCCTTAAGGCCGAGTCGGTACATCACACTGTGCTGACCCCACCAATTGAATAGCAGGCTCCCTCTAGTGTTTGGTGTATTATTTCCCCAATCGTTATGTTTGGCGTTGAAATCTCTGCCGATAATGAAGAAGTTTTCCTCCAATTCCAGTCTCAGAAATCGAAAAAGTGTCTCGAGCTCTGAGATGAATAGGGTGGATTGAGTAGCCTTAGATGCATAAACTGACACCATGTATAACCGCTTTCCACTACGGAGAGGGACATACATGATGCATGCTTCTAGCACCTGAAACCTGCGTACTTCACGACTGTATATTCTTTTAAAACGTATACCTTTTCTTACGAAGATTGCAACGCCTCCTCCTTGTATGGAGTTGGGTCGATTTCTTCGCATGATTTTATACCTTCTGTGCCTCATTTTCTGTCTTTTGGTTAGCTTAGTTTCGCTAACCACTGTGTTGCAGTGGATCGCATGCCTATCTACGCTAAGTCTATTAACATAAAAATTACAGCCTATGGCCGACTTACACAGTTCGATTGTGTCCTTAAGCTCCATCTTGAATGTGTTGATAGGTGGAACTCGTTGTTTCTGCTTCTGCTGTTGTTGTTGTTGCTGCTGCTGTTGTTGTTTCTGCTGCTTTTGCTTCTGAGACTGCTGTTGTTGTTGTTTCTGCGGTTGCTGCTGTTGTTGTTGCTGTTTCTGGTGTTGTTGCTGCTTGTTTGTTTGTTTTTGTTTCGTTGGCTCTGCCTTATGCTGTTGCTTGTGGGTAGAGCTTTGTTGTCTGTGTTTTGCCTGTTCGGCCTCTTCTTGTTGCTGCTGCTGAGCGCTTTTTGTTTCCTAAGAGTTTAAAAATTTGTTTGTTTTTAAAAATAAAAAAAGTCACTAACTTTTTTGGGAATCGAACCCACGACTCCCGCTTTATCGGCCAATGCCACTACCACTGGGCTACCGATGCACTTTACGAAAACTGATTGAACTATTTTATTTCACTTTGAATGTCGAAACACGTTTACTCCTCGCGGAGGTCTATGAACGACTGATGACCGGCGCCGCTATTTGCTTGACTACCGACACAGTTAATGAAAGTGCAATTAATTGTCTTTGAGAGAAAACGAAAACACAATTTTCCTGTTTTACGAAAAGCCGAAACACGAACACGTCTGAATCTGCGAACGACTGAATAATAACAATAATAATAATAATAATACATTGTGATCGAAAGCTACACAACCACAAAATATAAAGAAAAATTCTATAAAGTTGTACATATCTTTGTATATATAGTCAAACTTCCCTATAGCGAATTCGCACGGGACCCGAAAATTAATTCGTTATTTAAAAAAACAAGAAATAGGTTGTACTCCACATTTTTATTTTCTGATTTTATATAAACTTAAAATAATCAGTAATTTTTGTTTGGATTGTGTGGTTCCATTTCGCTTCTTCAAGAAAATCTTTCAGCACATTAAGTGAAGATAATACATTAGTCGGTACATTGCTCTTCAAATAGTTGCGAAATATGTGAACTGAAGAAGAAAGTTATTGAAATGTGTTTAACGTCAGTTTTTCTTCATCGACAAATTCTTCTTCTGCAGTGTCAGAATATGTTAATATAGAAGTAAAACACATCACACATTTGTTTGGAGAGTAAAGTGAGGATTAATGTACATTATACATGTATTCCTAACATAAATACACACCTGAAATAATCTGAACCTCAAGGTTTTCGAAAACGCTGCGGAGAATATCTTCATCGTATTGGTTGCTATTGGTACACAAATCCACATTTGCTACTTTTTGAAATACAGTTTGTAAAGAATCCAAATTGAAGAGCGGAAGATCGTCAGCTTCATCCCGATTTGCAATTGCTTGCCATCCTTCGAAAAACCAGCCTTTCTTTGGAATTTGTTTCCTTTTTCACATTCATATTCCAAACCTTGCTTAGATTTCGAATGTCATCTTACAAATTGATGGTCATAACAGGTTCGTTTGCATTTATTTGAGTTAATACGAGTATATTCATTAAAATTCGTTTTCTGATATGTTGTTTCATATTGTAAATAATGCCTTTCAATTGGAATTTGTTTCCTTTTTCACATTCATATTCCAAACCTTGCTTAGATTTCGAATGTCATCTTACAAATTGATGGTCATAACAGGTTCGTTTGCATTTATTTGAGTTAATACGAGTATATTCATTAAAATTCGTTTTCTGATATGTTGTTTCATATTGTAAATAATGCCTTGATTCATTGGCTGGAGTATCGAAGTAATGTTGGGTGGGAAATACAAAAGTTCAATATTTGGCAATTTACTTCTTACATCCCTCGGATGGGCGGTTCAGTTATCAATAAGTAGCAATATTTTTCTCTTTTGAAAGCTGGTGGTTTTGTCCAGTTTTAAAAGCCATTTCTTTAAAATTTCACTTGTCATCCATGCTTTCTTATTAAACTCATGTTGCACACTTAAAGTTTTTATTCCTTTAAAACACAGAGGATTTTTGGCTTTTCCTATGACAACCAATTTAAGTTCATCAGACCCAGTTATATTGCTTCTTACTGAGGCACTTACTCTTTCTTTGCTCTGCTTTTCACCAAAGCATTTCTCATTTTTAAATGCCAATGTTTTATTAGGTAAGCATTTGAAAAATAAACCTGTCTCATCCGCATTAAAGATGTCGTCTTCGTCATATTTTTGTATCAATCTCGGCTGGACATTGGTTACACATTCATCATGATACCAAAGGTTGACATAAGCGCTTTCTCTACGTAAAGTTTTCTGACCAAAACCGTGCCTTTTGTTAAACTTGTCCAAACTTGTCCAAACATTCTGCATGTCCCAATGCATTCGCGAACTCTTTGGATTTTTCTCTGATCTGCTTCATCAATGTCTTTAAAGCGACACGTACGAAGCCTTTTGCTTTTAGTACTCATTTCTTCGCCTTCCACATTCTTTAAAATCTGTGACTTATTCCTTAAAATTGTTGACAAGGTGCTGGTTGGAATCTCATACTATTAAGCTATATCCTTTTTATCGTTAAAACTTTATTAAAATTCGTCAATATTCACTAATACTTGTCAAAATATCATTGAAATGTGTTACCAAAAACTATGTGCATAAAAATTCGTTATATGGAGATATAAAACGCATGGGAGATAAATTTCAGACTGCAAAAAGTTGTTCGTTTTAGAGAAAAATTCGTTGTGAAGAAATTCGTTATAAGGAGAACAAAAATTTTTAAAAGTTTAAAAGCTTTATGGTAAAAATTTTTATATCTAACATGTTGTTTCTCAAATCCCAAAGTTCAATTATACCTTTTTTAAATGTTGTGTTACCAAGAGCACCTTATATTTGTAGAAGCTGAGAGGCGGTTGTTAAAAGCAAAATAACACGTGCTTAACATAAATCCCAGCAAACGTTTGAGGACTTCGTAAAATTGAACTCTTGGCCTGTTATCATATGTGTAATATGAGCCCTAACCTCACGCCACCTTAAAATTAAATTAACGCAATTCATGAATCAACAGATTACTTAACAATATTAAGACACTCTTTTAGAACCGTTGGATGAGAAAGTAACCTTAGTTCACCAGAGACTAACCTTACCTCATATTTAAATGTTAGAATCTTATGAAACCAGCCCTTGCTACTAATGGGTTTTCCAATAAGGAGTTGACAAATTTTTTTTTTAAATAAAACGCAAACCATTTGAGATACTTCAAAAACTTTATAATCGGCTTGAAGTACAATCAAAACATTTATGAATGGAACTCGGCTTCGTTCATATGGCCACCGCGGGTACGTTTGTATTGTTCGGTTCTTTGCACCCAATTTTCAACGAATCGGCCGAAACGGCCGCTATTTCGCGTTCAATGTTGGCTCTGAGCTCTTCCAACGTCGCCGGCTTGTTGGCATAAACCAATGACTTAACGTAGCCCCACAGAAAATAGTCAAGCAGCGTTAAATCGTACGAACGAGGCGACCAATCGACTGGCCCATTTCTTGAGATAGCACGCTCACCATACTTACTCTTCAATAAATCGATTGTTACGTGTGCTGTGTGACTCTTGGGACACAGTATGGGTGTAAACCAAGATCCTTACGCAAAATACGCCATAATGTGGTTTGAGCAATGTCCAATTCTTGCGAACGCCGTGGAATTGACTGATTTGGAACATTTGCTACGGACGCCTGAACGGCAGCGATATTTTCGTAACTTCGACCAACTCTCTGTCGCACTGACACGGCAACCTCACACAACGAATATGTAAACTCAAATTTTTGCACGAAACTTGTTATTGCCTGTCTACTAGGGCGAGAATAACGACCGAAAATTGGAATTAACGCTCTTAAAGTTGCAGTCACCGACTCAGAATTTCGAAAAAAAATTTTTATAATTTGCAGACGTTGCTCGTTCGTGTACTTTACCATGATGAAAGTGTTGAGTTTACTGAATAAATTGAAAGCGAGAGTTTGATGATTGATGAAAGAGTGCGTTCACAAATTAAATTCAAAGTTGTCAAGTCCCTATTGGAAAACCCGATATAAGCAAAAACAAGCCTTTTTATTTTGCGTGTCATTTCCCTTGCCAATAAAATTTTATCAAAAATTAATTCCAATAATTAAGGCGAAATTTCAATTAGAAATAAAACAAAATTGAAATTAATCTGTCGGAATTTTGTTGGAATAGACAATTTGAGAGAAAATGATGAGAGAATATATGCTAGTTTGACTGCAACTTAAAATCGATTAATTTTTTTTTTCAGATCTCAACTTCAAATTGTTTATCTAAAAATAATTGTGAGAAAAAAAATTCTTCAGACATATCTTCTGATGATATCTCGCTGATCATGCAATCATTCTGGCCTTCGTCGCAAGATCAAAAAACCACTGGAAATGTGAATCAAATCAATAATTCCTATAGACCAGAAATGTGCGGCATTTTAGAATCGGAGGTATGTAAAAAAAATCTTTATTCTAATCTTATGTAACTGACGTTTTATAAAAATAATTTGTAATTTCCTGCATGTGGAATATACAATACAAAATACTTACATATATCAAAAAGTATGACTATAATTTTTAGTTAGCAAACAAAAAACAAATTGGGAGTGGGACTTGGTGACCAGTATATAGTACGTATCCTAAACTATTCCGACGACAGCAACAATTAGTCGCGCACCCATAGCGTCGAAGAATATTCAACTGGTTTGGTTATGCAGAAAAAACTCATAATACACTATTACCTTCCCACGAAATACAGAGCATAACTTTCTTAGGGTGAACACCAGCTTTTGGTATGGAGGGAATTAGTCAAAAGAATTACAATTCATGTATGCCTGTCAAAATCGTAATAAAAGTTATTTTTTTCCCCCTCAAATCTAACTGATGCAGCTAAAGCCCAAAATTATTTGTTTAGTAAATGGAAACACAAAATTAACGAATATGATACCAAACAACTAACAGCATAGGATCCGTATGGTATTGTACAATAGAAAACATATGAGCAACTATACCTCCAAATGAAAAACAAAAAATGTGGAGCATTTTCTTGGAAAATCGGTGCAATCGATATGCAGTAAAAAAATAAAAAACTTAAATTAACTTCGATGGCAATGGACTCTACGACTTTTTTCTCTATATGGAAACCAACATTATTTCTTTTGATTTTGGTGAAACAGATAATTAAGCAGCTATCACTTCATCAGCTCCTTAGCCCACGCCAACCTGGTTTTTGATCACTGTCTGTTAGATTTCTTAAAGGCCCTTGATTATGTTCACCATAAAGTGATCTTCTAGAAACTTTCAAAGACTGTAAGAATCGTTCAAAGTTTTCATTTTGGAAGAATGAAGTAGCTTTTATCCGGCAAAAATCTTTCTGCTCTAAAACCTATTAATATTAAGACTGAATGGTGACTTTCTGGCCGATAAACAGAAATGACAAATGCGATTGTTCGTATGTAGGATTCTTTAATGACAGCTTGATTTTAAAATCTTATTACATCGAAGTAAACATATAGAAAAACGGTTTTATCTTTTGATTTATTATTCGGTTAGATGATACAATCAGTGTGGCGCTGATTTAGGTACAGACATACGTGTTTATGTAATCACATATACAGCCGTTTTTTTTTACTTAGGAGTGCAGTGACACAAAAGTTATATCGTCGAGGGATATTCGACTACAAGACTGTTCTTATTCTCTTCTTATTAATGAACAACTGTTTGAAACTCATACAGGTGTTGTTAAGCTTAATTTAGCCTATCGTGTAAAAGATTTTAAAGAAACATTGTTCCCGACTTAATGAGAAATCGAAACTTATGTGGTCGGTGATAATGCTTAATCCAAATAACATACAATTCATACCGTTTTTCAACAGAATATTCGATTTCAAACTCCTTTTTGCAAAAACAAGCATCAGCTTTGTTTATGCTATAAACTGCATTCTATTTGGCTGTGCTCGCAACAATGCAATAGTTTCACAATTTATGACTGACTCCTTGATATTTGTCTCAATGGTATTTGTGTGCTTCGTAGTTATGATATATGCCCGCTCCAAGAACATTCTTTGTTGTAGAACACAAATCCTCATTAAATATTCTTTTACATAAAATATAAGATTAAATAAAATTTTGCTGTATCTTTTTAGCAGTCTTAACAATGATACAGGGCTTTACATTAGTATTAATAATCATAAAGATTTCAGGCTCTTTATTTTCTAGACATTATAGCCGGAAAACATTTTAACTAACATACCTCGGTACGTTTTTGTAAGATATTCATAATACGGCAACACTGTTAAATCATTTGAAAGTAAACTAGGCATTATTGTCATCTGTCATTAGTTAAAGTGTTTAATAAAAAAATATGTGCCGGCCTTCTTGATCGAGCCTTCAAAACGTTCACATCGTTTCATTCTGAATATATTACAGTTGGCGGCGAGGCATTCATCGAGTCACGAATACTTAAAGTTGTTTAAATATATTTAATAAAAATGCCAGGCGGAGACGAAACAAAACAGTGCATCGTACAAGCATCAACAATGCCCGAGTTTGAAGTAAACAAAAACTGGACATTATGGCACGAGCGATTGTAGTTACATTTCTTGGAAATTGGGTGTGCGGTAGAAAAATCGAAAATTTCAATAGTATTGAAAACGATCGCAGCAGAAGCATATTCAGTGTTTCATAGCATATGCAGTCAAATATTACCGAGTAGAAAAACATACGATGAAATTTGTGAATTGATGACGCAGCATTTCACACCACCCGTTATAATTTATAATGAGAGAAGAAATTTCTATGCAGCTAAAAAGTCAAATGACGAATCGGTTACATCGTGCCTCGCGCGCATAAAAAAATTATCGTTGAATTGCAAGTTTGGTACAGCGCTGGAAGTAAAAGACAAATTCATCATTCAATTTCCGTCAAAAATTGTTGATCAAATTTGTGAGAAAGACGAAACGTTAACTCTCGTCGATACCTTTAAAGTGGCAACTTTAAGTGAAACAAAATCAGCCCAGACAAATAATTTTGAGGTTAATTTCATCCGATCCAATGTGAAGCCAATCAACAAAAACAACAAAACGAGCTTTCGCAACACCAGAAGCAAAAACAACAACAGCGACACCAGAAGTAACAACCAAAACAGCAAGAAACCATGTGGTCATTGTGGTTGGAAGAATCACACATCAAACAATTGCAAATATAAGAATTCTGTATGCAATCATTGCAATCGACCAGGTCATTTAGCGAGCATTTGCAGGGACCGAAACAAAAAAACAGATAAAAATGTTCAATTTGTCGATTTTCCATTAAGTTTTCGAATTTTCCAGATGACCACACCCATTCTAATGATTTTTTTAATTCAATTTATAGCATAGACATAAACAATGGAATCAGGTATTCTAATAATTCAGTGCATTACATATCAGCCGGATCGCACAGTCAATATACATTGTCATTGCAGGTAAACGAGAAGAAGCAAACGGTATTCTGTGACACCGGTGCACCATGCTCATTGATGTTTCAAAAGTGGGTTAGGCAAATACAACATACCAATTGTTAAATTACCAATTTTACAAGACGCCACTCCAATTTTCTGCAGGGCACGCACAGTACCTTTAGCATGGCGCGACTCTATCTATAAACAGTTAGATAAATTAGTTGAAATAAAAATGCTCATTCCAGTCGACAATTCCGATTGGAGTACACCAATAGTTGTAGTATTGAAGCCAAATGGCGAATTAAGAATTTGTGGTGATTTCAAAGTGACATTAAATCGATTTTTAATCGACTTCAAATATCCCTTGCCACTTATCGATCAAATTTTTGCATCGATGCAAGGCTGTAAAATTTTCACGAAATAAGACATTTCAAATGCATACAACCAGCTTGTTTTGGACGAGGAAGCACAAAATTTGTGCCCGCCTTCTAAGCACTCAAAAAGGTCTATTTCGAATGACACGCCTATTATTAGGTATAAAAACAGATTTTTCAGAAGACAATAGAAAGTTTATTGAACCCCATAAAAAAATGTGTTCTTGTGATTTTGCTTCACGCGTTTATACGCTGAAACCAGTTTTGTTAAAAATTCAATCGGCTTGATTAAAATTAAATACGAACAAATGTGAATTTTTCAAACAAAAGATATCGTATTTAGGTTTCAATATAGACCAAAATGGTTTAAGTAAGAACCGTGATCGCATTAAAAGCATCATTGATGCACCACCACCATCTAGTGTATCTGAAGTGAAAGCATTCTTCGGAATGGTTAATTACCATTCGAAATTCAACGCAAATTTTGCACACAAAATGACTCCACTTTATCGTTTGATTCAAAAAGATGTAAAATTAGTTTGGACTAAAGAAAGTCAAACCGCATTTTAATCAATGAAAACAGAAATTTGTTCGAATCGAATTTTGGTTCATTTTAATCCAAAATTACCTATAATTTTATACACAGACGTGAGCAATATAGCGGTAGCTGGAGTTTTATCTCATAAATATGAAGATGGTTCAATAAAACCCATTGCATACGTGTCACGAGCATTAAATAATGCTGAGATAAATTATAGCACCATCAAAAAAGAAGCGTTAGCAATCATGTTCAGCATGATCAAGTTGAAACGGTTTTTATTTGGAACGATTTTCGTTTTAAAAATGATCATAGGCCGTTATTAGCCATCTTCGGCGAAAATAAAGGTATCCCTGTTATGGTCGTTGCACGCATGCAAAGGTCGACACTGATTTTATCAGGCTTTATTTATTCAATCGAATACATTAAAGGAACGTTGAATCACGCCGATAATTTATCACGTATTGGTCAACGACAACAAACACCTGAATACAGTGAAAACAATTACATAAATTATGTAAATTTCTCGAATCCAATGCAATTGAATTTTTCAACTATTGCAAAGTATACACGTCAAGATCCGATTCTATCGAAAGTAGTGCATTGTATACAAAATGGTACGCTCGAACAATTAAAAGGCAATGGATTTCAGCCATTTGGAATCAAAGCAGCCGAATTATCAGTTGAATCGGGCTGCATTGTATGGGGATACAGAGCAGTCATTCCATCTAAATAAAAAACGAACGTTAGGAAATTCACAGTTCACATCTGGGAATAGCTAAAACAAAAATGTTGGCTAGGTCATACGTTTATTGGCCGAATATCGATAGCGGTATTGAAAATTTAATCAAATTGTTGATTAATACAGGCTAGCCCCGAAAAGAGTTCATTAATTCCATGGACAATAACTGATTCAGCTTGGAAACGCGTTCATGTGGATTTTGCTGGTCCTGTTTCATTTGTTTATTTTGATCGATTCGTTGTCAAAGTTGGTTGAAGTTTATAAAACGAAAGAAATAACATCAGCTTTCACAATCAGAACACTTCGTGACATATTTTGTCGTTTTGGTTTAGTCGAAACGTAAGTCAGTGACAATGGACGGAATTCTGCTGAATTCAAAAATGTTATGGAACAAAATGGAATCAATCACATTCTCACTGCAGCTGGACATCCAGCTACTAACGGCCAAGCTGAAAATTTCATTAAAACTTTAAAAAAGTCACTCACAGGGACAATAAAACAAAATAAAAGTTGCAATTTCGATGTAATTTTGAATAAATTTTTATTTGACTATAGAATCACTACGAACGAAACTCCTTCCAAACTGTAATTTAGAATTTAGATCTCGTTTCTCGTTGTTAAAACCACCAATAACAACACAAGTTATTGAACAAAAGCAACAAATCGCTATTAATTTCAAAGGCAAACTCAATCAAGTTTTTAACGTTGGTCAACGCGATTATGTCAGACTTCACGAATCCAAACAAGCAGAGTTGGTCGTCCGCAATAATAAAAAAGAAACGTGGTCCTAGAAGTTACACATGTTGATTGCTCCACTCAAATCGCGACATACTGCGACATTTGAATCAACAACAGAACTTCTTATCACCTTCTACACACACAACAAAAAGGACCTCCAGAATAAATTAAAGAACCTGTGGAATAACAGAAGAAGAGGGAATAGGTGGAAAGATTACCTATTACCACCATTATTTAACAATCAACCCTCAGGCAAATATGGCTTTATATCTTACGAACTGTCCATAAAACATGATAACATGCTTCCTACGACTCTGCATGGGCCACACAAACCTCACACATAGCCATCTTATATCCAAATGTGATCCCCCAACTTGCCACTTTTGCCAAAATAACATGGTACGAGTACTCTCCCTGAAACATTTACTTGAATGCCAGAAGGTCAACGACTCAGTTAAACTCATTTCCATCACTCCGCTTGCTGAACTATTGAAAACACCAACTGAAACTAACATAAGAAATGTATATAACATACTAGTTACCTTGAAAATAAACAAATGTATCTAAAAACCAATATGTAAAAACTAGCCGATAGCCGTGGTAACTAGTGCTATATATTCTTTTTTATATTATTATTGTAATTTATTACTTAATAATAAGAATTAATAATAATAACAATAAATCAAATAGTTGATGGTGAACACAAGGAAGTTAAACCACCTTTCGACAAAACTTCTGGGGAGACGGACCGTTCACGGCAATGATGATTCACCGATTGATAATCAAGTTCCGAAGTCATCCACTGATCCTATTCAGGACACAGCGAATAGCACAAGAAGCAAAGAAAAAAATAACCAAAATTCAAGCACCAAAGAATGTTCTAAATACTAGATTCCCATTTGAGTTTGATAATTTATTTTCTTTTATTCATTCATTAAATTTCATTTTTCATTGTTAATATCATTTAAATTTCAAATTGCATTTAGTTAATTTTTGATTACATGTCAACAAATTTGAGAGGGATTGTGAGATATTCATAATACGGCAACACTGTTAAATCATTTGAAAGTAAACTAGGCATTATTGTCATCTGTCACTAGTCATAGTGTTTAATAAAAAAATATGTGCCGGCCTTCTTGATCGTGCCCCCAAGCCGTTCACATCGTTTCATTCTGAATATATTACAGTTATGGTTAAGTTTCTTATTAGTTTCTTTTTATTTATTTATTTATTATTATTCTTCTTATCCTTTTATTAACCCTTTCCTCGTTATATGAACTTATGCGTAACGAGTTTCCCATTTTTACTGCATCGTTGCTGCTCCGCTTATGGGGTTGGCTAATGTCGCAGACCGCAGAACGCGTCTACATAATGCTTAGTCCTGGATCGCTTCAGTGGTTAGCCCCAGGCGTTGTTGCGCATTTGCCATCTGAGAAATCCAGGAATTCTTCTTCCGACCTCGTTTTCTTACAGTTGGAGTGACCGTAGTTGATAGTGCCTTTTTAACCGGAATTTCCGCAGATCTTCTTTGAACGTGGCAATACCAGCTTATTCTATTCTCCTTAAGCTGTTCGGTTACCGAATTCTTTATATGTAGATTTATTATTATTATTATTATTTCTTTTATATGTTTTGATCTTTTGATCTTATTTTTTTAAAATATTTTGACAATAATTGACGAACAAACCATTTAGGCAAACGTCTTTAGATTTTTAGTGTAATATGTAATTAAAAAACTATGGTTTTTTAAGGAGTGTACTCAACTTTAAAACGCAAAAAACCTCGAACGAGGACAGCAGTAAATCGACTTTCATGGCGTTTTTTGGATTGTACTACTAAAATCAAATATTAAAATGTTTATAATCTAGAAGATCTTTGTTTATATCAGGGACCGTAATTGTTATGACTTTTTTCAAAAAAATCAACAAATAATTTTTTGACTTGAATTTTTAAGATAAAAAAATACGGTTAAAATCTGACTTATTTTTTCAGTCAAAAATATAAGATAAAACTTGACTTTTATTTTTTCAGTCAAAAATAATTTCATTAAAATTTGTTCGATTAAAAATAAACGATAAAGCCTTGATAAATATGTTTTCTATTTGTTATTTTCACAATTTTATTTTTTGAAACAACCACTGAAAAAACATGTTTCAAATGAAAAAATAAGGTAAGACAATCAAATCTATCTTGATAGCCTCCAGAATTAAGAAATAATTTTTTTAATATACATTTTCCATGCTCTGTAAATATAAGATATTTGTAAGATAAATTAGTTTTCTTTCATGTTCACGTTAAGTAACTTACCATTTCACAGTAATGAATTCAATTGAACCATTAATACTATTGCTGCTAAGTTTTGTTCAGATAAATTGTAATGCAAGTCGCTGAGAATGAGCTTAAGTGCAAAAAACGCGCGTTCTACACTGACTTGTGTCGCTTGCACTTGATGGATAATATGTGCCAGATGTTTTAGTTACGGATATAGTTATATATATATTTTTTACCATCCCAATATTCCATAAGGTCTGCATCAACGTCAATGCGCTTCTCCTTATAGGTGTCGATTTCCATAAAAGCTTTTCGAACAAAATCTTCAGAGCATGCTTCCTCTTCGTCGGATGAAGCTTCAGAAAACTCCATACTCAAGAGTCAAATTCGTAATTTTGAAGAGCTACTTTGATTTGTTTCTTCAGCAAACAAGAATGGCTGTGTTTGATGTAGTTGGTGACGGTATTGGAGCTATAGACGTCTATTTTACATGTATTCACAAAGAAAATAAATAAATATGTTAAATGATTTAACATAATTACCTGCTCAATATTATGGATTTGAAAGAAAATGTTTTTCAAATTTTGTTTTGCACGTACAATTTTGTCCTTGGACAATTCACACCGGAATCTGGGGTCCAGGAACAAGGCAGAATACATGGTATTGTTTTCCGTTTATGTTGATTGCCTTAGCATAATGCAGTCGACAAGAGTTTAACTTAATTCAAGCTTAACTTAACTCTAGCTCAAATATCATTTCCAGCCATGCTTTGTAAAAATCTCCTAAGAGCAATTGACTGCTTTGTAAACGTAACGTCAAAACATGTACAGGAGCAAGAGAAGATATAATGGATTCCATTTGCATCCTTTGCTCAGGCTCTAATTGACCAGATAAAGTATCGTTATCTAGGCAGAACTCTTTCAATTCTAAAAGACCTTTGCGACAATAATTCCACACACTTCAATAAATTTCGAGCATTATCCGCGGTGATTGAATATATTTGTTTAATGCTTATTTCGAAAAGTTTTAGTATGTTTTCGATTTCCGTCTGCAAATTTTGAGCTGTATGTTTCTTTTTTATTTCAACCATGGCAAGGGTATATAGTATATCACGATCTCTTAATTTATTATCAATTGAGCATTCACACCGATCATTTCGTGTAGCCGTGTCTAATTTCAAACTCATAATTCTTCTTTTCAATTTACTTGAAATAAACTGTTTTACTTTATCGTATTTTTCGTTAATTAAATTCATTATTTTCCTTGAGTTTATTGGGTCCATTTGTAGTCCATTAAAAATAGGGCTCGATAACGTCTTGAACCCCTTGCAGTCAAAAAATTTGAGAGGTCGATATTCACTGGTGATCATTTCAATGCAAGCATCGATAGCTTCATTTCGCGACATTTGCACTATAAATATTTTTCGCTTGTCGTCATTACATACTCGTATAACGGACTTTAAAACTTTGCACTGTTTCTCGTCCGCCGTAAACATGACCGCGTGGGAATCCTTTATATGTCTTTTTAAATTCGTTGCGTTGCCCGAATTAACAACTTTATTGCAGATTTTACATTTATTATCACCCTCGGTTTCAACGTAATATTCGCAAATATGAATATTTCTTTTGCGACCCATTTTTGATTAATTTGAATAATTACAATAAATGTGTAAAACTCTGCACTTTATGACTTCTTATCACGGGAATAAAACTCAACGTGTAATATTAAGCAGAGAAAATGTGAATAAATAGAACCAGTAATTCTACTTTTTTTGTTTTTATTTTTATTCATAACATTTTTGCACAGAGAAAGAGACTAGACAGAAATTAAAGAGGATGTTTTTGTTAAATTATTATTAATTTAATTTGATAGATTATATTATATATAAATTTGATAGATCATACTTAAGCAGAAAACATTAAATAATAAAACAGGATTGTACATACATTCTTTTGATCAAGGCTGTATAAGTAGGTACAAGTGGTCTTAAATTTTTGGCGGGCAGTGTATGTAACAGTCAATGTGATGTTTTTATTTGAAGCCAGCGTTACCTAAATTAGAAATCTATGTACTTTTACTTAATAAAAAAATAAAAGTCGAATTTTAACTTTTATTTGTGACTGCAAAAAATAAAAGTCAGATTTTAACCGTATTTTTTGATCTTAAAAATTTAAGTCAAAAAATAACGATTATTTGTCTACTTTTTTGAAAAAAGTCGCAAAAACAAAAATTATTCTTAATTATTCTTCCTAAGCTAACAAACATCAGACTGACATATTCAAATATTAAATCGACAACTTCTTTCCGTCTGACTTTTTGAATTAAAATTTAGAAAATAACTGTTATTTTCGATCCCCGGCTTTATATAAATAAATTAATGATTAGTGAAAAGTTACTGCAATCGGCGACCGTATCGACTTTCGCTAAACAAGTGAAATTATTATTTTCTGAGAAATATTATATATGCACTATGGCATATCTGTGTCCGATATAATTTGAGTTGACCCATTTTTTTGCGCACGATGATTTCTTTCAACTGATTTTGTGCAATCTTTATTATAACCATCAAATACCACATAAACTTTTCCGCCGTAATTATATGTCAAATATCTTAAGTAATGTTTACAAATTGTGCTGAACTTTTCTTCAAGTTGACATTTACAACGATACAATAACCTTCTTCCTTTAATTACGTACGTATTTTTCAATATCATTGACATCTATGGTCAATTGAGAAAATACATCATAAAACGCTGAATTATTTATCTTTCTCATGTCACCATTTTCAAATAGAGCAACAGGATATGGAGTTATTTAAAAGTCATGTATGATAATAACTCCAATTGTTTTAAATTTTGACCATTGTCTGCAAGTCTTTATCGAAAGCATTGAAAACAATTTTTTGTTTCGTCGGCAGTTATTCCAGTAGCAATACACAGTATAAAGTAAGTATCTGAGAAAGGGTAGTAGAGTCAGTTGTGTTGTGGGGTATACACGCTCGAAGAATTACTCAGGAATAATTAACCTGTCCCAATCTCAAATTGTAATAAGTATATCAGGTTAATAACTTAAATACATTATAAAAATGCCGTGCACTTGTGGTCAGAAAGTTGAAAGAACTGATCCAAAAATTCAGTGTGGAAATTGCAAAGTGCATTTTCATTTAACTTGTGTTAATCTGTAACCTAGTGATAGTGCCTATTATAAAAGGAACAATATTTGAAAAATAATGCATTACATTCTGCTATCAAAGTCATGAATGAGGGTCTAGATGTGAATGTAAATGCTGATGACGTTGAGAGTTGCCAAGTTAGAACAATACAAAAATATAAGTCTGCAAACAACAACAACAACAATACGAGGGCGGGTCAATAAGTCCGTGACTTTTTGAATTTCTGACCTCTTTACTGAAACAGCAACACTGCTCCTGTCAACAGGCATCTGTCAGTTGACTCCTGTCAACTTTTAAACTTGCTGCGTCAGTTAGTTTGTGTTTGACAGCTATTTTTATCAGACTACTCACTAATTTGAGGAGAAAATGGAAAAAAGTGAATTTCGTGTGCTTATTAAGCATTATTTCTTGCGAAAAAAAAACTATTACCGAGACCAAGGCTAAGCTTGATAAATACTATGGGGACTCTGCACCATCGATTTCAATGGTAAAAAAGTGGTTTACTGAATTTCGTTGTGGCCGTACAAGCACTGAAGATGCCGAACGTCCTGGACGCCCAGTTGAGGTCTCTACACCCGAAACAATCGAAAAAATTCACGATATGGTGTTGGCCGACCGAAGATTGAAAGTGCGAGAGATTGTGGAAGCCGTAGGGATCTCGCATGGCTCAGTGGTTTCAATTTTGAATGATCACTTGGGCATGAGAAAGCTTTCCGCAAGATGGGTGCCGCGTTTGCTCACAGTCGACCACAAACGCATGTGCAGTTGCCATAGCAAAAATCCATGAATTGGGCTATGAATTGCTCCCTCATCCACCCTATTCTCCAGATTTGGCTCCGAGCGACTACTTCTTGTTCCCAAACCTGAAGAAATGGCTTGGTGGAAAAAGATTTGACTCCAATGATGAAGTCATCTCGCAAACAAAGGCCTATTTTGAGGACCTCGACAAATCATTTTTTTTGGAAGGGATAAAAAAATTGGAGAAGCGTTGGACAAAGTGTATAGAGCTCAAGGGAGACTACGTTGAAAAATAAAATTATTTTTTTATCAAAAAATCTGTGTTTTAATCCAAAAGTCACGGACTTATTGACCCGCCCTCGTAGTCAACCCGTTTTTTCTCCGCCGGAGAGGTCTTCGAACATCGTGTGCATCAAGTTTAGACCAGCTGAGCGCAAGCAAAGTATCGTGAACAACAAACGAAAGAAGCAACTGACACCCAGCTTATTTGGTGAACAACATGGAAGTCATCCCATCCACATTAATGAGTCTCTTACAAAAGCCAATAGGTTATTATTTAATAAAGTCAAAAAAGTAAAAATAGAAAAAAAGTACTCGTTCCTGTGGGTAAATAATGGTGTCATTTTAATGAGGAAAAAAAAGGAACTATAGCATTAAGAATCAGTGCTCTGGAGGATCTAGAAAATATACCTTAATTGTGTTTTTTTATTTTTTTTTTTAACTGCTTTAGTTATGTTAAATAATATCAGTTCCCTAATTGAAGATCCTCCTAATAGTTTCTTTGTAAGATCCTTCTGTAAATTTGATAAAGAATTGTACAAAAGTGTTTTTCATTCTAATGACTTCAAAAATGACTTCTATATCGTTCACAAAAATATTCGCAGTTTGCGAAAAAACTTTGATTTGCTCTTGCTGCATTTGGAATCATTTACTAATAATCCTAAACTAATTTTTGTTACTGAAATATGGATCTATGATCATGAAGAGGATTTCTATAATATACCTGGTTATAAGATTTATACAAAGTGCAATAACTCGTATGCTGCAGGTGGTGTAGCTGTTTTTATCTGTGAGAACTTGAATCCTGAGTGCTGTGGATTTAACCTTGTAAGCTCCAATTTACTTAAACTTTCTGTCACTATTGATGTACAAAAATTTATTATTATGTGTTTCTATAGACTACATGATGTAAGTAGAGATGTCTTTGTGGATGACTTTTCTTCCATATTAAGTAATGGGCGTTCAAAAAATTGTATTATTCTGGGTGATATAAATATCGACATCCTATGTGATTCAGTAATTGTAGAAAAATATCAAGCCTTGCTGTCTGGGAATGGTTTTGAGTCTTGCATAAATGAGCCAACTAGAATTACTGATTATACTCAAACTTGTATTGATCATATTTATGCAAGACTCAGTCGCAATGCTAATCTATCTTTGCTTAGTTCTATTTCTGACTTCAGAATCTCTGATCACTGTATGACATGTATCTGCTTTAAATCCGAACGTACTCATACTCGACCTAGCAATAACTGTAGTCAGTCTAAACCAGTGAATAGAAAAGATTTTGAAGGACTAAATACCCGCTTGCTATATGAATATTGGATAGATATCTACGGTGAATCTAAACCCTCTATAGCCTTTGATCTATTATTAGTTAAAAGAAGAGTTATTACCTTTCTGGAGAAAAGTTATTTTTTTAGCATAAACCAATATGGCTTTAGAGCGGGTCAATCAACGGAGGACGCGCTCTTAAACTTTTGTAGTCTAATTTATAATAGTTTGGATAGCAAAAAAATTACCACTTCGCTATTTATAGATATTACAAAGGCATTTGACACTGTGAACCACGAGCTCCTACTAATAAAGTTAGAAAAGGCAGGCTTTAGAAGGTTCATGCTGAATTGGTTTGGATCATATCTTAAGAATAGGAGGCAAATGGTTAAGATAGGAGACCATTTTAGTGAATGCCATGACATTCACGTTGGTGTCCCACAGGGATCCGTTCTTGGCCCCATCTTATTCCTAATATTCATTAATTCTATATTTAGTCAAATTTGAAGGGCTCACAAACTGGTTTTGCAGACGATATAGCTTGTACATACTCCAATAATTCCATTGACTTGGTTGCTGATGTTAACCATGACTTAGAAGTCCTAAGACATTGGTTTGGCATGCACAAGCTGGTTATACGCGATAAAACGAAAATTATGTTTTTCAACTTACCTGCATTGGATCTATACTCGCCAGAGTTTATCTTCCGCAGTACAGATTGTACTAATGTGTCTGTTAATACTGATATTTGTCCTTCGAATACTTGGTCAAATAACAAAAGCGGTGGTCCTAGTTGCTCATCCAAGTGCTTTGTTATAGAAAGGGTCTCTGATTTTAAGTACTTGGGCTTACACTTTGACAATAAAATGAACTGGGGCTTACATACTTCTTCACTAAAAAGTATCTTCTAACAACTACTTATATACTCGTAATATATCATCTAAGACGATTTTGCTCTCGCAATCTGTTAGAAACGGTCTACTATAGCTTAGTGCAATCAAAGTTGCAGTATGGTTTGGCCTGCTGGGGTTGTACTTATGACAATAACATACAACCTCTGATTATTAGCCAAAAACATATTCTAAGAATTACGAGGGCGGGTCAATAAGTCCGTGACTTTTTGAATTTCTGACCTCTTTGCTGCGTCAGTTAGTTTGTGTTTGACAGCTATTTTTATCAGACTACGCACTAATTTGAGGAGAAAATGGAAAATAGTGAATTTCGTGTGCTTATTAAGCATTATTTCTTGCGAAAAAAAACCATTACCGAGACCAAGGCTAAGCTTGATAAATACTATGGGGACTCTGCACCATCGATTTCAATGGTAAAAAAGTGGTTTACTGAATTTCGTTGTGGCCGTACAAGCACTGAAGATGCCGAACGTCCTGGACGCCCAATTGAGGTCTCTACACCCGAAACAATCGAAAAAATTCACGATATGGTGTTGGCCGACCGAAGATTGAAAGTGCGAGAGATTGTGGAAGCCGTAGGGATCTCGCATGGCTCAGTGGTTTCAATTTTGAATGATCACTTAGGCATGAGAAAGCTTTCCGCAAGATGGGTGCCGCGTTTGCTCACAGTCGACCACAAACGCAATCGTGTAACAACTTCACAGGAAGGTTTGGCGTTGTTTAATCGCAATATGGAGGAGTTTTTGCGCCGTTTTGTAACCGTGGACGAAACATGGATCCATCACAACACACCAGAGAACAAACAACAGTCAAAACAGTGGGTTTCTAAGGGTGAATCGGCGCCAAAGAAGGCCAAGGTGGGTTTGTCAGCCAATAAAGTTATGGCGACTGTTTTTTGGGATGCACGCGGGATAATCCACATTGACTACCTTCAAAAGGGAAGAACAATCAATGGGGAATATTATGCCAACTTATTGGACCGATTCAATGACGATTTGAAAAAAACGACCTCATTTGGCCAAGAAAAAAGTTCTTTTCCACCAAGACAATGCAAGGGTGCACACATGTGCAGTTGCCATGGCAAAAATCCATGAATTGGGCTATGAATTGCTCCCTCATCCACCCTATTCTCCAGATTTGGCTCCGAGCGACTACTTCTTGTTCCCAAACCTGAAGAAATGGCTTGGTGGAAAAAGATTTAACTCCAATGATGAAGTCATCTCGCAAACAAAGGCCTATTTTGAGGACCTCGACAAATCATTTTTTTTGGAAGGGATAAAAAAATTGGAGAAGCGTTGGACAAAGTGTATAGAGCTCAAGGGAGACTACGTTGAAAAATAAAATTATTTTTTTATCAAAAAATCTGTGTTTTAATCCAAAAGTCACGGACTTATTGACCCGCCCTCGTAATTATAATTTTTAAACGATATTAATGAAATGTAAAAAGAAAAAAAACTTATTGTCAAAGAAAATTTACAAAGTAAGCGGTGCTATATACGAGTATATACCAAATATCTATTATTAATTAATGCTAAAAAAGTCGAATAGATACACACTGAAATTTCTTGTTCCGACCAAACGCCGGATTTCCCATGGAAGCGAATTCCACAGCCTAACCGAGTGAACAAAAAACAGACGGCTACTTTCTAAGTAAAAGAAATTAGCAGTATAGAAGAAGTAAAAGTCCTAGATGATCTAGGAAACTGTATCTTGCAATATAAGTAATGTGGCTTCTTATAATTTATAAGTCGTGCAATGAATAGGCAGTTCCGATAGTTAAAATACTGTAATAATGAACACACTAATATTGACATTCGAAACCTGGAAACGTGGTCGAACCTACGCAAGTGAAACACAAATCTTATCATGGAGTTAAAAGCAAGTTCCAATTTTCTGAATGATGCCGAGTTCAGTGAGCTGTAAACCAAACTAGAGTAAGTTTTGTGTGGTACAACTAAGGATCTAACTAATTTTAGCCGGATTTCAACTGCAGTATAACGGACAGATTTCCACATCAACCGCAAGCCAATGTATTCTTCTAACTAATGCGTTAATATGATCATTAGCATTAAGAGAGTTATTAATGATGACACCAAGGTTTTTGACATTATTAGAATAACTAATCTTATCTCCAGACAGGTAAACATATGAGTATTCTTCAACATGCCCTAAGTTCTTTCCAATAGGCAAACATAAGGTTTTTTTTGGCATTAAGTTGAAACCCATTACAAGAAGCCCAAAGTCGAACTGCCTCTAATTCGTCGTTCAATTGACTGACACAACTATCAGAATTTAGCTCGCGGGCGGGAAACATATAGTTGAGAATCGTCAGCGTGTAGATGTACATTGGCATGTTTACAAACAAGGGGTAGGTCATTAATGAATAGGAAAAAAGCAATGGACTTAGGATTGACCCCTGAGGAACACCATGATATAGTCTTACCTTACTTGACATTTTTCCGTTTAATGAAACCTGCTGATACCTTCCGCTAAGATAGTTTAAAATAAGCTCAGCAACTCTATTACCCAAACCAAAGCTATTTATAAGTTTCCAATACAATCTTTCATGATTCACTGCCTTTGAGAAATCTAAAAGACATAGTAGGGTTATATAAGATTTGTCAAAGTTTAGACGAATATCATCAACTATTTTCATAAGTGCAGTAGTACAACTATGACTTGCACGATAGGCAGATTGATGCAGGCTTATCAAATCCAGTGAGTCAACGTGAGTTTGAAGTTGATTCTTAATGATAAATTCCAGAACTTTTGACAAACTCGGGAGAATGCTTATTGGGCGAAAGTCAGCGTATCCAGACGGATTGCAATTCTTCGGAATAGGGATTACTTTTGCAAGCTTCCAAGCGGAGAGAAAGCAGGATTTAACAAGGCAGCAGTTATTAATATGAGTAAGCGTATCCACCACATATAAAAGAATTATTTCAATAAATCTTAGAGATATTCCATCTAGACCTATAGCATTAGACTTTATAGATTTAATGGCAAAAATGACATCGACTCTATTTATAGTTGGGAAAGAAAATGTTTGGCCTAAGGGATCTGAGGAACAACGGTATAAATTAGCATCAGTGGAAGGAATAGAACTGTCTGAAACAGATGTGGTCGCAAAAAAGTTGTTAAATATATCCGGATTGGTATCCGCATAGTTTGAGAAACCAGTTTTAGTGCGAATAACGCCCAACTGGCGCAAATTTAGTCTTAGAGCTGGTATTAAGCTTAGATTTGTAATAAAACTGCTTTTGTTTACGAGTCTCAGCGGTTGTTAAGTTTCTCAACTTAACCCATTAACGCCGAGGCGATCAGATTTTTTACTAACTTTTCAACGTGTTTATTTATTATGTTATCGGATCTGTCGCCACGATGTATTTTATAGCCGGAAAGGGCAACGCAATTATCATCATCACCACTCCCGTCTGCACTGAAAGGAATCAACCATGTTTCCGAAACACATGTAACATCTAACCGTTGAGAAGAAAACAGTTTTCTTAATTCATCAATACTTGATTTTAGACTCTGCACATTAACATGGCAAACTTTAAACCAGTGCATCGATTAGCAAAAATGTTGAGCATGACTTGGCCGCTGTTAAAATTGTTCACGTCATAAACTATGGTATTATCAGCCATAAGATTCCGACGACACGGCGACTACCGGAACAAGAATCTCAGTGTACGAGTATTTCCCAACATAGCAATTAACAATCTTTGGGGAAGATAAGACACTAATAAACAAATAACCAAGAACAGTATCAGAATGTAAAGAAAATCAAATATATAACACGCACTTACTATATAGATAGATAAACATTACTTTTTTCATTTTAATTTTATGTTGTTTTTAAATTAGCTCCAGCAGAAATTCAGATAAAGTTGATTGCGCATAGGGAAGATTTGTTGACAAAAGAATTTTTAGCTCACTGTCGTCCTTGTTCTTTCTTACGTAGACCAAACCATCTAGCAGAAAAGAGAATACCCTCTTTACGTAACCGAAGAGCGAGAAGTAATATAGAGCTACTCGTATTTTCTGGCGTCAGACTCTCGTTGATGAAGACACGATCATTGGTTTTGTTGTTGCCATCTGGATCATAAGAGAGGCCGTCAAGCTGTGACAGTGTTAATCCCTTATTGGCACAGCTAGCAATGCACGTTGCTCGGTGTGCGAAGAGAGACGGACGAGTAACGGGCTTTAATCATCATCATCGGCGGTTTTGGACTTCAATCGAAAAGCATCAAAATGTGATGAAAGATGGTGTCGTAGTTTGGTGGAAATGGTTTTTACCACGTCTGTGGGGCTTTCCCCTAGTTTTCGTGGTATTCCGCAAACAACGACGTCTTTGAGTCGTTCTTTTCTCTTAAGATCGGCTATTCTTCTCTTATTGATTTATTTTCCTTGCGAAGTTCACACAAGTCATTCTCAAATTGCTGAACTTTGATCTCAAGAGAGGAAATGGCAGCACTAAGTTTATCATTAAAATTGCTTTCAAATTCTTGGAGCATCGATTTAAATTTAAGCAGTAGATTTGACTCTACTTCGTGAATCTGCTAAGATGGAAATAGTTTTTTTTCTGAGGTTTTTGCATATGTATGATTTTGCTTCGAAATGCTGGTGGCTGCTGGAGATTTGTCGAGGACCATTGGAGAAAGTAGTGCTGATTTTTCTTTGAGTGCTTGTTGGCGTGTTGTTATGGTTCTTAATTGCTACAAATTAACACGGAAAACTTAAAAGTAAAGTTCACTTTTAATTTGGAAACAAAAGTAAGGTTACAAATTCAGATGACTTAAATGTTTTCAAGGGGAAAAAAGAAAAAAACTGATGAAAAACTAATAAAAAGTGGATAGAAGTGGAGCGAGTATAAAACACGTCTATTCACTAAACATTTCACTCACTATTGTTACAGAAATATTGGACCTGTTCTTCCGGAACTTTGTCCTGATGTAGTTTTTGTAATCCGACCAAACTTTTAATTTTTTTTTTATTTAAATTGTTCTCAGATGTACTATATTAAGCACTCCACTTACTTTTTCCATCCATTTCCATCACGTATTGGTGGTCCTTCCGAATTTAATTCGGTTGCTAGCCGATGTAAAGGGCAGCTGAAGTTTTTTTTGGCGTCCACCGTTTTTAAATATCCTTTGGATTATTGCGGATGCTGTCCCAAAAAATTAACTAGCTACTCCAACTGCCTTACTTTAGTATGCGAGGTTTTGTTTGCTTCCCCAAAATAATAGAAATATGTATTTTTGCTATCATACAAAGTAAAAACTTACATTTTCACCGACACTTGTACCCTTTCGGAAACAAAACATCAATCGAATAAAAAATCCGAAACTCGAACGACTTTGACACAATGAATCGAATTGCTAAGTACCAATTTTCCGATTTTCGGATTACGAAGTACCAATTATTCAACTTCGAGTGATTTAATATTAGAGTAAAAATAAAACAAAGCCTTTTTAGAGTACTAAAAATATAGGAAAATTTAATACACAAAAAAAAATTACAATATAAAATTATAAAGTTAAAGCTAGAATTATTATTTTAAACATATCGAAGATTACAAGTTAAAAAAAAAATAAATATAAATAAGAATAAAGGAAGCAAGTATATGGTCAAAAAAGAAGGAGAATTAGATAAGATATTAGATTAGAGATAATAATGATAAAGAATGAGAACAGATGACAAAAATAGAAATACGAGTATACTACTGCTGTACAGAGAAATGTTTTAAAATGGCTGTTTTGAAATCTGAAGGTCTCGACGTTCTTTTTAAGTGTTTTAGCAGTGAGTTCCATAGCCTAATGGTGCTGGTGAAAAAGAGTCTCAATGAATTAACATAATTGAAGGGCTGAGTTGTAATATTAAAAATTCTAGATGAACGGGATAATCCCAACTTAGTGAATAAATTTGAGGGGATTTCGTATAAATTATCATGTGCAAGATGATGCAGTTTCGAGAATTATATATTGTTGTTGGATATATTGATGGCGATGGCGCGATAGTTAGCTCATTGGACAATAACGCAGACAGTCTGGGTTCGATTCCTGGCTGGGTCACCAACAATTTTTCAAATCGCCATCACCCTTTCGGCGGGCAATGGCAAACTCCCGAAAGTAAAATTGCCTATGAAAAAGCTTCTAAGGAGTGCCGTTCGGACTCGGCGATAAACCGTAGGCCCCGCTCAGATGTGACAAAAATGACAACATGAGCAACACAAATGAGTGTCAAGAAGCTAGGCCATGGCCCATACCGGACTGCCAGCGCCACAGTTTTTTTTTTTTTTGTTGGATGTTATTTACAAACGGTGAGACGTGGTAGTATCTTCTAAACTTGGAGTTTGTTTCTAGATACTGAATCTTGCTGACAATATATTGTTTCGGCGTAAGAAATAACAGGTATCAGGAGCGTTTTCATAAAATGAATTTTTGACTTAATTGGAATGAGACGAGCACATATCCAAAACTTCCGAAGACATACGTAAGGACAGAACAGGACAATCGACAATTTATTTTAAAATCTAGGCACGTAACATTTGATACGAAAGGGATCTTCACAAAAGGTCCTCCATTAGGCTTAGGGCCCTCGAGAGGTTGATTTGAAGGTCATTTGCATAAAGACGGTAGGATACATTTTGGCAACAGCTAACTATATCATTAATTTATATGCAGAAAAGAATCGGACCTAATATAGAGCCCTTTGGAACACCTTGAAGTAGAGATCTAGATTGAGAGTATTTTCCATTACTATATGTTCTTTGACTACGACAAAACAAATAGCTCGATAAGAGTTTTATCGCATTTTGACTAAACCCATAAAAATAACGTAATTTTTCGCAAAGAATTTCGTGATTTTCTATGTCAATGCTTAAGAAAGGTCAAGTAGTAATAAGACTCTTAAATGCATGAGTTATTTCAGGCAACGATTAGTATAAGGCCTCGTAGAAGTAGCATCTTCCAACAGGTGCTGGTTCTTTAAATGACGAGAATGAGCCTCTGCAGCCGAACATCTTGCAGCTCTGCTAATAAGTCCTACTTCACGCCTCCCCGTGGTGCCATCTGGGAATCTCACTAGAGATTGCAAAGTGAGCGGGGCAAATGGCGAGTTTCCTGCGCCATAAACCAGGATTAGTTTCGGAAAAACAAAACAAGACCTTATCCGGGTTACTCCGACATATTTAGAGCTCAGGCCGGTAAGGATTTCCAGGACTTAGTCAGGGTCTTGCAAAAGAGATGGTGGCGGACGAGCCCTATATGGGCCAACGGCAGCGCTCACATCCCGGAACGGGTTACTGGCTTTGGTGTAACCGACCCCTCGTCCTAGGGACATTAAAAATGGAACCGGTCCTCCAGGGGTTGTGCCGCCGGGGTAACTGCCCGGCCATTTAAAAAAAACATAAGTTACGAAGCATCAACAAGCGTCGGATATGGACGGATCTGCTGTTGACAACCCACGCAAATGATTTAAGGACAATGAGCTTCGGATTGCACGTGGAATGTTAGATCCCTTAATAGACCATGTGCAGCCGAGCAACTAGCGGAGGCCCAAGACTGCTGCAAAGCAGACATAACCGCCATTCAAGAAATGCGATGGGATGGGCCGGACTAAAAGAAGATGAAAAACTGCGATATCTACTACGGCAATCGCTTTCGACGGCAAAAGCAGGGCTTATTTGTATGCGGTTGTCGGAGGCAGACTAAGACAAGAAGTCCTCAGCTTCCGGCATGTGAGCGAGCGCCTCGTAGCAATCCGCATCAAGGCTAAATTCGCCAATATAAGCCTTATATGCACGCATGCCCTCAATGATGCCTTCTATGAGCTCCTACGAGCAATGCCCTAGCTATGACATAAAAATTGTCCTCTGTGATTTTAATGCAAAGCTAGGAAGATTTGGTGGAACAATCGGAAAAAATAGCCTGCAGAACACCACCTCCGATAACGGATTCAGGCTAATCGACTTTGCGGCGGGGCGAAACATTGTCGTGGCTAGCACGTGGTTCCCACATCTCGACATACACAAGGGGACTTGGAGAACTCCTGATCAATCAACAGTCAACCAGATCACATTGCGATCGACGCAAGACACTCCTCCAGTATTATGGATGTCCGGACGTTCCGAGAAGCCAACATCGACTCGGATCATTACCTTGTTGTAGCCAACAATACTGTGAGAAATTTCGACGTCAGATTCCTACAATCGCAAAAGATCGCCAAGTCCTTTTCCGATCGAGTGTCTCTTAATCTCTTAAGAGGTCCAATGCCACCAGCATCAAGCATCGAAGACCATTGGAAACACTGCCAAAACGCCATCAGAGATGCCGCTTCTGATGTGCTGGGCTTCACTCGTCCACCACAACAAACCCCTGGTTCGATGATGAATGCCGGCAAGCACATGCAGCTAAGCAAGATGCATATAAAGCGGCGCTGCTTAAAAGGACCAGAGCTGCTCATGAGCTCTATGAGCGGAAGAGGAGAGACGAACACCGGCTTCTCAGGAGAAAGAAGAAAGAGCATGAGAAGCGCGCGATCGAGGCAATTGAGATATGCTACTCCAGGAATGAGGTTCAGAAGTTTTACCAAAAGGTAAAAATAACATGCCGCCGAAACAAACCCCGAAGGATTTGGAAAGACCATTTCTGCAGACTGTATAACGGATGGCCTGACTGCCGAACTCTTCAAAGCGGCAGGCGATGACTTGGTAAGGAGCATACACTAACTCATCTGTAAAATATGGTCGGATGAAAGTATGCCTGATGAATGGAACCTCAGCAATGTTTGTCCGATTCTCAAGAAAGGAGACCCTCTGAACTGCGCCAACTACAGAAGCATCAGTCTCCTTAACATCGCATATAAGATCTTATCCGCCGTATTGCGTGAACGCCTGAAGCCGTTCGTCAACAACCTGATAGGTCCATATCAGTATATTCACACTATGGCAGATCTTGGAGAAGACCCATGAGCTTCAGATCGATACACACCACCTATTCATCGATTTTAAGGCCGCGAATGACAGCATCTATAGAGACGAGCTATACAGAGCAATGTCTAGTTTCGGCATCCCTGCCAAACTCGTCCGTCTGTGCAGGATGACGATGGAGAGTGCATGCTGCTCCATCAAGGTCGGTAAAGATCTCACCGAGACCTTGGAGGAGGAGATACAACAATGAACTGTACGGACTGTACAGCGACATCGACCTAACCAGAAGAGTAAAGACTGAGATAGATGGGTCATGTAGAGCGTATGGACACCAATGCTCCGGTCCGAAAAATCTTCGAATCCACTCCCGAGGGACAGCGCAGTAGAGGAAGGCCAAGACTCAGGTGGCGCACGCAAGTGGAAGGGGACCTCAGCCAACTTAGCGTGCGAAACTGGAGGCAGCTACCCAGGGATCGAGCTGGCTGGAGACGCTTGTTGACTGAGGCCCAGGTTCAGCCCGGACTGTAGCGCCACTTAAATAATAAGGATTTGTCTTATCCTCCGCTGTTAAATTCTTGCATCATCTTCTAATAATTTGACCTTGAAAGTATTCACTTTAAAAAATCATCTTTCATCTCAAATACAATACAGAAATACAATTTCATTGGAGATCCAATACTATTCTTCGTAATATCAACAGAAGTTATTCGAGAAATTAATTATACTAAAAAATAGATAATATACACAAATTGCTGGTTAGGTATAGATTATGGTATGACGAAATTGCTAGTTATTTGAGCCCTCAGCAAAAACGTTATCTAAACGCATACTGGTACAGCAGTAAAGTTGATTATTCTCCATGTTATTATGTTCAGACCAAATATGCATTCACTGAACCCGAAGATTTCATCTGAAGAGATTGCTGATGGATTTGATATTGATCACGTCAGCATTTCGCTGTTTAAGGAATGTGGATTCACTTCCAGGCTCAACACGTAGGTGCCGCATTGTTTAACGGGAAGAAATAAGCCTGACCGTGACCATATCTTTGCTAAGACAACATGAAAACGAACCTTTTTTTGGATCGAGTCATAACAGGTGACGAGTCTATTCTGTACAACAACAAGCAGGTGAATTTTCAGAACCCGTGGCAAAACTGGCTTGCATCCAATAAAGATTCTATTATCTGTTTGGTGAGATTCTAGAAGTATATTTTTTTAAACGTTCTTTAAAGTGTAATCGGTTGTATTTGTCTTACAATGATCCAATAGAACAAATATATAGACAGATCTAAATAAATTCTATAGACAATTATCAGATGGATTGTTTGGAAAAGTGATCCATCTGATGAACTAAAATATGAAATATGGTTACAAACGGCACGACGTCAATGTTATACTTGGCAACAAAACGTTTGCAACATCTGGCTGTGACAACAAAAGCCAAAATCCAGCAGGAACAAAAATTCTATACGATTGCCCTTCAGAAGCCTCTCAAAGAAATGGTGCTCAAATTATGAACAATTATTAAAAGGAATTTCGAAGCAACATATCGTGGCAGATGTCCGATGGGTCTTGCAACAACAATATAAAAACATTGGGGCTCACTTGGCTGCGACAAGCAAAACATTTTTGTAGAAAAGTTCAAGTGAACACACCAAAAAAAAAACGAAGCGTTTTGTATTATTGGAGTTGGTATAAACTTTTGGCCCGCCCGGCTTATTTACTCCAGTTGTTGGTAGAGAAAAAATCTTTGTGCGCGAACCAATTAAAGATTGGGACACGCATATTTCTGCCCACAAAACAATTGACATACATTTATAAACGACATCCTGATTTTTTGTAATATGAAAATTCGCCGACATGTCTAAGACGGCAAGATACAGTATTATGCAAAACAAAAGCAAATATTCAACACCTGCGTTAGGAAGCGTTTTCGTTACCATGTTATTTTTTTTAGAACAAGCAAATTATTTGGAGTTATGTTTTATGAACAAATAATATTTATGAACTTTACAAAAAAATAAAAATTCACTTATTACAAAAAAAAAGAAAGCAATAAGAACGTTACAATACAGCTGTGCAAAACTATAGCAACTATTTCAATATTTTGTGTAATGTCCCTTATTTTTAACAACCGCGGCACATCTGCGCGGCATGGATGATATTAAATTATTCATTATGTTTCGGGGTATATTTCCCCACTTCTCTTTTAATGATTGAATCCGCTCCAGTTTGTTCCGGAATCGTTGCCATTTAACTCGCCCCTTGAGTATCTCAAACAGATTTTCAATAGGATTCAAGTCGGGGGATTGAGCTGGCCAATCAAGAACTTGAATCCCCTTGTTAGTAATCCACTCCCTTACCAGCTTCGATGTGTGTTTTGGGTCGTTGTCATGTTGAAACACCCATCGAAGAGGCATATCCCACACCGCATAATGTAACATTTGCATTTCTAAAATGTCCCTATACATAAAGCGATCCATTAAACCAGTAATTTCATAGAAATGACCGATACCATAACTAGAAAACAAGTCCAAATCATGACACAGCCCCCTCCGTACTTAGCTGTGACGGTGCAGTAACGGGGATTGAGTCGCTGACCTTTACCTCGCCGGACAGAGCAAATTCCATCGGAGTTTATAAGGTTAAATTTAGATTCGGCACTGAATAGCACAGGTTTCCACTTTTCAGTGGACCAGTGAAGATGTGCTTTTGCAAACTGTAACCTGTTAATTTAAATAAAAGTTTCAATTTACCGTATTTTGTCAATAAATTTTATGCTACCTTTTTGCCAAGTGCTTCTTCGTTAGCACTGGTTTTTTGCAAGGCCTGAAGCTTCGTAGATTATTTTCTATAGCCCGCCTCTTAACAGTACTAGCTTCTATAGTCAAATTTAGCTTCTTTACAATATGTTGTGAAGATATGAGTGGGTTCGGTTTTATGAGGTTACAAATTTTCCGATCTGCGCGTGGTGTTGTTTCACGCGGTCGACCGCCTAAATGCAGCACTTCAATGTTTCCCGATGCTTTATATTTTTGATTAGTCGCTATACGAGTATTATAGATTTATTTATCCTGTATTTTTTAGCTATCGATATCTGGGACTCTCCGCCAAAATAATCACTTAATATTTTAGTTGTAAGGCTTGCATTGAACTTATTTCGCGCCATAGTGAAAGAGCAGCTTTTACACGACTTCACTAAGCCAAATGAATGGAGAACTGTTGAAATTTTATATGTTTGCGTAGCGTGCAAAATTGCAAATACAGTTGCTTTAGTTTTGCACAGGCATAAATCCATATTTTTTGCTTTTACAATTTGTTATCCATTTAAGTATAAAATAATGTAACATAATCTGTATCACATTTTATTAAGTAAAAGTAAAATGAAAATAGCTCTCAATAGTACTAATGAAAAAGTTGCTTTAGTTTTGCACAATACTGTACCTTAGAAAATGTAAAAACATACATTTTTGAATGCATAAGAGAAAGCATATGGCGCTGCTCTGTATCCTTTTGCAACTTATAAGGACAAGCAAACCACTGTTCGCTTACTATCTGCAAAATCCAAAGTTGCACCTTTGGCAACACAATCATTACCTCGTGTGGCATTTTGTGCTGCATTGATAGGAGTCAAACTTAAAGACACCATCAAAAAAGAATTACGCCTCGACCGTAAAAGAACATTAACATATTTATGGTCAGACTCGAGGGTAGTTCTTTCGTGGGTTAACGCCCCGTCGTCATCATTTCACACATTCGTCGCAAGCAGAGTAACCAAATTCAAAGAGCTAACACATCTAAATCAATTACATCGATGAGTGACTGCTCATTCATTTCTTAAGTAAAATTTGGATGTAATAAATACTGATTTACGACCTTGTACACATTAGCTTTTAAGAATTTTCTAACTTTGTGTTTTCTTATTTTATACCTAATATTTGTTAAGGAATTAATAACTTATAACATTTGTTATCAATAAAAGAAGTTGGCATACCTATATACCTAAATTTGTCCAGAATAAAGTAAGCACGAAAAGTACACTGACAGTACGAAAAGTTCATTGACAGAAAAATCAATTCGTTTTGTATTCAATTTCTCTGCAGTCCAACTGTTTTCAAGTACACGTCGCGACACTTCTTATATATATAAGTCATCAGAGTTGCACCTGCAGCTAATTTCACATCTAGTTAACGCATTCTGCTCGTTAGCATGTAAAATACACGTACACCACTATTTGAAGATATTTTTTTGTAAATTTGGCTTCCAATTTTAGTTTATAAATATGAAGATTGCATATTATGTTATTTATAAGTAACGACCAATGTAGCATACTTAGATTTTATAGGTTTGCATACAAGGAGTTAAGACGCAATTTTTGAGAAACTCTGGATATCTAATGAAATAAAATCAAATGCTTAGTAAAGAAACTATTTTAAGTTAAATTATTGAATATATACAACGATTTATCCACTGCTTGCACTTACTTCATCATTAAATGTGTACTTTTATTTTGAAAAGGGAAAACTAACAAATCCTACCCGATTGCACTCTGGACATCAAGACGTTAGTAGACTTGTTCCACCTACTTTGGAACTTAATGGCGTGAACGCTGAAATCGCTTCATACACGCATTTCCATGCGCACTATTTACCAAAGGTAAATACAAGTATTATTGAAAATTGTGTTCTAAACTTTTATTAACAGAATCCAGCTATGTTATCATACGCTAATCGACAGCATGGATTTCCGAATTCGAACAAAGAAGACACAAGATTTCAAGCACAATGTGGGCATAATTTGGAATTACTTGGATCTCTTGGATTCAATTCTTCTTATTCTTGTGAGGAAAATCATCCCGTTAAAAATTTTGCGGTACGGTCATGAAATTGCATCTATTTTTCAAATAATTTTAACAAAATTAATGTATTTATTGAATTCAGAGCACTTCTGGAGGGTTAGTTCAAACTGAAGGATTCCTGAATTCTTTTTTAAATGAAGAATGTATTCTTGCGTTGGACGTAAACGATAATGAAAGTAAGTTTCTGTAATTCAAGACAAAAAATTTAATACCATAAAATTTAAAACTTTGAAAATGATAAAAATAGTTTGATGTATATTTTAACATTTGAAAAAAAACAACAACAGTATTTTGTCCAGAATCGACTTTTCTTTTAGCCGTAGGGATCGTCATTGGCCAATACATCTTTTTCCCAAGAGAGTCTTAATAACAAAAGTTAACTGCTTTTGTTATTATTATTATGATTTGAAAAAACAAATATGTGTGTATGGTTTAAGTGCTAATAGACTAGTTTGAATCACCTTCGTAGTGTCTCTAAATCAAAGTTGACATCTAAGTAAGATGCAAACAAGTCACGTATTAAACTCCAAAAAAACGCTTAATAACGCATATTTAAAAGAAAGAAAATACATCTGTCGAACACTTTGGTAACACATTGATTTCTGTATATATTTCATATCAGCAGGCCTCTTTTTGTAGATCACCTTCTTCTAAAACCGTATTGACGGTCATCAACAAATTTCGTTCGGTCTAAAAAGGAGATAATAATTGTTGCTCTTTCAAACATTTTAGAAAACACAGTAATAGGGAAATAGAACATGATTTGTTCGACTCTATGAGATCTGTATTTTATGAGGGGGAACCGCTAAAGCTGTTTTCAAAGATTTCGAAAAGATTCCCTGGTTAAAGATGAAGCTTAAAATATCTGCAATATGAAAATAATTTTTTTTCAAGATTAAACAAGAGATCCGGTCTAAATAAGAATACTTAGTTGTTTTAAGATACATTATTATATTATGGATTTCTAGTGCCATCAGTTCTACAAAGTTAACGGTTTGTGACTGAAAACCCATTTGTTCTAAACTATATTCACATTGACAAGTATAGATATCCACATTCCAAGATTTTTTTAGTATTACTGATATTATGTGTAAATCTCTCTTCCAATTATCCCTACAGATTGGAATATCCGTTGTTAACTTCAGACACACCTTGTTCTAACAAATTCTTAGTCTTATAGTGTCAAATATTTTTGTAACAATAATATAATATTTTGAAATAATCCACAGCTTATAAAATTTGAATTTATTATTGTTTCTGCTAGTACATTACTTACCGTTTAACATATGAGAAATCAAATGCGAACGCTGTCCCCACGTTGAGGATTCAAACTTGAATATGAATGAATGCAGTGAAATTAATTTTATAAAACTCGTTACACAATATTCTTTTAGTGATTTTGTATTCGAGTTGGATAGTGGATATACTGTGATTGGTTATATTAAATCGAAACTTTAAAACAGTGTCAAACACTAACAATTACGCACGAAAATTGAATAGCGTCAGCACTTTTCAATTTTAATTCGGCCGTCTCTAAAATTACTTCTAAAGAAAAGTTAACTTTACCGGCTTGAGGTTTTTATCTTTCAAAATCTAAATTTCAGAATGAAATATGAGCTCAATCAGATGATCCAAAGATGCGAGATTAGTTATAAAATGATCAAAGTTTCTTCACATCCTTCGAATATTGTGGTGAATTTCAGAAAGACCTAAAAACTTATCTTTTTCTGGACGGCGTTTCCATATGGATGGAAATGGAGCAGGAGAAGTCTTTATTACCAGTACTAAATATTAACATCAGGACTAGAAAGAGAAAAATTGTTATGTTAATTAAAATCTAGATTTTGCTGCTCCTACTGCTGATGTCTTTGTTTCTGTCATGCCATTGTTGGCATATGTATGAGTACTAAAAATGTTAGCTGACAAATTGTGTTTTCTATCGCGTATCTTCTTCATTACATCTTTCTGTATACACAGTGTGGAAAGGCATTTTTTTGTTTTCAGCGTTAACTCTTACTCTCTTGACAAATCGTATTCCCCACCATGCTGGTTGTATCAACAATGCCAATTGTGTCAACAGAACACTGTTTCTCACTCTGTTCAAATACGGTCGGTGTGGACCTAGGTCTCTCCCAAGAAGTGTCTCCAGCCAGATTGATCCTTTGCTAGTTTCCTCCAGTCAATTGCCTTCTTATCCCAAAGAAGCAGCTATTGGCAAGAGATATTCTTCGTTTGACCACAGCTCTGGTGTCGTTGTCTGAATTGATAGCAGAGCCTAAGAAGATAAAGTCCATAACCACCTAAAAGTCATATCTGCCCATTTTCGCCGCTTACGTTTCAATACTCGCGAAAGCGCCACTGACATCTTCTTTCTTCTGTTTATATCAATTTCATCGGCATATAATAATAAGTAATAAGTTTAACTTTTAAAATATTCTGTCTCTTGTGTTGCTGCGTGAATTTTTGAACTATTTTTTTCAGAAAGATGTTGAAGAAATCGCAGGACAGTGCATCCCCTTGTCTAAATCCATTTTTTACATCAAAGATCTCAGTGAAATCTTTACCGTTCCTAGTGGTGCAGCATGCATTCTTTATCGCCATCCTGCAAAGAGTGGCGAGTTTGGTAGGGATGAAAAACGTTGACATTTCTCTGTAGAGTGCATCTCTATTGATGCCGTCATTCGCGGACTTAAAATCGAGAAATAGGTGGTGTGTGTCGATATAAAACTTATCAGTTTTCTCCAAGATCTCAATATTTGATCGATGGTGGACTTTCCTGGCCTGAAGCCACGCTAATATGGACCAATCAGGATGTTGACGAGCAGCTTCAAATGTTTATATGGTACGGTTAACAAGATTTTGTAGGCCATGCTAAGGAAATTGATGCGTCTGTAGTTAAGGTAGGTCATAGGCTCTCCTTTCTTGAAGATCAGACAAACAATCTTGAGGTTTCATTCACCGGGCTTACTTTACAGGTTAATTGGTGTATGCTTACCAAGTCATCGCCTGCCGCTTTGAACAGGTGAAAATATCTATTTTGCCTGACAATTTTGATTCGTCTTGACCGTTGTAGAATCTAAAGAAATGTTCTTTCAAAATGCTCGGCATCGACTGTGACTACAACGATGTTCCTTTGTTCATCCCTATACGCTTCGGTTGGGCCTTGTATCCCTTGCATTTTTTGTTTATACCTTTCGGTGAAACTTTTGGATTAGCATTTTTTTTATCATCCTGAAAGATCGGTATTCATCTTCTACTGGAAGAGCTCGTGAGCAGCTCTATTCCTTTTATGCAGCACGGCATTGTATGCATCTGGCTTAGCTGCATATGCTTCAACAATGGGTTTTGTTGTGGTGGCCGAGTTAAAATCACTCCGAATCGCTGATGGCTTTTTGGTAACCTTGCCACTGCTCATCGATACTTAATGCTTTCGGAAGAGGATCTCTTGATATTTTATGAGAGAGTCGTCCAACGTCGAATTTCCTCACAGTACTAGCTTGAATTTGCAATATTTATTTTATTTGAAAACTTATAACTAACAATTCAGAAAGAAAGAAAAGAAAACAAAAAACACAGTAATAACTATAAGATTTCATATAAAATAGTTAGGAACATCCGATTGTCCGATGGACAAGAGTTGGATGCGCCATTCAATGAACTAAATACAAAGTAATTATCTATTGATGGGGATCAATTGTAAAATTTAAAACAATTCTAAGAGCACATACTATAGGTTTAAGTCAAAAAAATAAATAAATACATAAAAGTTGAATTGATAACTTAAACACTACGTAGCTAAGTTAAAAGCATATATGTACAAAAGCTCAAACAAAAATACTTAAAAAGAAATTAATTTCGTTATGGTTTAAAAAGAGCAAGAGCTTAACCTTTTTTAAGAAAATAGATTTGACTCTCTCGCATCCATGATTTTCTGGCAGTCTGTTGAATAAGTGAGGTGCTGTAACATCAAAGGAATGAGAAAAAAGAGATGTTTTTATAAAGGGTACGGTTAATAAATTCCTACTGTAGATGCGTAGATTGTGAGATCCATACAATCTTGCAGATGAGTATCCTGATTTCTCAAAAAATATAAATGTTTTAGTGGAAGAATGTCTAGGTTTTTGAACAAAAGAAAGCTAGGAGTGATACGACTGGCTCTGCAGATAACTCGAATGGCGTGTTTTTGTTTGATAAGCAAAGGTGCAGTTTTATTCTGATAAGTACCACCCCAACAAGAAAGACCATACTGTAGTCTGGATTTAAATAAAGCATTGTAAACCAGCTTCAAAATCGGTTGACTGCAAAAGTATGTTACCTGGGCTACAAAAAGATAATATTAGAAGTCGATGTTGGCTCCTCGAAACGTACAGATATAAATGGAGAAGCGTCTTGCATTTAAGCATTAACTATAACACAGGCAGGGACCCATCTTAGATGACTCTGATCTAAAGCAACGTGGCGACGAGCTAGAGTTATTATTCTTACCGTAAGCAAATTACTCGCTACTGCTTTATTTACAGAATTTCCAAATGGACATCATATATTTTAGGGGGAATGATAATTGACCAATAGCGTGTAGCTCCCTTACAATTATTTATTTATTTTGTTTAGTTTTGTTGTGCACCTTTCTGCCCTCCTTGCCTTTGCCTGTTTTGTATTTTGTTACTTCATCCTCCATCCATTGAACTTGCCTTTAATGTTTAAACATCGTTGGGGTGTGTTAGATTACATCACTCCTCTGTTGCTAACTCGTTGGGGTGTTACTAGCTAGTTCTCTGGCTAACTGCATCTATATCAACTGTGGCATGTGATAATGGTATCTGTAGCCATCGTTGCGAGATGTAGTATTCCTTAAGGATATACATTTCTTGGTTTTATGTGAGGAGTAAGTTGTGTTAACAAGATCTGGGGTCGGTGGACCACTGGCTGATGGTACCATGGCTGCCTTTCACCACCACCTGAGGTCCGTATTCTCAAAAAAGAAAGAGGGACCGAAAGAGTTAGTCTCTTTACGGGAAAATTTGACGCAATTGACTTAACTGGGAAAACGTAGCAAGCTGTCACGAGCGACCCGATACTATTGAATAAAAAAACTGCAAAAGTGAATTTAGTAGCAAATGAGGGTACAATTAAGTATATATGTATTGTCAATAAGAAAAGATAGTAGAAAAAAACGAAGAATCACTCATGTCAATCGCCGTTTCCTTGGAATTAAAAAGCATTTGAGTAGGAAGGCTCTATCCCGAAAAACTAAGCGTCTTTACTTAATACCCTGACCACCCCAGTCCTATTTGTTTCGGTGTAATTTGCTTTGATGGGCGTGGGAGGAAAAAATTCAACGACGAACCAGACGAGCTGTACAGTGACATTGAATTAGTCAGAAAACTGTGCATCAGTCGCTGAATATGGCTAGAACATGTAGAGCGAATGAACCGCAATGCTCAAGAATCTTGCAAAGAAAGACAGCGCAATAAAGGAAGATCTCGCTTTAGGTGGTACGCACAAGTATAAAGGGACCTAAACCCCGTTGGAGTACGCACCTGTAGGCAGTTTGCTAAAGACCAGCCTGACTGGGAGTCTTGCTAGTTGAGGCTCAGATTGACCTGGAACTGTAACGCCATCTAAGTAAGTAAATAAGAAAATATTTAATTGGCGCAGGCTTAGGTTACACAATACAATATCACAATCCACACTAATCTTAAGGAAAAAACACGACTGGAGCTATCCAATTATTTTGTAGAGACCAAGAGTCGTTATATGCAATGAATTTTTTTATTGATTTTTGATATACGAGGGCGGGGGGCGGGCGTTAAAACACAGATTTTTTGATAAAAAAATAATTTTATTTTTCAACGTAGTCTCCCTTGAGCTCTATACACTTTGTCCAACGCTTCTCCAATTTTTTTATCCCTTCCAAAAAAAATGATTTGTCGAGGTCCTCAAAATAGGCCTTTGTTTGCGAGATGACTTCATCATTGGAGTCAAATCTTTTTCCACCAAGCCATTTCTTCAGGTTTGGGAACAAGAAGTAGTCGCTCGGAGCCAAATCTGGAGAATAGGGTGGATGAGGGAGCAATTCATAGCCCAATTCATGGATTTTTGCCATGGCAACTGCACATGTGTTTGTGGTCGACTGTGAGCAAACGCGGCACCCATCTTGCGGAAAGCTTTCTCATGCCCAAGTGATCATTCAAAATTGAAACCACTGAGCCATGCGAGATCCCTACGGCTTCCACAATCTCTCGCACTTTCAATCTTCGGTCGGCCAACACCATATCGTGAATTTTTTCGATTGTTTCGGGTGTAGAGACCACAACTGGGCGTCCAGGACGTTCGGCACCTTCAGTGCTTGTACGGCCACAACGAAATTCAGTAAACCACTTTTTTACCATTGAAATCGATGGTGCAGAGTCCCCATAGTATTTATCAAGCTTAGCCTTGGTCTCGGTGATGGTTTTTTTTCGCAAGAAATAATGCTTAATAAGCACACGAAATTCACTTTTTTCCATTTTCTCCTCAAATTAGTAAGTAGTCTGATAAAAATAGCTGTCAAACACAAACTAACAGACGCAGCAAGTTTAAATTTTGACAGGAGTCAACTGACAGATGCCTGTTGACAGGAGCAGTGTTGCTGTTTCAGTAAAGAGGTCAGGAATTCAAAAACTCACGGACTTATTGACCCGCCCTCGTATCTAAACACTGAACACAATTATAAAACACTATTATAAATCCACCATATGAACGAATTAATTACACTTTTGAAGAGATGGATAAAGTACAAAACGTTATTTGTAATAAGTTTTTAGTTTTAGTTTCTTATTTTGCAATCACTTTAAGACATAAAATTATCTTATATAGTACACCAATGAAGCTTGGTAATACAAAAGATTATGACTATATTATTGCATAGAAATAATAGTTATTTGTATACGTTATTATTATCTCAGCTACATATGCATATCTTCAAATAAAATTGCGCAATTTTGTAAGTATGAGTATACAAACAATAAGAAAAGAAAAAAAATCAAAGGGCTAGGTATTATTGTTCATGAAGAAGAACTAAAATTCAATCCTAAAGCTGCTGGTGCCACAAGATCTTCGGACATGCGCCGGTAAGGAGTTCAATAGGCGAATAGAAATTATGAAAAATTGTTGCTCAGATGTTAGGCATGAGTAACGAAGGTGAATGATTTGTCGAGATCTATCAGATGTGGTAAATCTTACCTAATTTACGTAACGTAACGTAACGTAACTGATTTGTTTGAATTACATTGCAAAGCAATATAAGGTACCGATAGCACATGAGATGTACAATTATATGTTGAAGAACAACTTTGAGTTGATATTCTGTTGAAGCGTAGAAGATTGAAAATGTAACGCACAATATTTTTGAAAGCGATATTAAATTGTCTCTTTCTTTGAAAGGGGTGAAGTAGTGTGACTTCCAGGGCTGGCGTAATGTTCCATATACTTTACCAACTGTAGTGTCGACATTGTTATTTCACTTAAGTTTTCTGTTATTTTGGTAAAAACAAATTCTCGATTTTAAGCCATTGAGTTTTTTATAAGTGATGATACATTCATTTTTGAGTGGGTTTAGAAAAGGTCCGTTTTGTTCTGAATGGGTTGGTATTCTCTCAAGGCTCAAGGTCAGTTTTTAAAGTTTTTGCACAGTCATCTATCATACTGTGGTTTATATGTGATTAATTCAGGAATCCAGTGTTGCATAACTTTAAAAATACAGGATGAGAAACCGCGGACAATAAGTTGATTTTTGGAAAGCGATAGAAAAGGAGCTAAGTCTTAATAGTGAAAGATAAGAGATTTGAATTGTGAAATAGTAGTGAAATCTGTTGTGAATTAATTGAAAGTTGTTTTGTAAATAATAATACATAGATTGTTTTGGAACAGAATAACGTTTTATCATTTCGAACCCTAGTCGAAATATTACATTGGTGTCAGAAGTGGGATAAAACTTATTCTGAGTGCTGTGCAAAAAAAAAAATGCCACGTACATTGCTGCAGCTAAGTATACCTCAGCTGAAAATTGAGCTAGAGAAGCGGAATCTTTCCGCAGCTGGAGGAAAGAGTGACTTAATTCTTCGGCTACAAGAAGCGATCGAAAAAGAAGAAAAAGACCCGAAATCCATTTTGTTCGACGTAGCAGCAGAGCATATGAGCACAGGAGTTGACATGGCTGTTATGATGGAATTACTCCTTGGATTGAATTCTAAATTTGAAGAACAGAAGTATTCCATTGTTGCCGCACAGAAAGACACTGTTGAAGAGTTCAAGAATTCTCTAGAAGCGAAATTCGAAATAATGGGTCAAAAATTAACTATGCACAAGGCACAGCTCGTGGAAGTCGAGGAACAGTTCGAAAAGGTTGAAAACAATATTAAGAATCTTGCTAAAGAACTAGAGAGAGTGAAGAAACAGAAGGCCCGAGAAATTTCTACAGACTGCCCTAGAGGGAAAGAGATGCAACCGCCTGTGTTTGATGGCCAAACGTCGTGGGCAATATACAGAAGACAATTTGAAGCAGCTGCCATGACCAACAACTGGGACGACGAAGAAGAGTCGATTGCGCTAACGCTGGCACTGAGAAGTTTAGCTGCGGAATTGCTGCAAACCATCTCAGAAGATAAACAACGCAACTACGGGGCTTTGGTTAAAGCCATAGAAATGCGCTTCAGAGATGACCATATGCAGCAAGTATACAGAGTCCAACTGCGCAGCAGAGTCCAGAAGAGGGAAGAAACACTTCAGCAGTTGCAGGCCGATATCGAACGGTTGGCGCATTTGTCTTATCCTAACGCTGGAGAAGACCTTATCAACGAAATGACTGGGTAGGCGTTTACCCAAGCGATTGAAGATAGGCAGTTGCAAATGGCTGTAAGAATGGCTGGAAAACGAATCCTCCCTGAGGCCCTAGCATTTGCTTTGACGATGAAAGCTTCCGACCCCTTGAGAGAAGTGACAGCCGTGGAATGCTCATGCCAGCGAGCAGACGTCTTGGAGCGGAACAGTGTGCATGGAGGACAAGTCCATTGTTGGAACTGCAACAAAATAGGACATCTGAACCGTGAGTGCAGGGCTCCACTTAAATAACGTAGTTGTCCATAATGCGCAGGAATAACATCTATCCTGCAAGCAGCGCAACATTAAGTCAACAGGCGAGACACGTCTAAGGACCAACTTCGAGGGGCAGAAGTTGGTTTCTGGAATTGACGTCCCCAGGATCAAAATACAAGTCTCCCAAACCAAACGAAGAAACAAGAGTCTTACAGTGGAAGCCCACATTGGTCAGAATAAGTGTGTGGCTACCATTTACATCGGTGCCACTGCCTCCATTATAAGAAGGGATATCGCTCATGATTCATGGCTGCACAACACCAGTAGCTACTGTCTGAAAACAGCATCAGGAGCGACTGCGAAGGTGTATGGAGAGGTTGTTCCTACGATCAATCTGGTAGGACTAACATTCACCCATGTATTCCTAGTGGCAGATATATGCGACGAGTGCATCATTGGAGTTGACTTTGTAATAATGTAGTGCTCGACATCGGAACTCAAGTACTTAAGTGCAGGAACGTTGAGATTCCGATGGTGTACCGGAATGAGAATGCCGCATGCCTTAGGACAGTAGTCAGCACGGACGAGATCTTGCCACCTTCCGCAGAGACACTTATTTGGGCGAAGCTGGAAGGTGATCTTGGGAGCCATCGATTCGATTTGATTAAGCCTGACTCTAAAAATCAATATCAGAACTACTTGGTGGAAAATATGCTCGTTGAGCCGAAAGGCAATATGGTTCCTGTAAGAATTGTGTATGTGGAAAATAAGATCATAAACCTAAAGCAAGGACAATCGATCGGAGCGTGCGTACCGATAACTGATGTCACCAAGTTGTCGAAAGAAAATGCTGCTATATCTTTGCCATCAAGTATCACACCCGAGTTGAAAAGAACTATACTCAGGCAAACCGAGCTGAATCAGGAGCAACGAGAGATTGCAGGAGAACTAATCAACGAGTTTGCCGACGTATTTGCCTCGCAAGACGGCGAATATGGCAGCACACATTTGGTACGACACCGAATAGACAATGGAGATGCAAGACCAATACGTCCACCTCCTAGGCGTTTACCATTAGCTAAGCAGACGTAGGTTGCAGATATCGTTTCGACTATGGAAAAGGAAGGGTTGATTGAAGGCTCTGAGAGTCCGTGGGCATCACCCGTTGTACTGGTCAAGAAGAAAGATTCTGCTTGGATTATCGCCAGCTAATAAATGTCACCAAGAAGGATAGCTACCCCTTGCCAAGGATTGACGATACACTGGACACACTATCAGGAGCACAATGGTTCTCCACACTTGATCTGAAGAGTGGCTACTGGCAAGTACAGATCCATCCAGAAGACCGTGAGAAGCCACCCTTGACCGCAGGAAACGGGCTTTGGCAATTCACAGTAATACCACATCATTTCATCCAAAGGGTTAAGGACAGACCCAGAAAAGGTCGAAGCAGTGAGAAATTGGCCAGTCCCAAAAGACAAACACCAACTGAGAAGCTTTCTGGGACTCGCTACCTACTATAGGCGGTTTGTGAAGGGAAAACAATTCAAATGGTCAAGTTTTTTTTTTTTTCGCGCACACAGTATAAACAATAATATAAACGAACACAACATGGAAAAAATAAATTATTGTAAGGTCATTCCCCCCAAAACTGAACGCCGATCTGCCGGATAAGGAAAAGACCCGCAGGGTAAATTGGCACAGAGGCATATACTTAGCTTTGTTTGGGGCGGCGACCTAGAGAATGACTAGATTGAGGTATAATCAGTTGAGATTATATCCGCACAACCTTCCTGCTTCGTTCCAACACTCCATCGACCTTCGAACAGACCCTCTTCTTCGTTCATGTTTGTTTTGTTTTGCAATTTTGATTCATTCGATGGAGGAAAAAATACCCGAAGAACAGAAAAAGAGAAACATTGCTTCCTGCAATTTCCACTGAATATCAACGTCTAGGAAAATAGCTAGGCTAGTTAGAATCCACAAGCTTCCATAAACCGTCTCAGTGGAGTTCCCAGTGATGACTGGAAATGGGAACGAACTGAGGAGTTTAGTATGGATGTGTACAATTGGAATGCATGAGAGGCATAGTTGAACACGGGAGCATACACAAGCACTAGGATCCGCTTGAGCCAAAAGAATGTGTGAGTGGCTGTGTGTGAGAATGAGTGCACGAGCCTGGCGGGATTTGGTGGGAACAAAGAAAAGAACTGGACGCCACTTTGGTGACAACCAACACTGAGCAAAGGTCAACAAAGTTTTCGTGCGATTTTGGGAATTGCGTACAGCAATTTTTATTTCTTAAGTCAGTGTAAAGCAAAATTTTGAAGTAGAGTGGCGACTTTTCTGGCGGGCAGAAAGAAAACAAAGACGAGGAAAAGAATAAGGAAAGTTGAATCACGAGTATTCCGATAATTTCTTGTTAATAAATCGTCGAGCTCCAACGTTGTCGAAATCCCCACTTGTTTTATTTCTTTTTCGTTGCTTTGATTTTTTTCGTGTTTCTTCGGTTAAGATTTGTTTTTCTTTCGGTTTTGGTATTTTTATCTCCTTTTGCATTCGAGGTTTCGTGATTCCAGGAAAAATCACGTGGTGCCTAACAGTCTTGTCTACCCATGTTTAGCTGCAGTCAAAGCGCTACCTGGAGGTTGAACGGACCCACGCTGGAATAAGTGTGTATTCTAAGTTATTATGATTCCAGGCAACGACTAACAGTTGCCGTAAATTAAATATAACAAATGAATCATAAAGCGACATCGACCTAGCCAAAAGGGTGAAAATCTAGCAAATGAGATGGCTTGGTCATGTAGATCGGATGGACACCAGCGCGTGGCAAAGGAAGATCACGACTCAGTTGGCGCACGCGAGTTCAAGGCAACTTCAGTTATTTGACGCCCAGATCATCCCCCGGACTGTAGCGCAACATAAAGTAAGTAAGTGTAGGAGCCACGACAAAAACTCAAATAATAAGAGCGGTGTTTCCGATTAAGGATCTTTATTGCAACTGACTTATTGGTTTTACAAAATTTGTCGTATCGACTAATTACAGTGAATACATACGGGATTATTTTGACAAAAAAAAAAGTAACGTTAGCCCATCGAAGCATCATCACCAGATTTACAAACTGTATGAGATGTACATAATGACAATATATAAAATTATAATACATATTGAACGATAATGTGCCAGTACAGGGTGGTCAACCAGGCGAATCACATTTAAACTTTATAGAAAAGTGCTTTGAACCGAATGTTCCCAGAAGAACCTTACAACTCGTTCATCCTGACTGTAAATCGACCCTGATTTTCCACCGTATGCATTGACACTTACACATTTTTTTCTTTTATTTAATACATTTCAAAATCGAGAATAGATAAACTCAATACAATTTTTCGAAACTTGATATTTTTATACGTGTACCAAAACAGAACTTAATGGTACAGTTCATCCAAAGTCGTTACAAGTAATGCTCTATACATATCTTCAAAATATTGAAATTCATTTATTAATGGTCGTAATCATTTAAAATAAAAATACAAATAAGAATTTAAGCAAAAACAAATTTTTTTTTTTTTTTTTCCGGCGAGGGCAGGTGAAAATCTTCCATCAGACACTATGAGGATCAGAAGCGCGTGCTCATAGTAGTGTGAGATTCTTACTCACTAAAAACACCTCCCTTCATTGTTGATTTTAATACCGCAACTAAGTAGAACTTATCAAGCAGTTTTTATTTCATAAGTTAGTCACGATTGGTAGGACACTTTCCAATGGAAGACCCTACATATTCCGCTTTCTTAATGCGGTTTCAATTTATCGCGCAAGGTCCAACGGTTTAGTTCGTTGAAGACGGCGTAGTATGTTTCGTTCGTCCAGGACTTCTAGGACTGTATTGTTGATATGGCCGCTTAACCGGACTTTATGTTTTCGTGCGCAGTTCCTGACTTCATCTTCCACGAAAGGAACTCCGAGGTCTCGATGCAGGTCATTATTTCTTATAAACCATGGGGCACGCACAGATTGTCGTAGCACTTTATTTTCAAAAGTTTGTATTATATTTACATTTGATTTCTTAGTACAACCCCAGAGTTGTATACCATAGGTCCACACCGGCTTTAGCACTTGCTTATAAAGAAGCAGCTTGTTTTCTAAGCTTAGCTTGGAATGTTTACCAAGTAGCCAGTACATTTCTCTGTATTTGGCCTCTAGTTCTTTTCGTTTCTTTCTAACATGCGTTTTCCATTTAAGCTTCGCGTCAAGTGTCATTCCCAAATACTTAGCCTCGTTTGCAAAGGGGATACACACCGAGTTTATAGAAATGGGCAAGTGATTTATCTTTCTGTAGGTGAAGTCAACATGTACAGATTTTGTCTCATTAAGGGTAATTCGCCAGATCTTTGTCCACCCGTAGACTTTATTTAAAGCAGTCTGGAGTTTCGCCGTTGAGTCTTCTATTGATTCTCCAACCGCTAAGATAGCGGTGTCGTCAGCAAAAGTAGCGAGAACAGTATCCTCGACGTGTGGTATATCTCTTGTATATAAAAGGTACAAAAGTGGGCCCAGTACGCTTCCCTGCGGTACTCCGGCTAGGATATCTTTAAATTTCGAAACATCATTTCCGTATCGAACGCGAAAAATTCTATTGTCAAAATAGCTTGTCAATATATTATAAAGCTTTAATGGCAAAATTCGTCGCAGTTTGAACTTCAAACCTTCATGCCATACTTTGTCAAAAGCTTGTGAGACGTCAAGAAATACGCTCGAACAAATCTTTTTTTCTTCCAGGGATCTTTCAATTACATCAGTAATTCTATGCACCTGATCAATTGTTGAATGCTTAGTCCGAAATCCAAATTGATGGCTGGGAATAAGATTTTGGTTTTCGATAATTGGGAGAAGACGTTTAAGCAAAATCCTCTCAAAGATTTTCGACAGGATCGGTAGAAGAGAAATGGGTCTGTATGATTTTTTATCGTTTGGAGGTTTTCCTGGTTTTAGTACCATAATGACTTCTGCAACTTTCCACTGGCTTGGCACGTATTCAAGCCTCAGAGCCGCGTCAATAATGTGTAAGAGCTTTAAAAGTGCTTTTTGGGGTAGCATTTTCAGAACTTCTCCGGTAATAAGGTCATACCCCGGAGCCTTCTTTGGTTTTAATTTCCTTATTACAGTTTTGATTTCAGCAAGAGTTGCATTTGTCATTACAAAATTACTATATGCTATTTCTAAAGAATTGGTGCCGGGTGCCAGTGTCGGGCCGTCGGAGGGCTTGAAAATTTCTTCAAGATAGTCGGCAAAAACCTCCGCTTTTTCCTTATCCCCCTTAGCCCATTCGTTATTGCCGACCTTGATTGGTGGCGCGGGGATTTTGGGCCTTTTTAAGCATTTTAAAGCTTTCCAAAGCGAGTAATTTGTTTCTTTTCCTGCCGTCAGGTTTTGAACATATGTATTTACTTCGGAATTTCTGTAACTTTTAAGAGTCTCCTTGAGCAGATTACAGAGCCTGTTTAAGGGTGTTTTATCCTGCGGCGCTCGAGTTGTTTGCCATCTTTTGCGAGCTTTTCTTTTTTCTCTTATCATATCTTTTACCTCAGGCGGGTAGTTTAAGTTACGTTTAGCCGTGTTTTTTCGTTGACAAGGTGTATTGTTCCACGCAGCACATTGGACTATTTCAACGAAAGAATCCACTTCGATTTCGAGTTCAAGTGCTGCTTTAAGTGAAACGTCTAGTTCTAGGTTATTATTAATCTCATTTCTGAATCCTTCCCAATTAGTATTTCGTCCAGTTAGTCTTAATGGTCCTTGTTTTTTAATAAACGTGTCGTTCATTGTCAGTATGACTGGAGAATGATCGGAGGAAAGATCGAAGCTTTCATCAACGTTTATATCCGAGTTACGAATTCCTTTAACAACGAAGAAATCGACAAGATCGGGTATTTTCGTTGTGTCTCTTGGCCAATAAGTCGGCTTGCCCGTTGAATAGAAGTTACAATTGTGTTCCATACATGCTTTATAGAGTATTTTACCCTTTTGGGAGACACATCTTGATCCCCAAAAAGTGTGTTTGGCATTGAAATCACCGCCAATCATAGAAGCCGATCCAAGAGAATTGAATATATTTTTAAATATATGTTTTGAAGGCGTAAATCGTGGAGGACAGTAGATGGCTGAAATAGTAAAGGAGTTCCGTACCGATTTTACGCGCACCGCAATTAGTTGTACAGACTCGAGCTCTACTTTTATAAATGGTCAAGTGGATGCGAAAGAAGCTTCAAAACTCTCAAACAACAACTATGTGAGGCCCCCATACTAGCGTACCTTACTCCAGGAAAAACATTTATTGTGGATGCAGATGCCGGTAACGTCGGAATTGGACTTGTCCTTTCGCAGATGCATGATGGGCAAGAGAAAGTAGTTTCCTACTTTAGTAAGGTTCTCTCTAAGCCGGAAAGGAACTACTGTGTCACCAGGGAAATCTTGCTTTGGTCTTGGCAACAAAGCATTTCCATAAGTACCTGTACGGACGAAAATTTATTCTTCGCACAGACCATGCGTCTCCGAAGTAGTTGGTGCAATTTAAAAATCCTGAAGGACAAGTCGCAAGGTGGATTGAACGACTCCAGATGTACGACTACGAGATACAGCATTGAAAGGGAAGCCTTCACTCTAATGTGGATGCTCTGTCCCGGCGACCTTGCAAATCTGATTACAAACATTGCGCCAGCAAGGAGAAAAAGATGCGGTATCCACCCAATGGCTAAGAAAATGAAAGTGAAATGCGAAACGCCCAAAAAGAGGATCCGGATATCGAGTCAATACTCTCTTGGAAAGAACACGAAGAAAACTGGCAGGAAATATCCAATTAAAGTCCCGAACTAAAGCCCACTGGGCACAGTGGGACTCGTTTCATGTTCAGAATGGTGTTTTGTGACGAAGGTGGGAAAGCTCGGATGAAAAGTCGTTTGTGATGCAGCTCGTTGTGCCAAGGTCGAGAGTCAGTGACGTGTTAAGGGAACTGCACGATGGGGTATCGGAGGCCACCTGGGAGTGAATAAATCGTTCGAAAAGTTGCGATAACGTTTTATTTGGGTGCACGCCAAGGACGATGTCGAAAATTGGTACAGAAAGTGTGTCACCTGCGCCGCCAGTAAAGGCCCGAGGGTGCAGCAATACAACGTTGAAACGTTATTCGAGAGAATCGCAGTTGACATTACAGGACCGTTTCCTGAAACCGAAAATGGAAATCGCTACATTCTTGTTGTTTTGGACTACTTAAGTAAGTGGCCTGAGGTTTACGTTGTCCCTAACCAGGAAGCCAAAACCGTGATTGAGCAGATCGTTTACAACCGGGTGAGCAGATTCGGCGTACCGATGGAATTGCACTCGGATCAACTTCGAGTCTAAGATTTTCCAAGGAGTATGTGAGCTACTGGGAATTAAAAAACGAGAACAACCCGCTCCACCCACAATCGGACGGGATAGTAGAACCCTTCAACAGAACCTTGAATGAACACCTATCAAAGGTCGTTGGTGACAAGCAATGCGTTTGGGTTAGCTAGTGACCGCATGAAAACGAGGTATGATGTCAAGGCGACCACAGCGGGATTCCAGGAAGAAGATCTAGTGTGGTTATATAACCCTCATAGACGGAAAGGCGTATTATACCACATTACAGCAAGACTGGGAAGGGCCCTAAAAAGTGGTAAAACGCATCAACGATGTTGTCTATCGCATTCAACGAGGAAGAGGCAAGATGAAAGTGGTTCATGTGGATAGGATACATCGCTATATTGGGCAGAATGTCGAAGAGTTTGTTCGGGATGAACAGGTTTAAGAGGGGGATATTGTGGTATATATGTGATTAAATCAAGATTCCAGTGTTGCATAACTTTAGGATCATACAAACTCTCCACGTTGGAGAGTTCAGTTATTATCCCAGTTTAGAACCAGAAGTTACGAGGAAGAACTAGAACCCGAAAAATGTGGTCAGTGTCAACAGTTTGTTACAGATGTTAGTGTGGTAAACTGCGTCGAATCTTTTTGAGAAATCCAAAACTAACAGAAGCGATACTTGTATAGGGCCTTTTCTAAATCCAAATTGCATTGGAGAAAACAAGTTGTTGGGATGGATATACAAGTTTATTTCCCTTTGAAGTACCCCCTTAAATATCTTGAAGAAGTAAGGTAGCATGGATATAGAACTCTATGTATAGGAATTATTTTGGCACATTTTCACTTAGAAGGGTGAATGCTTGTTGTTATAATTAAGTTAAAGATATGGATCTATATAATCTTTTTATGGATATGGACCAGCTATGGAAGAATAATTGGTAGGATTATTTTCAAAAATTTTGGATGGATTTCATCAAAGCCTACAGCATTTGATATGACCGACAACAAACAAGCAACCATTTTGGTATCATCTATATAGGTACAGGAAAATTCAAAACCACTGTCAGGAAAATGATGTGTAACAAAGCTTGTATTTAAAGAATTAAGGTATAAGTCGGAATCAATATTTTTAATTTTTGCACGCATTCTAATGTGTCAGATATTTTTCCGGAGTAGGTGAACTGTTGTTGATTGGTCAATTTTGTTCCTGAAAAAAAATTTTGTTCGCAATTTTAATTTTACTCACAATCTCATTGCGCGTAGAATGATATAGTTGCAGGTGTACGTCTAATATCAGTAGGCGAATTTTGGGTGAAAACCAAGGTCATTGGCCAGAGCGGAACATTTATTTTTATTTAAGAACTCAATTTGCTCATTACGGGAACGTAATTACGGAATACACAATCCCAATCAAAATGCCGAGAATCAAGATCCAGTTGGTGATAATCAGTTTTGCTAAAATCTTTTAATTCATAAACTGTATACTCAAATTCGAAGATCAGGATTAGCAGGTCATGTCTAGAAAATTCAAGTACGGACAACTGGTGATACATAAGAGCGTCATTATATTATATCAATATATTTGTTCGGTCTATAAATAGACCCAATGAAAAGTTTGCCTGTGGTAGGTATGTCAGATATGAGCTCCACGAACACATAGTCAACTTTATTACAAGCAGGAGTCTTAAATATCTGAAAACAAATTTTTGCATATATGGCAGCTCTCTATTCTATCCCCTCGAAAAAGCCTATATCAATCAATGTTGTACACCTCATCCTTTACACAATCCTTAACCCCGATTTTGTAATGCAGACAATATCAACCTTGGAACCTACTAACAAATCACTCAGCTCATCAAGCTTGGGAAACAGATTGCGCGTTTAAATGACACACGTAGACCATTCATTCGCTTACACACAACATTAATCATTCAGCGGATGATTGCAGTTTGACCCTCGCTGGAAAAATCGATAAGTTATTACTCGGCCACATACCAAGAGTAAATCAATAAAAACAATGGAAAGAAGTTGAGGTAAACTGCAGGATCAAAAATAACACCTTCCATCATGTTCTTCAAAGATTTATAAGAACAAAAAACACAATAATTATTTTTGGACATCATTAAAAGGTTAAAAAATAAGCAAATTTAAAAATAAAAATGATCAGAGTTCAGAACTTACAAAAAGAAATAAAAGAGAGAAAACAACTATATATATTGTTACAAAAAAAAAGAAATCAATTGACCCCCACAACGTCTTGCAACACGACAACGAATAAAAATAACAAAATCTCTGGTTCCCGAGAGGTTAAACTTTTTTTATTTTAAATTTGTTATAAATGTATTAGAAAGTTGCTGCTGTCGACTGCCCGTGAAAGACTTCGCCTCCTCCAATTTTTCTGCTCCTTTTTAAATGCCATCTAGTCGTCAACGTTTGCTGTTTATTTCCGCTTCTGTTGTTTTACTGCCGTTGTAATGCTGAAATTCACTGCAAAGTTGGAACTGCTTTTATTTGGAGAAGTTCTACCTCACAGGAAACGGCAGATTTTTCTTCGTTAAACCTTTCTAGGTGTCTGTGTTCTTTTCTCCCTTCCTCTACTTGATCCTATTGCTGACAAGCTCGTCGGTGCACTGAATGGGTCGTCAAACAGAACTCACCTTTCTCTGCTGTCAAAAAAAGGTAAACAAACAAGCGTGCTGCGTGAATTTCGTGAGTTTCACAAAATTTGCAAAACTTTCATTTTATATTTTGGTTTTTTGCAGGTCAGCGGCGCAACAATATATGTAAATAATATTTTTTGGTGCTGGCAATGCTATGCAGTTAGCGACGTTTTTAATTTCAACGGTCTCATCATTGGGTTTTACATTATTAATATGGCATAAGTGATTGAAATACTACAGTTTTAAATATTTTGAAACTACTCCTGAGCGGATTTTTATTCAGTGATTACAGTTTGGGTGTCAGGATTGACATTAAGCAGCGAGGCTTTGATATTGTGGTATAGATGAGATAAAATCAAAAATACAGTGTTGCATAACTTTAGGATCATACATCATTAATAAACTCTGAATGTTGGAGAGTTCAGTTATTACCCCAGTTTCAAACCAGAACTTACGAGAAAAAACTAGAACCCGAAAATTGTGGTATAAGTACAGGATGAGAAACAGCGGACGATAAGTTGATTTTTGGAAAGCGACAGAAAAGGAGCTTAGTTTTAATAGTGAACGATAAAAGATTTGAATTGTGAGATAGTAGTGAAATCGGTTGTGAATTACTTGGATGTTATTTTAAATAATAATAAATTAAGCATTTTGAAAAAGAATAACGTTTTTTTCATTTCGATCCCTAGCCGAAATATTACATTGGTGTGAGAAGTGGAATAAAACTTATTCTGAGTGCTGTGAAAAAAAAAAATCCGTTCATTGCGCTAAGTATACCACAGCTGAAAATTGAACTAGAGAAGCGGAATCTTTCCACACCTGGAGGAAAAAGTGATTTGATTCTACGGCTAGAAGAAGCGGTCGAAAAATTAGTTGAAGACCCGAAATCCATTTCGTTTGACGTAGAAGAAGAACATGTGAGCACAGGAGTTGACATGTCTGATATGATGGAATTGCTCCTTGGATTGAATTCTAAGTTAGAAGAACAAAGGAAAAGTATGGATTCTGAGTTTGAAGAAGAACAGAAGAATTCTCTAGAAAAACAGAAGAATTCTCTAGAAAAACAGAAAAATTCCATTGTTGCCGCGCAGAAAGACACTGTTGAAGAGTTCAAGAATTCTCTAGGAGCGAAAATCGAAGTGATCGATCAAAAATTAAATATGCACGAGGCAAAACTCGCAAAGGCTGGAACCGAATTCCAGGAACAGCTCGTGAAAGTTGAGGAACAGTTCGAGAAGGTTGAAAACAATATTGAGAATCTTGCTATAGAACTAGAGAGAGTGAAGAAACAGAAAGCCCGAGAAATTTCTACAGACTGCCCTAGAAGGAAAGAAATGCAACCGCCTGTTTTTGATGGCCAAACATCGTGGCCATTATATAGAATACAATTTGAAGCAGCTGCCATGATCAACAACTGGGATGACGAGGATTCGATTAGTTTTGCGAGCTGTTGTGGATGCAAACAAAAAATTGATTGACATTCCCTCTGGGGGGCCAGAATCTCTTCACATTACCAGAGTTCTACGAAGATCAAAGTTTTATGCAAAATTGATAACTAATACGGATGAATTATTTCCAAATAATTCATTAATAATTTGCGATTCTGCATAACCATCATTAAATGATTGGTGCGGCCTTTTAAAGGTAATGGATTACTTTCAGATACATAAAAAGATGTTAACTATTGGGTTGTACATGAAATGTCCGATCTTATAGAAAACATTTAAAAGCCAATTTTATTTTTCGGGTAAATTTTTTCAATCAAAATAGGAGCCGTTGGCAACTACGAGTATGACATTCTTCCAACGTGATACAAGGTAAAGTATTCTTTTTTCATAGAAGTGCTGACTTTTTAAGGAAATGAAATCTATAAAGAATTTGATGGCCTCTGCTCGGTTCCGGAAGAGCTTCTGCCGGCAAAATGAATCCAGATTTCAGAAAAAGTGGTAATCCGTTGGGGAAATATCAGGAGAGGACGGTGGATGCGGAAGAGTTTCAAATCCCACTTGCAAAAGTTTTTGCACCGTTACTTGTGAGGTATGGGGTCTAGCATTGACATGCAAAAGCATCGGACCGTGCCTATTGACCAACGAAGGTTGCTTTTCAGCCCATATTCTCACAACATTTGATAACGTTTTTTGTTTCTCCTGAAAAGTGGATTGGGCCTTTCGATGTCCACCAAATTGTCATCATAACCTTTTTTGGGTGAAGATCGGGCTTGGGGGTATGTTTTGGTTTTCCATCTGCATCCAACCACTGCCCAGATCTTTTACATTTACCATACAATATCTACTTTTGATCACAGGTGACTATCCGGTGCAAGAACGGTTCAGGTTGGTTTCTTAATGTAAGCGATGCGTATATTTCCGGGCACCGTGATTTTTGGGATGCGTTTAATTCATGGGGTACCCACTTATTGGGTTTCTTTATCTTTCCTATGACAGAAAGGTGTCTACACATTGTCATTGGGGATGCTTTGTGCGATCTCCCGCACCGATTTCGTTGGGTCCGCATCCATCGTTGATCTTCAAACATCGTCGTCAACCAACATTATCGGCTTCCCACGTGGTTCATTTTCAAGGCTGAAATCTCCCGAACGGAACTTCCCAAACCAACATCGTATAGTGTGTTCGTTTACCGCTACATCCTCAAATTCGTAATTAATGTTGTTCATCATCATTATGTCCCATTTCAAATTCGTAAGGGACGAGGGTTCGAATTTCAACTGCCGACAGCATGGTAAATAGTTCCTAGAAAAAGAAAAAAAAACAGTACTTGCAGCGAACCCAAAAATTCTCACATGTCAAGTAGACGTACCACTTTGTTTTATAAAAAAAGAAAATTAAACATGTTCACTCGAGAACTTCTTATTTCCTTCTTCTTCTTCTTATCCTTTTATTAACCCTTTCCTCGTTATACGAACTTATGCGTAACGAGTTTCCCATTTTTATTGCATCGCTGCTGCTCCGCTTATGGGGTTGGCTAATGTCGCAGACCGCAGAACGCGTCTACATAATGCTCGGTCCTGGATCGCTTCAGTGGTAAGCCCCAGGCGTTGTTGCGCAATTGCCATCTGAGAAATCCAGGAATTCTTTTTCCGACCTCGTTTTCTTACAGTTGGAGTGACCGTAGTTGATAGTGCCTTTTTAACCGGGTTTTCCGCAGATCTTCTTTGAACGTGGCAATACCAACTTATTCTATTCGCCTCAAGCTGTTCGGTTACCGAATTCTTTATATGTAGACTTCCTCTTATACGCGTAGATCTAATACAATCGCGTTTAGTGACTCCACTAGACATCCTTAACATTTTCATTTCCGCTGCCGTCATTTTGTTTTTAAACGCTTCGTACATTGTCCAGCACTGTGAACCGTATATAAGAGCTGGTCTAACAACCGTGGTGTACAGTTTCCCCTTCCCCCTTCTTATTTCCGACTGAGCGAAAATCGGACATTCCATGTGGTACAACCCAATACCTATAGTACACTCTGCAACTAGAATAGTAGCTGAAAACTCTTTTGTGTTTCTTAAAGGAAGGTTTCGAAGGCTACTTAAAATATCGCTCGGAGTCTCGTTAAATGATCAGCTAATGGTGGGCCCCTCCCTACAGCAAAACATTACTAGCATTTTGCTCAGATGGAGACTCTATCTGTACACATTCACTGGGGATTTAAAAAAAATGTACCGCCAAATTTGAATTAAGGAGGATGTAATTACCAGTTGATCTTGTGGCGCGGACAAACATCTGACGTTTTAAAAACATTTGGTACGGCACCGGCATTTGTGAACAACAACCTCGAGCCGCAAAGATGATACAACACAAAATGTGTGTCGACGATTTGATTTCCGGCGCAGATACACAAGAAGAGGCAAAGTACAAAAAAGATGAAATCAATAAGTGTTTTACAGGAGCGGGGTTTCACTTACGGAAGTGGGTAGCAAACGATGAGGAGCTCCTCGACGGCGTACCCTTTCACCAACGAGAGACATCATTCTTTTTATCCTCAGATGGTACGGATCGAGTGAAGACGTTAGGTATACAATGGCTTCCTCAAATCGATAAATTCTCTTTTCATTACTCCATTCCAAAATACCAGCACCCAACAAAACGATTAATTCTATCCACTATATCACGCTTGTATGATCCTATGGGCTGGATTGCACCTTGCACTACCAAAGCAAAGCTCCTGATGCAATAACTTTGGATTCACAAACAGGCATGTGACGATCCAATCGAAGGCGAACTCCTACACAGTTGGACAATATTCCAGGATGATCTCCAGGTGATCAACAGCATACAACTCTCTCCTTGGGTACGAACCGTTGGCAAGAAGATTCGTTTTCAACTGCATGGGTTTTGCGATGCCTTTAAAAGGGCATATGGCGCAGTACCTTACCTAAGGGTGGAAGACGAAAACGGCCGAGTTAAAATGCGTATTCTCATGTCCAAGTCGAAAATTGCACCAATAAACCCAACCACTCTTCCCCGCTTGGAATTATGCAGAGCTGTCACACTGGCCAAACTTTTCAATTACAAAAAACAGACTCTTGAGTGGACTAGTATTCCCACTTTAGCTTGGACAGATTCCACTATTACTCTGTGCTGGATTCGCGCTGATCCTTCGAAGTGGGAGACTTTCTTGCAAAATAGAGTTGGGGAGATCCGACGTCTGACAGATGTCAGCATATTCCTACCCAACACAACCCAGCCGATTTAGTTTCCCGTGGAACTAACTGGTGGAATGGACCGTCAATTTTGTTCTATTCGCGGGATTTCGAACTACCAGGACAGTTAAATAACCTCATCTCCGACGAAGAGAAGAAGGAAGTCAAAGTTTGCCATACACAAATCTCCGAAAGTATTTTTATTAAGCTGATTCACTCTCTTTCTAATATAAAACGAGTGGGCAGAATAACAGCGTACTGCATCCGTTTTACGACCAATAGCCGAAAAGTGAAGTCCGAAAGAACCTTTGGAAGTTTGCAACCCCAAGAACTGGATGCTGCGACTTACTTTCTCGCTTGATATGCCCAACGCGAAATGTTTCATCAAGGAGTGAATAAAACAAGAGGTATGGCGACTTTAACATCTTGGCCAGACAAGGATGGTATACTTAGAGTCGGCGGAAGATTTAAACATGCAGATCTTACCTTTGGACAACGACATCCGATCATAATGTAATCAGGTCATTATTTTACGAGGCTGATCATTCGAGAAGTCCACACTGTAACCCTTCATGGTGGTTTCCAATTAATAATGGGGTATCTGCAGAATAAATTTTGGATATTCAGCTTTAAGAGAGCGGTTAAGAAACAAATACACGAATGCATCACCTGCTTCAGATTTCACGGAAAAGCTGCTCATCAACTGATGGGTGCGTGTGTCAGAGCCGTTCACGCACACCGGAGTTGATTATTCGGGACCAATCTAGATGGGGACATGGAAAGGTCGGGGGGCTAAACTCTTAAAGGACTATCTAGCGGTCTTCATATGGCTATCCACAAAAGCTGTGCACTCGGAAGCAGCAACCGAACTTACGACTAAGGCGTTCTTGGCTGGATTTCGTAGATTCACAGCAGGACGAGGAGTATGCTGCCAACTGTACAGCGACTGTGGGACGAACTTCCTCGGGGCTGATGCGGAGTTATATCGCTTGATGAAAAACGCCATTCATGCCTGGAAGGAAATCGCAGAGTTATTAGCTAACTAAGGGACACAGTGGAACTTCCCTTCACTTTGGAGGAATATGGGAAGCTGGTGGTAAAGAATATAAAGCGTTACTCAAAACGAGTTGTTGGGATCGGAACACTAACGTACGAAGAGCTCGCCATGCTTCTGACACAAATAGAAGCGTGCCTTAAATCGAGACCTTTATGCCCTTTGTCCGAAGACCCAGATGACATCAGAGTTCTAGCTCTAGCCGATCTCCATCGGCCAAGACCTATCCACAGTTCCTGAACCAGACTTTCCGCCAGAACAAATAAATTTCAACAATCAATGGAAAGCAATCCAAACGCGTATGCATACCTTTTGGAAACAGTTGCAGGAAAAACATCTGACCCGTCTCCAACAAAGGCCAAAATGGCTAAAATCAAAGCCGCGGCTTAACATCGGAGAACTGGTTTTGATTAAGGATGAAAGAGTACAACCTACTAGATGGAGTCTTGGAAGGATCGTGGAAGCATACCCGGGAGCAGACGGAATCATCAGAGTTATAAGACTCAAAACGTAACATGGCGAGTTTCGCCGGCCCATCACGAAGCTATGCCCGCTTTCAATAAGCAATGCTACACAGCCTTGAAAACACTCAGGTAGAAACATTCACATATTTTCCATCACCACAGATCTCCCAATGTAACACATCATCAGATATACTTAAAAAGCTCAAGCAAACTCCAAAATTTAAAAAAAAATACTCGATTTCGATTAAAAGGTCAAACGGCAGCCCTCAACATAATTTAAACCCGCAATTAGCAAGTTCACTCACGCACTACCCACTTATCATATTACTCAACCCAAGAAAATACTCAAATACACATCGATCGTCTACACTATCACTAAACCTGAGTAGAGTCTTAAACCACACGATATATCGATTTACTCATGCACAAACCTAAGTTTAGCTTCAAACCAAACTCCAATCTACAGTCCACACAATTTATTCATTCGTGCGATATATTACGCACGATGAGTTCCAAACACAACACACACACACACAAATGCATGGCTTCCACCGACATCACGGACATACCAAACATGAAAGCCCAGCACTAAAAATAGTCATACTTATGAATTTCAATACTCACCTAAATTATTTAACCACACAAAACCAACCCACTGTCTTGGGCAAGTCAACATACAACCAATAATAAGACTGGAATCGATCGTGGGAAATGCAACCCTCACTACGTGAACATCACACGAGTTCCAGTCCACAGTTCACAGCATTGCATGCCGTCTCAACCAAATCCAAATTTCCAGTCCATAAACAGAACGGATGAAAGGAAATGAAAGAATCCAATGTGATGGGGTGAATTCCCCACATGCATGTTATACTCGTCATTATTCATTTTGCTTGTTTATCGTGTTCTGTCCACTTCAATGTTATGTATCTACCCTAGTATTAACCAAATTGTCTCTTATCATGTTCACCCATTGCATGAGGAGTCAAGTTCAGGGGTATCAGCCAGCAGCATGATGTCGCAGAAAGGAAGCTCGTGAACTTTGTTCAGCGGAGGGGGAGAATGGTGGACTCTGGTGACGCCACCCAAGACAGAGTTGAAGACACCCACCGACAAATAAATTTCCCTAAGAGACTTTTTCTGCACAACAATTGTTTGACAGTTAGTTTTATTGTATAAAAATAAAATAATAAAGCTAAAAATGACTGGTTTTCTATTATAACGTTAAAAGCAACGCATCTTTTATTTCAATCGTGGTAGTAAGATAGCACTTGCTGTAATTTTGTATATCGGCATTTTAGCTTTTGTTTCGTATCCCGAACAATTTCTCTTCAAAACAAGTTTTTCTTGCACTTTTTTCTTCCTGTAACTTGCACTATTGCAGAAGTTCCCATGCTTAAACTGCAGTTGATGGCTTCGGACATCTAAAAATACTCTGATTTGAGTTCGGATTCTGGTTGAGTTTTGGGATTGTATTATAGAATGTAAGGAAGGTGACGTATCATTTTGTCAATTACTTCAATGATTTGATGCGAACAAATTATTCGAATTTTGAATCAAGTTGGGATGCGGCATAAAGTTTGATGTTTCTTCCATTGTTCCAAACCCTTGGAGTAATATATTGATTTGGGGTTTGAATCAAGTGACTATTGTATTCAGTATGATGCTGCCCTTGAAAAGATGCCGCGTGAGGATAAAATTGGTGATTGTTCCCATTATAGGCTCTTTGGGGCTCAAAATATAAAAGAGTGTGATGTTTCTGACTACATTTTTGGCAACGAGTGCTGCTCTTAGAATTTGGTGAATGATGATCGTATCCCAAACAGTTTGAGCAGACATTATTTTTCTTTACTGCTTCAATTCACGCCTTTACTTGTTCTTTTAAATTTACTTTTTAAAATGGATTTAAATTGTGCTGAGGTCTTGCAGTTTCGTTTGACTCCATGATGTTTTCGAGGCAACTGAATCTTCCCTTGATATACTTTGAAAATGTTGTCCACTTTGTAAGATATTTGGAAATAGCAAACTCGTCTTCCAAATCCTTTTGTGTTTTAAGAGGAAGTTTGTAATAAACCACATTTATGAAAATAGCATTCCAACTTTCGACAGCTAATCCCATATTAAAAAGTGCATGAATGAATACAGTTTATGCTAGGGTAATTTAATGATTTGGAAGCATCTGCGCATTCATGAGTGAGTTTTTGTGAATATTTCCCATGCCACAGCAAGGTTTTTACTATCTGTTTCAATTAGTTAATGCTATATCAGCAGTGCCGTATTGTCTGTAACATGGGTTTTAAGAAATTGGAGTTTTTGTGTGTCAGATAACTCAACGTTTTGATGAACCAATGTTTCCAACAAGTTATGAAATTCATAAAATTCGTCTATTTTCAATTTTTTTTTAATTTTCTAACTCGCCAATTGCGATATACGGCACTCCGACTTGAAAGGTCTTTTGTACCAGTTTGTCAGAACATTGAGTAGGCTAGTTGGTTTTCTACCGTTCGAATGCAGTTAGTTAATCTACCAGTTTATAAGTTTGGTGAGTAGGCATAAGCTGCCATATTTAAAAGAAAGACTTAATAATGCCTTCGACAGAGCATGGAAATTATCTGTGTCTTAATTGATTTGATTCGGGTGTTTATACAAGTTTGGCATAGCGAGAAACATGACAATCGGTGATACATTTGCTGCAGTGTTTCAAAGGCAAAGCTCTTGAATTAGTAGAAATGAATATTAGGTCACTGACATCGTGAATCATTTGTGCTTTATTTATGTCATTGGTATTCTGTTGTGTGGTTTGCTTCTTGATACGCTACACCTCCCTTCTTTTGAAGAATGCTTATGCATAGTCAGTGTCAATGGATAAACATTCCTTCACATTGTTTTGTTGCATAATTAGTTTTGTTTACATTTTGTGTCAAATTCGTCTTTAGTGTTGATTGTGCTTTTTCGTAAAGATACATAATTTGTAAAATGATATGCATATTTCAATATTACATAATGTTTGTTTTTTTTTTTTTTTTTTTGTTCATAAGTACTCGTATGTTTTTCCTACAAAGCCTAGTGAGGTGTCTAGAATATTCTGCGAAATTTGGTATGAATATGCGGTAATAGTTGCAAAAAGCTACGAACCGTTTTGATTCATCAGAATTTTTGGGAACGGGATATTGTTGGATTACTTCAAATTTTTTTGGGTAGATTAAAATGCCTTTATTGGTGCACTTGTGACCAAGATAAGTGACTTCTTCACTGAAAAATTTGCATTTGTCAGGATGCAGTTTGAGATTGTGTTCCTGACAAACTGAAAAAACGTCCCGGAGATTTCTGATCATATGTTTCTCCGAACATCCTAGTGCGACCAAATCGGTCATGTATAGGAATGCTTGGGACGGTGCGATACCTGCGAATGCTAATGTCATCGTTCTCTGAAATGAATTTGAAGCTTTCTTAAGACCGTACGGTAACCTCTTGAAACGGTATGTGCCTCCGTCTGCTGTGAATGATGTTATGTCTCGAGATTGTTGTTCTTATTCTATTTAATGAAATCCTGATGTTAAATCTAGGCATGAAAAATATTTAGCTCTACCTATCTGGTCGAGAATGTCGTCTATTCTGCAATTAGTTTTTTGTTGATTCCCCTGTAATCTGTTACTAATCTCCATCTTTTTTGGGTTGTGCCTGGGAGTGGCTTTTTGGATACCAATAATGTACTCTGAAATCAATGGTTCAATTATATCATTAACTTACTAATTTCTTTCCTTATTTCTTTTTTGTGTGCTTGTGTTTACCTATTATTTTTAATATAAACTGGATCATCATCTTTCATACTTAGTTTCTGTTTTTAAAAATTGTTGGTGGTAATAGGCTCAGTTTCTAACGCGAATATGTCAATGAACTCGGAACATAACATGTGAAGTTTGTCTTTTGCAAATACTGGAAAATTTTTATTTAACTTCTCTAATTTTGTTTTGTTATTTATGTCTATTGGATGATATGATGAAATGATGATGATATGCTTGCTACTATGAAGCTTTGAAGATTCTCTGTATGAACTTTATAGTTTTCTACAATTGCGTTCGCATTGGTTGTATTAATTATTCTTACGAAAGGTTTATTTTTAGTTGATATGGTATTTGCAAGAAATATGCCCGGTGCTATTTCTTGGTGTGGTTAAAGTTAAAGTGTTAACCGTAGGTGTGTTTGTCATTTGAAGAACTAAATCCTTGTGGTGATCACATGGTCTTAGTATGAGTCTGTCTTGATTGGATTCACAATCTAACAAACAATTGTACCTTTTGATAAAATCCATCCCTAAGATTCCTGCACATGGGATGGGGAAATCATCAGGTACCACGTGAAATTCGTGTTTAATTAACAGTTCTTCACATATTAAATCTGCTGTAACTATTCCCAGAGCTCTTATTGCTCCTTGTCCTATTCCACTTGGTTTTGTTATCTGAGATTTGTCTATTTTTATATCATTGTTAATCTGACCTTCTTTAAAAATTGATATATCAGATCCTTGTCTATTAAAAATGTTGAAATTTTGTTGTTTAGTGTAGATTTGGAACAAACGTAGCTGCTTAAATGTAGATTAAATATGTTCTTACTTGCACTGTGTGTTGTTGGTTTCGTGGTGGAGTTAGCTGGTTTTCCTGCTGTCCATTAAGTTGTCTTATATTTCTTCGATTATTTGGACGGTTCTGTCCGCAATTATTGGATTGGCTTCTGTTACTGTTACTATCATAGGCCCTATTTAAGTTGGAATTACGATAACGGCCTCGGCTATTACTTTGAAAACCATTGTGATTGTTTCCACGGTAATAACCTGGATGTCGCCTTATTTGTAGTATCGAATTTTGACTACCAGTGGCCCCGGTGCAACTATTTGGAAATTTAGATATAGCTTCGTTTATCGATGTGAACGTTCCTGCCTGCATGATCAATTTAACACTATCTACAGCGCAATTCTTCGTCATTGCCTTTACTGCAGTCTGTGTGGCATATTTAGATGCTAGTTCTGAAGAAAGTCCATCTGTTCCTTCCTTCTAAAGACTTATAAAAGTTTTTCGATTTCACCGGTGTACTGGTTTGCTGTCTTACTTTTTTGCTGTACGTTCATTATCTTTGTAGTCAATACTTCTACTGATTCCCCTTTTACCTTACTTATCAGGGAATTTTTTATTTGTTGTAATGTTTGTTCACCGCTAATCAAATTCCTGGCTGTCCCTTTGAGTTTTGTTTTTATTATGGAAACTGCCATGTCTTCATGAGTTTCCTTAATCTTATCTAGCGTCTATGAAACTTGCCCTTTTTTCTATTCTACCGTCGAACTCGGGTAGAGTTGACGAGGCCATTTTTATAAAGTTTATTTTTGAGAGAGACATATTGGATTGTACAGGTTTTGGTTCCTGCTTATCGACTTGATGTGATTTTTGTTCGTTGTCGTTTACTTCAATAAGTAAAGTCTATCTGTATATCTTCACGGAAATTAGGTGGTACATCTTTTTTCTCTTTTTTTTTATAATTTACGCGCGCCTCAAGGGGGTTATGATACCCTTTTACTGTTGCCAGGGCGCGGGCGGAAAGATAGAAGGAGAAGAAAGGAAAACGTTGTTGTGATGTAGTTGGTTTGAAACTCAGGTATATTTTGGTTTCGATATTGACTCTCCAGGGGTGGGAGTCCGAATAGGACGAAGAGTTTTCCTTCACTCGGAATGATTCAGGTTATAAATTTTAACGGTTATTTTGTGCTTGAAACTCTACAACAGCCAAATCTACATGCCAATGTTATGCCTTCAGATTTTTCTGACTGAGTTCCAATTACACAAATGAAAAACTTGTCATGAGTAGGATTCGAACCTTGACCCTTCGAGTGAGAAGCGATGGCTAGTACCACTACACCACGGCCACCCCATCTGCCTTTAAATTATGCTTAGCTAGACCTGCTATGAGATTATCGCTAGCAAAGACAAAAATTCGTTTTCCTTGGGTCTTATGTGTTGGTGTTAGATGTTCGTATACATCTTGCAAAATGTGTACTATATAATTTAGCTATCTAATATGCTTTCTAAGTGTTTTTGTACTGTCTCTTTTCTTATGGGTGTATTTGTATTAGTACATTTGTATGATCTTTCTACCTGAGCTTTATGACTCTTTTATTCTTGTTCAATCTTACTTCACTTTTCCATAGGTTGCTATTATCAAAATAATAATACTTGTTTATAAAATGTCAGAAAATCCACTACAAAAGTTAAATTTTTCCTTATAATTGAATATTGTTTATTTCTATGAATTTTTAATACATAATATAAATGTTTTTTTTTTTTGTTTCTTTATATCTTTGCTATGTCATTTTGATATTTCTTTTTCAAATATTTATTATGAGCCGAGATTTTTAAAAACAATGAGGCTCCAGTTATAGCTATTAAGATGTGTACCAGCAACCAAATATCCTCCAAATGGCCAGTATGATCAACAATTTGTATGTTATTAACCACATTGGCATTTGGCTTCTCAAGCTTTGATTGCTCGTACCCCATTTTAATATTACAAACATAAATAATTTAAAAGGTATGAAAAGGAGTCTTATGATGTTGCTGGGTTCTTGTTTTTCTCCATTAGTCCTTGTTCTCTTATTGTTTTTATCTGTAGTTTCAGCTCCTTTTTTTTCATGCGTGGTGGCTAGGTTTATTTCTCTATATATTAAGGCTATTGCCTTCCGGCGAGCGTATTGTTTGCCGCCTCTTTTCTGCTTCTGGACTGGTTTTTCAGTTGCTCTTCTGTCGCTCTCTTTTTTTGCTCGTTTTCTATACTGCTCGATAGTAATGGGTGTTGGTCCAATTCGTACCTTGGCCGATTGTCTAAGAAGGTCTTCTTTTTGTTCGGATGTTGATGTCTTCTTGTCTGCTGGTTGCCTGGCCTGGTTCTGCTGACCACCTTGTTTTTGTTGTGGCTTTTTTTTTTAGCCAGAAAGGCTACCCACTTCTCGAATATTTGGTCGAATTCTTAATGCAGACTTAGATCCTAAGTCAATGTTTAGGCATCGAAACGCCAAAAATTTTGAAAGCGGATGGTATCTAGTTTAGGCAGTAGCGTATCTTACAGCCGATTTAGTCCTTTGTGGAGACTGTCAGGATCGCCATGTAATACGAGTATGTTGTTTTATAAGATTGGTGAGTAGGCAGAAGCTGCCGTATTTAAAAGAAAGACTTAATAATGTCTTCGACAGGGCATGGAAATTATCTGTGTCTTTATTGATTTGATTGGGGTATTTATACAAATTTGGCATAGTCACTGTACGAACGTAACGTAGCAAGAAACATGACTCCACAATCGGTGATACATTTGCTGCAGTGTTTCAAAGGCAAAGCACTTGAATTAGTGCAAATGATTATTAGGTCACTGGCACCGTGAATCATTTGTGCTTATTTATGTTATTGGTATTCTGTTGTGTGGTTTGCTTCTTGATACGCTACACAATAACTCTTTCCATTGTTTTCAAATAAAACGATGTCAAGCTTATAGGACGGTGTGATTTAGATAATTGCCTGGTTTGGGCATAAATACTACATTTACCTCCCTCCATACTACGTACTATGTAGTATCAGGGATGGGAAAATACCGCCATACCTGGTGCCTTAAATGTGCTAAAAGCCCATTTCACCTTATCCGGGCTAAAAGGACTATAAATTCTGCTGAGGTTTCTCATGGGTGAATTCTCACCTGACTGTCCGTTTGACATGTCAAAATTGAAGGACCCTGAAAAATGGACTCGAAATAGGGTGTTAGGGTTTCTTCGCGGACGCGAGTGGTTGTGCCATCTGATTTGATTAGTATACCTATGAAGTTAGTGTGATTTTTACAGAACCCTGTGGAGTTGTGCTACTGCCGAAAGTTTTTCAAGTTTGTCGCAGTTGGCATGCCAAGTGATTGTAAAGGGTATAACTGAGATGTCAATTGTATGGACTTGCTTATTATTCGCTCTTGATATTAAATTGTTTTAAACCAGTTATTCAAGCAAAAATATTTAATTTATATTATTTGTTACTACATTAACACTATATTAATTATTATATTATATTATATTAATTGACCGCTAAACCAATTTTCACCGCTTCCGTCTCAATACTCGCGAAAGCGCCACTGACATCACGCTACTTTCTCCCGATTATGTGAATATCGTCGGCGTATGCGGGTAGTTGGACGGACTTTTAAAAGATAGTGCCTCTTGTGTTTGCTCGTGAGTTTTGCACTATTCTTTCAAGTACGATGTTAAAAAAATCGCATGATAACGCATCGCCTGGTCTAAATCCTTTCTGGCAATCAAAGGTTACCGACCTTGCTGGAGCAGCGTTCATTCTCCATCGTCATCCTGCACAGACGGACGAGTTTGGCTGGGATGCCGAAACTAGACATGGCTCTGTATAGCTCGTCTCTATAGATGCTGCCATACGCGGCCTTAAAATCGATGAATAGGTGGTGTGTATCTATCTGAAGTTCATGGGTCTTCTCCAAGATCTGCCGTAGTGTGAATACCTGGTCGATGGTGGACTTTCCTGGCCTGATGCCACACTGATATGGGCCTATCAGGTTGTTGACGAACGGCTTTAGGCGTTCACACAATACCGCAGATAAGATCTTATATGCGATGTTAAGGAGACTGATGCCTCTGTAGTTGGCGCAGTTCAGAGGGTCTCCTTTCTTGAAAATCGGACAAACAATGCTGAGGTTCCATTCATCGGGCATACTTTCGTCTCACAATATTTTAAAGATGAGTTGGTGTATGCTCCTTAGCAAGTCATCGCCTGCCGCTTTGAAGAGCTCGGCAGTCAGGCCATCCGCTCCAGCAGCTTTGTTCACTTTATCCAGGTCGGGTGGACGAAATTGTTGGTCATCATCGTCCAGGTTGAAAGGTTGATTCGGTTGATTCTGCCTGACAGCGGTATTTGGTTCGTCAATCCTCAGCATCGACTGCGATTCTACTACGATGTTCCCTTGTTTATCTCTACAGGCTCCGGTTCGGCGTATGTTCTTTTTACCTTTTGGTAAAACCTCCGAACCTCATTCCTCGAGTAGCATCTCTCAATTTCCTCGACCACGCGCTTCTTATGCTCTTTCTTCTTCCTCCTGAGAAGCGGGTGTTCGTCTCTCCTCTTCCGCTTATGGAGCTCATGAGCAGCTCTGGTCCTTCTATGCAGCGCCGCTTTATATGCATCTTGCTTAGCTGCATGTGCTTGCCGGCATTCATCATGGAACCAGGGGTTTCGTTGTGGTCGGCGAGTGAAACCCAGCACATCAGAAGCGGCATCTCTGATGGCGTTTTGGCAATATTCCCAATGGCCCTCGATGCTTGATGGCGGTATTGGACCTCTTAAGATATTAAGAGACACTCGATCGAGAAAGGACTTGGCGATCTCTTGCAATTGTAGCGGTTTGACGTCGAATTTCCTCACAGCATTATTTTGTCTTGGTGTAGTTTGGGATATCCGCAACCCTACCCTGGCTACAACCAGGTAATGGTCCGAGTCGATGTTGGCTCCTCGGAACGTACGGACATCCATAATATCTTGCGTCGATCGCAGTGTGATCAATCTGGTTGATTGGTGATTGATCAGGAGTTCCCAACTCCCCTTGTGTATATCGAGATGTGGGAACCGCGAGCTACTACGACAATGTTTCGCCGCAAAGTCGATTAGCCCGAATGCGTTATCATTAATGCATTAAAATCACTGAGAAGATACTTCTACGAGGCCTTATACTAATCGTTGCCATGTGTAGTGTCATCCCCATGTATTGTAATTCACCGGCCTTCAAAATTCACACAAATGTACTTCACCCATCTGACAAAAAAGCTGATAAAAAATCATCTCTATCTGAGCAGCTACGCGATATGGAAGTAAATATGAATGCAAAAATTTCAGCGCTTAGCAGTGAAACAAAAACTGAAATTGACAATAAGATAACTAAAGTTATATCTGCCCTAAATGATAAGGTGCAAGAGTGCGAGAGCATAATTGCAGTACTCCAGGAAGACAACAGAAGCGTAAGAGAGGAGTTAGCTGATACATACATACACGTCCATGTGATGAAATTGTACATGGAATTCCATAAACAACAAAAGAAAATGCTGTTGATCCTGCGAAGAATATTGCCTCTAAATTACAAAACCAATATTCCCCTCACATAGATTCTTTTCGTTTAGAAAGTCAAACCACCGGCAGAAATCGCGGACAAAAAGCATTACTTTCTGCTTTTCCTACCCACAAGTTCCTGACATTCTCGCAACTGAAGGCGGAGATTGACAACACCTCCAGCAGTTCCAGTTCCACCAAAAACAATTCAAACACCAACACGTCCCATATATACATGATCGAAAGTTTTACACCAGTGAATAGCTCTCTATTTAAACATGCTCTTCGTCTGTGCAAAGAGGGCCTTTTGTTCTCAATTAGAACTCGTGATGGTTTCGCTTATGTAAAAAAGAGTGCAGATGATAGCGAAATAAAAATCTCGTCAACATCGACATTGAACATCAACATCATCTAGAGCGAACTTTAAATACTCGTATGTATGTTTCATAAAAAAAAAGTTGTAAATTTGTTTCTTCTTTAAATTATTTTAAACCTAAAAATGTTTTTAATTAAGTTCTCTTATATAGTATATACTATTAACTATTATTCCTGCTTTCTCCTTTTCTCCTTCTTTCCTATTCCATTTATTGTTTTTTTGTCTTCGTCTTTCTGTTGCTTTTTTAAATGTAGATTTATTAACAATAGTGTGCTACATTTATTTTCTTTTTGCTAATACTGATGGCTCATAACAATACCGTGCTCTCAATAATAAATATTCTATCGAATGTTATATCAACGCCCGTAGTTTAAATATTTCTAAGGCAGATTGCTTACGTCACATGTTTAATGGTTTGGGTGTTGATGTTATCTGTGTTACAGAAACATGGCTAAGGCCTGATTGAGAGATACAGATAGGTCTGATTTGGAAGATCATCTGTACCATATTCTGGGGTACAGAATAGTTCGGAACGATAGAATCACGAGTACAATAGGTAGTGGAGTAGCTCTTAATTATAATATTTCCTTGAAATGCTGTGTAGTTGTGAAATCCGAGGCTAGTGCTGCTGAGTATCTTTTTGCAGAAGTTACTGATGGCGATACCACGTGCATTATAGGCATTGCTTATAGTACCAACCGGAGCTGTTCTCCTGAACCTATGTTCTCCGCAGTCCAAGAAGTCTCCTCATACGAGGAGAACACATAATTACATACATGCGGCGATTTAAAGCAGACATTTTCAAATATGACAGTAGATCTCACCAACTCTTAGATTTAGCTGTTCCGCGTTAACTGTTGATAACTCATATGCTAGCCGCTTCGCACCTAACCGCTCTCCAAGATTTCTGGACCTTTTGTTGGTATTTAATCGGTCAAATGTGTTACTGCAGGACCAGTTGTCATTGGAAGGCGTCACTGACCACGATCTAATTTTCTGCACCTATAACATTGACTTATCTCGTAGCTCTATACCATCAACTTTCCAATTTAGAGATTTCGCTTCAGTAGATAACTACGCACTGCAATTGGAGCTGTTGTTATTTTGTCTCAGATGTATGTGATAAAGTTGACCTAATGCAATCGTAAATACTTCACCTATTCAATAACCATGTGCCTTTGAAAACAGTGGTGGTGCGCAATAGAATTTTTGTACGTCTGAGGTTCAGAATGCCATTAAAGTTCGTAGGAAACTCTATTTGAAGTGGAAGCGGAATTCAATAAATCCGAATTGGGTAAACTTCTGTCGAGCACGTAATTTCTCAAATTCTATCACGAGTCTTTCTAAGAAAAGATATTTTTTATCTAGGTTGGGAACGAACCAAAATCCCAAAACAGCTTTGGAGCAACTTACGCATGGTTGGTGTTTGTAAAAACCATGTTGTAGACATCTTACCCGATCTTGATGATCTTTATGATGTTTTCTTATCCAACTCATTAGAAAGTACAACTTCTCTACCCAACCTTCAACATTTTTCTGAAACACACACAGGTTTTGAATTCGAACCTGTATCGGAAGTTGATGTCATTAATATCATTCGATCATTCAAATCGGATGCCGTTGGTGAGGATGGAGTTCCTATTCGGTTTGTCAAAATGGTATTAACCCACATTCTTGGTGTAATTACTTACGTAATTAATTTTTGCATTACTTTATCATAATTTCCGTCTACTTGGAAGCTGGCTAAAGTAATTCCTGTCCCGAAAACCTCAACCGTCTTTGGCTGCAGTCTTATGAACCATCAGTATATTACCTTGCCTTTCAAAAGTTTTGGATCCTTGCCAAGCAAATCTCAAGTCTTCTAGATCATCATAAGCTACTTGCTTCGGTCCAGTCTGGTTTTCGAGCCAACCATAGTTATTCTACAGCTATGGTTAAAATGCTCGATAACGTAAGGATCTGCTATGACTCGGACTTCCTCAATAAACTTTGCCTCCTTGACTTATTAAAAGCTTTTGAAACAGTTAACCACTCAATCCTTTCTGAGAAACTAAGAAAGTATTTTGGTTTAAGTGAAAGTTCGGCATGTCTCATAACTAATTACTTAAGTAATCGCTGTCAAAGGGCGGATTAAGAATATATGTAAATGTAGGAGTACCATAGAGCTCAATACTGGGTCCAATATTGTTTTGCATATTTATATATGACCTTCTCAAAGTTTGCTCTAACGCTAGTTTTCGCTTCTATGCGGATGATGCGCAGATATACTTATCTAGACCGATTGGTCTAATTGAGGATCTTGTTTGCAGGTTGAATGAGGATCTATCCGAAATCTACCAATGGTCACTTCGTAATTGTTTGACCCTTAACTCGGCGAAGTCTCAGCTGATTTTAATATCAAAAAAACTTCACGATACTGCCACCCATTCACCTCAACGGCACGCAATTGCAGTTCGTGGAGACTGTAACCAACCTGGGTTTTAAGACAAATAGTTCAATCTCCTGTGTAAGCCACATCAGTTACACTGTGGGACGAATTTACGGAGGTCTACGCAAACTTTGGCTGCTCTCTAGTTTTACTCCTGTTAATGCGAGACTGAGACTTTTTAAAACCTTACTTGTTCCGTATATTGAATATTCATCAGCACTGTATTGCAAACTCGATTATCCTTGGTTGCACGCTGCAGCAGTTCTTGCATATTAGATGCTATATCTTCATGCACAAAATTATTCAGAACAAGTCGCCACCATACCTTTTTGAAAAACTTTAGTTCGCTTGTTCGCCTAGAACATACAGCCTTATAACTCTCTCCTCGAATTGTTTGAACTCCTCGTCCCTTTTTTTCGTCCTTGCCAACAGACTATGAAATTCTCTGCCCACAACAGTTAAACAAATAATTGGAGGCATACAATTTAAAAATGTTTTTTTGGAGCATATTCTATACAAATGCATCAGCAGACTATTTCTTGTTCTTTACTATTCCCCTCCTTTAATACTATCCCTCTTTTTGTATCTCTTTCCTGATTTTAATAAACTAAATCTAGTATATTAGCTATAATTTTAAGTACTATGAAAGACTTATTTGTACATCCTTAATTGAATAAATTGAATTGAATTGAATTGAATTGAATATATTGTTCGCAATTTCCGGTGCGTTTAGTGCGGTGATAGAGACGCCTCATCGGACACGTGCCAGTCTTCTACAATGTTTTGTAGAAAAGAAGAATAGAAAGTGAGATTTAAGACTTCCTCTCTTATAGAGTTTCTAAAAGTGGGTTTATTACCCTTATTTAGTATAGAGGGGTTGTTGCTATAAAAAAATTCTAAAAGCGACTCACCTCTTGTGCTTGTATCCCGACTGCCCCAGATTGTATTATGCGCAATAGCGTCGCAGCCTATGACGATGTGTACTGGTTTTTCTTTGCAGTACTGGGCAAGTTCCTGTACTGGTGTGGGAAGCACGTTTCATTGTCTCCAGCAAAGTATGCCGATGTGCATACAAATTTATGCATTATTTCGCTGTTGTGAGGTTTGATAAATTTAGAAAGGGCTCCCCTCGGTCTTAAAAGACTTTTGGCAAAAACTATCTCTCTGGTTTAACTAGTTAAATCAAAATGTTACCACTGTTTGCCCATGGCCCCTGTATAAGTCCTATAGCGGTGCAGGAGGTACTATGTAGGGTTTGTTATCACCTCTACGTCGTGCGGCTCCCTGTTGAGAGTGACCATCTTATCTATCTCTCGGGCTGTTGATATGCCCTGTCTTTTTCCGCCTTCCTGTCCTCGTTTCTGGTCGGTGGATTCTTTTGTTCTGACAATATCGTGCTGTATAGCTTTTGTAGAGTTTGAGGCTACAGCTTCTCTTTTGTCTGGTAAGTCAGCGCTTGCGATAGCGCTGTCAGTTTCCATAGGAGGAATCTTGTTCCCGCTACCGCCAGCTCCATCTAACGTCGTACTCGTCTTCGGTATGTTCGCTGATTTAGAGATTTGCTTGCCTGCCTTATTTGAGCTCTTAAGTATGAGCCTGGTCTGGCCGAAACGGTACGAGACCAGACCCTTCAGATCCACAAGCCTATTCATCACGCTCTTGTTTATTGCAAGGACCAGATCGGCGATATCTTTATCATTTGATCTCTGCAGAACTCTCCATGTTCTTGTGTTGAGTTATTTGTTGTGCCCATCAAGAATTGGCGATATTCTCTCGCTATCTATCCCGGTACTATGTGGAAAAAACCCTCTGATGACATGCGATTTCGGAAGGTCTTCCTCACCAGCAAGCGTCACTTCTAAACAACATTTCTCTTTGAGCCTAGCTCATCCCCTCTGTAGTGAGCTGTGGTCATTATTCCGCTTTCAAACCACTATACCACCCTGGATTTGGGATTCGTCGTCTGTGGCCGAAGATCGGGTTGCCGCTTTTGGGTTGTTTAAATTTTTGGCTAGTTTTACACTTTCAATGTTTTTTTTTTTTCTTTTCTTTTCACTTTATATTGTTGGTATTTTCACCTAAAACTACACTTGTTTAACAATGGTAATTATTTTTCGCGGTTTCTTTAAAAGAGGATGCGATGCACTTTGTTCTGGATCAATGGAACGTCTGAAAGTAGTGCTGGAGATGGTGACTCAGCAAGAGTGAATAAGCACGTGTTGTGACCTGCTTTGAGCTGCTTCCCTCACAATTCACCCCATTTTCCTCTTAATTAGTACCACTGGTTACGGTAGTGCCCTTGATTTTAAAGCGGTCATTAATGCCCGATACTGCATCGCAATTTGGGCATCGGTATTTAGCATTTGGCCTAAAGTTGTCGTGTTTTTTTTATCGTCTACCGTTTATTTGTCTGATAAGTGTTCTGCATATTTCAACTGGTGATTTCGAATATGGTTTCCTTTAATTATCAGATTCCAATCACCAGTAAAGTGCACAACAACCACTTCATTTTCCACCGTCAAATATCAGAGTCTCTACGCCATTCGGTTCTTTTCCGCGTTCTCCTAATTTTTGTTTGGGAATCAACAGCTAAGGTCCATCGTGATACAAACTACTTGTACTACTTTAATTAAATTTTTTATCTGGTTGTACTGTATAATTCATTAGACTATGCAAAGTAGTCAAATAGTTACAATTAGTACGGGTAAGCTTTATTATAAAAGATTAAATTTTGTGGCTACAAGCATAGTATATGAAACTAATAGTACCATCACTTGAGGAAATCGATGGTGGTGCCTCTTCGGCCAAAGTAAACACCCTTCGCTGAGTACCACAAGGCTCTTGCCTCAACAATCTCAACATGTAAATGCACTCATAAGACATTGCATAACACATTTCCGCTCTAATCTAACCAATCCCATGCCAGTAACTCTCTATGCACAAACCCACCCCACTCAAAAATCGTGTCGAGTAAGATATATACTTTTCAATGTTTATAACTCATCGACCTAACCCAACGCAGTAGAGTTGTGCTAAACCGTTCCTTTGAAGGAACGAACATGGAACGGTTCCTTTCTTGAATGGAACTAATTCCGCGGAACTATTTTGTTCCAATGATGTATCAGAATTAAAAGAGATTCATGTCCGCAGAGTTAAGTAGTTCCACGGACATGTTCGGATAGATGGAATGATGCATGTCCACGGAACTACGTAGTTGAAGTTGAACAGATTGAATATTGATGACAAATACATGTGTGCGGAAATATAGAGGCCAATCTACATGTATATTCGCTTTGCTGGATTTATGCTATGGCATAAGGAAGCTTATCTTGATATTGATGATTTCTATGTACAATATGAATAAAAAAATAAAGTTTGCGGTATTCGTTTGAAATTTTTTAATTGGAACAATAAAAAAAATTAGACAAATGTGTATTGCATACATAGTAAAAATAAATAAATAAAACGAATCCATAATATAATAAAAAACAAGGTACGTTGTCTTCACGTAAAGGACAAGAAATTAATTTGTTACGTAACAAACATCAGTATACGAGTATATACACATTATTTTTACCAAATTCATAGAAAAAAAATCACATTTCAAATATAGTATTATAATAATATCACAATGAATGTAAAATATCACACACATTAAAAACAAAATATTACTTCAAGTTAAAACAATAAGTTCATTTCATGAAAAGGAAAGTCATATATTGCTGTTTAATAGCAGTTGTGAAACTTTACTGGATGACAACCTATTTCTTCGCTCCGATTGGACAAGTCCCGCTTTGGAGAAAATTCGTTCGCATGGAACTGATGTCACTACCAGATTTAGGCGTTTCATTATGTATTGGAATAGTAATGGATAGACACATCTTCTAGAGTGCCACCATTCAAGGGGATTCTCCAACCTGTTGAGTATCGGTTCGTTAAGGTACTTCTGTACTTCTATTATTCCAGCTGCGACTGTATTTTCTGGAACCAAACTGGATATTTCTTTATCGAAGTCATCACCAAAAACATGTGCTTTTGTTTTGGACACAGCTAAAAGATGTTTCTTGCACGGGTTCGACAGTTTCCAAATGAGAAGCAGAGGTTCCAGGCGTATACTTAGGAGGCTGACTGGCAATTTTTTTCTTCAGTACCTCCAACCGTCTGAAAGTTTGTGACGTCCCGAAACCCTCTGCTTTTGAATCTGGGGTCTAAGATGGTGGATTCTGCGTATAATGAATTTTTTTCAAGGTTGTAAAACCGCCTCTTCAGTTGTTCACTAAGGATTTCCAATAATTTTTGCACCAAACGGGGGTGGAATGGTCACCAGCAAAATATTGCCCATCAACTTCTGCCAGACTTTATCCAACTTTCCGTTGAAGAAATTTGCAATAAACGATGACTTTGGACAAGCTTACGTTCTTTTCTGTTGAAATTTCCACAGTGACGTCCAAAAAGAGCTTCAAAATGGGAATAACTCTTTCCACAATATCGCACTCTTCGTTACTGAGGGATAGTTAATTCTTTATGATAGCTAGTGTGGCAATGACGGCGTTTTTTAGAGTAAAGATTCTCTCTAGCATATCAAATGTGGAATTCCATCTTGTTGGGACGTCCTGCTTTAATTTCAACATAGGTAGATCCATTTGTTTCTGATTTTCTTTGAACTTGTACAAGACGGTTGGGCTTCTCTTAAAAAATTCCACAATGGATTTCACTTTGGATACAATGCCACTAATCTCGTCTACTCCTGCCTTTACGACTAAGTTCAGAGAATGGGCGAAACAACTAATAGATCGCCATCGCCCCATTTGTACAGCGGAAACAATGTTCGCAGCATTATCACTCACAATGGCCTCAACTTTACTCTCGATTTTCCACTTCGAAATATGGTCCTTCAAAAAATTTGACAAATTTTCAGCGGTATGGCGTTTGTCGTATTCTATACAGTCCAACAAATTAGAACACAGATTAAAATTGTTAATTTGAATGTAATGGGCTGTAATGGCTACGAAACTTTGATTGTTTATTGAAGTCCATGCATCTGTTGTTAACCAAATAGCTGGGGCGCTTACAATTTTACTGCGAACATCCTCTTCCAGCTTTAAATAAAGCTGCGGTAATAGCGTTTCCGATAGTGTTTTTCTTGTCGGAAGACTGTATGAAGGGCACAACATCGCTACAAACCTTTTGAATTCAGCCTCCTCCACAAGGCGTAACGGGTGGTATTCTTTCGCAATCATTTTAAGTAATTGCTGGTCTATTTTTGCTTTTTTTTGTTAGGAAATTGGTCGAATATTGTCCGTATAGTTATAGATTTTTGGTTGTATTGTTTCTTGCGGTTTTGTTCTGGTTTCTGTGCAAATTACCTCCACATTTTGAACTGGGTCTATTTCTATTAAAGTTGGGGTGGGTGTTGTAACCTGTCGTTCTATTGCATTTGTGTTGATTGTTGGGTGCCTTCTTTTAAGATGCCTAGTTAGGTTGCCTAAGCTTTCAGATGTAAATGAAATCATTTGGGAGCAATATTTACATCTGGCTTTTCTTCAAAATGATGCCACATTACGCTGCTCTTCCTTCGCATTGCCATTTTGAATTGAAACCAAATTCTGTATTCAATACATACAAATCCTATATTAACATAAATTCTACACATTTGATTATAAATAATACAAAATAAAACATACCAATGTTTCAAGTAAAACTATATTTATTTTGCAAATATACCGCTGCAGCTTTTAAAAAAAACGTTATCTGTAATTCAAAACTGAAACGAAATAACTTTGATGTATAGGTGCATTTGTAGTTACACAGCAAAGACCAGATACGTAATGTCCCATTTTCATTCAAGTTGGATTCAGAGATTAAAATGAGTATGTCGAACGTGATCGAACAATTATTCGGATTTCATTTTACTCGTTTGAAATTGCTCGATGCCCTCTATACTTGCGATGCAAATGACTTGTGATCTACAACAACCCACGAGTATAGGTTAAACTCGTAAACCAGATCGATCCCCTATATTCGTTTCCAAACTGACTCATGAGCTTACAAGCAGGTATTGATTTGTTTGAATACTCGCAAACAAGCCAACAGTTTATAAGCATTCCAGGAACTATGTAGGTCCGGAACGACTCAACTCTACAACGCAGTGCTGCACTGTCATTTGCTTTGGTAGGAGCACGACCCTTTTGCACGTAATTCTGAATGATAATGAAAATGAAGCGAAAGGAGTGCTCAAAACAAATACACATAGCAAATTCCTTTTTGCTTATTTTACACAAACATAATATTTTCCTTTCACCTATGCCTGTGATGCGGGTTCTGGGAGGGGGGGGGGGGGGTGTTGTACTGTACTGTACTACAAAATACCATCGAAGACCCTCATTTCCTTCAAAACAATCCGGAAAATAAGAACTTTTCGTCTATTGGACACTTAACAAGGGATGAAAAACGCGCACGCAGTCTTAATGTACCAATTGCGGTTGCTGATATTATAAATCTGTCAATGGATGAATTTAATGAGCAAGTTTAATAAACAAGCTTCAGATGGTTCCATACATCTTTTACCAAGGGAAAGTTCAAAGCTTGATCCAAGTTGCCAGATGTCGTTTTTGGTTAGTGGAAGTGATACAGACTCAAAATTTTTCTTTCGCCAACGACGATTGCACGAGGTGTTTTCACAAACTAATTTAAATGATACAGCTTCGCCTGCACAACTGAAAACTTTTTCAAAACATAAAAGTGATTAAATATATTCTTAAACGGAATTTAATAAAATTTAAATAATTTTTTTAATACATCAAATATGTTTATTACATTGCGAATAACTTATCGGCCTGAGCCATTGGCAGTGCACTGCTGTTTCCGTCGTTTTTGATTTTCAGAATGTCTAAGTGTTCATACAAAGATTGTGAAAATATCAAAAAAACACTTTCCTTGTCATTTCTTACAATTCCTAAAGATTATAGAAGGGATGTTTGGTTAAAGCATGCTCAATGTAATACATTGAAAAAACAAATTTTCATTTAGCAAAGATGTAATGATGGAAGCACATCGAAAACTGTTCTGATATATCTATAGACCAGTCTTGCTTTAGAATCATGGATAACATCACAGAAACAAAGCATTCTTCAGCGGTTATTTCAGGCAGTTCTAGTGCATGTACTAAATAAAAGCAATACTGCGATATTTCCAACTACACTTTGTGTTAATAGAGTTCCCAACCCTATGACATATATTAGAGATTTCTCTCTACCTAGCCTTAGAAATAATAGTTTGTAAATTTCTCCTTGACAGTTTGTTTCTCTCGAATTTCGTTTTCATAATTTCGTACCATACCTCGGTACATTTTCGATAAACCGAAACGATTAAAGATTGATAAGAACTATAACTTGGAGAAAAACGTTGACTTGCAACTAAAAAAGTTTTTGTATGTCTCCCTTATTATATTCCCATATGGTACGCTCGGGATTCTGTTTAACATCTATAAGCACAATCTATCGATGGCATTCTTCCTTAAGCTTACCGGCCGGTTTTTCAAACCAAATGAATGATCTTTTAAAGAACACGGTAGGAACGATGTCAAGCTTTCTCTATGCTTATGCGTATTAATTTTTAATAAAATTGCAATCAAACCTTAACTTGATTACAACATTAAAAATGACGTATCGTATCAACAATATCAAAAACTTTAGAGTGTGGTCTGCAAGTTATTGCTGTTTGTTGTGACAAAGGCAGCAATAATGGAAGAGCATACAAATTACTTGGGGCAAACAAAAACAAGCCTTTTTTCGATATTGTAATCAAAGAATTTTTCTTCTATATGACTACCCTCACTTGTTAAAAATGTGCGAAAGTGTTTGCTTAAGAATCCAATTATAATATCTGAAGATATTGTTGCATGTAGAATCCTTGTCAAGCTTTCTGAACAGGATTCCAAAAACTTTCAAGTATGCTTGAACCAAGAGTCAACTTTGAAAAATTGCCAGTGAAATTGGCTACCTAAGTTTTTAGTGCTTATATTGATGCTGTAGTCTTCAATGCAGTGTCAGCATATGATTTTAAAACTGCAGCCGATAAGAAGATAGCTGCCTCAACGGCAACTTTTTTAAGCAAAATGAATGATCTTTTCGACAACTTAAACAGTTACAGTTTAAATACAAGCAACCCTAATCGACACCCTATTTCACTACATAGCGAGATTCTACAGTCCATTTAAACTGCTAGGCAGTGGATATCGTTATGGAAATCTACCCGTAAGATGAAGAAGCTATATTGTTTTGGCGGGTTACTACAAAATTTACTTGCTATAGCACTTATATGGGGAAAACTTAAAAATGACCACCAATTCCTTCTAATTGCACATCTTAATCGATGAAATAGGGGATCATACGAACGGAACCCTTCAGCCTACGGATTTCCTCGTATTTTGAAGAAAATTATTTTCAAAAATTTAAAGTCGCCAAAAAATTCAAGTTACGAAGATTCTGGGGCTGAGTCGTTATTGCACGAAACTGATTGCGAAGATCTTAAGTGTGATGACAATCAAGAATTCCACACTGAAGCTCCAGTAGAAGATCATTTCATAAGAAAAGATATTCTGAGCAGTATCGAATACCATACCAATAGTTCCGATGACGAGTTAGATGATGTTGTATCTAAAGGATATTCACAGAAGCTGGCACTTACTTATTACATATTATGCTGGTTTTGCAGCTTTTAAGTTGCATAAGAAAGAAACATGAATGTAAAAACTGCACTCTGTTCATGATAGACATAACAGACAAATTCCGAGAACAAGCTCTGTTGTTTCCGTCACTCAAACAGACAACCACTTGAACTAAAAACCGAACGCGTAACGTAAAACTTTTTTATGCATCTAGGTACCAAACCATTACCTGATCAGAAAAACCTACATCTTTTTATTCAACAAGGAAAAAGAAATACACAGTAATAACCTGCTCAATGGTCAATGCTTGTTGTTTAATCAGTTTCTTTACCCATTTTCATGGCAAAGTCATTCACTCAGTTCCGTAACATATAAACTTAAATTCAGAGTGGGAATGGAAACCCAAAACTGGTTTTGTTTACTTTGTTTGCACTCATCCCTCACTCATCCTGACGTTGTAACTCCATTCTCAGAGAGTAATAACAACTTTCTTTGCTTGCGAGAAATGAGTGCTCGCCACCTAGGCGGTCAAACTAAAAATGAAAAAATATCGCTTGATGATAGTACTATAAGTTTCATATATAATGCTAGTAATATTGTAATTGTATAATTAAATTATTTATATTGTAGATTTAAAGTTTTTTTCATCTCCATTTTTATGTTTGGATATTCAAAATCTTTTAAATTTTAATTTTTGAATAATTTTAATTTGTTATATGAATCAAAATTTTCGAGAGAATTTTGCGCTCATCTTATGTCAAGGCATCTGCGCATTACAGTCTACAATTTTGGATCGTTGAAATATTCCAAAGGAAGTAACAGTGTGATCTTGGTGGTGAAAACATATCAGAACATGTTGAAACTGCTCGTTTACTGAACTTTATCAGAAGTAAATTTATTACGAGTATATTAACAACTATTTATCTACGATTTTGATTTTAAAAAGCTCTTTCAATTTAATCAATTCTGAACACAAAAATCAGTTTTCATGTCACCATAATCCTCCTCGATCATTTTGTGTTGTAAACAAAGCCATGCATAGTGAGACTGCTTTAATACTTCATATGTCACAATAAGAAAGTAAAAAACAAATAATTATAAATATTGGTAGTTATAGCGCTTTCAATTTAAATGAATAAATTAACATATCCATATTAAATCTAAAATTTTAATCTTTTAATTTAAGGGCCTTCAGGATGCAACCAAGACTCAAATTTTCCAATAACTAACTCAAATATATCAACGAGGCCAGCAAGTGTCAAATCTGTTGACGCGACTTGTTCAAATAACATACCAGAGCGATTGGATTTGTCATGCGATAGTGCAGTTAGTTCATTAAGTTCTGAAAGGGTTTTTTCCACATCCGATGGTGAATGGGGTGAAGAAAGTGATTCAGGACAAGATTTTCAGCAAGAAACCTATTTTGGACCTTACGACTACAGTGCAAACACCAAAAACTTCAATCCGCGACAAATGCCTATTGCACAAAAAAAATATCATATGTTTGGTAAGAGGTATTTTCAGGAGCATGCAACAGAAAATTCAATCGTTCATTCTACTGCACATTTCTTGCATTTAACAAATTCTTTGAGCGAATGTGTCGGATTTGAAAGTGTAATTGAAAATTCGGCATTTGGGTATGCCACGAGTGAAACTGTCCCACTGGCAGTTGGAAAAAATAGCAAATTTACGCACGCAAATGTAAAGTCAGACCGCGATAAATATACTGTTGATATAACTCATCTTCCGCCTAATCAGGGAGATCTTGTTAGACATAACCACACGTATACTGTACTTCAAAATACCATCGAAGACCCTCATTTCCTTCAAAACAATCCGGAAAATAAGAACTTTTCGTCTATTGGACACTTAACAAGGGATGAAAAACGCGCACGCAGTCTTAATGTACCAATTGCGGTTGCTGATATTATAAATCTGCCAATGGATGAGTTTAATGAGCGTATTTCTAAGTATGATCTGTCTGAAAATCAATTGTCGTTAATAAGAGATATAAGACGAAGAGGTAAAAATAAAGTAGCTGCACAAAATTGCCGAAAAAGAAAGTTAGATCAAATTTTGTGCTTAGAAGATGAAGTTAGAGAAGTTCGACGAAGAAAAGAAAAACTTCATAGCGATAGAGCTTTTATATCATCCGAAAAAAAACGAATTGCAAATAAATATGCCACTTTGCATCAACATATATTTAAAGTAAATTACTTGTTTGATTTTTTGTACTATTTGATAATAATTAATTTGTTTTTGTATTTTGTAGTTTTTAAAGGATGCAGATGGAAATCCTTGTTCACCTTCAAAATACAGTTTACAACAAGCTTCAGATGGTTCCATACATCTTTTACCAAGGGAAAGCTCAAAGCTTGATCCAAGTTGCCAGATGTCGTTTTTGGTTAGCGGAAGTGATACAGACTCAAAATTTTTCTTTCGCCAACGACGATTACACGAGGTTTTTTCACAAACTAATTTAAATGATACAGCTTCGCCTGTACAACTGAAAACTTTTTTAAAACATAAAAGTGATTAAATATATTCTTAAACGGAATTTAATAAAATTTAAATCATTTTTCTAATACGTCAAATATGTTTTCTTTGTTTTTAAACTTAAAAAAACCGGTGTGGAAAAATTTTTTTTTTAAATTTCGGGCTCGCTAGTAGCGACAGAAAAGCACTACGACCTAAGAAGATCTTTTGTGCTGATTTGTCAGAATTGAGTTTAGGCTAGTGGGGTTTCTATTTCCGAATGAAATTAACAACTTTACCTGCAGGGGAATCCCTTAGTTTATAGATGTCAAGTTGCCCCCTGAAGAAGGTTTTCCGTCTGATCCCAGTGAGGGCTGGGCAGTCACATGAAATGTGTTCAGCTGTTTCTTCATCTTCGAGACAGAGTCGGCACTCCGGAGAGTCACAAGTCCTATTTTGATGAGCAGTGTCCTGTAAGGTACCCTACTAGGTTTCTGCTATCATGCCGGTTTAGATTCAAACATATGTTGGCATTTTTGTTGAAGGGTAGGATAACTCGTTATGATACCAGAGTTATGTATATACTGGATTGGCGCATTCTTGAATGGCGTGCATTTCGGCTTGGAATACACTAGGACTCTTGCCCATGGCAATTGATATGTTTGTGTTTGGTCCGTGTATTCCAGCTCCCACTCCCGTTTCCATTTTAGAACCATCTATATATCACTATACCATTTCGGCTATTTGGTGGGTATATACTCGTACTTCCCCATGCCTCTTTGCTGGGAATCTCCGTGGAGAAACCTTTGTTGAAGCATAAAGTCTCTTATGAAGGCGGTCAGAGAGTAGGATCTTTAGGTCTTAGTGTAGAGGTGTTAGTCCTATAATTGTTTTTGTAGCTGCTGTTGGGCAGGTCCGAAAGGCCCCGAAGATGCCAATGCATACTAAACGTTACACTTATTTAAGCTTGGAAATGGCGGTCTTTTGCTTAATTTTAGTCCACAATACTACAAAAGCATATGTTATAATGGGTCTTACCGTCATTGTATAGGTCCAGATGGTGATCTTTGGTGATATCCCCCATGTGGTTCCATACATGCGACGACAGGCCTTAGTTATTTTGTTATTCAGGTGAGAGTTCCAACTTAATTTTTTAATTAGGGTTTTTTAAGTTTCTCCCTTTTGTGAAGTGGACTATGATAGCCTTGTTTGGATTAATGGAGAGATTTCTTTATCACCGAAAGAGATTTTTTTTTCTGTTGTCAGTTTTAGCAGAGCTCCTTCTGCCGGTTTGCCTTTCTGATAAGCGGGGCAAGGGGCAAGCTGTTTTCTATGCTTTCCATGATGAGCACATCAATAATTCTTTCTATTGTTTTCAAATAAATCGATGTCAAGCTTATAGGAGGGTATGATTTATGTAGCTCACCAGGTTTTTTTTTGCCCGGTTTGGGGATAAATACTACGTTTATTTCCCTCCAAGGCCATAGTATGTAAAACCAGTTGAAGCTGAACCTAAACAAGACTATTAGGGTGGGTACAGGAAAGTCTGTTCCGTACGTACGTACCCGGTGCCTTGCATGATTTGGATGAGCTAATAGCCCAACTTACCTTATCTGAGTTTAGATAAACTGTTAATTCCGCTGAGACTTCTTGGTATTGAAAGCTCAGCTGACTGTCAATTTGACATGTCAATGTTGTAAGACCTTGGGAAGTGAACCTGAAGTTATGTATTCAGGGTTTCTTTTCGGTTGCATGTGATTTTCCCATCTGCTTTGATTAGAAAGCCTAGGTAGTTTTCATGATCTTTGGAGAGGGCTCTATGTAGACGCGTCACTGCCGGGATGTTTTCCAGTTCTTCGCAGTTTGCGCGCCAGGAGACTCTTTTTGATCTTCTCAACTCAAGGTTGTATTGTTCCCAACTACCGGTGCGTTTACCTTTGTTAAAAAGTTTTCTCACTCTTTTCCGAATAGCTTGAAGGTTTTCATTCCACCATGGTACACACCTTTCCACCACAGTTTTCCTGATTTTACAGCTATTTTTAAAAGAGGAGAGGATTATGTAACTAAGCTGCACTTGTGCCTCGTCAGCATCCAATGTTGAAAGTAGAAAGGACAGTCCGTCCCCACCCATCGGCGACTTTCACACGTCCTGTCTGATGCTGCCCGTTGCGAGTCTCCGGTCTAGCCTACGGGCTCCGACAACGGTGATATTGGTGGACCTCCTGTCGCACCCTGGGCTCCTGGTTCGTCGTGAGTCTCCCTACCGTCCTTAGGGCTTCACCGACCTAGGCCTCTAGGTCCTCCTCCTCTCCTGAGGCCAAGGATTAGTTGGAGAGACATTCCCATCAAGGCCAATACCGCCAGTCCTATAAAATACGAAAATCAAGATTTTGACCCAAACGGTCCTTTAACCTACTCTACTATTAATGGGACTTAGGACTCTTCTGGCTCATCGCTATAGAGCTTAAGGTCCTTAGCGTAACAGGTACCCTTATTCTGACCATTCGAGTCCACCAAACTGTATGTCCACGCTGACACACGTTTGTGGATCCTGAATGGTCCAACGAATTTCGGCGCTAGCTTGGCCGCGTAGAAATTTGCTGCGTCCGACAAGACGAAGTTTCGTCGCCATACCAACTCGTTCGGGAGATATTGAACATCTCGCCGTCGGAGGTTGTAGGCTTTCGCAGACTTCTTTGCTACGTATATCCTCCCTCAAAATCTCAAACCTCCTACCTAACTCCGGTAGATAAGTTCCCTAACAACCGTATCGGTTTCCCTACTTTCGATCTCTAAGTCCCTACCTATAGTACCTGTGGTCTCACTACCTGGTACTATGTCCCTACTATCTATCACACTAACCTTGCTACCTATCCTACTCTGGAGATAATCCCTCGAGGCATCAAACTCCGTGCCGCGAGTCACCATCTCCCTCTCAAAATTTACGTAAAATGTGGATACTCCCACCTCGTGTTGGGCTGTGCGAATCGCGCACCCTACCTTCGCCAACTGCGAATCCCAAACACGGTAGTTCTCAGAGACATACGCTCTGAGTGTTGTCGTGATCACCTGGTTTATCCTCTCCGCAGGATTCGCCTGCGGATGGTAATGCGCCGTAAATCTGATTTTCGACTCGTAAGAGTCACAGAGGCCCTTTAGTTCTTTTTCCCTAAACTGGGGACCGTTGTCACAGACGACAACCTTGGGTACGCCGAACAACAAAAAGACGTTTTCCTCTAGTTCCCTACAAACTGCTTTCTCAGTTGCCGAACGTAGAGGAAACAACAAGAGGAATTTGGAAAAGTAATCGACCACGGTTAGAATATACGCGTAACCCCGAGTGGACTTGGGAAGTGGGCCTACCAGATCTACGCACACCATTTCCCAATACCTAGACACCCCTACCCTCTCAACCATTAGACCACCGGGTCGTTCATTCACCGGCTTAACTTGTTGGCAAACTCTACAATTCTTTACGTATCTTGTAACTTCTGACCGCATCTTCGGCCAGTAGTACCTAGCTCCTACTCTCGCAAACATTTTGCGGACGCCCATGTGACCCGCTAATGGGTTGTCATGGCACGCTTGTAAAATCTCTAATCTACCTTTCTTTCCTACTACTTGTTTCCACTCGTTATCGTTATCATCATATACTACTACGTTCCTAGCTTTAACAAACTTGAAGAGTTTGCCCCCCCCCTAATCTCCACAAGGGGTAGGCTAACGGGTTAGCTTCTATTGCCGCAATCATCTTCCTAATCCAGGGGTCCTGATCCGCTTCTGAGATCCCAGCCAACTCCGGGACCCCTCGCGAAAGCATGTCGGGAACTACATGGTCTTTCCCCTTTCGATGGATTATCTGAAAGTCAAATTGCTGCAACCTCACTGCCCATCGACCTAGTCTCCCTTGAGGTTCCTCAGCCACACTAGCGAATAACGATCAGTTACGACCGTAAACAGCCAAGCATTCCTTCTCTGTGGTAGAGTAGTTCCTCTCACTTCTCTGAAGAGACCTACTGAGATAACATATAACCTTCTCACCATCATCAAACTCCTGCGATAATACGGCCCCTATTCCATAATTCGAGGCGTCCGTCTGAACTACGAACGGCCTATCGAAGTCTGGACATGTTAAAATGGGCGCCGTGACTAGACATTCCTTCGCCTTCCTAAAGCTTTCCTCATACTCTTCCGCCCATATAAATCTCCTATTTTTCTTTAACAAGTGTGTTAAAGGCCTAACTAAAACGGCTAAGTTTGGTACGAAGCGTCTGTACCAGAGACTGTCCCTATAAAACTCCTTATTTCCTTCACACTTTTCGGTGCGGGAATCCTAACCATGCTATCTACTACATAACCTTAATACGAGGGCGGGTCAATAAGTCCGTGACTTTTGGATTACAGATTTTTTGATAAAAAAATAATTTTATTTTTGAACGTAGTCTCCCTTGAGCTCTATACACTTTGTTTAACGCTTCTCCAATTTTTTTTATCCCTTCCAAAAAAAATGATTTGTCGAGGTCCTCAAAATAGGCCTTTGTTTGCGAGATGACTTCAACATTGGAGTCAAATCTTTTTCCACCAAGTCATTTCTTCAGGTTTGGGAACAAGAAGTAGTCGCTCGGAGCCAAATCTGGAGAATAGGGTGGATGAGGGAGCAATTCATAGCCCAATTCATGGATTTTTGCCATGGCAACTGCACATGTGTGCACCCTTGCATTGTCTTGGTGGAAAAGAACTTTTTTCTTGGCCAAATGAGGTCGTTTTTTTTTCAAATCGTCATTGAATCAGTCCAATAAGTTGGCATAATATTCCCCATTGATTGTTCTTCCCTTTTGAAGGTAGTCAATGTGGATTATCCCGCGTGCATCCCAAAAAACAGTCACCATAACTTTATTGGCTGACAAAGCCACCTTGGCCTTCTTTGGCGCCGATTCACCCTTAGAAACCCACTGTTTTGACTGTTGTTTGTTCTCTGGTGTGTTGTGATGGATCCATGTTTCGTCCACGGTTACAAAACGGCGCAAAAACTCCTCCATATTGCGATTAAACAACGCCAAACCTTCCTGTGAAGTTGTTACACGATTGCGTTTGTGGTTGACTGTGAGCAAACGCGGCACCCATCTTGCGGAAAGCTTTCTCATGCCCAAGTGATCATTCAAAATTGAAACCACTGAGCCATGCGAGATCCCTACGGCTTCCACAATCTCTCGCACTTTCAATCTTCGGTCGGCCAACACCATATCGTGAAACTGGGCGTCCAGAACGTTCGGCATCTTCAGTGCTTGTACGGCCACAACGAAATTCAGTAAACCACTTTTTTACCATTCAAATCGATGGTGCAGAGTCCCCATAGTATTTATCAAGCTTAGCCTTGGTCTCGGTAATGGTTTTTTTTCGCAAGAAATAATGCTTAATAAGCACACGAAATTCACTTTTTTCCATTTTCTCCTCAAATTAGTGAGTAGTCTGATAAAAATAGCTGTCAAACACAAACTAACTGACGCAGCAAGTTTAAATTTTGACAGGAGTCAACTGACAGATGCCTGTTGACAGGAGCAGTGTTGCTGTTTCAGTAAAGAGGTCAGAAATTCAAAAAGTCACGGACTTATTGACCCGCCCTCGTATTTTAAAGACGGCCTACAAAAAATAAATTTTTCCCGACTAACTTTTAACCCTGCCTCACACAATCGTTTAAAGACCTACTCCAGTATCTTAAGGTGTTGGTTGAATGTATTTGTGACGATAATAATATCGTCCAGGTACATAAATACGTGTGGCTCTAGATAAGCACCTAATATGCTATCTATAAATCTCTGCCACGTAGCAGGCGCATTGTGTAACCCGAAAGGCATTCGCTTAAACTGGAATATACCTCTATTCGGTACCGTGAAGGCTGTGAGTGGACGCGATCTCTCCTCCATGGGGATCTGCCAGTAGGCTGACTTTATGTCTAATGACGTCCAATACTTGGCGTCCTTAAGCTTATCCAATGTCGTTGCTATAAATGGCAATGGATAAGCATCCCTATCTGTAACCCTATTCTATTTCCTAAAGTCGACGCAGAACCTAAATGACCCATCTTTCTTCTTGATAAGGACTATTGGAGATGCCTACGGACTGTTCGATTTCTCGACAACACCCGCCTCCGGCATCTCTTTTAGCTCATTATCAATATGCTTTTGCATCGCAGGCGATACAGGGTAATAGCGCTGTTTAATAGGTTCTGCCGACGTCCTAATCTTGTGTTCTACCAAATGAGTACACCCCAATCCTTCGGGCATTGGCTTAAATACACCGTCGCCCAAAGCTTCCAACTGCCCAGCTTCGGCGACGTTCAGCTCGGAGATCTCGCGAATAGCGGTAATCGAGGCAACCGACTGTTGGCTCGAGAAGCTCCAGACTCGTGATCTAAAATCCGTGACGATTCCCGATAGTGCCTAAAAATCTGCACCAAGGATCACGGTGTGTGGTATCGCTGGGATAACGAGACATTCTATATAAACGGGCCGACTTTGTACCTCAATTAGTAGAGATACAACACGACATCTATACTTTTTCCGTCAGCTAAAGCGACGGACCTGACTTCATTTTTTCCTAACCTAAGCCCTAAATCCTTAATTATTTACCACCCTTCACGCCCTATTATGGTGCGAGAAGCGCCACTATCTAAAAGACCTAACATCCCTATTCCATAGATACTAACTCCTACATATGAACGCCTATCTCTTCCGTTTGCCTCCAAGCTAAAACCTAGATGAACTACTAAGTTCCCCAACCGATCTCCAGCAGGCGACCTACTCCCTACTTGCGCCGGCGCTCCTGTCCTGCTGACCCGGAAGTCCGTTGCGCGTTTCCCGACGTGTTATTGCAACGTCGACATTGGCGCCGTGTCACTCCTTGCGCTCCACACCCGTATCAGCGCCTAGGAGCTGAACACGTCGTAGCAAAATGACCTTCCCCATTACAGTTGAAGCACCGGTGCACGCGGTTGGTTGTCCTTCCTGACAACTGAAACTTGTGGTTCCTCCACGTTGACGTAAGCCAAATCCGGCTTCATCAACCGACGCGACCTCGGATTCGGTGGCGGAGCAAACGTTTCCACCCTCTGCGCTCTGGCATACGAGCGGATCTCAAGGACTTCCTCATGGCGTCCAGGGTGCCAATCGGAAGACCGCGAGACTCCATCTCGTACGCCATTTCGTCTACAGAAAGCCTATTTATATTGAACGCCATATTTAATTAAAAAACTACCAAAAGCAATGGAGAGTATAATAGGAGTTAAACCAACGTTGTTGAAGCCAAAAATCTTTAAGGCAAGAAAACACAAAAGAAAAATGCACCACAAATGCAGTTGGAAAAAAAACCCGCTAAAACAAAATGTTAACAACAACCCACGATGTCGAAGAAAACACCAACAAAACAATGGTCGCAACCCCGCGACTTAAAAAACAACGTACCAGAAACCCACGGCAAAGTTTATGGTGACACTAAAGTACCTACAAAAGAACCGGATGGATCACACTGAAATCCAGCAAGAAACGATGGTTACTCTAAAATCTAAAAAAAAAAAAAACAAGTGACCCCAACACACAAGAGAAAGGAAAATCGTAAACCACAACGGAAAACTCAAAGAAAATTGCGAACACAAAAATTATAAAAATGTAAATATATATCTATGTATAAATGTATGTATATAAATTTGTTTGAGTATATATGTACGTTTTTAATAAATAATTATATGTAAGAATGTATGTATGTATATATTTGTATAAATTTGTATATTTGTTTATATATTTATGTATATGGATGACCGAAAATGTTTATAAGTTTGTGCATATGTTTTGTACGGCAAGCAAAATTATTATTTAAAAATATATGATCTGTGTATGGATATAGGTGTATATGTGCGTATATATAAAATCGTATATTTGTGTATCGACATGCACCACAAAATCAAAAAAATAAGCCAAAATTCCACTAGGAAGTGGATGCAAATGTGTTAAACTACCAGAAAAAGAGAAAAATAAAATGAAAAAGACACCTACTTGGGACACTGGTACTTGCCCAGGTATAGGAAATCCTAAACTAGCTCCTATTGCTGTTTCCACGGGTACTTGCTTTCTTCCTTTTTCCTGAATTTTTCACATTTGCTGCACTGTTGCACCTGATGCACTACCGCACTTGCACTTGTTGCACAAGAGTACGAGTATCAAAAATTCTAAGATAAAACCACAAACAAACAAACTACTTCTTTTCTCGAGATAGAAACGCACGCGCGACCTACAGGAGTCTTAAATTGTTTTAATATAAAAAGAAAGATTTTTTTTTTCACTACACTACACTGCACTATACACTATACTTAGTTTGGTTCCTGGTGGTTTTGCCCCCTTCTCCGTCCTGCTAATCCTTTTTCTATCCCAATCCACTTCCTTTCTCCTTATCCTCCCTTTTTCCTCGCTTTATCCTCTTCCTACTATAATGAACTATTCCTTCACTCGCGGATCTACTTTAAGATTTTCTTAAAAGCTACTTTACTCTACTTTTTACTTTCAGAAAAGAAAAATTGCCTTTCGCAATTCCAAAATCGCAAAAATAAATTAAAGAAACTTTTTGGGACCCTCTATACTTGCTGGTCGTCACAAAAGTGCCTTCCAATTCTTTTTTTCTTCCACAAACTCTCGGCAGATTCACGCACTCATTCTCACCCACACCCCCTCACACATTGATTTAGCTCTAGTGGACCCAACAACGGGGTTTCCAGCTACACGACTAGCAACTTTGCTAGTGTGTGCTTCCGTGCCCAACTAGGCCTCTAAACTCCTCAGATACTGTGTTCTCTTCCGCTTCCAGTGATAAGTGGGAACTCCACTGAGCGAGTTAATGAGAGCTTGTGGATCCTAGCTGTGCCTAGCTATTTCCCTAGACACTGGAATTACATTGAAAATTGCGAGAAACAATGTTTCTCTCATTGCTGATCCCTGGTTAATTTTCCCCCATCGAACTAAACAACATTGCAAAACAAAAACAAACGCGAAGGAGAAAGAAAGTATGATCGAAGGTCGATGTAGTGTTGGGAAGAAGGAGGAAGGTTGTGTGGGTATAATCCTAATCTGATTATACCCCGGTTTAGCCCTTCTCTAAACCGCCGCCCCAAACAAAGCTAAGTGTAGGTGCCTCTGTGCTATATTACCACGGGTCCCTACTTACTCCGGTGGATCGGCGTTCAGATTTGGGAGGAATGGGGGGACTGACCAATAGCGGGTCATTCCTTACAATTACGTAGTTATATTTTTTTTGCTTCGTTGGTTTCTGTGTTTGTTTATGTTGTGGGCCATTCTGCCCGCCTGGTATTTTGCTTTGTTTATTATTGTGTAGTTTATGTTTATGTTATTGTTGTGGTTTGTTGTTGTTGTTATTTTTATAGTTATTGTTATGGTTTATAATTGTTGTTATTGTTTATATTTGTGTATTCCCTCGTTGGAGGCTGCCTCGTAACTTGGCCGTCCGCCTACAGCCTCTGCTGCTCCCTTGGTGCTCCATCGGTGGGGTGCTGGCTTCAAAGGGGTCGTCGTCCCTTCACCCATCGAGCCGAACTTTTAAAGTTGATACGACGTTGGAATGTGTCTTTTATACTGGCTGTCCGCCTGCACACCACCGTCGCTCCTCCGTAGCTCCCTCGTTGGGGGTGTAGCTATAAAAGAGATCGTCATCACTTCCCTCTTAAACTTTTTCTGCATCCACATCGATTTCGAGATGTAATGCCAGTAATCCTAAAGCCTTTGTTTTCATGGCGTTCGTTGCGGTGTATGCTCCGGGGATCGTCCTCCCCCACCCTTCATCATCGTGTTGGGGTATCTGGCTAGAAAGGACAGTCCGTCCCCCCCGTCGGCGACTTTCATACGTCCTGTCTGATGCTGCCCGTTGCGAATCTCCCGTCTAGCCTACGGGCTCCGACAACGATGATCTTGGTGGACCTCCTGTCGCACCCTGGGCTCCTGGTTCGTCGTAAGTCTCCCTACCGTCCTTAGGGCTTCACCGACCCAACCACCTCGTCCTCCTCTGAGTTTAACCGCCCGTGAACCAATGTGGGTCCTTTCCGAAGTCTGTGGTCGGTGGGCCAATGGCTGATGGGACCACGGCTTCCCTACACCTCCGCCAGAGCTCGGTCTTCCCACTCAAAGAAAAGAGGGAACGAAGGGAGGAGAACAGGGAAGAGGGTAAACCTTGTTGCGGGAAAATTAACCGCATCAACGTCTACCCGATAGCGGGTTGCGAGTGTAAATTTTGTTCGTGCAATCTTTCATTTCGTTGTAAGGGAAACTTACCTACAACAATTTGATTCGGCAAATCAACAAACAGATTTTCATTGAACGGCCTTGCTTAGCATAGTCGGTGATTTTTAATTTTTTGTGATTATTAGTCCTTAACTCACGATGGACGTAGCCAATATCCGCGGGCTATATAGTAATCACTTTACTGCGTCTGCAAATATAGGCCAGCTGTTTTGGTACTTGCTCAAGCACAGGTAAATCTCCGTCCACTCCTTTCAGATCACTCTGATTCGGCTACCTGGCTACGAACAAGTAAAGTAACATTATTCTTATCACGCTGACGTCTTGCTATTTACTTGCATAGTGCTGTGGCTTATCAAATTCTTCCAATAGAATCCCTATTCTAATCCTTGTTTCAATTGCATGTGTTTAAGATTCGATTTTCGTAAGCAGATTGTGCAGCTGATATGATTACAAGAACTTTTCTCTCTGGAATGAAATCGGATAAAGAGCAACAGATCAATAGAAAAGGCCTGGTATAACTCGAGCTGTAATAGAAATCCAGCTGTCAGCTCTGGTGGCAAAAGCAATCTGCTTGCTACACATTTTGCGGCCAGCACAGCACATCCAGATTGTGTTTTAGCTCCGCCTACACTTTAGTTCATCTGATCTTCAACGGGATAAATCTACTTTCGCGTCCGTGTTGAAGCGAGATTACTTATAAATGCTAACATTCATATATTCGCTGCGTGTTCTTCCATGCTGGCAGAACCACTGCGTAATCTTTTCCATCAAAGGAGTCTCCGTTCAAATTGAAAACAAAATTTTTTCAGCCCTTCCCTAAAAATTGTGAATCTCAAACCTTTTTCTCGTGTATGCCCACTACGCTTATGTTCCTTCTTTCAAACAACATGGAAACGATGAAAAATTTTCAGCTCACGAAGTATCTCGGAACAAGAGCAAATCAAAGTGCTTCAAATAGGGTTCTCTTCCCGGCCATCCTTACTGCTAATTGTAGCTTCGAATCCCCGATTCCCCTGATAAATTATTTTCCCGATTGTATGGGGTATTACGAATTTATCAGTCTCTAGACGTCGGCTTGGAGCTTTTGCAGTGTTTCTCCTCGTTGGTACTTGTAAACCTCCTGCATGAGGCTGACCCCAACCCGTTTCTCTCTTTGTCGATTGTTTGCAATAATTCTGCTGCATGGTCTTACCATTGTTTTTGAGAAGCGCTTTTGCTTATTGTCCCAATTGTTCGCACAAGTAGCCATTTCAAACTGTTTTTATGTGTAGACCAAGAGGTTTGGACATCGAATGATGGAAGCTTCAACTCTTGTTTTACTTTCTGTTTTCGCTTTGTGTCCAGCTCTTTTGCCAGGTGCCTAAATTTGTTGTCCATGTGTTCGATTTAATCGTTAACATTCTTCTCTATCCTTACAAATTTGTCATTAATTTCTGTTGCTATAACAATAGATGGCAACGATTAGTATAAGGCCTCGTAGAAGTAGCATCTTCCGACAGGTGCTGGTTCCTTAAATGACGAGAATGAGCCTCTGCAGCCGAACATCTTGCAGCTCTGCTAATAAGTCCTACTTCACGCCTCCCCGTGGCGCCATCTGGGAATCTAACTAGAGATTGCGAAGTGAAGGGGGCAAATGGCGAGTTTCCTGCGCCATTAACCAGGATTAGTGTCGGAAAAACAAAACAAGACCTTATCCGGGCTACTCCGACATATTTGGAGCTCAGGCCGGAAAGGATTTCCAGGACTTAGTCAGGGTCTTGGAAAAGAGATGGTGGCGGACGAGCCCTATAAGGGCCAACGGCAGCGCTCACATCCCGGAACGGGTTACTGGCTTCGGTGTAACCGACCCCTCGTCCTAGGGGCACTCAAAGTGGAACTGGTCCTCCAGGTTGGGGGTTGTGCCGCCGGGGTAACTGCCCGGCCATTTAAAAAAGATTAAGTTACGAAGCATCAACAAGCCTCGGATATGGACGGATCCACTGTTGACAACGCACGCAAACGATTTAAGGACAATGAGCTTCGGATATGCACGTGGAATGTTAGATCCCTTAATAGACCACGTGCAGCCGAGCAACTAGCGGAGGCCCTAGACTGCTGCAATGGAGACATAACCGCCATCCAAGAAATGCGATGGGATGGGCCGGACAAAAAGAAGATGAAAAACTGCGACATCTACTACGGCAATTGCTATCGACGGCAAAAGCAGCGCTTATTTGGATGCGGATTTGTTGTCGGAGGCAGACTAAGACGAGAAGTCCTCAGCTTCCGGCATGTGAGCGAGCGCCTCGTAGCAATTCGCATCAAGGCTAAATTCGCCAACATAAGCCTCATATGCGCGCATGCCCCCACCGAGGAGAAAGATGACGACACCAAGGATGCCTTCTACGAGCTCCTCAACAAGACCTACGAGCAATGCCCTAGCTATGACATTAAAATTGTCCTCGGTGATTTTAATGCAAAGCTAGGAAGAGAAGGTATCTTTGGTGGAACAATCGGAAAATATAGCCTGCACAACACCACCTCCGATAACGGATTCAGGCTAATCGACTTTGCGGCGGGGCGAAACATTGTCGTGACTAGCACGCGGTTCCCACATCTCGACATACACAAGGGGACTTGGAGAACTCCTGATCAATCATCAGTCAACCAGATTGATCACATTGCGATCGACGCAAGACACTCCTCCAGCATTGTGGATGTCCGTACGTTCCGAGGAGCCAACATCGACTCGGACCATTACCTTGTTGTAGCCAAGGTACGGTTGCGGATATCCCAAACTACGCCAAGACAAACTAATGCTGTGAGAAAATTCGACGTCAGACGGCTACAATCGCAAGAGATCGCCAAGTCCTACTCCGATCGAGTGTCTCTTAATATCTTAAGAGGTCCAATGCCCCCAGCATCAAGCATCGAAGACCATTGGAAACACTGCCAAAACGCCATCAGAGATGCCGCTTCTGATGTGATGGGTTTCACTCGTCCACCACAACGCACAAGCACATGCAGCTAAGCAAGATGCATATAACGCGGCGCTGCTTAGAAAGACCAGAGCTGCTCATGCTGCTATGAGCGGAAGAGGAGAGACGAGCACCGGCTTCTCAGGAGGAAGAAGAAAGTGCATGAGAAGCGCGCGATCGAGGAAATTGAGAGATGCTACTCCAGGAATGAGGTTCGGAAGTTTTACCAAAAGGTAAAATTAACATGCCGCGGAAACAAACCCCGAGCGCTGAGATCAAGCGAAGAATAACTCTTGCCAACCGCTGTTTCTTTGGGTTAAGAAGGCAATTGAGTAGCAAAGCTCTCTCTCGGAAAACAAAAGTCACCCTTTATAAGACTTTAATAATCCCGGTCCTGCTCTATGGCGCAGAGGCATGGACATTATCAAAAATGGATGAGGGTGTTCTTGGTTGCTTCGAGAGAAAATTCTTCGGGCGATCTTCGGTCCCGTCTGCATTGACTGTGAGTGGAGGAGGAGATACAACGACGAACTGTATGGACTGTCCAGCGACATGGACCTAGCCAGAAGAGTGAAGATCCAAAGACTGAGATGGCTGGGTCATGTAGAGCGCATGGACACCAATGCTCCGGTCCGAAAAGTCTTCGAATCCGCCCCCGAGGGACAGCGCAGTAGAGGAAGGCCAAGACTCAGGTGGCGCACGCAAGTGGAAGAAGACCTCAGCCAACTTAGCGTGCGAAACTGGAGACAGCTAGCCAGGGATCGAGCTGGCTGGAGAAGCTTGTTGACTGAGGCCCAGGTCCACCCCGGACTGTAGCGCCACCTAAAGTACTCGTAAGTAAGTAAAGTAAGGCTAAAAGTTTGATTATTTTTTGTCATCACCCATTGCTGAGTTGGTATGTTGTCATTTGCGTTCAAGACCAGCGATTCAAAGGTTTTAACCACTTTAAGTAAATGCAATGAATGCTACTGAATTCAAAGTGACTTCAATGATAGCAGAGCAATCAAATGATTGGCCAATCATGACTTCAAGATGAATTGTGATTTATTTATTTTAAGTTGAAGACACTATTGAATTCAGTTAATTAAAACAAATCCACTTGAATTCTTATTAGGACTTCAATTAATGCACAGTGATTGCATTCTTTTAAAGGCCTGATGGGCACTGAACCTAATTTGTGACCATTTGTGACCTAATTTGACTTTGACCATCACTTCTTTCGTGTTCACGTACACGACCATCGTTTCGAGCACTGTCCGAATGCATTACCCGAATGGAGTGATTTGGATTCCTTCGCTTCTATTATTCTATAGGTTGAGGAAACAGCTTCTGTGGAACATTTATTGTGAAATCGAATAAAATTCGGTCTATGGCAATTATGAATAAGCTGGATATTCCGACTATATACTATCAAAGCTCACAGAAGGTATCTTTGGTGTCGTCATCTCTCTCTTCCGTGGGGGCATGTGCGCTTATCAAGCTAATGTTGACAATTTAAGCCTTAATGCCGCATCATTGCTACGAGGCGCTGGTTCAGAAGCCGAAATCTCAAGAATTCTAGCCTAAGTCTGCCTCCAATAACAAATGTCGCAGTTTTCCATCCATCCATTTCGTGGATGGCGATAATGTCTGCTTTGCAGCACGGTTGCACGTTGCCTGTTAAGGGGGGGGCCTTTTCTATTATTTTTGATACCTCTGGGATCAAATGATCTCTGACCCTGCCATTATCTCGGAAATCCTTACCGGACTGAGCTCCAAATATGTCGGAGTAGCGCAGATAAAATCAAAACTCATCAAAGATTTCATGTTAGAAACATTTTGCTGATCCGAATCGTTATCAGCATAAGAAGCAGATGTTGGAGTAGAGGAGTACTAACAGCACCCTTGTCATTGCAAAAATGCAACTTTTCCTTGTTTAACATAAATCTGTAGTACACGGAGGATATGAATGTTTACCTCTAATTATTTTCTGTAGGAAGACCCTTTATCTCTCATCGGAAGAATAGTATTAAAAAAAAAGGTAAAGGCGTGACTCCAGCTGTAAAGAGGTTGTCAGGGTTAAAGCCATGTTTTTCGGTTCTACAAGAAAACACTTCATGAAATACTTCTCAATGATCGGTAGTAAGGTTTTCGTAGCCATTTATCAACCGATAATTGTATGTCAAGTCTTACTAAAGAGTGAAACCGAAGCGTACATGAATCTTAATTATTTTTCTTTTTATTAATTTTATTACCTTAAAACAAAATATAATTCAACACATACATGTATAGTAAAATTATTTATAGGACACATCCTATAGCTCTGCTTTAGGTGAAGCTAGAAGCGAATGTACCATTTTTAAAATAATTCATAAATTACGAGTATGTGAAAGTAGGGCACATCATTTATCATATAATATGTTTTGATTGATCTATAACTAAAATAAGTATTGTCTTTAACATATTTTGAATTTCATTATTGTTGTGGTTAATTAGTCCAGATTTTATTTCTTTAAGAAAGTGTAAAGTAGCAATTTTTTAAAAAGCGTAGGGTCAAACATAGTTAAAATTTTCTAGAATGTGTTTGTTATATGTAGGAATGCTTACAAAGTCAACTGTAGTTATGGCGTGTTCCTTCTTGTAGAAAGATAGCCACTTCTAATAAAAAATATTTTTTAAAATATATAGCAATAAAGATGCCTTAGCGAAATGATGTTTAATTTCTGAAACAAATCTAAACTACATGAAAGCGTATATAATAATACAATTTATTTTTGCGATACAAGCAAGGGGTTTATTTTGTTGAAAAAAGTTCCATCCCAACAAGTGATACCATATTGAATTTTTAAATGAACTAGCCCATAAACCGATCATCTGTGTTAGATTCTCTGAACTCTCAACTAAATAGAGAATAATGAGAGAAAAAAAGGAGGCTCAACTGTAGTGTAGGTTGTATAATCGAGAGTGGGCGAAACAACAACGATGAACACAGCAGCGAACGCAACATTGGCACCAGTAAGGTAACCGAAACATACATCAACGATGCACTTACTGAGAAATATCAGACTCTCCTTATGAAGGCTTAAAACATAAGAAAACAGAAAAACTGTTTGGCTGATCCCTTGTTTTTCTAACCGCAGCTCATCGATATTTTGTTGGCAGCAAATTTGTTTTTCAATGTAATGGTAAAGGGGAAGATTAAATTAGGTTCGAATTTGCCAATCCTTCAGAATACTGTCTTCGGATGGATAGTCTCAGGCACTTGCAATTTGGTTTAAATGCTGCAATTTTATAGAAAGAACAGTGAACAACTCGTGTTTGAATAGACTGAAAAACCACTCTGTACCTCAGAACAGGTCAGGTGTGAAAAACATTTCACACAGAACTTAAAAATACTACCGAATGGCAAGTTCTCGGTAAGAATGCCATTCAAGAACAGTCCTAATTTGCCAGGAAATTCTTTGGAGATAGCAAAGAAAACATTTTTCTTAATGGAGAAAAAGCTGGGTAAAAATCCAAAGAATCCAACTTTATCAATGAATGCTTGGAGTTAGGACATATGTCGGTGATGAAACACTTCGACCTGAACAAACCACATACTATATGCCTCTTCAGTACATTCTTCTTCCTGAGAGTTCGTCAACGAAATTGAGAGTTGCGTTTGATGCAACGTGTCAGCCATCTTCCCATAATTCTCTTAACAATTTATTGATGGCAGGGCCAACCATACAAGATATGTATGTCATTATATTGCGACTGCGAACACATCTACATGCTCGAACAGGAGATGTTCGAAAAACGTTTTGGCAGATAGAAGTCTATCCAGAGGATCGAAAGTTTCAACTTATTCTTTGGAGGGAAAATCCTAGAGAAAAACTGCGTACGTATTGCCTTAAAACAGTAACTTACGGAAGTGCTTCTGCACCATTTCAATCAACTCGATGTCTTCAAAAAATCGGCTTACGCAATGAAGACCGGTACATTTCAGCTAGTCAAGTAGTCATGAGAGACTTCTACGTCGACGACTTGGCTACTGGCGCTTCGTCAGTTGAGAAGCTGAGAAGGATTAAGGACGAAGTAACTAGTTTACTTAGGACAGCTCATTTTGAACTTCATAAGTGGCATTCAAACGTCGATCTTGATTCATCCACAGAAAATAGCAATTGAATTGAAAGTGATGACATGGTCTAATAAACTGGGAATCCGAAGGAATATGTATTCCAGTACTTCTACAAAGATTCATTTTCACAAAACTGTTTGTCCAAAGGCACTGTACTTTCCTCTTCTAGTATGTTATTCTGTTCTCTGGGCCTTATTGACGCAATTGTGGTGAAGGCCGGAATGTTTCTCAAGGAATTGGAGGCAGAACAATTAAATTGGAATGCTGCTGGAAAGAGTATTCGTAAGATCTCCAGAACCTGAGCTGCATCAGCATACCTCGTTGTATTTTTCGACCCAAAATAACAAGTCTTCAAATATATGGGTTCTTCTGGGCTGACTCTGAAATTGTTCTACATTTTACATTGGCTAGCTTCATCGCCCAGCTCGTGGGAAACGTTCGTTGCGAACAGGGTCAGTGATATACACACCTTAGTGTTTAACGTTCATTGGAGACATGTAAGATCGGAGGGTAATCCCGCAGATCTAATTTCGTGGAGAAGTCTACTAAGTCGACTAATGGCATTCAATTTGGTTCACAGGTCCAGAGTTTCTCAGAGTGCCCTGAAAACCCTTAATATGACAGCCAAGCTTAAGACAACACGCTGCTTGAAGCAAAGAAAAGAAAACATGTGTTTGCCTGCACCATTATCGATAGGGAGTTCATCGAGCGGCTATACAATTATAGCAGTTTTACGAAATCTCTTCAGGTGATAGCTCATATATCCCGCTTTGTGAGGATTGAGAAAGGAGACACGTGGTTAAGGAATAAACCACTTACAGCCAATAAGTTGGATTAGGCGCTGACAAAAATCATCTGGTGTATTCAGCAGGACACTTTTGCAGTTGAAATCGCAGAAATAACTGCAAAAAAGGAAAAGCTATCGTCAAGTCCCATAGCGAAATTGTCGCCGTTTTTAGATGTTGTGCACGATCGAGCATTACTACGAGTAGGTGGAGGTATATGCAACCTCGAGATAGGATACGACGCAAAATTCCCCATTTTATTGCCAAACAATAATTGTTTTGCCAAAGCATATGCGAGGCATCTGCATATAAAGAATTTCCATGCTGGACCGCAGGCTTTTTTAAATTTCGTCCGGAACTGGTTCTGCGGTCAAAAACAGACGTGTTTCTTAAAGTGTCGTGGGGTGCGTACTTTAGTTCCTGTCTAATCTTCCAATCTTTCTACTTTTCTTTTAAAATGAACTGCCCGGTTTGCCAAGGCAAAATAGATTGCAGTGATACAGCAAAATTCAACCGGCCGACGTTAAATATCTTACAACTAACATTCTTACGCATCGATACGACAAGTTTTCTGTTTTGCGCCGTAAATCGCTTCAACAACCACTACCTGCTTCATCCAGCTCATGCCAAATAATGCAGCCATTAAATAAACAGCAAAAATCTGCTACATCTAAGTTTACAGCAGCTCCTATCAAGTCTGCCTCACTTTCATCTCAATGGGAAATAGTACCTGCCAAGGTGGACATTACTTCTAAATCGACGGTTGCCCGCACCACTCAATGCAAAACAGAAACTGCTTGTGAACCACCTTATGACAATTTGTCGCCAGCTCTTTCGCCTTCGACTGAAAGTTCAATAACCCTGTCAGTTTGAAAAAAAATCCTCAGCGATTTTCTCAGCACAATCCAGTAGCTGAAGGAGGAGAAGGATACGTTGCGCGCATGAAGGTGGCCAATTTGGAGAGCCGAGTGAATTGGTGGGAGCAGAAACAGCTGGAGAATGCTATTGAGATTGTTGGTGTACCTCACTTAAATAGCTTCAAAAAAGAAGAGCATAACCACCATCACAAATAATCGCGGTGATATTCTCTGTGTACATTTCTCTACAAAGAAGGTCAAAGAGGAAGTGATGAAGAGCAAGAAAATTGCAAAAAGGAAGCTAAACTCATCGCTATTTATTGACGGTTTCAATCGTAATATTTTTATTAATGACAGCTTAACAAACTATTGTAAAGCTTTAGTTATGGCAGCTAAAACAGAGTTTAAATACAAATTCTTCTGGTTACGTAATTTTCGTATTTTGATGAAAAAATTTGATAATAGTGAGGCTGTTGTTATAAGATCATTTGATGATCTTAATGCCATTCAAGCACAATAATGTAAACGACAGCTTTGATCTCATGTGCGACAGCCCCACTATTAGAACCATAAGTAGTAATTTAGAAAGCTCTTTAAGATGTGAATCAGATGGCAAATCATTTTTGATTTTACATCAAATTATACGTAGCTTACGCCAAAACTTCGATTTACTGATGGTGAATCTTGAAGCTCACGTTAACCTGCCCTACATAATATTTGTTTCTGAAATTTGGATCTACTCTTGCGAGAATGGAGATTATCACATTCCGAACTATAATTTTTTTCCTAATACGAATGATACGTACTCTGCCGGTGGAGTGTGAGTTTTTATACCAAACTTGTATGAGTGTGATGTAGAAACTTTTAATTTAAAAAACGCGGACGTCATTAAAGTTTGTTGCAATATTCACAATGAATTCTTTAATTTTATCCGTGTTCATAGACTTCATTCTTCTTCTCCGAATTTGTTTTTGGATGAATTTTCAAATTTGTTAGCCAATGAACGATCTGGAAATCTTGTTATCCTAGGTGATTTTAATCTAGATATCTTGTGTTCTCACTTCGTTTCTGATTCCTACCAAGCGCTCATGGCTGAACATGTTTATTATCTTTTATTGCTGAGCCTGCTAGACCAATTGCAGGCACCTGCCATGACCATGCTTTTGCTTGCTTTAAGAATATTGCTTTGGATTCCCTTGCTGGTATTAACTTGGATCTACATATTAGTGAGCATTGTATGACGGGAATTCCTTTTCAAAATATAATATGCAGGAAATAAAACTTATCATCGCAAGTCAGCTTTGATATAATGAACTTTCCTGAATTGAACAATAGGCTACTTTATGAATATTGGGAAAGTTTTTATATTCAGCATATAGTATATTTATTTGTATTCTGAAAAAAATTACAAAAGCGCATCTACTTGCAGTATAAAACACAAACAACCGGAGTATCTTCTTAAGCCAAATTAAGAAAAAAATGTTGGAAACATCCTTTGAATAATAATTTAAAAGTCGTTGTGATAAATTATGCACCAGAGTGAGACAGGCAGTTAAAAAACCTCGGGATGACTATTTTCGTTTGAAAATACAAGCGGCAAGTGGGAATCCTAAGAAAGAGTGACAAGTAGTTAACAGTATTGTTAGTCCAAAAGTGTGTACTAACGCAGATCCCATTGTACTTAAAAATGGAAGTATTAGGACAAACTTTTTTTCCAATTAAATCGCGAAATTCGTGTAACTGTTGTCCTAAAGCTGGCTCTCAAAACAACTGTTCAAGAAACATCTTCGTGTTTCAGTTTATTATGGGATTTGAATTGCTAAAAACTATTAATTCGCTTCCAAGTTCCAATTCATATGGAAACGATAAAATATCGGATTTGGTACTCAAGTACATTGGACCCAATTTAGTAAATATTTTAACTTACCTTTCTTATTTTAGTATTATGTCTGGTACGTTTCCATCTGAACTTAAATGCGCTGTAGTGATTCCGTTACTTAAGAGGGGTAGCGGGACCGATAACTTAATCTACAGACCGATTTCTTTGCTGCCCTCAATTTCAAAAGTTTTTGAGAGAATAACTAAAACGACAATATTAACCTTATTTCTAATTTACATAAATTCTTTATTTTTTCTCCCATTCTTAGGTAAAGTTACAGCTTTTGCCGAAGACCTTTGAGTTGCATATTGTTCAGCAAGTTCGCTAGATCTAATCGCTGATATACACCATGATGTTTTCTTACTGAGACGTTGGTTCGCTAATCACAAACTTATTGTTAGTAGCAAAACTAAGTTGATATTTTATCAGTCTTACCGAGCAAGAGTACCCCGACTCAGACATAATATTCCAATCTCAAGTTTGCTCGTGTCACGACTTGCTATACAGCCAATGCAGAATATAAGGTGGTCAAACGTTTAACAGGAATACTAACTGCAGTATTGATTGCTTCAAAATTGAAGGTGTAGATAATTTCAAGTATCTTGGTGTTACCATATATCAAAACTTGAACTGGGCAAAGCACTTTTTTGCCTTTGAAAAAATATCTTCTTCCTGCTACTCGTTACCTTTTCCGCCTTAGAAAGTATTGCTCTTTTAACACGTTGAAAAGGGTTTACTATGGTGTATTCCAATCAAGATTCCTATATGGGCTTTGTACATAGTTCGGGTGGCGCTTACATTAGTAAATTGCAGCAATTAACTGTTTCTCAAAAATCTGCAATTCGTAGCGTTTGTGGTTTTCAGCGTTATGCGCACACAATGGACCTTTACAGGGCCTTGAATAATCTCCCTTTGTGCCATGTATTTTATTTTAAAGTTCTTAAGGTCTTTTTCATGACACGTGGGTATCTGGAGAGTCCCATTTCTGACTTTCGCAGCTTAGGAAGCCATTCAAATTTTGTTGTAAACGTCCCTACTTTTCACAGTACAAGTTACAGAAACTTTTGCTCCTTTGTTTCATGCAAACTATTTAACACGTTGCCCTTAGAAATTCGATCCATAAGAAATTTGTCCGCATTTACTAAAAAAGTTAAATCATGGCTTCTTAGTTTCAATCATACTGAAGTCGAAACTTTGCTTAGTTATTCAATGTTAAAGTTTAGTTTTTCTCTTCTTTCCTCTTTTTCTTGAATTGAACGTCTGTTTTTCTATTTTTTTATTTTAGGTTTTGTTTTTTTAATGTAGCATCGTCTCTATTTTTCATAAATAAAGGTGCCACTAACTGTTCTATATGTATAAAATGCATGTAAAATATTATTTTAAATTTATAGCTTTTCTAAATATGTCAATATGAATAAAGAAAATTTTGAAAAATGTTGAATTGAATTGATCATAAACGGCAGGGGACTAGTTAGGGGTGTCGTTAGATCCTGTATACATTCCCAAATATACAAGCCACAATTGCTGCACCAAATAATGGGAAATCTACCCAAAGATCGGTTGACACCTAATAGACCATTTCAGATTTGTGGCGTTGACTTTTGTGGTTCTATACTTACATCAGTGAAAGTTCGTGGAGGTTGACCATATAAGATATACTATATGTAGCCGTATTTGTTTGTTTTGCCACAAAGGCAAAAAAAGTTTCAGTTTTAAGTTCAGAGGCTTTTATTGCGGCTTTGAAAAGGCTCATTGGACGTAGGGGTTGCCCGTCTTAAATCCACTGCGATAACGCGACGAACTTTGTAGGCGCACAAACAAAACTTTGAGAGTTTAAAAATATATATTTCTGAAAAAAAAAGAACTAAACACTCAAGAGGGTATTTATACTCTTAAAATGCCGGAGCACGTGTTAAGTTTTTCGGAAAATGGGATAGAAAGAGAGAGAAAGACCTTTGGGCTCAGTGGCTATTTCGCTCCATGGGTGACATCCAACATTTAATGGGAAGACTAATTATAAGTGTAAATTGACTTGTTGATGTATCTTAGACAACCACTTATCTCACATGATTTTGGCTGCCTGAAAAAAAGAATGTCTTTCGGTCGCGGTTGGGATTGAACGCCGAACCCTCCGATTGGGAAGTACACTACCACTTGAGCCACGGCTACCCACCAGCGTAATGTCAAAGAAAGAAGTCTGGTGGTTCTTCAAGACGAAAATAAATTCACCAAACTCAAAATATCATCCTTACTATAAACCCAAAATAGGATTGCATAGATTATTCGATTGTAAAAATTCAAAGGCGAACGTTTGGTAATTGTTAAATAAATTAAAAGTAAAGAAAGTAGTGATGTTTCATTTATTCCACACTTTCTCGAAAAAAATATATTTGAGACTTTACAGGGGATGACGATTCGAAAAATTGTTGGTGATGCTAACCATCGCACCATCGCCATGATTATGAAAGAGTAATATACATCAATTCATGCTTAAATCTAGGATATTAATATATATGTTTGACATTTAAAAACAAATAGAAACAGAGAAAAGTAGAGGAAAGATAGAAATAGAATAAAGACAGGGAAAAGGAAGTAGTAAGGTGAAGAGCAAGAGCGAAGAAGGAAATACGAAGACTATGGTTTAAGTAGGTCTAGTTTTAAAAATGTGCCAGGACTGCAGTTTTAATTTATTAGTAGTAAAAGTCTTTCTTTATTTCGTTTACAAAAACAATTACAGCTTGTTATCGCACAATTTACAGAGATTTTACTACAGAGGTGTGATTTACAATATATTTGTGTAGAACAATAGAATTGTGTACGAATTTAAGAAAAACAATAAAGGTACAAATATGATATTCTTGGTAAAAAAACGATTAAAAACCCAAATTGTAATAATTCACAAAAAAAAAATTAACATAGATAATGAATCTTAAGTGATAATTACAGTTATTAAATAAACAAAATAAATTAACACAAACCGCTTAACAAATTTGCCAAAAAAAAAAATAAATAAATGAATATACATATATAAATATATATATGCATATATACATACAGTGACTCCAAAATGTATTCGCTCACCCACCCATATGAAGGAACATACTGTTGTAGAAAAAAAAACTAAAAGGATCACAAAACTCATATATACATATATTTATTCTCCATTAAATACTGAGTAAAAAAACAAAAAACATAAACAAGATATTGCATTAATTAACGAAATAAACTAAAAAGTTTTTATAAACCTATAATTTCAGACTCCATAAAGTATTCGCTCACGTTCGCAATGACTAAGTTGTTTTTATAAACTAGTATTTTGTTGGTTCATCCTTGTTTCTAATTATGTGTGTTAATCAATTCGGTATAAAACCGACTAGATTTTGAGTAATGGCAGGTGTTATAAGGTCCCACTCTGTCGTTAAAGCGGCTTTTAAATCAGCTTTACTTCGAATCTCATTTTTTTTATATTTTGTTCCAAAACATTCCATACATTTTCAATCGGATTAATATCTGGCGATTGGGGTGGTGTTTCAATCCATTTTGGAGTATTATGAAGTAGCAATATTTTAGTGTTCCAGGCTGAACCAAGCTGGTATGTTTGGAATCATTATCCTGGCTAAAAATATAGTCGGTGTTAATAGCACTGGGTGCTATTCCTGAGTGTAAATGCACCTCAGATATAGGTAGAAACACCCTATGCTTAAGACCCTTATTTCCCATCTTTATTTTCCCACCTGTCATTTCCCACTTGTCAATTTTCCACTTGCCCCTTACCATTGAAAATGTACATATATACTCGTATACCAGACCTAATAGTCTCATAAATTGACTAAGTATATATAAAGGCATAAAATTGTAAAAATTGTGAATTAAAAGAAGAAACAAAGAAGACTAAATTGTAAGTAACTATACTATATGGAATATAATGAATGTAATTAATGATACGATTTAAAATAAAGGTTTTGAAGCTGCTTTGAAAAGCTGCTACGAAAATTAGTCTGGTTGTCGCCAAAATTGCGACAACAATCTTCAAAACAATTTAAGTAGCAATTTGATCTTGCTGGGGGAAAATGCCGCCCAAAAGGATATCTGTTCCACAGGCCTTCACAAGTTTTGGGAAAGTAACCAGATCTCCAATAAGACGTTCTGATCCATCACCATCAGAGAGCTACAACTGCTGCTCTTGTGATGAACCAGACTCCGCGGGAAATATGGTTCAGTGTGATCAGTGCGACGCCTGGAGCCACTTCGCCTGTACTGGAGTAGATAGCTTCATCCGAGAAGAAGAATGGATTTGCAGAAAGTGTTCGGCAGGTAAGAATATTCCCTATCCATGGTTTTCAGAAGTGACACCAGCACCACCTGCTAAATATGCTAGCGCCCATAATATTAGTGCAGAGATTGCAACCGTCAACGCCGCTCAAACCACTGCCACTGCCACTACACCTACCACAACCACTGGCGAAATACGCTCCTTTCCATCTACCATTTGCAATGTGACATGCACGTCCAAACTAACAACTGCATGTGTTGCATCATCTCCAGCTATATGTGCCGCCCGAATAACTTCCTTGTTTACTACAACTGCTGCTAACACCGCAACGTCTTCAGCTGGAGTATTCCCCTCCGATAAACCGGGCACAAACCAAGGCAGAAGTTCTAGGAGCTCAACAAATTCCCGATCTTCTAAGAAGTCTATTGCAAAACATCTACAAATAGAGCTACAAATGTTGGAGGAAGAAAGAACATTAAAAGAAAAACGTGAAAAAGAACAACAGGAACGCAAAGAAAGGGAAGATAGTGAGTACCTTGCTAAAATATATCAACTCCTAGCTCAGTTGGCTGATCAATCCTCAGGGAGTGAGGATGGGGATTCTGTATTGTCAAGGGCAAAAGTAAGTAATTGGTCGGATATGAGCCAAAATCAAAACTGCCCACAATCAACAAAAATGACATCAGAAACCTGCCTCCGATCCCACGAAGTCGAAAAATCCGGCCAGCAACATGAGGCTTCAGCGACAATTGTAATACAGCAACCAACGCTCAACACTCGCACGTCCCATCGTCTGATGACTGAATCTAGCCAACAACAACAACATATGAACCCTATTCCATCATACTCCCCACCCGGACAGCGTCATCCACCTGACACAACTCTTCGCTCCAGCCACGGCTTATCAAGAAGCAATGTAGCGGCGCACCATTTAATGTCTCGCGATCTGCAGAGCTTTGCAGGTAATCCTGAAGAATGGCCGCTTTTTATTTCAAATTTTGAACGAAGTACAGAGCTGTGCGGATTTTCAGATGACGAAAATCTGATGCGCTTACAGAAAGCATTGAAGGGAAAAGCTCTAGATGCTGTAAGAAGTCTGCTTATGCATCCCGATTGTGTACGTCATGTGATTGCGACCCTCAAAATGTTGATTGTCCAAGCGGTGCTTCAAAAAATTCACTTAACGCCACCACCAAAAGCTGACAAATTCGACTCAATTGTTTACTTTGCCCTGGCAGTTCAAAATCTTTGTGCGACAATAGAAGCGTCTGGATTGGTTTATCATTTAAACAACCCAACGCTATTACAAGAACTTGAGAGTAAACTGCCCCATGATATTCGTCTCAACTGGGCAATTTACAAGCAAACGCTTCCAGAGTGCAGCCTCTCGCATTTCAGCGGATGGATGTATCGAATTGCTGAAGCTGCTAACGGGATCATTACTCCGCTTAATATCCCATCAACATCAACCAGCAAGAGCTACAGGAACAGCGGAAGGGATAGAGGATTTGTTAATGCACACGCTGCTGAACTTGCTACGAACAAGAGAGACCTATCCTCCGTGAAGAGAAAATGCTGTATTTGCAGCGGCAGTTGTACATCCATTGCGGAATGCAAACAATTTCAGCAATCTAGCCGAACATCGAAATGGCTAGCAGTGAGAGAGCATCAGCTCTGCCGCCAGTGTTTGAGCAAACATATCAACAGCAAATGCGCGTCGACGTCTGTTTGCGGGGTAAACAACTGCACATTCAAACATCACAGATTACTTCACAACTACGGAATTGAGAATGAAAAGAAAGAAGAACAAAAACATCAGCAATACTACTGCAATAGCCACCGAAACGATTCCAAGTCCACCTTGTTCCGCGTAGTTCCTGTGGTTTTATATGGAAACAACACTCAACTCCACACGTTCGCGTTTTTAGATGACGGTTCCTCCTTGACGCTGCTGGATGAAGATATCGCACGACAACTTGATATTAAAGGGAACCCACAGCCAATCTGCTTAAAATGGACAGGAAGCACCCATAGGTATGAACATAAGTCCGAAGTTATGACACTGGAAATTTCGGGCGTGTCACCAAATGCTGACAAATATTCCCTGACAGATGTTCACACCGTTGACAACTTACAACTACCTCTGCAATCAATTAACTCAAAGGTACTGCAAAAACGATACGAACACCTTAAAGGGCTGGCAATCGAATCCTATTCCAACGCGATGCCTCGTTTACTCATAGGTCTAAACAACACTAAACTAGGACTGCCTCTTAAATGTAAAGAGGGCAGTGTGGATGAACCTGTCGCCACAAAAACGCGGCTAGGATGGGTCGTTCATGGCAGCTGTCTCAAAGGACTTTCAAACAGTGGGCAAGCGAGTGAGCACCACAGCTTTCATATGTGTGAATGTAATGAAGGTGAACTTGTACAGTTGGTGAAAGAGTTCATAAACTGCGACAACTTCGGAGCATCCTCTCCAGATAAGGTTTTAATGCCAGTAAATGACAAGCGTGCCTTAGATCTCCTGGTTACTCACACTGTTCGTAAGAATGGCCGCTTTGAAACTTCGCTGCTTTGGAAGTTCGACGAGTTTGATCTTCCGGATAGTCTCGCGATGGCAAAAAAACGACTGGCGTGTCTGCACAGACGAATGCTGAGAGAGCCGAACTTACGTGAAAAACTTACAAAAAAAATAGAGGAATATGTCGTCAAGGGCTATGCACGTAAACTCTCATCCAAAGAAATTTGTGGAAGAAGTAATCGTTCTTGGTATTTGCCGATTTTTCCTGTATACAATAAAAATAAGCCCGAAAAGTTAAGAATCGTTTGGGATGCCGCAGCCAAAGTCCAAGGTGTTTCTCTAAATTCATTGTTACTGAAGGGACCGGATCAACTTACATCACTAACATCTGTAATTTATAAATTTAGGGAGGAACAAATAGCCATAAGCGGCGACATCCAGGAAATGTTCCATCAGGTCTTAATTCGGAAAGAAGATCAACACTTTCAAAGATTCCTGTGGAGTGATCAAGCTGATCGTGCCCCAGATGTTTATGCCATGACGGTCATGACCTTCGGAGCTACATGTTCCCCTTGCAGCGCTCAGTTTATTAAAAACAGAAACGCCGAGGACTTTGAAGACAAATTCCCACGAGCAGTCCGTTCCATTAGACACAACCACTACGTTGACGACCTTATGGACAGCGTAGCTACAGTGGCGGATGCCATTAAGTTGGCCAAAGATATTCGCTACATCCATCAACAAGGGGGTTTCCACATTAGAAACTGGATATCTAATTCGCAGGAAGTGCTAAAGGCACTGAACACTGACCCTACTGATAACGTAGATTTAAATCTCGAAGTCAATCTTGGCACAGAAAAGGTATTAGGAATGTGGTGGTGTACCTCTTCCGACGGTTTTACCTATAATCTTACCACTAGCCCAAATCAAGGTGAAATTCTCTTTGGAACCCGTCGTCCCACAAAGCGAGAGGTTCTAAGAGTCCTAATGACCATTTTCGATCCTTTAGGACTTTTAGCACACTTTCTCATGTATATAAAAATACTCTTACAGGACATTTGGCGAACACACATTGACTGGGATACACCAATTCAGGATATGGAGAACGAAAAATGGCTAAAATGGATCCGTTGCCTTCCATTAATAAGAACTCTGCAAATTCCCAGATGCTACACCAGCAGTGCAATAAAGGATTTGTCTGAAAGACAGCTTCATGTGTTTGTAGACGCCAGTGAGAACGGTTTCGCGGCTGTGGCGTATGTAAGAACCTCAAACAAGAACCAGGTGGAGTGTGCACTGATTGGAGCCAAGACTAGAGTTGCACCACTCAAGAGTCTATCCATTCCTCGTCTCGAGTTACAAGCTGCTGTTCTTGGTGCAAGATTTGCTAGATGCATTACAGAGTCACACACCCTTAAATTTTCTCGACGAATCTTTTGGTCGGATTCCAAAAACGTTTTGAGTTGGCTTCGTTCGGACCACCGCAGATATAAACAATTCGTGGCCTTTCTAGTTAGCGAGATTTTGGGACTTACTGAAGTAGAAGACTGGCGATGGATCCCGACGAAGATGAACGTAGCTGCCGAAGGAACTAAGTGGCAGAAACCACTAGAGTTTAACACGTCCAGCCGATGGTTCACAGGACCTGCATTTCTCAAACTACCTACGGATGACTGGCCACAAGAAGAACGCTCCGAGGACATCACTGCAGAGGAACTGAAAACGCACTTCGTTAACCTCCACATCCACAGTCGGGAAGACATTTTTCGCTGCAAAGATATTTCAAGCTGGAATCGTTTGCTGAGAAGTACTGCTTTCGTCCTTGGGTTTATTGCTAACGCAAGAAACCGCGAACATCAGAAAGGCCGAAAGAGTCTCAAGATCTTATCACAAACCGAACTTCAAATGGCCGAAATCGTATTAGTCCGAGAAGCACAAGCGAGTGCCTACCAAGAATAAATCGCTGATTTATCAACCAAACAAGCTGTTGAAAAATGTAGTCCCCTGTTTAACTTATATCCATTTTTGGACAGCAACTGTTTGATCCGAGCCAACGGAAGAATCAATCACTGCAAATGAGTAAGTGACTTCGTAAAGCGCCCAATAATCCTTCCGCGAACTCATCCAGTAACGCATCTAATCGTTATGCCCTACCATTGTCGATACAAACACAAAAACCATGAAACAGTAATCAATGAGTTACGACAAAAATACCACATCCCTCGAATGAGAGCTGCACTAAGCGAAGTCAGGCGTACCTGCCAGTATTGTAAGAACACCAGCGTGCAGCCGCAAGCCCGAATCATGGCTCAGCTACCACCTGCAAGGCTAGCATCATTTTCTCGACCGTTTTCGTTTGTTGGAGTGGACTACTTTGGACCGATGAATGTAGCGGTCCTGCGTAGAACGGACAAAAGGTGGGGTGTTCTCTTGACCTGCCTTACTACAAGAGGAGTTCACATTGAGGTCGCTCACAGCTTAACATCAGACTCCTGCATCCTAGCTATTCGGAACTTTATCGCACGACGCGGCATGCCCAATGAATTTCATAGCGACAATGGAACAAATTTTCACGGAGCCGAACGTGAGTTAAGAGAAGCTTTACGACATGTCAATAAAAGTGAACTAATGGAAGCGTTCACTTCAACTACAACGAAATGGATTTTTATCCCACCCGGATCCCCGCATATGGGGGGCAGTTGGGAGAGGCTAGTACGCTCGATAAAAACCGTGCTCCGTGGAATAATGCCTAGTCGAAACCCTTCGGATGAGCTACTCAGAAGCATGTTGGCGGAAGCGGAGAATATTGTCAACTCACGCCCGTTGACGTATATACCCATTGACCATGAGAATGATGAAGCTCTCACTCCCAATCATTTCCTCTTAGGTTCATCGAATGGAGAAAAACCACCTGCAGTGTTTAACGATGAAATAAAGGTAGTCAAAAGAAATTGGCTTTCTTCGCAGCAGTTTGCGGGTCACTTTTAGAAACGGTGGGTAAGTGAGTATCTTCCTACGATAACACGCCGTAAACAAATAACAAAATGGTTTGCGCCTGTGAAGCCCATTCAGGTTGGGGACATAGTTGTCATCGTAGATCCAAACAGCCCTAGAAACTGTTGGCTAAAGGGTAAAGTCGTTCAGGCAAAAATATCCAACGACGGTCAAGTTCGAAGCGCAATTGTCCAAACGCGGAGCGGAGTATATGAAAGACCTGCAGTTAAATTGGCAGTCCTAGATGTCCAAGCTAAACAAATACATAAGCTCACGGGTGAAACTACCAGGGAGGAGTGTTAATAGCACTGGGTGCTATTCCTGAGTGTAAATGCACCTCAGATATAGGTAGAAACACCCTATGCTTAAGACCCTTATTTCCCATCTTTATTTTCCCACCTGTCATTTCCCACTTGTCAATTTTCCACTTGCCCCTTACCATTGCAAATGTACATATATACTCGTATACCAGATCTAATAGTCTCATAAATTGACTAAGTATATATAAAGGCATAAAATTGTAAAAATTGTGAATTAAAAGAAGAAACAAAAAGACTAAATTGTAAGTAACTATACTATATGGAATATAATGAATGTAATTAATGATACGATTTAAAATAAAGGTTTTGAAGCTGCTTTGAAAAGCTGCTACGAAAATTAGTCTGGCTGTCGCCAAAATTGCGACAACAGTCGGTATTAAAACCCATTTTGTTTGCACTAGATTGGAGGTGTGTCTTGAGGATGTTTATATATTACTTATGGTCCATTATACCATCGATAAAGTGCAAGTTACCAACACCTTTAGCACTCATACAACCCCAAATTAACACTGAACCCTCGCCATGCTTAAAGGTCGGTTTAAGGTGCTTTTCCTCCATTTCGGTATTTTTTTTTCTCCATATCATACACCGACCATCTGAACCACAAATATTATATTTACTTTCATCTGTAAATATAAACTTGTTCCAAAATTGTGCTGATTCATTTTTGTACTGTTTCGCGAATATAAGCCTCTTTTTCTTGTTGGTGTTGCTTATGTGGGGTTTCTATCTTGCAACTCTACCCTTAAAAAAGGACAAAAAGGAATCCAGTTGGATAGCCGCCCTCACCAGCGTCTAGCAGTTGCCGAAAAAATAAATTTGCTATCGAAATTATCTTACTTCTGTTAGTCGATGTTAATTTTTTAAGAACATATACATAAGATTGTATTGACTACTTGCTTGATTATAATTTAGACTCAAATTTTTATACTTGTATTTATAATTAATTAGTAACTCTTTATTCTGTAAAATTCGCTATTCTATTCGATATTTGACTTAAGCCCACAATTTAAAAATCTGATCCCTAATTTACTGTTACTATTGTTCAATCATTTGTCAAACTTTACCATTGCTTCAATAATGTCGAATCCAAATAATTTGATTAGACCAGCGCGGTTAGAAATACCGCCCCAAAATGCTGAATCCCAAGTCCCTAATCCCGATGACGATAACCTAATCCAACTTATTTCAAGACTAGTGGCGGAGACGTTACAAATACAAGGACGTCAGATATTCACCTCCATCATGAATCTCGCGTCAGACATTAATAACGATGTCGATCTGCCAATCAATATAACCAATGACCGAAATTTGGCCGATATGGACAAAATCCCGGACGTGGTTAAAAGCCTACGTGAGTTTTCTGGCCAAGCCCAAGAATTTAACTTTTGAAAGAAGAGTGTAGAAAGGATACTAAAAATTTATGAACATCTTAAAGGCACTGCCAAACACTATGGCATACTCTCCGTCATCAGAAATAAAATCACCGGACGCGCGGACATAGCATTGGAGTCATGTAATACCCCATTAAACTGGGAAAAGATCTCCAAATGCCTGACATTGCACTACGCTTGAATACCAATTAACAACCCTAGTGCAAGGAAATAACACCATACCGGAATTTTATCAAGCAATTTACCATCATTTGTCCATAATTCTCAATAAGCTCGGATCCATGGAAACGAGCCAGGAATCCTTAAATATCATGACACAGTGCTACCGAGATAAGGCACTTGACACCTTTGTCAGAGGGCTAAAAGGAGATTTACGCAGACTCTTAAGCATAATAGAACCTGCAGATCCCCTCAAGCGCTGTACTTGTGTCTAAAGTTACAAAATGTCGATTAAAGAGCACAATACGCTAATAATACGCAGTCGACTATTAGGAAAAATATCCAACATATTCAACTACCAGTTCCTCCCAGAAGGTTAGGCCCAGCTAATCCTGCACCCACTCCCGCTCCTAGGCAAGAATTTTATCCCCAACTACTCCAAAATCCTCGGCTTACTCAGCCACCACAGGTTACTAAAATACAAGGTCAACCCTACATGTCATATCAACAACAACAGCTACCACCAAATCAGCGCCCGCTCCCTCCAAAAGCAATGGATATTGACCAGACTATGAGATCAGCAAAAGTCAACTACCAGAACAGACCCCAAAACATGACCCCAAAACGTCAACAGATACAACAGATTCATCAACCTTTGTTGGCGTTGCGATCCGCCATTACCGATGTAACCACCACCCGTGTGGTTCGCGATCGTTTTTTCTATTTTTTTTTTGAGTTTTTCTTCCTACTGGCAGACCGGCTACCAATTTTTAGATTTTAGAGTTGTTTTTTCGGGAAAGAAAAAAAGAAATTAAGGAATTTTGCAACATACTTCTAAGAAACTGTCAAGGAGTGAAACCCACCACGCTAGTTGATTGTGTATGAAGTATGAATGTGTGATTATGTAAAATATAAGCGGTAATGATAATTCATAGAGATTACGAGTAGTATGCAGAAGTTAATGATAGTTGTTATTATGTTAGAGATGTTGTGTGTGTTGTAGCAGAGTGTGTTGTTGAATTGACATGCGGTCTTCCAAGCATCTTCACTGTTCCTTCGGACAATATGGTTATATCTGACGCTGTATCGACCTGCAGCTGAACAGGATGTCCATTTATGTTAACGCATATAAATTTGCGCCGTTCAGCATTATCCACTTTCGACACTGAAAAGATACTTTTTGCTTCATGATTAGTTTTAGAACTACAAAAAAACTTGTTTTTGAAATGCCCTTTGCCCTCGCTGTGCGCTTTCGCATTACTGCAAAATCCTTCCTTGTGCCCCTGGCGACCTCAATCGGTGCATTTATGTGCCTTGTACCAACATTAGTCGGCATAATGCATACCGCCACAGAACCAGCACGGGCTCTTTGGAGCTTTGGAACTTTAAGGTGTGCTCGACTGCCGTACAACTCTTACTCCATTGTCCTCTGAACGACCTTTTACCAGTGCAATATCATGTTTAAGCATAATTATGGGTTTGCGTTCGCTAGCCAAATCTGTAAGGGTCAGTTTTGGATCACGTTCATCTGCCTCAGGCCTCGCCAGCAACCGCGTTTTTATGTCTAAATCACCCGAAGTTGACCACAAACAAACATGAGGCATTTAAATAGATCAGGTGTAATTGAAGTTAGTTGGAAGTCCTCGCACTTTTTATTAACCTTTCCCACATATGTTTGGAAGTCATCACTAGTTCTCTTTTCTATTTTGAGGCAGTTGTAACGGATTGCAAAAAGCGATGATTTACGGGAATATATCTCCGTTAGCTTGGCTACTGTTTCACTAAAGTTCAACTCCCGCGCTTTTTTTTTTGGGGAGGATTAGATTGGCATATCGGTTGTACGTAGTTTCGTTCAATTTCTTCAACAGCAATCTTACCACATCATCCAACTCCTTACCTCCCACGTTGAAGACATCTTCATGGCGGCTGTACCATTCAGAAAACGTAAATCCATTCTCTGGATCATAGGCGAATGTGCTTTATCCATTTGCTGGTATCTCCATAATCCTCTCTGCTGATGATTTTATCGTGGCAGAGAACGAAATGTGGCTGCTGTTAAGAGAACCATCTAGAAATGATTTCATCAGTTCTTGTTGCTATTGCAAAATCTCCTGCTGGTTTTTTAGAAAAACTGCAAACTGCTCTTTGTCCATTGTGCACGGTGTGATCTTCTTTTGCAAAAAATAACGTATACCTCGTCGCCACAATATGTTGTGTTTTTTTCAGGACGTCTATATTTCGACAAAGAAGAACAAAGAGTGACAATGAGCTTTTTAAAACCACATGGTGATGGCTGATGACAGATGATGGTGATGGAAGTTGACAAGTTAGTTCTGTTGGTATACTCATCCACAAAACGAAGCAACCAAGAAGACCCTCATCCATTTTTGATAATGTCCATGCGTCTGCGCCATAGAGCAGGACCGGGATTATTAAGGTCTTATAAGGGGTGACTTTTGTTGTCCGAGAGGGGGCTTTGCCTCTCAAGTGGCTTCTTAGCAAAAAAAAAACGGTTGGTGAGAATTATTCTTCGTTTGATCTCACCGCTGTTGTCGCTATCTGTACCGGAACTTAAGTAGACAAAGTTCTTAACTACCTCAAAGTTATATCTATCGAGGGTGACGTTCTGGCCGAGACGCTGGTGTTAGTTGTCCTTTTTCCTTGACAGCATAAAATTGGTCTTGCCCTCATTGACCGCTAAACCCATTTTCTTCGTTTCCATCTCAATATTCGCGAAAGCGCCACTGACATCACGCTACTTCCTCTCGTATATGGACAGACTTGTCTAAATCCTTTTTGGACATCAAAGGTCTCGGTGAGATCTTTACGGACCTTGATGGTGCGGCGTGCATTCTCCATCGTCATCCTGCACAGACGGACGAGGTTGGCAGAGATGTAAACTGGAAATTGCTCTGTAGAGCTCGTCTCTATAGATGCTGTCACACGCGGCATAAAAATCGATGAATAGGTGGGGTGTTTCGATCTGAAGCTCATGGGTCTTCCGCAAGATCTGCCGTAGTGTGAATATTTGGTCGATGGTGGACTTTCCTGTCCTGAAGCCACACTGATATGGACATATCAGGTTGTTGACGAACGGCTTCAGGCATTCACACAATACGGCAGATAAGATCTTGTGTGCGTTGTTAAGGAAACAGATGCCTCTGTAGTTGGCGCAGTTCAAAAGGGTCTCCTTTCTTGAGAATCGGACAAACAATGCTGAGATTCCATTCATCGGGCATACTTTCGTCCTCGGCAGTCAGGTCATCCGCTCCAGCAGCTTTGTTAGACTTTAGCCTTTATATTGCTATCTCCACTTCATCAATGTCGGGTGGACGGAATTGTTTGTCATAAAGGTGCAGGTTGAAAGGTTGATTTTGCCTGACAGCTGTATTGGGTTTGTCATCGCCGTTGAACAGTCTGCGGAAATGGTCTTTCCACATCCTCAGCATCGACTGCGATTCTACCACGATGTTCCCATGTTCATCTTTACAGGCTTCGGTTCGGGGTTTGTTTCAGTGGCATTTTATTTGTACCTTTTGGTAAAACTTCCGGACCTCATTCCTGGAGTAGCATCTCTCAATTTCCTCGACCGCGTGCTTCTCATGCTCTTTCTTCTTCCTCCTAAGAAGCCAGAAGCCGGTGTTCGTCTTTCCTCTTCTGCTCGTGAGCAGCTCTGGTCTCTTTGCAGTGCCGCGTTGCAAGCTTTTTGCTTAACTGCATGTGCTTGCCAGCATTCATCATCGAACCAGGGGTTTCGTTGTGATGGGCGAGTGAAAACCAGCATATCAGAAGCGGCATCTCTGATAGCATTTCGGCAGTGTTTCCAATGGTCTTCGATGCTTGATGCTGGCGGAATCGGACCTCTTAAGAGATTAAGAGACACTCGATCGGAAAAGGACTTGGCGATCTCTTGCGATTGTAGCCGTCTGACGTCGAATTTCCCAACACCATTAGTTTGTCTTGGCGTAGTTTGGGATAACCGTACCTTGGTTACAACAAGGTAATGGTCCAAATCGATGTTGGCTCCTCGGATCGTGCGGACATCCATAATACTGGAGGAGTATCTTGCGTCGATCACAACGTGATCAATCTGGTTGACTGTTGATTGAGCAGGAGTTGTCCAAGTCTCCTTGTGTATATCGAGATGTGGGAATCGCGTGCTAGCCCCGACAATGTTTTGCCCCGCCGCAAAGTCTATTAGCCTGAATCCGTTATCGGAGGTGGTGTTGTGTAGGCTATTTTTTCCGATTGTTCCATCAAAGATACCCTCTCTTCCTAGCTTTGCATTAAAATCTACGAGAACAGTTTTAATGTCATGGCTAGGGCATTGCTCGTAGGTCTTGTTAAGGAGCTCATAGAAGGCATCATTGGCGTCGTCATCTTTCTCCTCTGTGGGGGAGTGCGCGCATATAAGGCTAATGTTGGCGAATTAAGCCTTGATGTGGATTGCTACGAGGCGCTCGCTCTCATGCCGGAAGTTCAGGACTTCTTGTCTTATACTGCTTCCGACAAAAAATCTGCAGCCAAATAAGTGCTGCTTTTGCCGTAGTTGATGTCGCAGTTTTTCATTTTGTGTACTCTGTATATACCAAATCTCGCAACTACTCCAAATCCGTCACCATTACATACTCTTGATATATATGTTCGTATATTGGGCCCCATAAATAATTTTAATTCAAATCTTGTAATTATTTGCGGCAGAAAGATTAGGACCACATTTAGTCTAGTGACAAATTTTGGAACTTTATTTATTGTCATATTTCTGCTAAAATGTTTTACTTCTCAAGTGCATAAAGTGAAATAAGGCCAAATGGGCCTTACCATAAATCATTCCTCAACAAGAAGTGGAGAGGAAAAAACTTCAAGAAAAAATACGTAAAAAATACTCACTCTAAAGAAAAACGAAATCTCAATCATCAACGCCATCAGTCAACGTGATCGGGATTGCGGATTACAAACGAACTTTAAAACATCTTGAAGACGCTGTAGCGATCTGGCTATTGTTACATCTCGAAGCAACAACGTGTAAAAAGTCAACGTCAAAGACGCATACAGAACACTTAAGATAACAAATAGGAAAGGTAAATGTATAAATTCAGGAATAAAATACAGTAAATTTGTTTAGAGTCGGGAAAAATATATAAAAACCCGACTATTCTTTATTGATTACATTATGTACTAACTAAACGACTTTACTCTCTACGCCTGAACTATATTCTGTACATCCTCACTCTATACAACGTCTTTACTCTTCCACGGGCTGATTGATCCTTAGACGACTGACGGGCTTTCACTCGATGAGAGTGTTAAGTCATATTTAAACTTAACGGCTCAGACATGAAAAAACATGGCAGATGCATGATCACAATTTTCAATATAGACTATACTTTAGTAAACTCGAATCTTTAAGATATATGCTACTAGCGACTGCTGTCTTTCACGGAAATTATGCAGATCTTCTGTACCGGACGTCTTAACTTTCTCAACTCGGTCTGTACAACTACGGAGCGCACTAGTGCATCCTTGCTGACCATGAGCTCGCATACTCTACCAAGCGCGCAATGTACTAGGGGAAAACCTTCGTTCGCGCTAAGGTAACCAGCTTTCCAATCTTCAACGGCTTTTTATCTCTACGCCACTTCTTCCTCTGCTGGAGAATGACTAAGTATTTTATACTCCACCTTTCCCAAAAGTGGCCTAACATTTCCTGACGATATTTCAAATATCTTACTCCTGCTCTACTTGGTTTGTGACTTCGCCCTCCAGAAAGTGCCTAGGGACAAGAGCCTGTACATCATTTGGATCATTTCTTAATGGATGAGTCGACCTCGAGTTTAGTATGGCTTCGATCTGTACCAGTAGTGTTGAAAGCTGCTCATATGGGATCACCTTCAATCCAACTATCCTTCTTAGATGATATTTCATCGACTTTACTGCGGCTTTAAAAATCTCCCCTGGATGAGATGCTGCTGGAATTAAAAAATGCCATTCTGTACCCTTACTACTAAGATGAGCCACTGCTCTCTTTAACTCGTTGCTGGCTCCGATAAACGAAGTCCCATTGTCAGTGTGCATGCATTCGCATCTGCCTCTACGTGCTATAAAGCCCCCATAGCAAGCTATGAAAGCTAACGATGTCATGTCTGTTACAGGGTCGTTGTGTACTGCTCTTGTCTTAAAGCACACGAAGATTGCGATCAAACATTCATCTCTAATGCACCCGCACAATCCACACTGCAGTGTAGAAGTGGCTTCCCTGTCTGTACTCTATGAGCTGGCAATTCTGACATCAGCCGATGTTCTTACCTGTAGTTGTATCTTGCGCAAACAACGAATCTGTGCAGATATTTTCTCACAAGCTGCATCATAAGCTGTACTGCACCATACTTTGTTACGCGGTGCGTATGTTCTATGATAAGCCATGCCAATCTAGAGCCATCTGGAACTATAGCTGGATGCTTCATTTCGTGCGAAATGTCGCTCCTGTCTAACCTGCCAACCACTTTCAGCAAGCCGTTGACATCTAACACTGGTTTGAGCGATTCTAGCTTGCTTCTCTCGGGTAAATCTGTATTGTTCTTCAGCGCTGCTATCTCTTTACTGTACTTCTTCTCTTGTAACTTACACAAGATGTAAGTCATTGCCTGTTCTTTCTCTTTTAATGTTGGCTGTCTTATTCCTGTACCACCTCTCCTGGCCTTTACTTTAAAAGTCTATCTGACCAATTGTTTATAAAACGGATCATGTAGCTGACTATATTCAGTAGTTTTTTTAAGCGATTTGTGTATTCTTACAACGATACTTTACTGGTTAAATGTTTCGCACTTATACACATATACACAGCATCGGTTGAAATGCTATATCTGCAAATACTTTCATCTCACCCTGTAACTGTACTGACGTGTCCTCCAGTGGATCCCTTGCTGGCCACTCCACCTGTGGAGAGGGTAGCCATGTTGGGCCTTCTAGTCATAATCTGTTGTCTATCAATGTTGACGGCCTAATACCTCTACAGAGCAAATCGGATGGATTTTCTTTCGTGTTGACATAGTGCCAGTATCTCACCTCTGTATTTGTTTCAATTGATGAGTCGCGATTAGCTGCGTATAGTACCATCTGATTTTTCTGCACGTATGTAAATGACGGCTCAATAGGCTGCGCTTGAAGCATCAGAAAATACATATACAATCGGTCCTCGGTTAGCCAATACCTTGCTTAACGAAAGTTTCGCATAACGAACAAAATTTGTAAACATTCGTTTCGCTTAACGTAGAACGACCAACGAAATGAGGGAAATACCGATCTATGAACGCGTGAAACTTCTTTGTCTGTATGTACATACTCGTATTTAGCTTTCGTTTCAATAGCATCGTTGGTTCATTTGTGTTCATACAATTAACAAGGCGTGTTGTCTTGTGTTTTATTTTTTATTTTTTTTCATTGCAGATTTTCTCATTTCGTCCTATATTTAGTTTCTTAAAACTGTTGATACATATACAATGTTTTATAACTTTCAATAAAAGTTAATATTGCAATATTTTAGTGTGTACTTTTTTTTGACTGGAACGCATTATTTAATTGTACATTGATTTACATGGGAATAATGGTATTGCTTAATGAAGGTTTCGTATAACGAACAAGTTTCTTGAGAAAATTGTGTTCGTTAACCGAGGTTCGACTGTATCTGTGTGTCTAACTGTGCCTAACCATCTGCCTATACGAAATCTCGATCTTTCCCACAATCGTGCCTGGAGAAATATAACCATTCGGGTCATAGAGTTGGGCTGTAGGACTAACAACCTTTCTCTTGGTGAGTGGGCCGTGCAACTTTGGTGTTTTCACCTTATATTTGAACTGATTAGGAACGATTAACCACTTTAGTCCTAAAATGGCCATGGCCTTTCGTGTTATCGCAAGGGGAATGCCGCCAATGCCTACTAACTTTTCTGCCGCTCTCTTGGTGGGAATCTTCAGTACCTTCCTTATTTTGTCCACCATCATATTAAAATAAGACCCTGCATCTAACATTGCACGAAGAAGACCATCATAGAACACTTTATTATTTTATATTTATTTTACATAATTTCATCGGCACTACATTCTGTACATTTTTTCTTTCTTTTATTATTTCCTGTACCTTTTTTTTTCTTTAAATTCTGAAACTGTTGACTTAGACTCAAGTCCTCCCTTTTTATTACGTCGATTTCATGACTCTACATTTATACGTCTTTTCACTACATCCATACTTGATGAGTTGTTATTTCTGTGTACCTTCTAACTAGTCAGTTCGACTTCATCTTTCTATCGCCTCCATTTCTTACTCTGCCCCTGCTAGAAGTTGGAGCTGGCGCTCTGTATCTAGAGCTTTCGACTTCTTCATTTATGTTCTGTACCGAAGGCATTTCCTGTTCCTGGATGGCTGGCAGTACATGCCTGTTTACCTCTTTCGTTGTATACAGAATTACGTTGTGTTTTGGAGCACCTAGGCAGCAAGTACAACCTCTCTAATAGCAATTATTCTCCTTGTGCCCACGCTTTTAGCAGTTTGGGCAAATCGCTCGCTTATATGTAAAATCCTTTCGTGCCCGGAAAGAAAGAACATAAAAGTCCGGACGAACCCAGATCTGATGGTCAGCGCTGCAGACCTCGCATGGACGAGCAGTGCTCCTTCGGCTACTCTTAGGGGCGGTTGCCCTCTCCTGTACTCTGACCTTTGACGGCTTACCGCTTACCTCCAGGAGACATAGAAACTGGCGCAGATGGTCATGCCCTATCAAATATTTTTGCTTGTATATTTGGTTAAAAGCTGCCACTCTCCCAAGGTTCTTGCTGAAGGATTGACATGAGCATAAGCGAGACCCTGTCGTTTTGCAGCAGCAAACCTATCGTGGAACCCTAACCACTTGGTGTAAGTCCCATGCTGCTGGAATGGCATGTCTACCTGTACCTTTACCTCCGTACCCTGTAGGATGTCGGAGCGCAATGCCCCATCCTGTCCCCTAACGCTGCGCATGTTTGAAAATAGTCGACCTTGACTGACTCTTTTCTATCGATGCAGTGGGCTAAGGTGACACTCTCCGCAGCTCCTCGTGCAGCTGGCAAAAATTCTGCCAGTACTTCTGTACCGTCTTGAATCGCAGCTTGGCATTTTTGTAGGAAATCCCGGCTGCCTCCTCAGACTCCATGACTTTGCTTACGGCATGAGCTGCTACTCTGGCCTCTTTATCTGCCATATTCGTTGGAACTTTTAAATTAGTTGAGGAAGAAACAAGGATGATTCTATTTTAATCTGTACTATAAACATATTTTATTCTAACATTTGCCTGACTTAAGCTACTCGTAGTGAGTGCAAACCGTCTGACGCTACTATCTACTAAACAATTGTAAACGTCTAAATTTCTTCTGAACATCCTTATACAATCACTGCATATGTACATTCTTTTAATCTCTACTGCAATGTGAATAAAATTCATTACACTAGCTCTGTACGCTTTTTTGATTTGCACTGCTATGTGAATAAAATTCACTGCCCTTACTTTGCAAGTTAATTAAATCTGTACATCTTTACTGACTGTCATATCCTGTACATCCTATTGCTCAGCATCTTGGCAGCCTGTATGCTGACGAGAGCTTCCTTCTTGTTTCCTTAGATGTAAGAGCCCCTGCCCAGACTGGTGCAGCGTATATCAGTATTGAGCTGACCACGCTGGATAACAGAATCCTTCTGGCATATCCAGGTCCACCGATGTTTGGCATAATCCGGGAAAGAGCTGCCTGCATCTGTGACGCCCTTTTGCTGGCGTACTGGATGTGCGTTTTAAAGCTTAACCTGTTGTCGAGCGTTACTCCTAGGTACATTAATGACCCCTTTGATCTAATTAGTTGGTTTCCAACACGGAAAGATGCATATTCCACAGTCTTTCGGCTGTTTATCAACACAGCCTCGGTCTTGTGGTCAGCTCGTTCTAGCCCTGCAGACTCTAGCCAGTTCTTGATTCTGGCTACTGCTTCATCCGTAGCGGACTCTATCTCATGGATATATTTGGCCACAGTAACCACCCTATAACCTATAACCCTATAACCTTAACTCCTTGTGGCAGCGTTAATCGGAGAACCCCGTCGTACATTATGTTCCACAAGAGGGGTCCAAGAACCGACCCTTGTGGTACTCCCGCGGTGGTGTTGTAGTACTTAACGCCATCGTCAGTATGGTATCTTAATTTCCTGTCGGTAAGGTAGTTTGCTACTATGTTTAGCGGGTAGTACGGCGTTTCCATTCTGACCAAGGATCTCCTAATGCATGACCAGCTTGCCGAATTGAAGGCATTTTTAACATCAAGGGTCACAACCGCGCAATATTTCTTCATCCCACCTCTCCATCTTTTTCCCCGTATTGCTTCAGCCGCTGTATCTACTACCGCCTTAATGGCATCGACGGTAGAACGCGATTTTCTGAATTCATACTGGTCATCAGACAAAGCTCCGTTATCTTCTGTCACCTCGAGTAGTCTGCAGTGTATGATCCGTTCTAAGATTTTTCCCATTGTATCTAATAGGCATATTGGCCGGTATGAGGACGGTTCCTCTGGTGGTTTTTTCCCTTTTGGCAGTAAAACCAGGTGCTGGAGTTTCCACGACCTCGGGAATACCCCTTCCTCCAGACACCGTTGCATCGTTGCAATAAAAAGCTCCGGTCGTTTTCGAACGGCCGCTTTAACCGCCACATTCGGGATGCCATCGGGTCCGGGCGCTTTGTTGTCACCTATCTTCCTGCACGCTTCGTATAGTTCCTTCAGCGTGATTACAGGGATGCGTTCCGAACTTGTGTCTCTTGTGGTGATGATCAAAGTTGACGGCCTATATGGGAATAAGTGCACAAATATTGTCTTCAGCATTATTGGGCAGGATATTTGTGGGGACATACTGCCCTTAAGCTTCTTCATCACCATCCTATATGCCATACCCCAGGGGTCTAGGTCTGCCCCATCGCAGAGTTGTCTAAAGCATCTTGCCTTGCTCTCTTTAATGGCCTTTTCGAGATTTCGCCTTGCTAATCTGAAGATAGATAGCCTTTCTTGAAACTCTGGCCTTCCCCTGCATCGCTGGGATCTGCGTCTAGCCCGGAGGCAAGCTGCTCTGAGCGTTTTAACTTCGTCGTTCCACCAGTAACACGGTGCCCCTCTTTTACTGGCAGATCTTCTAGGCATTGCTGCATCACACGCTGTGGTAATTGTTTGCGTCAATTGTTGTTACAGTGTCTCCGCTGTTTCGCTGCTGAATGCAAGTTCGGTATTCATCATTTCCTCGAACGTATCTTTGTAAAAGTGGGTGTCTTTCCACTTTGGCCCTGTTAGCTTGGGGGGCTGCCTGGGCTTGTCTTTGTTCAAGCTAAATATGATTGCCTGGTGATCGCTGTGCGTATATTCTTCGCTTACTTGCCATTTTGTTTTGCGCAGGAGTAAGTTACTCATAAAGGTGATATCTATGACAGACCCCTTGCCTGCTTTTCGAAATGTGTTTTTTGCACCATTGTTCGCCAAACTCACATCTAGTGTTGCGAATGCTTCTAGTAGAGCTCGACCCCTTGCGTCCGTTATCCTGCTGCCCCATTCTGTAGCCCATGCATTGAAATCGCCAGCAATTATAATTGGGTGTTTTCCTCGCGCGTCAGCTACAATGTCATCCAGCAGCTTCAGGTAAGCCCTAGGTGTTAGGCTAGAGGGTGCGTAGCAACTATAGAAGTGGATGCCGTTTATCCTAGCGGTTACGAAGTACTTCGCTGGCCCACCGACTTTTTGCATGGCGTGGCTTCCACAAGTCCATATCGCTGTCTTCTTTGAGGCTGCTACCAGCCACGTGTCCAACATTATCAGGCTTGTCCTTCTTGCACCAGAAACATAGAGGTTTCTTTGCACAAGCCTTGGCAATGTGACCTTCTTCACCACATCTTCTACACTGCTTGGATCGGTCATACTCGCTCTTGCAGTGACGCGCTGTGTGCCCGAATTCTAGGCACCTAAAGCATTTAGTTAGCACTAAACGCACTCGTATGCGGCAGTTTACCCACCCAATCTTAATCCTGCCCGACATAGCATCTTATTTGCGCTGTCTACTGGCAACCCGATCGTCGCGACTTGCGTGCCTCCGTAGGCCTTCCTTAGGTTCAGGACGTCTGCTTCACATACCTCTTTCAGCTGGAACTGCGACTTTATGGCCTCGCAGATATCTCTCTTAGTGACCTCGTCGATATCCTTGATTTCTATCGTGGATCGGTGGGTCAGTGTCCGGACCTCTGAGTTGGCGCCGAGAGTTTCCCCGAGTATCCCCTTGAACTGCTCGGTTTTCTCACCTTGCTTCTTTAGTTCGAACAGGAGGTCACGGGTACGTCTTATTCTTGTTACCGACTCCCCCAAGTTGCCAAGCTTGGGATCAGCCTTAACCTTGCGTAATATCTCCGCATACGATAGCTCTCCCTTAGCTGCTACCACAATTGCATCGTGTTCTTCTTGGTAACTATTTTCTTTTTTGGTTCCGCCTTCTTTTTGGTAACGACTTTTGACCACTCCTTTTTATCTTCGGTTACCGTCTGTCCGTTGTTCACGGCTTTGTCAGCCTTTAGAGGCTTGATGTTAGCACCTTTTTCGACTTTGCCGGTATTCTTGCTTTCGGCTTTACTCCGGGTTACCTTGCTCCCAGTGGCGGATTCCGTTCTCCTTTTTGAATCCACAACTGCCGCTTTAAGCCATGGTGAAGTCTGTGAGCTATTATTTTTTCTTATGACTTCCTTGGCCATGTCATCGTGCATCTCAATTGCCTAGAGCTCGTAGAGTGCCTTAATGTTTTCGATGGCGTCTCTCATTGGTTGGTGGATGGAGCGCCTCTTGCCATCTTCTAGCATTTCCACCAGCGTTTTTATCTGTTCTCCCAGTTTATGGAAGACTGTCTGGGTGATTGGCTGGGTGATTAATTGCGGTTCCGAAGCTGGACGCATTGGGGGGCCACGCCTTCTTCCATATACATTTAGGGCGTCGACGCCTTAACAATGGGCGATCTCTGCAAGGCAGAGTTCATTGGTGTTTTTTTGGTTTGTTGTCATCATGTCTATTGGGTCCCCACTCAAAGCCGTTATCAATATTCGGATGTGCAGTCACCTTATGATCCCATGGTTATCTATGCGAGCAGTGAGGCCATGCGAGGGTTGACACAAGCCCTTATGGGGTCGTGTGCCAGAGCCAGATCGGTGCTAAACAGGAATGTTACATCTGTACCTACAGCACCAACTTAATGGCGACGAAATATTGAGCGTTCTTTGAGGCCTGCCAGGGTTTTAACGGGACGGGGGCGCTTGCAGCATTAGCCTGAAAGCCATTTCCGCAAAATTTCACTCTTGCTTACTCAGGTAACAGAATACTGCAAACGTCAGCCCTCATAGTTGTCATTCCGATTCTTTTTCCAGTATGCCATAACTAAGACCTTACTGGGCTCAGTCTTAATGTTTTAAGATTATTCTTACCATTTATTTTAATATAATACTAATTTAATAGCATTACACTGTAATATAAAAAAAAAAAAAAAATATGTGCATGCAGTCCGTTTATGGTGAAGAAACTGCAACTTTCACCTTGTGGCGGGTACCGCCGGATCTCGCCATTTGTTGTATCCCTCGTTGCCACCTTGTGGGTGGGAGGCACTTACTTGGAAGACGGTGCTTGCTCGTCTTGTCGCAGAGAGTTCTTAGGGGTTCCTTTGACCTTTTCAGACAAGCCCTCCTTCTCCGCCAATCTGGTTGGGAAGCTGCTTAATTGGGTTTCGCAGTTGACCTCCTTCTAGTGTGTTCCGTTAACAATGCTTTATCGGATGTATTACCTCAGCATCATTCAGGGTTGAACACCGAACACGAATGGATTTTAGTCGCCTCTTACGACAGGCATACCTTACCTCAGGTCTATTCTAACCCCGACCCGACCGGAGTAAATTTGCGTATACAATAATGAATTTCCATACCCAAAAATTTCATAAACCTACCTCACTGTACGTCCATACACACCAATATTCCTTCGCGACGGATTGCCCAAGCAGCTGCGCACGCACTCACAAAAAAGGATAAACAAGCACAAAACAAAGAAAGTCTTATCTGCCACTGACCACAACGACTCTGTACGATCTGCTCCACATCCGACATACTAATTAAATTTTAAGAAAATTATTTATTTTTCCAATGGATCTGCTGCGCAGTACAAAAACAAAAAGGATTTTTTTAATTTAACATTGCATGAACAGGATTTTGTAGTGAATGATGAATGGAACTTCTTTGCGACCTATCAGAGCGCACGCGATGGACTTGGTGGTACAATAAAACGACTGGCTTTCCAGAGTTAGCCTACAAAGACTGTATAGGGAACACATAACAACTCCCTTACAGTTATATAACTGGGCAACTGAAAATATAAAGAATATGGATTTCTCCTACGTTACCACACAGAAGTTTAATGAAGAAAAATTATTGATGGAATCGGGATTTTCTAATTTAAGAATTGTGCCGGAAACAAGAAATCTTCATCATATTTCATCTGTTTCACAAGGAGTAATTAAAGGAAAATAGTTTTCGTTTTCATAGGAAGAATTTGTATATACTCTTAAATGATAAAAAATAATGATTTTTTTTAAGTTTTTAAGGCCTTGGGATACAAAGGCCCCAGTGTGACTTTTTTTTTAAATGAAAATATTTATTACAGAATATTTAGCTGCCTATAAAACATTATTTTGGCCGAACCAATAGAGATCCCCACTTGAAATTTGAAATGGAAATAGAGGAAAAATCTCTCTATACCTATAATATAAAAAACCAAAATACCATTTTTTGAGTTATTCAAGGATATATGTAAAAAGGATATTCTGGAATATCGTTCCTCCCTGAAAATAAAAATTATTACAAATCTTTAAAAATTCACCTTTTCCTGAATTCAACAAGGTATATTTTATCAAATTCTGATGAGCAGAGCCAATGTTATGATTTTTGTAAATATAAAAAAAAGCATAAATTTTGATTTTTTGCCCAGTTTTGAAGTTCCGTTCCACGCAAAATATATCGAATTCTGCAAAACTTTATGATTCGTTCCACCCCAATGAGTATTTCTACCACTTTTCAGCCAAATCGGAGGGATGTCGTTCAGAGCTCCCCATATAGCTTCAGCGATTTATCGTGGAATGACCCCGAATTATTTACGCCACAAAATGATTTGAACCACTTTTTTTAATAGCACTACCAAAAACATGACCAAATGCATTACCAGAAACAAATATCCAAATACAACAAAAATTAACACTTAATCATCTTAAGCATCTTGTGTGTTTATCTTGCACTTTAAATCATCGTGAGAAACTTGTCACTGCTTATTCTAAGGATATTATTTTTATTTTTGTGGTCAATTTATTGGGATGTTAATGTTGCTTTTCCAGATTCGCATCAAAATTTCCAGATTGCTAGAGTTGTTGCGAGTATAGTTGTTACTTCAAAGATTGATATGAGTACCCCTTGAAATCTTTCAGGTATCGGCTCCAGTGCTTTGGACCAAAAGCTCTTCTGGTTTTGTATTTCTACTGATATATCTTGCAGTTCGTGCACATCTTTTACAGTCAATTGGAAAATGGGTTGCATTGCAGCTCTGCATTTATGCAGCACCCTTTCTCCATAAGAATGTTTGTCTATTATTTCGGTTTCAGTATCTGCTTCCTTTGTTCTTACCGTCATATCGTATGTTTCGAAAATGCAATTATTAGGTATTTTAATAATTCCCACAAGTTCACCTATTTTAGTTTTATACTCGTATTTACATTTACAATTAAAATTTGTATTCTCGGAAATCGAGTACCATTATGAATTGCCTCTTCTTTTGTGGATAATTTCTGCATTTAAATTTAAAATTTTCTCATCTTTTCCTCATAAATAAATTTTATTCACAATTATATTACTAGCTGTGTTTCTAAATAATTGAGGCACACAAATATAAATCTTATTAATAAGTTTTCAATCATTCATATTTCGTATACCTCAGATACTTTCTTTTGGACAATAGGTACATGAATAATAACAATAACCTTTTGTTCTCTAGTAAAAGCTTTTATTGCTAATGTTTTTGGCATTTCGGCATAATTTTGGATGTTTGTTTCTATTGCTAAAATATTCTAAGTCCTAAGTTCTTGAATAAGGTCATGGTTCTATAACTCTTGGATGTAAAATGCCTGCTAATAATTTTGATAGATATTTCTTCAAAATATGAATTAATTATTAATGTTTTATTAAAATTGTTTTCTTCGGCATGAATCTCATGTATTTCTTCTATAATGCTACGAGTATTAATCTTCCGAATTGTTACGTTATTACTTTAAAATGTCTCTTCACTTGCTTATTAAAATGGCTTAGTATTTTTACGTTTTCTTCCATACCGTATTTAATTCGATTTTCATTTTTGCTAACTTCTTGAATGGCTTTACTGTAGTATTCAACATCTTCATTGTCCATTGTACCGAATAACACCTTAAAGCCAGTGCCAATCATATTTATCATTCCACGTTTTTGTCTTTTCGCGTTTCCAAATATAGCCAAAATAATTCTAATTCTATGATTAATTTTGACTAGTGCGGCTAGTGCAGTGCTTTGAAATTGACAACATTCTACCTTTGAGTTAATACAAAGGTCCTCTATTGAATTTATCATAATTCGAACACTAAGACTGAGTTCTTCCAATCCATCTAAGTTAAGTTCTACAAAAAGTGCAATCTACTAATAATTTCTTTAGATCTGTGATTTGCAGAGTCATTTCCGAATTGGTGTGCCAGATGAAGAGGGTTCTGAAATATATGGTTAAATATGAGATTTATTACACTTCTGTCGTTTATTTCTTATTTTAATTATTACATCATTTTCGCTTGTTTCTAGTATTTTATACGGTCCCTTATATGAACTATCAAGTTTGCCTTTTCCTTCATTTCTTATTTAAACTTCCTGACCTACCTTATACTCTATTTGCTTTCGTATTTTCTGGTCATATCTAATTTTAGATTTTTCTCTACTTTTCTTAGTGTCATCTTTAGCAATATCTTACTTACATAAAAGATCTGCTCTTCATTTATCAAAATAATCGAAAATTGTATCTCCGTTATAAGGATGTACACTACTGGGCATATTTACTTCAAAACCATACACTAATTCATAGGGTGTTAAGCCAGTCATATTGTGTGGACTAGTATTATAACAAAATCCTGCATATGGCATTCTTTTCAGGTATTCTAATAATCTGCAGTGTGCTCTTTCAACACTACCAATAGCTTGTGGATGAGCTACACTCGTCGTTATTCTTTCTATTTAATTTACAAAAATCTGTTGATTTTAATGGGATGAATTTTATGAATTTGGAGAGATCATATTGTATTGTTAATCCAAACCTATACCCTTCTTCTGTTTCTTCTATTACATCTATCATTATTTTTTTTAAAGATCTGTCTGCTGAACTCACTTTTTTCATTATTTTTCTAGTTAGAACCCTACTTATTTCCTCGTTCTGGCATATTCGACAATTCCTCACAAATTCTTCTATATGTTTTTGCATTCCATTCCACTGAAATTTCTTTCTAATCTTAGCATATGATGCTTTTTGACCGGTATGGCCGCCTATTAATCGTGATATTCTTTAATGATTTCTTCATTCATTTCTTCTTCATTCTGAGTCTCGATACCTTCTTTCTTCTATTTCCTGTTCTGTGATTCTAACGTTCCTACTTAATTCATCTGCCACGACATTTTCCTAAACTTTCTTATAAGTGATGGTTTAATCAAACTCCTCCAGTTTGAGACGCCACCTAACAAGTCCCATACACGTACGGTCGGAACTGTTTTGTGGCCCATGCGAAGGCCAAACACCTTTTATCTGTCGTACTGTAATTCGTTTCAGCCTTATTCAGTGTACGTGCGACTTACAAAATGTATTGTCAAATCCTTACCACGGTGTTGGCTCAGAACAGCGCCGATACCTCTTTTCGAAGCATCTGTTGTTATAACGAAAGGCTTTGTGAAATCTGGGTATTACAAGACAGGGTATTTTGTAATAGATTATTTTGGTTTTTCGAAACTATTTTGTTGTTCCAAACAAACTCGGCATCCTTTTTAAGGAGTCCATTCATTGGCTCCACTATTTGACTGAAGTTTGCTATAAACTTCCTGTAATACCCGATCATACCTAACAACGATTTCATGCCTCTTGGCATTTTCGCTGCCTCCATTTTGGTTATACTTTGGATTTTATTGGGATCTGGCTCCTACTTCTCCTTTTTCCGCTAATGTCAGCTTTCTTTAGCACAATCCAAAGTGGAGAACGTCAACGAGGCTTACTATTCTTGGTTATGCCATCTTGCATAAATTTATCTATCTGCGTACGGACTCCATCTGCGTGCCCTTTCGGTGCCTATAACTCTTGGTAAACACAGGTTCTGGGCTAGCACTTAAGCGTATCTTATGTTTTGTTAGGGTCAATTTTTCGTTTTTCGCACTGAATATATCATAATACGACTTGATTATTTCAAGAAGGCTTTCTCTTTCTTCTTTGTTAAGGTGATCTGTTCTAACGTTTCCAGCTACTTTCTGGCTTCTGGTTTCTGCAATCTTGTAGTCGTTCAGATTTTCGTCTGTTACCCTTACATCTTTGATGTTGCATGTTTTGTCGGTAGCAGTATCGACACCAAACACTTTCCATTTTAGTTTAAGCTTATGCAGTATGATAATACCTTCGGCAATCTCATGTCTAGGTATGGCAACCTCTCTATTCAGATCGCCGTTGATATGCTCTTAGTGATATCGGTCTCTGCTGAATACTTTAAAGGTATTTTTTCCCAATTTTCCACCTATTATGTTTTTCTTATAGCTGATTTCGAAGCCACCCTCTTGTAGGAAATAATTTCCAATCAACCCATCATAATCTCCTAGAAGATTTTTCTCTATTACTTGAAAATCTATATTTATGGACCTAAATTCTTTGGCTAGGGGAACGAATTTAAATTCCATTTTTACTGTTCCTAAGCTTTCTCGAGTCTCTCCACCTATACCTCTTAACTTAATTGTATCCTTCGGACTAACATTTTTTTTATAAACACAATTTGCTTTAATAAGAGAAACTTCCACTCCAGTATCTATTTCTAGTCTTTTTAACTCTACGTTAATCACTACCTCTGCGTGAGGATTCTGAAACCTATCTACTGCTCTAAGCTGTACAGTTGCCTCATGGACCATGCAGCGTTTTAAAAATCCTCTTCTTTGAAATCTTTATTACTGGGGCTGAGACGAGTTGTATCAGCATCATTCTCGTTTTGCTGCTCATTATTGACCTGAACGCTGTTCACTTGTTCATCTCCACCACCAAGATCGAATGTCTCCGGGAAAAGAAGTCTGCCCGAAGCGCCTACGCGCGAAAAAACAGACTCAGTGATCAATAAAAGCTTTGGGGAGGAAAGCAACACACTCGGTACGAAGCTTAAGCAAATGGAGTTACTTTTCCAAGAACTTAAAAAGAAGAAGACATACTCCGAGAGGAAAAAAAAAACACTGCGCGCTGGCAGCCCGGTTTGGGCCATGGCCTAGCTTCTTGACACTCATTTGTGTTGCTCATGTTGTCATTTTTGTCACATCTGAGCGGGGCCTACGGCTTATCGCCGAGTCCGAACGGTACTCCTTAAAAGCTTTTTCGTAGGCAATTTTACTTTCGGGAGTTTGCCATTGCTCGCCGGAAGGGTGATGGCGATTTGAAAAATTGTTGGTGACTCAGCCAGGAATCGAACCCAGACTGTCTGCGTGATAGTCTAATGAGCTAACTATCGCGCCATCGCCATCGCCGATGGAAACAAGACTCTGAAAAAAAAGTATGTAAATGAAGCCCAAGAAAGCAGTCCACTCCGCTCAACTAGTCGCGAATACCATACGGACGAAGAAGAACTTACACACGAAACAAATTGGATCCTAAAGAAAAGACCCTCTATGAAACGTAAAGATGGTTCTTCACGCGAAGACATTCCAGACAAGAGCCAGGAGTCACAAAAAAAGCAACTGCCAACGGTATAACTTCCACCTCCAATCAACGTTGTTGGGGTTTCGGACTACAACAAGTTGTATTGCTTTTTCAAAGAAACGTTAAAATCTAAACACAAGGTAACATCAATGCGCAACAATGTGTGGAAAGTTAACGTCGACAACTCCGATGACTACCGAGCATTGTCCGACAAATTAAACACCGAGAAAATCCAATGGTTCACTTTCGAAAACAAGTCAGAAAGACCATTACGTGTAGTAGCGAGAGGACTTCACCCTTCGTGCACTAAAAACGATATTATAAGCGACCTCCATACAAAGGGCTTTAAAGTTCTAGACGTCGTAAACATTATTAAGAAAGAGTGCAACTTAAATAAAGAACTTCCACCGTCTTGCATAGATTCCCAAGGAAAGCACACAGCAAACTATCACGGATGTGAAGTGGCGAAAGAACTCCAAAAAAGGCGCGATGCGTTTAAAAAAACCTTACGTCCAAACAAACAAACCAAATATTGCTAAAGAAGAGGCAGTGAAAGAAAGAAAATCCGTCGTGGTAAAGTTGCAGGATATAGGTATGCAAAAAAAAGATCGCAAAGGAAAGCAGCCACCGATTGACGCGCTAGCGTATGCACAAGCAGCGTCGCGTTGTTACGCCAGATCCAGTGGCACACGTTTTCTCTCTAATTCTCACGACTCTTGAGGAGCAAAGCAGAACAAATAAGATTTAAGTTGAAAAATTGAGCAATCTCGAGAAGGAAATACGTAAAACTCGATTTCAGGCATGAATGTGAAACAAGTGCTTAAAATATTGACGTGGAACGCAAACGGCCTTATTAAAAAACTCGACGAACAGGAAGTGTTCTTACAAAAAGCAAACATTGACATTTGCGTGATTTCTGAAACTCACTTGAGGTAAGGACCTCATGTGGAACTAAAGGTATACTGTGCTTATCATGCATACCATCCATCAAAAAATGCCAGAGGCGGATCTTCATTGTTCATTAAATTGTATTGTATTGAGCACTCTATAAAGATGAAAATTGAAAGCGATTTATATCTCGAAGGTCTGACTGCCGAAAGAAGTTCAAATTACTCCCTCTGGAAAGCCATGAAGGCAATCAAAAGGCCTCAAATGCAATTTCCTCCCATAAGAAACAATAATGGCGAATGGGCAAAAGGAGATAAAGAGAAAGTGGATCTATATGCCGAGCACCTAGAAGAAACGTTAAAGCCTTTTGATGGACAGGCGTTAGCACGGGGTTCTAATTATATAATGAGGGTACGGGACAATTTTAGAATTAAAACAGTGTCGCTTTGAGAACTTAACCAAGCAATTAAAAAATTGAAAAATTACCAAGCCCCTGGTTATGATTTGATAACTGGTCGAATTCTCAAGGTTGCCAAAGAAAGCCCAGATCAAACTGCTCCAACTTATAAATGCCGCGCTAAGATTATTAAACGTTCAAAGTTGCCGAAGTTATAATGGTTCCGAAACCAGGCAACTCTCTAAATGAAAAAAAGTCCTACAGACCTATAGCGCTTTTGGCAATAATATCTAAAATATGTGAAAAACTCCTATTGAAGCGCTTGCAACCGATCATTGAAGAGAGACGTCTAATTACTGAACATCAATTCGGTTTTAGAACCAAGCACTCCACAATTGATCAGGTTTTTAGAATTACGAATGAAATTGAAAAAGCCTTAGAGGGGAAAAAGATATGTTCTAGCGTGTTTCTTGACGTGTCTCAAGCCTTCGATAAGGTATGGAATGAAGGCTCAAATTTTAAGCTAAGTCAGGTTCTTCCGAGAGAGCTGCATATATTCTGAAATCGTATCTGGAAAACAGAATTTTTCGTGTTAAATATGGCACCGAATACTCGGAACTTAAAGAGATCGCTGCTGGAGTTCCGCAAAGAAGTGTCTTGGCCCGGTATTGTTTTTACTCTATACTCTTGACATACCGGAAGAATCGGGTACCATATTAGCCACGTTCGCGGACGACACGGCGATACTAGCTACAGATACTTCAGTCGAGTTAGGTACTGGAAAGCTACAAACGGCTGTGGATAAAATCTACGAATGGACAAAGATATGGCGAATTGTTCTCAATGAGACCAAATTTACTCATGTTAATTTTACTTACCGGAAAATAAACAACCTTCCCATTTTAACTCGGTACAAATACCGTATGAAAATGAAGCAAAGTATCTAGGAATGACATTAGATGTAAAACTGAAATGGAAGCCACATGTTAAGAAGAAACGTGATGAACCTGAAAATAAATTCAGACAAATGTACTGGCCGCTAGGAAGACATTCCAAGTTAAGCATACATAACAAACTGCTCATCTATAAGCAAGTGCTTAAACCTGTTTGGACGTGAAGTGTACAACTTTAGGGTTGTACTAAACTAAGCAACCGAAATATTCTCCAAGGCTATCAAAGCAAAGTTCTAAGACAAATCGTGAACGCCCCATGGTATATCAGGAACAGTGATATCCACAGAGACTTAGCAATAGTTGCCGTCAAGGACGAAATAATGAACTTTGCTCGCAAACTCCATATTCGTCTTCATGGTCATTGTAATAATAAAACACTCCAAATTCTGGACGAGACAAACTTAGTGCGTCGATTACAAAGAATGAGACCATTCGATCTGGCGCGATAAGAACTATCCGCATATAATAGCGGTACTAACAGGTGCTTTTGCTGGAAAGCTACCTGCCCCACGCGAACGTTATTTGAAACGGAAACTACTTGATTAGGTTACTTAGTAGTAGTCGATAAGAAGGGACGCGTGTTTTTAGTGAGTAAGAATCTCACACTACTATGAGCAACGGGTTCATAGTGTCTATGAAGATTTTCACACCTACCCACCAAAAATTTTTATTTTTCTTGGGCAACTTGCAATACTTCGCAATATGGTCCGGTTTGCAGCAATTGTAGCAACACCTTTCCTGGTAGTTTATTTTAGCTAGGTTTTTAGACGTATAGTCCTTCTGGGTATTTGTCTTTAACAGATTAATGCGTTGCTCCTCTTCGCCCGCAAATCTGCTAGCTTCGGGCAAGGTTTTCGGCCGTTGAGTGATTACGTAAAACGAATGCTTTTCACGTAACCCATTGATGAACACGGTTAATGTTTCATCCTGAATATATGCTAACTGACCTTCCCTATGCTCACTCTTGATACCAGAGAGTTTGCTCTGTAATAATCGTCTTTGCAATTGCATTATTACTACCTTGGCTTTGTAAGATAACTTCAATATCACTACCTGGATCTTCGTTATTCCTATTCCGAATTGTCGAAAACATTAGATTTTTAGTACTAATAAAATTTATTATATTTCACTTTTATAAGATTTATCACTTTTTTTTTTTAAATTCAGTAGCTATCTGATTAAAGAAAAAGAAAAAGATAACTGTACTCACATTACAAATATAAAATGTCGATCCATTGATCCAGCGTTGTCGTCTATGGTATGCCTCGTGAGGCACGCACAATAAAAAAAAATAGAGTTGTAGAGGGAGCGTATATGTCGTCAGGCCAGTTGAAAGCGGGGTCCACCCTCCTGGTATTTCCTTCAGACGGAACGGAGACGTTGAACAAAGGATTTCAATCTTTTTTTAATAGCACGACCAAAGACACGACCAAAAGCACGACCAGAAACAAATATCTAAATACAATACAAATTAACACTTAATTTTTATTCTTTAATCTCTTTATTAATTTTCCTTTTTAATTATTTTATAAATGATTTACCGAGAACTTACACCTCTCACTGCTAATTACTTTATTCCCTTGTGAACTTGTTGGCCATCTTTTGTATTTAGTTTGTAATTTTAGTCATCGTGAGAAACTTGTCACAGGTGTGACAAGTGTGTGTGTTGTCTGGGGTAACATGCTGACTTAGCGTCTGGCGCATGGATAACGCTATCTAGAAACTTACCCCTTTTTTCTCGTTCTTAATTGTGTGTTTTTTTTTGTATTTTTACGTATCGACTGTTGTGTAACCCAACAGGATTTTTACTTCCCTGCTGCTGTAAGTTAACAACAGATACGATGAAATTCCTCAAAGTATTGTTTCCACGAAGCTTTGCACACGCTTCATTCACACGCTTCCGTTCTGTTGACTCAGCGTCTGAAGTAACAGAAGATTAATATTTCACCTGCAGTCGAATACTTGGAAAATTGCATCGGATGTAAGTTGGAATCGTGGGTTAGGTTTTGAGTTATTATATTGTCATAAGTTAGTCTTAAGATTGATGGCATTAAATAAAGTTTTTTTTTTACGTAAAAAATACAAGAAATTTATTAACTGCCGCCCGAGCAGGGACCAAGTGATTTAGTTAAAAGTGAAATTATTCAAGTACTAAGTGAGTACTTCCTTTTCCCTATAAAACACAAAGGTCCTCAAGAAGCACCGTGCACCGATTGGTTCCAACCCAACCCAACGCTGTGAAGGAAATAAGGCCCTCCAGTAATCCGATAGGACAAACAGGAGTTAACCAGTTTAACAGCCACTTCATGCATAATGGTCATCAAGACTCTAATAGCTTCGTAAGTTTAGTGCTAAGTTAATTTTAAGAAGTGAAATTGTTACCTTCGATCGAGTGCCTAGGGATCTCATATGGGCCGCGCTGGGGTCTCAAAACGTACCGGAAACGTATGTTAGAATAATACGTACGGAAACGTGAAAACTGCGGTTAAAAGCTCTGCCGGACTAACGAGAGAATTTCCAGTTAATGTCGGAGTGCATCAAGGAAGCGTACTTAGCCCTTTCCTCTTTAACGTAGTATTCGACTATCTTTTAAAAGACTGCATGCGCGAAGCAAATGTAACGCCAATTCTCTTCGCTGACGACGCAGTTATACTTAGCGATAACGTCGAAGATTTACAGAACGCCTTAGATTCATGGAGAAATGCGCTAGAGAGAAACGGGTTTAAAATAAATCGTTCAAAGACGGAGCATTTGACGTGCCCATTTGCGCATCCGTTGCGACCTGTTCCGGATATAATGTTAGACGGAATAGTTCTTCCGAAAAGCACTATCTTTAAGTACTTAGGATCAATCGTTAACATGGAAGCGAAATGTGACGACGACGTAAACCACCTTAAAATAAAGGGGAAACTCTACACCACGGTTGTTAGACCAGCTCTTATATACGGTTTTCAGTGCTGGACAATGTACGAAGCGTTTAAAAACAAAATGACGGCAGCGGAAATGAAAATGTTAAGGATGTCTAGTGGAGTCACTAAACGCGATTGCATTAGATCTACGCGTATAAGAGGAAGTCTACGTATAAAGAATTCGGTAACCGAACAGCTTGAGGCGAATAGAATAAGCTGGTATTGCCACGTTCAAAGAAAATCTGCGGGAAATCCGGTTAAAAAGGCACTAACTACGGTCACTCCAACTGTAAGAAAACAAGGTCGGAAAAGAATTCCTGGATTTCTCAGATGGTAAATGCGCAACAACGCCTGGGGCTAACCACTGAAGCGATCCAGGACCGAGCATTAAGTAGACGCGTTCTGCGGTCTGCGACATAAGCCAACCCAATAAGCGGAGCAGCAGCGATGCAGTAAAAATGGGAAACTCGTTACGCATAAGTTCGTATAACGAGGAAAGGGCTAATAGAAAGGATAAGAAGAAATACGTCAATAATTCTTTCCATTGTTTTCAAGTAAAATGATATATATAGGACGATATGATTTAGGTAGCTCACTAGGTGTGTTGCCTGGTTTGGGGAATAAATACTACGTTTATCTCCCTCCAAGTAGGGAGTATGTAACCCAAGGTGCAGCTGAACCTAAATAAGGCTAATTAGGGTGGAAACAAGAAAGTCTATTCCTCTGCAGCAGAACTGAGATTATGCCATCCCTACCCGGTGCCTTGTATGGGTTGAATGAGCTTATAGCCCATTTTACCTTATCTGAGTTTAAAAGTTTACCGGATAAACTGTTGATTCTGCCTAGACTTCTTGGTATTGAAAACTCTGTCCATTTGGCATGCCAATTTTCTAAGAAGCTGGGAAGTGAACCTGAAGTAAGGTTTTCAGGGTTTTTTCTCTGTCGCGTGTGACCTTGCAGTCTTTTTTGATGAGCAGGCTATGCAGTTGTTGTGATTTTTAGAGAGAGCTCTATGGAGACAAGGCACTGCTTTGGTTTGATTTATTTTAAAGTTTATTTTTTTCTTTTCAGGGCATTTAAATAAAAGATTATTTTCAAAAATATTTTTTTACGAATAATTTATTATATTGAGTTGCCATTTTGGACGTTGTGGTAGTGAAATTAAAAATTAAGATCGGCATCAGTTGTTCCCCACATACTACGCGAGCTAAAGACAACTTCGATTTTCGTAAGAAGTGTATTTAAATTTAAAATCTAGAATAAATGGGATTAATCGAGGCACAACTTTTTATGGAATAGACTTTTTAAATTTTGATTTCTTAACGCAACACCACAATTCTGCCTTGTTCCTGGACCCCAGATTCCGGTGTGAATTGTCCAAGGACAAAATTGTACGTGCAAAAAAAAAATTTGAAAAACATTATCTTTCAAATCCATCTACGGTCACTCCAACTGTAAGAAAACGAGGTCGGAAGAAGAATTCCTGGATTTCTCAGATGGCAAATGCGCAACAACGCCTGGGGCTAACCACTGAAGCGATCCAGGACCAAGCATTATGTAGACGCGTTCTGCGATCTGCGACATTAGCCAACCCAATAAGCGGAGCAGCAGCGATGCAGTAAAAATGGGAAACTCGTTACGCATAAGTTCGTATAACGAGGAAAGGGCTAATAAAGGGATAAGAAGAAGAAGAAATTATTACCTTTTTTACGCAAATTTAATTTAATTTTAAGAAAATACGCCGTACTTGTCCATTAAATTTATTTTCCCTTTTTGTGATGTGAATTATCGATTAATTAAGATTTCTTTATGAAATTTATACCTAAATATTTTTTTTGAAAACTCAATAAGTGACTTATTAATATTTATCTGCAAATTCTATCCTTACAATTGATAAATTTAAATTTTAGTGGAATTCGGTGTAATTTTCCAAAATTTAATCAGACCTCCCATACTAAACGTACCCAATGAAAACCCTCCTCCTGCTGCAAGTCCTCTCCAACTTTCTATCGTGACTATTAATGGTGTAATTGCAGACAAACCCCTTGAACGACTTATTACGGGCACAGTAAATCGGGTCATTCAAAAGGAAGGCCGACAGGTTATCCAATCTATTGCCAACCCAAATTCAAATCTATTTCTCGGTACTGACCAAGTAATTAATCCAGAGCTTAGGAAAAATAATAATGAGCTAGATAAAATTCCTGACGTTATCCGCTCTTTGAAAGATTTCACTGGGCAACCAGGTGATTTCAATTCATGGAAAGAAAGCGTCAACAGTATCCTACAATTTATTTCGCTCCCCAAAGTATTTCGGTATACTAAGTGTAATATGAAATAAAGTGGTAGGCCAAGCTGATGTGGTGTTGGAATATTACAACACTCCATTGGATTGGAAAGGCGTTTCGCGTTGCTTAGCAATGCACTATGCCGATAAACGTGACCTCTCCACGCTTGAATATCAATTGCCTTCTCTCATGCAGGGAAATCAAACAAGTCAAGAATTTTATCACACGGTTTATTCGCACCTATCGCTCATTCTTAATAAGATAGGTTGTATGGAAGTATCAAATGATACTCTCACCATCCTTACACAAACATATCGAGATAAAGCTCTCGATACGTTCGTAAGAGAATTAAAAGGAGACTTTCCAAGGCTGCAAGGCATTCGTGAGCCTTCGGACTTGCCGCAAGCACTCCAGTTATGTCTTAAACTAGAAAACCAGAACTTCAAAACGCAATATGCTAACTCCTATCAGCATCATCCTCCCAAAGCTAATCACCGCCCACCTGTTCCTCCAAGAAATAATTCCCAAAATCAAATTCCATTATTCCCACAACTAGCTCACATTCCTCAACCATTTCAAATTAATCCCCTTTACCCGAACCCTCCACATTATTCAAATGTACAAATTCTCCACAATTTGAAAACATAATAGATGTTGCCGAAGACCATTTTTTAGGTTAAACTGCTTTTCCGTGTCCTATTTCGAGAGTTAGACGAAGAGCGGAAAAATATTGAAAATTCTCAAACAAAAATTACATAAGATCAGACCTATACCCTATACCAAACAAAAACCCTTTCTTCACCAATCCAGTTAGTAGTAAAATAGAAATAACACATCATAAGCTATTAAAACTTTTCGATATACCAAATTCCCTGTTTGCATTTTTCCTCCTACCCTCTCTCAGGACTTTCGAAAATTCTGTGTACTCCAAAAGCTATCCCTATCCTATGTCACTCAAGGATGAAGTTAACAAACAGATAGCGCAACTTCTTAACGATGGAATAATAAGACCTTCACGGTCGCCGTATAATACGCCTATATGGATAGTCCCAAAAAAACTGGACGCATTCGGTGAAAAGAAATTCAGAATGGTAATTGATTACCGCAAGCTTAATTCAATGACGATCGCGGACAGGTAACCAATACGTGAAATCAATGAAGTGTTATCCCAATTGGGGCAAATTAGATTTTTCTCGGTCATAGACCTTAAAAGCGGGTTCCACTAGATTCCACTTATAGAATCCGACGTGTAAAATACAGCGTTCTCCGTCAATAATGGCAAACATGAATTCCTGCCCCTCCCATTCGGATTAAAGAACGCACCAGCCATATTTCAACGAGCGGAACGATTGGAAAAATATGTTATGTGTGCATTGACGATATAATAATTTTCAGCAAAGACATCGACACTCATCTAAAGGACATCAAAACCGTGTTGAATTTATAAATACAATAAGACATTATTTCTGTCGACGGGTTTAAAACTAACCCCTGCAAAGTCCAAAACTATTAAAGACCTTTATTCCTTTTTAAGACTTTCTGGCTATTACCGCAGATTCATAAAAAATCACGCCCAATTAGCTAAACCTCTCACTTCCTTACTAAGAGGAGAAGGAGGACGTATACCTAAAAACCTGTCAAGTAAAAAATTAATCAAACTATTGTAAATGACGAGACGATAGCATCCTTTCGCAAACTCAAAAACGCCTTAATTTCAGATGATCTTCTTCTTAAGTCCCAGACATCACAAAGGACTGCCAATTGACCACAGACGCCTCCGATCATGCCGTAGGTGCAAAATTATCGCAAGTCGATAAACCGATTTTGTTCATTTCAAGAACACTTAATAAATCTGAAGAACATTTCGCAACCAACGAACAAGAAATGCTCGCCATTATTTGGTCGCTTAAATCCCTCCGAAATCACCTCTATTGCTCAGCGAAAATACAAATATTTACTGATCACCAGCCTTTAACCTACGCCCTTTCCAATAAAAATAATAACAATAAAATGAAAAGGTGGAAAGCTATACTAGAAGAGTAAAACTAAAAAAAAAACAAAAAACAATACAACACTGTGGCTCTGGCAGCCCGGTATGGGTAAGGCCTAGCTTCTTGACACTCATTTGTGTTGCTCATGTTGTCATTTTTGTCACATCTGAGCGGGGCCTATGGTTTATCGCCGAGTCCGAATGGCACTCCTTAGAAGCTTTTTCGTAGGCAATTTTACTTTCGGGAGTTTGCCATTGCCCGCCGAAAGGGTGATGGCGATTTGAAAAATTGTTGGTGACCCAGCCAGGAATCGAACCCAGGCTCTCTGCGTGATAGTCCAATGAGCTATCTATCACGCCATCGCCGAAGAATATAACTACGCTCTAAAATATAAACCAGGTAAATCAAACGTGGTAGCTGACGCCTTTTCCCGCCTTCCCAAAGAATCCCAGTTGAATTCCATGACAATGACAAGACATAGTGATGAAAGCTCGCCACATGATCTAATACCCGCAACAGAATCTCCAATTAACGTTTTTACAAACCAGATAATGCTTTTAACCGGTGACTAAACAAATTATGAATTTAAAAAAAACCTTTTCCAACGTTCCATAGACATACCTTTATACAACCAAATTATACTAATACAAGTTTAACTGAAATATTAGAAAAAAGTCCCAGTTTTATAAATTGAATACGTACGTCTGAAAGCATAATGGGAAGAATACAAAAGAATATAAAACTCTTTATACACAAACCTAAGTTGAAGACCTTACATGCCCCCAAAAACAGGAAGAAACGATCATTGAAGAACACAAAAGAGCGCATCGAAATGCGTGCGAAAATAAAATTCAAATTCTCGAAAAGTTTTACTTTCCGAAAATGAACGCAAAAATAACAACATAGTCAAACAGTGCTTAACTTGTAGAGAACAAAAATATGACAGACACCCCAGTGAACCAGATCTGAAGGAAACACCCATTCCACAATCGTCCATATAGATATCTACTTAACTGAGAAGAAACTTATCCTAACGACTCTAGATAAGTTTTCAAAATACGCGCAAACCAAAATCCTTAAGTGGACAGCAACAGAAGATATCAAAGAAAGAAACAAAACAAAAATTAGATATTCGAAGAACAAAATTCATTAATAAATAATCTATTTATGGTCGAATAATCAAAAGACAAAACCCATTTTTTAATTTCATTAAGAAATGTATTTTCCACTCTTTCGCATCTTACTCGTATAATGTCTGGAAGAAAGTTAAACAGGCGGGGTGCCGTTGAAAGGTAAAATCTTCCAAAGTGAACCACAGGAACTGCTACAAGGTTTCTCACATTTCCTCGCAAGTTGTAGCTATCTATATATCTAACTGAGTAAAACCCGGCATTTTGAAAAAATATTTTTAGAACTTTGTAGCAGTAGAGATGAGTTTTAAGTGTTCTGAACAAATTAAGACTTGGAGTTCTGCGATTTACTCTGAATTAGATTCTTATTGCATGTTTTTGTTTTATTAGAAGTGGTTTAGTCTTGGTAAAACATGCACCACCCCAACAAGATATACCATATTCCAATTAAGATTTTAATAAACCATTATACACAAGTCTTACAACTGATTACGGACAATAGAGACTTAAGTGATACAGTTGTCTTACCACTTTGTTAAGATATTGGTTATGATAATGAGTATGATTGGACCACCTAAGCTTATTATCTAAGACAATACCTAAATATTTAAAACTGTCAACGCACTCATTTTTAAAACAATTATTGGTACAAGATGTTAAGTAGTAAATGGATAATCTACATCATTCATAAGAGTATGTAAATAATTGGAAGCGTGTGCAATCCGGAGAGTGATAAAATAATGGCAAATCATTACAAATTTAATTACTGATATTAATTATTATCATAAATTTCCTCTTGTCACTGATTATGAGTTTTTGTATTAAGAACCATCTCCTCAGTGAATCAAGGTTATGGTTTACCTCAGAGATAATATTCAGGAGGCTTTTACTTGAGTATGACAGCACAGTATCGTCAGCAAATGCTGTAACTTTGCCTTTGAAAGGTTGGATGAATAGGGAGTTTACGTAGATCAAGAATAGGATAGGACCTAGTACTGAGCCTTGTGGGACACCAGTTACTATATTTTTCGGAGACCTGTAATATTCTTGATCTTCACCAATTGCCTACGATTATTTAGATAAGAAGCAAGCCAACTATATGTACATCCTCTAAAACCCAATTGGAAAAGTTTATATTATAGTATTTCATGATCTACCATATCGAAAGATTTAGAAATGTCAATAAACAGAGAAGCAGGAATCTCAGAAGAGTTAATACTGTGATATAGCTCCCCTGTCAGTTTCAACAGTGCAGTTTCAGTAGACATTCCGCTTCTAAAACCAAATTGACAATTACTGAAAAAATTTGTTCTTTGTAGAAATGACAACATTCTAGATTTAATACCTCTGACAAATATTTTTGAAAAGACCGACAACAACGAAAAAGGACGATAATTGCTCAAAATGGTATTGTCACCCTTTTTGTGAAATGGCATAGCTATAGCCGTTTTCAAAGATTGAGGAAAAATACCTTGTCGTATGCTGTTATTGAAAATAAGTCACAAAACATCGGGGATTTTTCAATATACGACTAGAGATCATATCAGCGGAGGTAGAATTTGATGGCTTAAGAGAGCAAATTATTTTATGTATCTCTAGAGCAGTGAATGGTTCACAGAAAAAACTCTCACTTTGACTTCCAATCTCAACTAGGTCATTGCTGATCCTATCATTGTAGTTGTGGTTGGATAAGTTCTGAAGAGATCTAACATTACAAAAGAAATCATTAAATGAATTAGCAATTTCCAAAGGGTCAGATATAGTTGAGTTATTGACGTTCAGAATTATATCCATTTCTGAAGTTTTTCTATTAAGAATTTCATCAATAACACTCCATTTTTTTTTAGAATTACCAAAACTTGCTAATTATTTTCAACGAAAATAATTATCTCTGTAGAAAGGGATATCAATTTTAAGCTCATTATTTAGTTTTTTGTAGTGTTGTTTGAGTCTGAGATTATTTCGATGCCTTCTTACTTGAAGGTAAAGTTTTTGTTTCAATCGACTTTTTTTCAGAAGTGAAACCGTCATCCATGGTTTCAAACACTTGTTTTTGTTGTTTGAGCGACTTATAACCTGTTTACTGCTCGCAATATGCAATTGAATCTTCATTAGAAAAGTGTCGAAGGATATCGTTGGGTCAGTTGCGCAAGAAACTTCTTCCCAAAATTCGAACTTTAAACGGTTTCTAAGTCTGGTATAGTCAATTTCATCGAATGCTTTATGCACAGATGATTCAGTTCTCAGAATACAACTATCCATTTGAAAACTTATTAAACAATGATCAGTTAGATTCTGGTCAAGTATCATAGTTTAAAACTTGGTTTTGTTGTTTCGATGGACTCTTGCAAATATATGGTCCAAACACGAGTCTAAACGGGTAGGCTGATCTAACAAAGAATCAAAACCAAATAAAGACAGAGTTGTCAGAAAGTAATCAACGTCAGAAGAGGCAGACATTAAATTAATGATAAAATCGCCAAGTAGAATGGTATTTCTACAAATTTTTGACTCCATTGTTCCTTAGTTCCATTGCTTTATTGAGTAGATATCTTGTAAAGGGAGTGAGGCAATCATTCATATAAAATTTCCTGCTGGTGTCACTTTTTTTTTGATCACCACTGTCGCAGTTATTTTTATTTCTAGAAACTCATATGCAATTTTTTCACTCATGCATGCATTTTCCTCATTGCATCGTTCTTACGCGAGAGAGATGAGAACATAACGCACACAATGTTGCTTTTTTTTACCGCTCCGTAACTCTGCATTCTTTATAAATGATGACACGATAGCTTCTGACCCCAGTGTTACACAGGACTTCTTAACAACCAGGATGTGTATCTGTACACGAGAGACCGAGTTACCTAACGTTCCACATGCAATTGAAACTAGAAATATTTACATGTGTTGAGTACATGCACACGAGGAAATTTGAAGTCTATTGTCGATCTACTGGCAGCCGAAATTTTGCTCATGATTCGAAGATTCTAAAAAGAAATTTTGTGTGTTGCTTTCTTCGCACTGCCGTGTGCGACGTCTCTGTCGTAGTTGAGTCGCCTGTCCGCAGCTGTTCGAGCGACGTGGAAGATTAACGGCACCGCTAATCTATCCTGGATCAGACCTTTTTTGTCGAGGTAGAGGGACGCTTCTGGAGGAATAAAGCCGTCAAAGCGAACTCTCTCGTGATACATATAATTGGGGTAGTAAGCCCCAGAGATCAGGTTGTTCGACGAGGTCATTGCATTGCACTGCGTTACACCACTTGACTTGACTCACTGCCTGTTTCGTTGTCTTAGCCCATTCCACGGCGAAAATGGCCTATAAAAAAGTATAAAAGAACAAGGTTCCAGAAGGAATTGAACCTACGACGCCCTAGTGTGAAGCTGCGCGCGCTACCATGACGCCAAGCCCAATACATGGGGATGATTCTCCCACTGACCCGGACATGAGTTCTCACACCAACCTGTACGAAAATCTTTCAAAAATTAAACCATAATAAACACACCCTTCCTTTGGAAAGATTTTAGTACTTCTACCCTAAGCAGACTGGCTACTGTAGGTCGTGCTTGTCTATAAATAGCTTTAAGTTTTTTGAGTGCCAAACGCCTATCTTTTTCCCGCCCTTGTCCCCTAATTCATACGTCCAGGGAGAAACTCTTCGGACAACCTCAAAGGGACCTACATACTTAGGAGCAAGCTTTGGTGTAAAATAATTCGCAGCATCGGATAAGACGAAATTCCTTCTCAAAACTAAATCCTTCGGAAGAACTGGGTGTCCCTTCTCCTTAAGTTGTACAATTTTCCCGATTTTCTAGCTGCGACACGCATTCTATTTCTTACGTCCTCTGCTTCCTCACCTAAGGCTTTTAACCAGGCCTGAACATCAAAAGAGCGATCGGCGGTAAAACCAAATGAAGGAACCTCAAACCCATCACCCCTAACTGGCATCTCCCTCCCAAACAAAACGAAGTATGGTGACTCCTTGAGGACTTCGTTTGTTGAGATTCGAATGGCACACGCTACTTTGGGTAGAAGCTCATCCCATTTCCGGTGATTCTCGGAAACATAGGCACGAAGTATTATCTTTAGCGTTTGATTATACCGCTCCGCCGGATTGGCTTGGGGGTGGTAAAATGTAGTGAAATTCAGAGTGACCTTGTAGGCATCGGCCAAATCGGCCATTTCCTTACTCTTAAACTGCAATCCATTGTCACACAAAATCCATTTAGGGACCCCAAACACTAAGAACACTTGCTTCTCCAGAATAGCTTGGACGGATTTAGCGGTTGATGTTCTAACCGGGAAAAACAAGGGAGATTTTGAGAAGAAGTCGACAACCGTCAAAATGTAGAAATACCCCTTAGAAGACCGAGGAAGCGGTCCTACAAAATCCACGCATAACAGCTCCTAAGGTCTGCTGACGTTACACCTCGAAACCATTAGTCCTGCAGGTTTCCGTAGGTCAGGTTTCACCGTCTGACAGACTGTACATGCACGGACGTACTTTGTGACATTTGTTTTTAGCTTCAGCCAATAGTAGATTCTCGCCACCTTGTCTAGCGTCTTTTGTACCGTCGTGGCTTTGCCTTAGTACTTCGGACCGGCTGTCCCTCGGAACTACTAGCTTCCACTCACTACCCTGAGTCATCAACTTCGGATATCTCATCCGTACTCGCCTGAACAGGTTACCCTCTTCCAGTCTCCAGGCTGGAAATTTTTCCCCATTCCTTTTCACCACCTCCAACATCTTAAGGTACCACGAATCCGCCGTAGCTAAGGAGATTGAAGACAACTCTTCATTTACCCTTGATAAAGGGTCTGGGACCAGATGATCCTTACCTTTCCGGTGTATAATTTAAAAATCATACTGCTGCAATTTGACAGCCCAGCGAGCCAGCCTACCCTGCGGGTCCTTCAAATTGTTCAGCCACAGTAACGAATGATGGTCAGTCACTACAGTGAAACTACTACCTTCTAAATATGGACGAAGCTTTTCCACGGCCCAAATAACAGCCAGACATTCCCGTTCCGTAGTGGAGTAGTTCCTTTCGGTTCTTGTCAGGGATCGGCTAAGATAGCTAATCACCTTTTCACCTTCGATTGGTTGTTCTTGAGTTAGACGGCTCCTTTCCCACAACCGGAGGAATCTGTATGTACGGTGAAGGGTAAACTGAAATCAGGGCATTTGAGTATTGGCGCTGAGATTAACCTCTCTTTCAGCGTGCGGAATGCTTGTTCGCAACTCTCGTTCCATTCAAAGCGGCGCTTCTTCTTGAGAAGCTCTGTAATTGGGGCAATCAAATCCGAGAATTTATGAACAAAACGCCTGTACCACGACACCATACCGCCAAGTCTTCGCACTCCAGATACCGTCACTGGCCGTAGGTACTCAACCATACATTTAACCTTTCCCGGATCCACTAAAAGGCCCTTCCCATTTACGACATAACCAAGGTACCTTAGCTCTGGCTTACAAAGCTCACACTAGTCACGACTCAAGACAAGACCGGCATCCTTAATTGGCTGCAGCACTATGCGCAAGACTTCCAAATGCTTTTCATAAGTTTCAGCCACAATTATGACATCATCTAGGTATACAAGGACGTTTGTCGGCTCCGATGACTGTATCAATAAAAGGCTGCCAAGTAGCTGGGGCATTACGTAGCCCAAAAGGCATGCGGCGAAATTGATACAACCCCTTTCCGGGAATAGTGAACGCTGTGTACTGTTTCGATGAGTCGGCCATAGGTATTTGCCTGTTGGCAGACTTTATGTCAAGCGAGGAAAGTTATTGACCATTTCGAAGTTTGTCAAGGGTCGCAGAGATGTATGGTATTGGGTACGCATCGCGCTCGGTTACTTGGTTGAGCTTACGGAAGTCCACACAAAATCGGTATCTCCCATCCTTTTTGTTGACCAACAAAATGGGAGACAACCATGGACTTAAAGATGGCTCAATGACCCCGGGTTCCAGTATATGGTCCACTTCTTTATTAATCTGTCGCTGCACTATGGGAGAAACAGGATAGTATCGTTGTTTGATAGGAGGGGCACTGGTTTTAATGATGTGCTGAACAAGCGAAGTGCAACTCAGGCCTTCGCCCATCGATTGGAAAATTCCTTCCACGAGTTCATTGAGCCGATTTCTTTGCGTATCGTTCAGCAGAAAGCCCTGTTCCACCCCTAGTATTTCCTCTCCAAAGCTCCAGGCTCGATTTTTGAGATTCGGTATTATTGAAAACAATTCCCAAAAATCGGTACCCAAAATCAGACTATGCAGTTACTTTGGTATCAGAAGCACTTCCATTACCTTCACCGTATTCTCCACCTTAATGGTTACATTGAGTTCACCAACCACGTCAACCCCATCCCCATTAGCAACAGTCACCGCCTTGACATTTGATTTGGACAGTTGGCAATTAAAACCCCGCAGCGCTTCCCAACCCTGACTTACGAGAATCGTATGAGATGCCCCTGAAACTAATAACCCTAAAATGTTTACCCATAAATCTCTACACCTAAATAAGGACGCCTGTCAGAACCCTTCATTTCCAATATAAATTCTAAGCTTATGTTACACCCTACCGTCTCTCCCACGCCTCTTTTCTTCTTTATTGCGGTCTCTTTCGTTCGACTCAAAGCCCCGCCTGTCCTTGAGCCGAGGGGTTGTTTCCCGAAACCCGAGACTCCGATGCACAATGTGGGCACCGGCTGCGTATGGTACCAACCCTATTGCAGCCTTAACAACGAACCGGTTGCTGACATTGGGCGGCGATGTGTCCTGGTTGCCTGCATCGAAAACAAGTGAGGGGTCGACTTGCGGTATCATTCGAAGAGTGACATAAGGTTTGCACATCCGTACGTCTACATACGCTAAGTCCGGTTCTAGTAAAGAACTATTTCGCCTGGATGGTGGTGGCGCAAAACTCTAGACCAAGTAACTCGTTGCTTCCACCCGGTGTCCCACTTCCACTAATCGATCCTGCGAAGAAATCTCGACTAGGGCCATCTGTGTCTGATAGAAGGGAAAATATTTCTACGAATCCATTTTAGCTTCACCTCCTCCCTACATGTCCCATTTAGCCTTGAAAATAGTCCTAACATTACGCTGACATAAATTCCTATGGTCTCAGAACTGCCTTGTGTCCTACATGTTACTCCTCCCAGAGCCTATCATCGTACCCCGGTGGCAGAAACTCCGCTTTTAACTTTTGGACCAGTTGTGGCCAGGAACTGATAAATGGTTTATTGGCCCTGAACCATAATGCCGCTTTCCCCTCGAAAAAGTTGTAAGCCCCGGAAAAAAAGCTCAGCCTTAGTGTATCCCCGAGCCTCCCTTAGCTCTTCTACCTTTTCAAAGAAGCAACTAATTGACTGAGTGTGGTCGCCGCTGAACTTAACGCCCCGTTTCATAATGGGCACCCTCTTTTCTGATGTAAACAAAGGTGATGAGGTGGCGACAGGTACACCACAGTGAGTGCTATTAGTGAGAGAAGTCTCGTTCGGTGGCGAAATACCCGACACCTCTGCACCCTGAATCGCGTTTTCTTTCTGCTTCCTGTTGCCTGACATCAAAAATGAAGGCTTTCTCTTCGGGAGTGCTAACTTGTGCTTGATCCTCTGAAAAACTAAACGGATATTCAGGCAAAATTAAGCTAGAGTCCCTCCTTAAAGACGTGCGCAACACCTTGCTCATCTCATTTATATCACTACCTGTAAGTCCCCTAACATCTAGCTCGTATCGAAGCTCTTCCGAGCTTAACCTATTGTTCTCCATCCCAAAAAAAAAATAACCAGTTGAGCTGTGGTTGGAGGTTCTCTTTTTGTGCTAAAATAAATAATTCAAATTCTCCAGACGGGAAAACAAAAGCTTTTATAAAAAAAAATAATAATAATTCAAAAAAACAGTAAAACAAAAAGATACAAAAAAAAATTAAAAAATAATAAAATAAAAAAATAAGCACGCGACTACCAACGGGTTGATTAAATGGCTAAATCTGATTAAATAAGGGCCCCTCGTTGGGCTCCAAAATGTTACCGTCCTTTTACCCCCCTACCCCGCGGCGTTGTACGAAAGGTTGCTCGGCCGACTGTGGAAACTGGCCGTAGGTAATGATGTTTAAGGAATGAGCGCCACGCAATTACCCTTCCGTACAACACGACTTTAATCGCGAATCGGTTGTGACGATCGCGAACAAATCCTGTCCTCTCTCAGTTAGCACAAACGATTTCCTTACAATTCTTACAACTTATTCAAAACAGCTCAATTCCAAAAATACAAACTTAATTCTATCTTAAATGTAAATGTGGGTATCTTAACTCTATCTTAATTCAAGTTATATGTAGTATTATCTCCAAAAAAAAATAACAACAAGTTTCCCCACTGACTGAAGGTCAAAGAGTAACAACAAAAAAAAGAAAGAGAAAGAAAACAAAAAAACAACAATAAGGAACTCCGTGATTTGAACCCGGAACCTCCGCACAACCCAACCAACCGCTTTAATTTTTTTTTTTCATTTTAAATGTATTTTTATTTAGACAAATCAATAACTCTTACATGCTAGACAAAAAAACGCTTAAAAATTAGCTTAATTAACTTAAAATTATCTTATTCTAACTTACTGGAACCATGCGGACACTCTAAGTTAAACCTAACAATTAAATTTTGTCCTTCGACGTACCGAAGAGATATTTATTATTATTGTTTTTTTTTACATTAAGCATAGATAAGACTAAGAAACTATATTTTTGGAAACTAAAAACTTAGTAAATTTAAATTTTTTTTTATTATATTATAAACACTTAAGACTAAAAACTAAGAACTACCTAAAATATATCTTAATGTACTTAACCTATTTAAACTATCTTATTGTATAAATATTATTTCTAAAATCTTTTTTTTTGGTGTGATGTGGATAACCACTTTTTTAAGAGAGAGTTACCCATCTCTTTTGTTTTTTTATTTTTTTTAAACATTTTTTATTTCATCTTTTTTTTTAATTTTTATATTTTTATTATTTTTTTTATATATTTTTATTATTTTTTTTATATTTTTTTTTATTTTTTTGTTTATATACGAGTACAATAATTTTTGTTCTTAAAGCTACCTTAACCCTACCTAAACCTATGTAGGCTGGCCATGACTAAATATTAGACAGACACACTCTGCTCCCTAACGAGCACCAGAGGAATTCGACGATGGACCTTCCCCTTCTTCTGCAAGCCACCAAAAGTGGAGGAACACTTCTGGACGAATAAAGCCGACAAAAGAACTCTCTCGTGATACATATAATTGGGGTAGTAAGCCCCAGAGATCAGGTTGTTCGACAAGGTCATTGCTTTTGCAATGTGCCTTCGAATCAACTTAATAACAAAATTGTCCACTTGTATTAGGTTCGCCCTATTGTACAATACCTCATTAGGATAGAATTTTATGTACTCAGACTCTGGTGTTCCATACAAGCGAAGACAAGCCCTAAGGCAAGCCCTCTCAAACACCCGAATCTTTTCCAAAAGACTTACTCTCACGTTAAACCACACGGGACAACCAAATGTAGGCATAGGCCGAATAAGGGTCACGTAGCAGATCACCTTTACCCTCGCATCGAGTGGTCTGCTACAAAACAGTCTATTTGTAAGGGCAAAAGCACGTATAGCTCTGGCCAGAGCAACATCTACATGTTTGTTGAAATACATATATTGATCTAGCCAAATCCCATTATACTCGTATCTGACTACATTTCGACAAATAAGTGGCTGTCTGATGTTTGGAAAGAGACTGATCGACCGGAGATTCGCCGGATTGGAGGTGTCTTTATCCCTTTTGGGGATAGTATGTACCACCGCAGTTTTCCAATGCGCTGGATAATTTGCATTATTCATTGCATTGTTAAACAGGGTGGTATAAATGTCCACCGTTTCTAGTGGAAGATGTCGAAACACAATGTTCGGTATTCCATCGGTTCCCACTGATTTCTTACTTCTTGTTGTGTCGAAGATCGTTTGAAGTTCTTCCTTCGAAATGAACGGTGGTTGTTCCCTTTCATTGGCGATGACATTATTTACCATGTTCTCGTCACTGAACTGGGTGAATCCCATGTTCTCGATTCGCCAGTTCACTATTTCATTTCGAAGGTAGAAATTGTGCACAAGGACTCGATTTTCTAGGTCGTGGTTGGGACCAATGATGTCATTTGTCTTGTACACTTCCTGGAAAGTCGCTCCTATAGCCTCAACCTTCTCCTGCGGATCTTCGATCACAAAGAAGTTGTCATCATCAATAGCCTCATTTGGATCTATGCCTGCTGTTGAAAGTATGCGTTCATTGTCTGTCGTTCGGGCGATTTTAAGACATGAAAGGTCGTCTTGATCTTTTTACCGAAATATTTTATTTATTTGCGGGAACATATTCGGTTGCTGGTGTTTTCAGCCCGAATTTTATTGTTCCAATACAAACTTACAGAAGATCTGTAATTTTCTTTTATTAATGTTTGGAGGTTTTTGATCGACGACTTTAATGTCATAATCTCCGGGTTATGTCTGTCAGTAAACTGTCTGTACAAGGTCTTCAGTCTTGAGAGTAGTCTACTTTTATGTCGGTGAAGTGCGTCAAAAGTTGCGTTGCGGAATAAGTCTTCGACCTACGACGCCCAAGTGTGGAAATGCGCGCGCTACCTTGACGCCAGGCCCCATACATGGGGATGATTCTCCCACTGACCCGGACATGAGTTGTCACACCAACCTGTACAAAAATCTTTCAAAAATTAAACCATAATAATGCATTCAAATTTTCTTTTTATTTTCAAACATGTAATTCTACCTGCAACAAATCTTTATTCATTAAAATTTGAGGGTGAAGATACCCAATACCTATCACCTTATAGCAGATTGCTCAAAATATTGTTTTACGCTTCGAATCTCTATGAGGTTAATAAAAATGGATTTGTCCACATATGTACCAATATCTCATTTTGTTATGTCTGTTTGCTTTTTCAGCATCTTTTTGTGATTTTACCTCCGTCGCTGATGACGTTCAATTACAGAACAAACCGTCTGGTTGTCGACAAAACGCAAAATGATTTTCTAACAACACACACATTGGAAAAAAAAACTAACAAAATGATAAATCCAGATTGTTAAGAAATCTTGTGTAACCCGGGGGTGAGGTGGATTTATCTCCCATAACAGCAAATAGTTTCTCAATACTCTCTCCAACGTTAGAAGTATTAACGTCAGGAAGACCAATGATTTCCACTGCACATTGTTTCTCTTTCTGCTCTTTCTCCAGAAAGTTTAATTTATTTTCCAGCAACACCACTTTCTTACATTGAGAAGCATTGTCTGCTTCCAATACCTGAATTTTGTTCAGTGCCTCCATAGTTGCACACTTAAGCTCCAGAATTTCACTGAGGAGCACTTGCATTGTCACTATTTTCTCTTCTTTAGTACTGTCACCGTTGTTGGACGGTGGTGAAACAACATTGTTGTTATTGTTGTTTTGATGATCGTGATTAGATGTTGAACTCTTCGATGTACTGACGTTAGAAAGTGCAATGACCGGAGAATCCACACGAATAGAATTTCTACGCAGAGAAATATAAGACGAACATTTATAAGGTTGACTGCTCTTAACGTAGAAGTCAATCTCTTTTCTGTCGATTTTAGCGCACTTTGCATGAAAAAATTCTTTGCCACCCGGATTTAAAGATCGGGACGATCTATTTTTAAGCAACATGAACCGCACTTAACTTTTAATGTACTTTTTTATATTGTTTTTTTTTTTTTTTTTTTTGATAAATATGGAAAATACTGACTAATCGAGTAGTGTAAATATTGCAAAAAGTGTAGAGTGATAACAATGCGTGCTCCCCAACACGCTTCAGAAACTCAAGTTCTGTTCATTCTACAACTGGCAAAAAGCAACTTCAAGTATTTTTTGGCAGAAACGTATATGTTAACCCTGAAGAATACGAAAAAGCTAGGCCAGACAATATAACTAGACTTAAAGAAAAGCAGGAAAATGATTTACCCCATTTCAATATGAAAAGACAACCCATAAAAGATTACACCCCTGGAGATATTGTATATGTTAAACTTAACAAAAGAAAAGGCTTCAAACTTTCTCCCAGATTTAAAAAAGAAATTGTAATAGAGAACTATTCAAAAACCATACTTACTCAAACAGGCAAAACCGTGCATAAAAGCAGTATTAAGAATTAACATCTCCCTTTGAGGTTTTTTCTGACCTTTTTTCACGCTGAGGTGCAGATTTTGGATTACTCAAATTCAAAAGTTATATCTACTACTACAGAAGATCCAAGTTGCAAGTCGGAACACTTATTCACACAATCAACCTCAAGGCCTATGAATAAACCCTTCATGAAAAAAATTAGGAATAATGATGGCACTGTGCGACGGTGCGTTATCATGGTGCATCGACGAGTTTTCTTCCCACAATTCTGGTCTCTTTTGGCAAATTGCTTCACGCAAACGTCTCATAACGCCCAAATAATACTCTTTGTTTATTGTCTGGCCTTCTGGCAAAAATTTATGATGCACTTCACCGTTGTAATCCATGAAAACCGTGAGCATTGCCTTCTTTTTTGACTGAAAACGACGTGGTTTTTTTGGTCTGGGCTCATTTGGTGAACGCCATTCACTTGCCTGATGTCTGGAATGCGTGTCATACTCATAAACCCACATGTCGTCTCCAGTAATGATCCTTTTGATGAATATGGGATCGGATTCAGCCTGGCAAATCATCTGTTTTGCGACGTCAACACGGTCTCTCTGTTCAAGTCCTCCGCTATCTCTCTGATGGTTAGTTTACAGTTATTGACCAACATTTTAACATGGTGGTTATTCCGGGAACTTTTTGATATGGTATGGTATGGTGGTATGAACAAGGGCCTGGTTGTTAGCCTTCAATGAAACCAAATCTGTTCATGAAAATTTTCCATACAGGAAAAAGGGTCGGTTGCGTACTCTCATAAACTCAGTTAATATCCCATTTGCGCAGTATGGACATCGCACGTAAGTAAAAACAAAGCAAGGAACTCGAAAACAAATACAGAGAAATGTATTGGTTACTTGGTAAACATTCCAAGCTTCATGTCGAAAACGATCTGCTCTTATGCAAGTATAAACAACTCTTTAAGCTATGCTATAACACTTTAAATTTGTATCAAGAAAACGATTACCATTATTTTATAAATAAAGTGCTAAGAGAAATTGCCATACACCGTATTACAAAATAAATGACTACGAACACTGAGACCTTGGAATACTTGCTGTCGAAAGCATAACGAAAAACTTCAAAAGAAAACACAAAATTGGACTAAACTGATATATAACAAACTTTGAACGAGAGCAATTTAATTTTAATTGGAGAGTCACCTGCCAAGCTTGTCTACTTTTTGATAAAAAACTGTTTTATAAGTTGAAACTTATACGGCATTCATTCGCATCGAAAATCAAGGTTTCGCGAAATGTCTATCGAAAACAGGAGATTTCCAACACATTTTTTAGATTTGCAAAAATACGAAAAATAGTTTTTGATAAAATCTCCTCACAATCTACTCGCAATGAAGACACCGGAACAAAAGCAGGCGACTCCACTTTTGGGCGAATTTCACTTTTATAGTGGAAAACATTAGCAAAAAGATGTTCTATCAATTGGTACAAGAACGAGTCTGGTCTGTTAATTTGTTTGAATGTTATACAGAACATATTTTTATCCCTTTCATCCATTCAATGCAAGAAGAAGACAGCTCCGAAACTGTCAGCTCTCTACTTTGGGCCATTACCGCTCAAGCGCGCTAAGTATTTGAATGTAAAAGATCTGCCAACGACTCTATGGGGTTTTACAAGGCGCTTAGTTACCAAGGAGAAAAATAGTCTAACAAGTCTGCAGACAGACATCACAGATGCTTAATTTATAGTAATAGCAAAGTATAATAATAAAGCATAATATAATTAATTATAATAAGTATTAGTTATTAAAAATTAATATTATTAGTATTGAAAACATTTCAGAATTACCGGAGCAAAAAGTAGGCAGCTCCCATACTTTTTTTTTAATACTTTAACAAAATAATTTAAAGGTATGAAGCTGAAACACATTATATTATTATATTGCTTATAACGAAAAAATAAATACTTTCTAAGTTAAACAGTTTTTACAGTCCCCTGAAAAATTTGTAAAAATGGAGCTGCCCCCTTTTTGCACCGGTGTTTTCAATTGCTAGTTTGTTGAAGCAACACAGCTGACAGAATAATTTTAAAAACAAAATTGCAAACCACAAAAATTGTTGCAGCTGATATGGTGGTAGATTCGTTTATACGCACTCCAATTTTTGCGATTACTATTTCTTTATAAAAAAAATTGAATGGTGTAAATGATTTAAAACAGTTCATTCATTTGCAACTTTTAACATACAATTTCAGTTCCGCCCCTCTATATAAACCTACGTTATGTCTATAACCAATCGTTTTATTTTATTACAAAATTAATTGCAAAAATTTGAATGACTATGAACGAATGTCTACCACTGTAAAAAAGTCAAAATAAAATTTAGTCGGTATTCAGCGTGAACGCCTCAATGAGATTTCGTTAACTTGATGTCGATATCTCGGATTTCATGACCGTATCATTGCCGTATTAGTTGCGGCAATTTAAACATTAATATCGTAGGGAGGTGTTTTTATTTAGCGAGCAAATATTTCACACTACTATGAGCACACGCTTGTGATCCTCATAGTGTCTAATGGGAAATAGTAACCTGTACTCGCCAAAGAAAAAAAATTAAAATAAAATTAACAATATATCTAAATTTTATTTTAGTTGGCGCTTCAGTCCGGGGTGGACCGAGGCCACAGTCAACAAGCGTCTCTCTAATTTGTTTCGAAAAGTCTTATATTCCAGTTCATAAGTCCTGCTCAATCTGTTGGTTTTCCACCTTTTGTACAGTTCATCCCGGTTTTTACATATAGCGATTAAGTAATGTGACATCCACGAGTTATTCTTTCTTTTATTTTTTATTGTTTTTACAGATGTCGACTTTAACCATATATTCACCGCTGAGTTGGTTTGTCAATCCTTTGCGTTAGTTAAGATGTGATCAATTGTCGATTTTGTTCCCGTCTTCGGATCTACCCTAGTATACTCTGTTATTACATTCATTAACCCCAATGACGCCTGCATCTCTAAATATTCTTTAACACCTTATAAATTCAGATCTTTCATATCAATATTTAAATCGCCCATTACTACAATCAGGTTTTTTTTCGCAATTGTTTGATCTTGTTTCCGAATTCTTCGATACACGCTTTCTACTTTAACCTGGTGATGTGTATATTCCAAATACGAATTTGAATGTTTTCGTATGACGCGCTTTCAGATGTAAGCTGTCTGTATTCTAAGTCATTTCGAATTAACTTTAAAATTCCACCACCTCTGCGTTTTTCTCTGTTAAGCCATCTAGGCTATAAAACCGTTTTTCCTCTTCCTCCATATTTGTTTCAACTAAGACTAAAATTCTTAATACATTAACAATGCGATTTATATTCAAACAAAAGTCATTCAAAATCTTAGCAAAGATCTAATGTTAAAGCTCAAGCAGCAACATTTATTTTTTTTCTAATTCAATTATGTTGTTATCGCTAAAACCCACAATTCAAATCAACATGTAAGCCATTGTTTATATTTGTGTTTTCCATTTAGACATTAAATGTTTTGTGTTTCTTTTTGTTTACAAACACTGCAATTATTGTGTGCATCTAATTTTGACCATATCGTCAACGCAACTTATTAATATCGGCTGCGGACTCTCATTTTGTCTGGCCAATATTCTTTCCGCACTCTCCCAAACAAAACTCAAATTTTCTAGTCTCGCTTTCTCAATTGCCATCCACAGTGTTTAGCTATTTTTTTTTTAAACGCATGTTAGCTATCTTCGCAAAAAAACGATCCATCCTTACTTAAGTGTTCAGCATCTCTATGGCGTTTAGTGGTGGCTCATCTGTCGGTGGGTGAACAAACTTAAATTGTTTTGAAAAAAATTTATAGGCGAATGTTTGACATTTTTGCTAATTCATCGGAAAAATTCATCAGAAACGAAGAAAATGTGATATGGTACATAGCGGATATAAATTGACTTAGCGTTGATCGCTATGTTATTGTTGTAATTCCATGTGTGTGTTGAGTTCATCATATTTGGTCGCTAGGAAATCACAGCTTGTTTGTAATTTCTTTGATTTCCCCTCTCAGTATACGTATTTTTGCTAGAATGGAGAAGTAACCGTCACTTAAAATGTTAGCTAAGTTGTCGGGGCTGATGAGATCTCTCATCCTTTTTGATGGTTGTTCCTGTTGGGGTAAGGGAACAGATACCACCACGCTGCTAACTTCAGCCGTAGTTTGGAAAACTCCACTATTTCTGCATAATTGTTGCTTCCAGACGTCTCTTCTCACGCCCATAGTTCTCCACAATTTCTATGTGACCGTGGTACATACGAAATGAAGCTTTCGCTTACAAAACGAACACCCTCGGCGGGGAAATTATCACTGCATTGTACGCACACATACAAGGAGGCTCAAAACTAAACATCCAATTTCGTTTTTGAATTACTTTCTTACTAAATAAAAACAAATTGTTTTCAGAGATGAACATTTTTATTTGGACCTTTACAATCTCTTCTGTTAAGTTGAAAAGATGATATACGCCAAGTGGGTGCTGCCAGTGTTCATATACATTTGTGTTGAAATGCCGCTTTGAACAATTGGACACACAGCCCGTCCGCTCCGGTAGGTTTGTTTGGACTTCAGCGTAGCTATTGCTATGTTCACTTCGTTGAGGTCGGGGGGACGAAGCTGCTGGTGTACATCTGTGTGGTGGCCGTGGTTCAAGTGGTAGTGAACTGGCTTTTAAATTGGAAGGTTCGGTGTTCGAAACTTAGCCGTGCCAAAAAAACTTGCATTTTTTCAGTCAACAAAAATTAAGTAATATGTGAAGTTGACTAGAATACAACAACAGTCCAGCTCTCACTAGCACTTTATTCTCCCCATTAAATGTTGGATGCCACCCATGAAGCAAAATAACCACGGAGCCCAAAAATCTTTCTTCTCTCTCTCTGTCCAATTTTCCAAAAAACTTAACACATGCTGAAGCATTATCGTCATCGCCGTTATGCAATCCACAGAAATAATATTTCCAGATCCTCAGCATCGACTGCGACTCTACTACGGAACTACCTTGTTCGTCTCTATAGACTTCGGACCGGGTTTGTTCCCGTGCTCTTTCTTTTTCCTCCTGAGAAGCCGGTGTTTGGCTCTTCTCTTCTGCTCATAGAACTCGAAAGCTGCTCTAGCCTCTCTTTGCAGCGCTGTATTACGTGGGTTTTGCTTAGCTGCATGTGCTTACCAGCAAATGTAATCATACAAGAGTACCAGAGGTCGGTTAGACCGAAAACCAGTAACCCGTTCTGAGCGTAAGTGCTGCCGTTGGTCCATTAAGGGCTCTTCTGCTACATCTCTTTTCGAAGACCCTGACTAAGTCTCGGAAATCCTTACCGGCCTAAGTTCCATATATGTCGGAGTAGCCCGGATAAGGTCCCGTATTGAATAAAAACCTAATTTTTTGTCGAAATGTTGTGAAAATTTTTAAGCTATTTTTCTATGATTTGCACTTAAAAAACACCACTGCGGCAGGTAAAGAAAGAGAATAAGAATAGCGCGGTGGAGATGCCTCCCCAGGAACAAGATTTGGAGATTTTACGAAAAGGTAAAAATATACATGCGATAAACACAAACCCCAAAAAAACCTCGTAGTAGAGAGCTGAGAATTTGGAAAGAGCATGATGAACGAAATACCAGTATCAGGCAGAATGAAACTTTCAACCTGGACGGTGTAGACCAAAAATTCTGTCCACCCGACCTGGATGAAGTGAAGATAGCAATATCCAAGCTTAGGTCCAATAAAGCTGCTAATTCGGATGGCCTGACTGCTTTGAGAGGTATGTTCTTTGGATGGTTTTCGGTTCCGTCTGCGACGAGCTGTCAAACTGGACTGTGCAATGATATCGACCTAGCCAGAAGAGTGGAAGTCCAACGAATGGCTGAGTCATGTGCGGCGGGTGGACACCAACGCTGTGGTCCAAGAAGTTTACGAATCCGCCCCCGAGGGACAGCGCAGAAGAGGAAGACTGAGACTCAGCTGGCGCACGCAAGTGGAAGGGGAATTCAGCCAACTAAGCGTGCGAAACTGGAAGCAGCTAGCAAAATATCAATTTGGCTGGAGTCGCTTATTGATTGAGGCCCAGGTCCGCCCCTGAATGTAACGCTAACTAAAGAAGAAGAAAAACTATCTTGGTTATTTCGAGATTGTAGTTTATTCCCTTCAAAACTTATCTTACTGGACTTATCTTACCATGGCCTTCCCGATATTGGGATACAACTGTGATCGCACGTAATGACCGATAGCTCCAAAATATGTTTTTCGACACTCTATCATTTGGAAAACTTCTACCCATTTAAACTGATTTTAAATATCTTCCTGCAACTTGAACAAACATTTTTAAGCTTGCGTACGCTTAAGCAATTGGTATTATAATGCATAACATATGTGTATAATTGATAGACAAGTTTCTGTGTCCACCGTTTAAGTTGTTTGCAATATTTTGCTAAATTGTTCGCCCCGACCGCACGGGTATAACATAACCTCAGTTACTGGATATTTGCATCTATGTTGATAACCCCAGTGTTAAAACTTCACGTTTGACTGACTATGAATAATATTTCACAGGTACTGATTATACCGACCACCTGCCGCGACGACGACTGTTGGAATGATTTTGGACTGGATTTTGAGCGTTGTTGCTTGTAATATTCACTATTTTTATGGGCCTTGACGATGTGCAGGGGTTTCATTATCTGTTCATCTCCCCTTTCACATATATTTTTTAACTTCGCTTCATTATTCTCACATAATATCTCTTGGATTTTGGGGTTATAACGGAGCTGCCTTTGAAGGCTTAAAGGACTACCCGGTAGCCGTAATAACACCACTTAAACGCAAGAGCCGACAACTTTATCAAAGGCTCTTGTATATAAAACGGTTGACGATTGGCGCTTGACGCACCTTTCTCTTTGGAGATTTTCGGAGAGCTTATTATTTTAATAATGGATCGTCGAACCGCCCTGCAATTGTTGAGCTTTCAAAATAAAAGGAAGGCTATTTGGTGGTGCCTTCAGTACCATCCTTCAAAAAACATATCTTGTTGTCGCCGTCTTTCAGTTGTTTTATTATCACCCAACCCTCGATTGATGCAAAAACACATTTTGTAACGTATACCATTCTTTTGTTTCTGGTGTTTTTCGGTCTATTTCTTTTGCAGCAAACGGTTTTGCACTTCCGATCGAAAAAAGTTCATGGCGTCTACTTTAAGAAACGAAAATTCTTCCCTGAACCCAGCCCAACTGAGCAGCCGAAAAGTTCAGCAAATAATTTGCTGGCAGTGCAAATTTCCCCAGGGCATTTTTTTTCCCCATCCCAAGTGACAGATCATTACATGGGTCTTAATCACCAACCACGTGGTTCGGTGTTTTTTTAAGTAAATTTTCTGAGTTTAGTTTTTCTGAATAGGTTTTTTGCTTTGCCGGCAACCCGGCCATCATAATATCATAATTATCAAAAACTAGTTATGTTAGCCCGGGAAAATTGTGCAACAATTGCCGCCCTACGTGGGGCTGGTGGAAAACGTTATCATCAGGGAAGTGTGTCGTTCTTTGTATCTTATACTCTGTTTGGTGCTCTTTTATTTCCGGTTTTGTATTTGCAGGGATAGTGGCTCAGATTAGAAATAAAATAACACAGCAAACCACGAGATCCTTTGTCAAGTATCAACAAAAGTTAAATTACAGATTGACGAGGGAAGTTATTGGATTTACCAAGGTCGTAGGTACCCTGGGTTGCAAGTATCTAGGTTTCATTTCGCTTTGTTTTCGCCTCCTGTGTTTGACTGTTGCGGTAACGCTTAAATTCTTTCCCGTTCTTGTCCCTTTGTTCCCTCTTTTCTTTTGAGTGGGAAGACCGAGCCCTGGCGGAGGTGGAGAGCTATGGTTCCATCAACCATAAGCCCACCAACCACCGATCTCGGAAAAAACCCACATAGGTTTACAGACAGTTTTCTCCTCAGAGAAGGACGGGGTGGTTCAGTCGGTGAAACCCTAAGTATGGTAGGGAGACTCACGGAAAACCAGGCGCCCAGGGTGCGACAGGAGGTCAACCAGTTACACTGCTGTCGGAGCCCGGAGTCTAGACAGGAGGCTCGCAACGGGTATCATCCGACAGGACGTCTGAAAGTAGTCGACGGGTGGGGAAGGACAGTCCTTTATAGCCAGACACCCCAACACGATGATGACGATCTCCGGAACCTACACTCCAACGAAAGCCAGACACCACAAAGGCGTTAGGAGTACCAGCATCACATATCGAAATCGATATAGATACAGGTTCAAAATCTAAGAGACACATATACTTAGCTTTGTTTGGGGCAGCGATCTAGAGAATGGCTAGATCGTGGTATAATTAGGTTAGGATTATACTCACACAACCTTCCTCCTCCATTAACCTTCGATCAAACTTTCTTTCTCCTTCGCGTTTGTTTTTATTTGCAGTTTTGCTTAGTGCGATTGGGGAAAAATACCCGGGTATCAGAAGAAAGAGAAACCTCCTTGCTTTGTTGCTAACTCCGAGAATTTAAATAACTAATTATCCTAACAAAGGTACCGGGCTGCCGGCAACCAAATCAAACTCAAAGAAGAACGAAGATCGAGAGCAAAAAAAACCCGCAACCACACGGATGGTGGTTGGTAAGCGAATGAAGAGTAATGCGAAAAGTAGGATGGGAGCCCAAAAGAGGATCGCAAAAAAAACCGGAATTGCAACAAGCAGCTGGTTCAAGCTGCACTCACCGGCTGCTCAGCACGGGTAGGGTGCCGCCCATTACGTCTAGTTCCCACTCACACATCTCACATGCACACACACATTCATACGTAGTTCCACTATTTCAGCTGCCAGAGCAAAGCGACTCACTTCCAGAGCTCCAACAGCTTCTCCTTGCGGAACCACCCAATCACACCAGTCGATGTTTTCTAAAGTTTGTCGTGTTCGTTTTGTCTGTCGAGTGACTGCTTGGGTCCATATCACACCCTCGGACCCGGGACACTTTTGGGGGACAATTAAGGGGAGCTCAACTATTGACCACCAAGTAGAGAGGAAAACTTTCCCAAGAATGCATTTAAAGGGGGGGCCGTAAGTCTCCTTGCAGACAAGAAAATAGGGGTGACGATCGTGGGGCATTGTGGGCTTTCTTTACAATTTCTTTTTTTTTCAATTTGGGGGGTGTTTAGGGGTTTTACAATTAACGTTTACGTTGAACAAACAATATAATTATTTATGGTGGGCTCTCGGCCATTGCTGGTGGTATCGACGTCCGTCTGCAAGAGTCTCCAGGCTGTTCGCCTGGCTTTATCCGGGTACCTAGATGGTCATCTCTGGAGCGGTAGGCAGAGCGAGGGAACTGGACCCAAAGGATCCAGTGAATCCCACCTGTACCATGGCATCCAGAGAATGACGGGAAGAAAAGAGCGTGGACAACACAAGAAAAGGCAGGAGGGCAAAGGAGTGAACAGACGACAAAGGACCAAAGAGAGTGGAGAATTTTTTGGGGCGTGATTTGCACGCAACAGCTTCTCGCAGTGGAATTCCTAGCTATCACTAGAAGCGGGATAGAACTCAGTTACTGAGGAGTTTAGTATGTTGTTGGACACGGGAGCATACACTTTAAAAGTCTGCCAGTCGTGTAGCTGGAAACCATGTTGTTGGGTCCACTAGAGCTAAACGAATGTGCGATTGAGTATGTGTGAGATTGAGTGCGTGAATCTGGCGGGAGTTTGTGGAATGTAAAGTCACTTTGGTGACGACCAGCTAGGGTCTTTGTTGTGCTGTGCGATATTTGACAATTGCGGAAAGCAATACTTTTTTTTTTAAAAAAATAGAGAAATTTGATATAGTAAAGTTGCGAGTTGTGATAAGCAAAGAGACAGGGAAGGCAAAAGGAGAAAGGAAGAAAAGACAAGGATAATAACAGGATAGACAGAAGTAGTCGGACGGAGGAAAAAAAGGAACTGTGTCAGGCACAAGAACCGGCAGGAACACAAGTTAAGCCTAGTATAGTGCAGTGTTCTTATTTGAATAAAAGTGAGACTCCGGTGGGCCGCGCGTGCGAGAAATCTCGGGAAAACACGAAACATGCGACCCATTTAGAAAACTGTTAAATGTTCGGGACTGTTCAGGTCACTCTGTCGACGAGTGTTCCGCTAAACCCAGTTAAATAAATCATCGTGCTCCAACGGAGCATTTTTAACGTTGTCGAAAATCCCACTTTCTTTGATATCTTTTCGTTATTTTCGTTTTCTTGGGGGAAGTATTTTCCTTTTCTTTTGCGGTTGTTTTTTCCATTCTTGTTATTATAGGTTTCGCGATTCCTCTTGAAAATCACGTGGCGCTCAACTTCGTTTTTCTGTTGTTGTTTTCCCAGCTGCCTCTCAAAGCACTACCTGGAGGTTAAACGAACCCACGTTTGAACCATTAGTGGGGATTCCAAAGTTATTTTTAAATCTTGGCAACGGCTGACAGTTGCCGGGAATTAAATATAACATGACGACCCACCAATATGCACTCTACGAAAAAAAAATTGAAAAAAAAGAGAAATCAAAGTATTGTAAATCTTTCTACATTGTACCTTTTCTACATATAGGTATAATACATTTACGAGTGTTCATGCTACACTTTGTACCCTCTATATACACATATACATATTTGTTTTTTCATATATTTATATATATTCATAACCCGAATTTGTTATAGTATGTTCTGACAGTTTTTTGGGTTCGTTTTCGTTCTTTTTTTTCTAACCCTTGTGAGGTCCTTGAACTTTCAGGCAAACAGCTGTTTATAAACTTCGATGGATTTTGATTTTGATTTCTCCGTAGTCTGGTTTTGATTCAATCAGTTTGGTGTGGTTACATTTCTTTTTCGGAGTGTGTGAGTGATTTGTATGATCAGTTACCTGGACTTCACTTCGGACTGCTAGAGCGTAGGGGCTCAATGGAGTCGTCGGACTTAAACTATCCGTTTTCTTTTGAAGATTTCGATGCTGTTAAATCCAAGATTAGCAAGATCGAAGATCTTCTGAAGGATCGGTCGACTGATCCGAAGTCGTCGGATTATATGAAGATCCCGACGAACATTGAAAGCTCGATGTGTAGAATCAAAGGAGGTCGGCTCACCCTTAGAAATGACGCAATTCTGTTATTAGGGGAATTGACGGGCTAGGAGAGTGAGAACGAAGAAGAAGATGAAGACAGGGGTACACCCACAAGCAAGTCGTTCATCGAGGGTTCAACGGTCGCCGATACGGGTCGAATACAGACCCTTGGATCAATTTGCAATTCCTCCCACACTAGAGCGGTATACAAATAGAATCAAGAAATGGAACGTCAAGTTTACTGGTGAACGGTGTGGTTCACCGGTAAACGCTTTTCTCGAACGAGTAGAAGAACTTAGGGAAGCACAGGGTATCTCGAAAGAGCACCTCTTCAAATCAGCAGTCGATCTGTTTGTTGGAAAGGTGCTTATTTGGCTAAGGGCGGTTAGGGGAAATGTAGGAAACTGGGACCAAATAAGGGAACTCAAACTCGAATTCTTACCCCAAATTACGATGACCTGCTACTGGAGGAAATACGCAGATGGACCAAGGGAAAAGACGAGATAAAAGGGGCTTACGTAGCGACAATTACGAACTTGTTTCGGAGATTGTCGGAACCCTTGACGGAAAGGAGGAAGCTATTTTACGAAATCCCTTCTATCAAACGCAACAAGGCCTAGCTGACCCAAAATTAGTGAGCGAATTTATGGCGCTAGGTCGTCGACTCGAGACAGTACGGGCAAATGAAGGGACCTTCGCCCTCCCTCCAAACAGTAGGATTCATAACCTATTAGATCCAGATTTAGCATACGTAATAACAGGACTCTACCACTAAGTAGACAAAACCGGACAACTGGAAACAAACAATTTCACTATTATAACTTTGGTGACCCTGGACAATTCGCTAACACCTGTTCCTAGTCGTTGCTATGGTTGTGGGGAAACAGGAGTAGGACGCAAGGATTGTCGGAAAGTTTCGGAAAACACAAGGCGGAGACCTGGGTGAGTAGGACAAGAGCCTAGCCGACATTAGAGGATAGGTCGCCTGGCGACTAGTCGTCTGCAGTAGTTCAGCTTGTTGCGGTAAATTTCTTCCTATTGGCACCCTGGATGCCATGAGGAAGTCGTTGAGATCCACTCGTATGTTAGAACGCAGAGGGTCGTTGAGTTCAGGCCCGGTCTACAAATTTACCTTTGTAGAAGACCGAGACGCCTTATTAGCAAAAATAAAGCAAATAGAAGAGCTCTTGGAAGATCCTCCGAGTAATCCTAAGTCGAAGGAATACTTAAATGTTCTTACCAAAATCGAATGGGCTCTTAGTAGGCTAGATAGGGCGAGAGACACTTCTCCTGAGGAACCTTAAAGGCAAACGGTAGGGATAGGCGTCCATATGTGGAAGTTAGCATTTATGGTAGAGGGATGTTAGGTATTTTGGATAGTGACGCTTCTCGCACTATCATAGGGGGTGAGGGATGGAGAATCATGAAAGAGTTAGGGCTTAATTTAAGAAAAAATTAAGTTAGGTCCGTCGCGTTATCTGACGGAAAAAGCATAGAGGTAGTGGGGGTTGTGTCTCTACCAATAGTAGTACAAAGTCGGTCCGTTTATGTAGAATGTCTCGTTATCCCAGCGATACCACACACCGTGATCCTTGGTGCAGATTTTTGGGCACTATCGGGAACCGTCCCGGAATTAAGATCACGAGTGTGGAGCTTCTCGAGCCAACAGTCTGTTGCCTCGATTACTGCTATTCGCGAAATCTCAGAGCTAGACGTCGCCGAAGCTGGGCAGTTGGAAACTTTGGTCGACGGTGTTTTTGAGTCAATGCCCGAGGGATTGGGGTGTACTCATTTGGTAGAGCATAAGATCAGGATGTCGGCAGAACCTATAAAACAACGTTATTACCCGGTGTCGCCTGCGATGCAGAGACGCATCGATAAGGAGCTAAACGAGATGCTGGAGGCCGGGGCTGTTGAGAAATCGAACAGTCCGTGGGCATCTCCAATAGTCCTTATCAAGAAGAAAGAATGGTCATTTAGGTTCTGCGTTGACTTTAGGAAACTGAATAAGGTTACAGAAAGGGATGCTTTTCCATTGCCATTTATATCAACGACATTGGATAAGCTTAGGGACGCCAAATATTTGACGTCATTAAATATTACGTCGGCCTACTGGCAGATCCCCATGGAGGAGAGATCTCGCCCATTCACAGCCTTCACGATTCCGACTAGAGGCCTGTTTTAGTTTAAGTGAATGCCTTTTGGGTTACACAATGCGCCTGCTACGTGGCATAGATTTATAGACAGCATCTTAGGTGCTGATTTAAAGCCACACGTATTTGTGTACCTGGACGATATTATCGTCGTCACAAATACATTCAGCCAACACCTTAAAATACTGGAAGAGGTCTTTAATCGATTGTGTGAGGCAGGTCGGGAAAAATGTAACTGAAAGTAGATAGCATGGTTAGGATTCCCTCACCGAAAAGTGTGAAGGAAATTAGGAGCTTTATAGGGACAGTCTCTTGGTACAGACGTTTCGTACCAAACTTCGCCGTTTAAGTTAGGCCTTTAACAGACTTGTTAAAGAAAAATAGGAAATTCATATGGACGGAAGAGTGTAAGGAGCAACCTCAAGGGAGACTAGGTCGATGGGCAGTGAGGTTGCAACAATTCGATTTCCAGGTAATCCACCGGAAGGGGAAAGAGCATGTAGTTCCCGACACGCTTTCACGAGGAGTCCCGGAGTTGGCTGGAATCTCGGAAGCGGATCAGGATCCCTGGATTAGGAAGATGATTGCGGCAATAGAAGCAACCCCGTTAGCCTACCCCTTGTGGAGAGTAGAGGCGGGCAAACTCTTTAAGTTTGTAAAAGCTAGGCATTTAGTAGTTTTCAATGATAACAGCAACGAGTGGAAACAAGTAGTAGGAAAGCAAGGTAGATTAGGAATTTTATAAGCGTGCCATGATAAATCAATTAGCGGATCACATGGGCGTCCGCAAAACATTTGCGAGAGTAGGAGCTGGGTACTACTGGCCGGAGATGCGGTCAGAAGTAACAAAGTACGTAAGGAATTGGAGAATTCGCCAACAAGTGAAGCCGGTGAATGAGCGACCCTCTGGTCTGATGGTTGAGAGAGTAGGAGTATCAAGGTGTTGGGAAATGGTGTGTGTAGACCTGGTAGGCCCACTTCCCAAGTCCACTCGGGGTTACACTTACGTTCTTACCGTGGTCGATTATTTTTCCAAATTCCCCTTGTTGTTTCCTCTACGTTCGGCAACTGCGAAAGCAGTTTGTAGGGGACTAGAGGAAAATGTCTTCCTACTTTTCGGCGTACCCAAGGTTGTCGTCTGTGACAACGGTCCCCAGTTTAGGGGAAAAGAGCTTAAGGCGCTCTGTGATTTTTATGAGTCTAAAATTAGATTCACGGCCCATTATCATCCGCAGGCGAATCCTGCGGAGAGGATTAATCAGGTGAACAAGACAACGCTCAGAGCGTATGTCTCTGAGAACCACCGTGTCTGAGATTCGCAGTTGGCGAAGCTAGGGTGCGCGATTCGCACAGCCCAACACGAGGTGCTAGGAGTATCCCCATATTATGTAAACTTTGGGAGGGAGATGGTCACTCGCGGCACGGAGTTTGATGCCTCGAGGGATTATCTCCAGAGTAGGATAGGAAGCAAGGATAGTGTGATAGGTAGTAGGGACATAGTACCAGGTAGAGAGACCACAGGTACTATAGGTAGGGACTTTGAGATCGAAAGTAGGGAAAACGATAGGGTTGTTAGAGAACTAGATATACCGGAGTTAGGTAGGAGGTTTGAGATTTTGAGGGAGGATATACGTAACAAAGAAGTCTGCGAAAGCCTACAACCTCCGACGGCGAGATGTTCAATATATCCCGAACGAGTTGGTATGGCGACGAAACTTCGTCTTGTCGGACGCAGCAAATTTCTACGCGGCCAAGCTAGCGCCGAAATTCATTGGACCATTCAGGATCCACAAACGTGTGTCAGCGTGGACATACAGTTTGGTGGACTCGAATGGTCAGAATAAGGGTACCTGTTACGCTAAGGACCTTAAGCTCTATTGCGATGAGCCTGAGATCCTAAGTCCCAGTAATAGTAGAGTAGGTTAAAGGACCGTGGTGGGGGTGGGGGTAGGTGGGGGAGGACGATCCCCGGAACTCCCAACGAAAGCCAAGTTATGCAAAGGCTCGAGGAATCCCACATCTTGCCATCGATGTGCAGACAAGAAGCGTCACATCTTGTAATCGATGTGGATGCTAACACCAAAATGCTGAAGGGGTAAGAGATGACGATCTCTTTTATAGCTACACCCCCAACGAGGGAGCTACGGAGGAGCGACGGTGGTGTGCAGGCGTACGGCCAGAATAATAGACACATCCCAACGTCGTATCAACTGTAAGAATCAGGTTCGATGGGTGAAGGGACGACGACCCCTTTGAAGCCAGCACCCCACCGATGGAGCACCACGGCAGCAGCAGAGGCTGTAGGCGGACGGCCAAGTTACGAGACAGCCTCCAACGTGGGAACGTAAAACCATTAATAAGAATAACAATACAACAATACAATAAATAACAATAACCAAAAACAATAAACCACATCAATAATAATAACACCAACAAACAGCAACAATAATATAAACAATAACAAAACGATTAAAAACAAAAATCATAACATACCAGGCGTGCAGAATGGCCCACAACATAAACGAAAACAAAAACCAAAAAAAAATAAAATTTAATTATGTAAGGAATGACCCGCTATTGTTCAGTCCCCCCACTCCCCCCCCCCCCCAAATCTGAACGCCGATCTACCGAAGTAAGTAGGGACGCGGGGTATATTAACACAGAGGCACATATACTTAGCTTTGTTTGGGGCAGCGGTATAATCAGATTAGGATTATGCTCACACAACCTTCCTCCTTCGTCCCAACACTCCATGTATCCCGATCAGCAATGAGAGAAACATTGCTTCTCGGAATTTTCCATTTAATTCCATTGTCTAGGGCAATAGCTAGGCATAGGTAGGAACCACAAGCTCTCATAAACTCGCTCAGTGTAGTTCCCAGTTATCACTGGAAGCGAGAGAGAACTCAAGGTCTGAGGAGTTTAGAATGAGAGTGTACAATTGGAAACAATTGGAATGTGTGAGAGGCCTAGTTGGACACGGGAGCACACACTAGCAAAGTTTGCTAGTCGTGTAGTTGGAAACCCCGTTGTTGGGTTCACTAGAGCCAATTGAATGTGTGTGTGAGTGAGTGTGAGAATCTGTCGAGAGTTTGTGGAACGGAAAAGATCTGGAAGTCACTTTTGTGACGACCAGCAAGTATTGCGGGTCCCAGAAAGGTTTTTTTTATTTTGCGATTTTGGAATTGCGAAAGGCAGTTTTTCTTTTTTTGAACGTAGATTAGTAGTAGAGTAAAGTAGATGTTAAGAAAATCTTGAAATAGAATCGCCAGTGAAGGAATAGTTCATTCTGGTGGGAAGAGGAAAAAGTGAGGAAAAAGGGAGGATAAGGAGAAAGGAAGTGGATTGGGATAGAAAAAGGATTAGCAGGACGGAGAAGGGACAGAACCACCAGGAACCAAGCTAAGTATAGTGTATATAGTGCAGTGTAGTGTAGAGAAAAAAATATCGTTTTTTTTTATATTGAAAAATTAAGAGAAAAGACGAGACACGCGACTCGTTAGACTTTTTTTTGTTGTGCGTTGGGGTCAGTGAAAAGCGGGTCACTCTATCGGCGAGTGTTCCGTTCATTTTTTTTTTTTTGCAATAAATCGTCGTGCTCCAACGGAGCCTTTATAACGTTTAAAACATTGTTTTTTTTCTTTTTTGTCGTGGTTCTTTTCGGGGAATTTATTATATGATATTTCTTTGTTTTCCGTTTGGTATTTTTTTTTCTTTCTTTCGTTTGGCTTCGTGATTCCAAGAGAAAAATCACGTGACGCTCAACTTCGGCTTTTTTGTGATTTTGTTGCCCAGGTCTAGCTGTCATCAAAGCGCTACCTGGAGGTGAATCGAACCCGGGTTGGAATAGTTGATTCCTAGCTATTTTTGGATTCGGGACAACTGTGTCGGTTGCCGGGAATCAATCATAACAAGCTTAATTTCACCTTGAAGGCAAACGAAAGGGATAGCTGTCCCTACTTAGTAGTTAGTATACACGGAATCAAGTTGTCAGGATCGTTAGATTCAGAAGCGTCAAGAACGATAGTTTGCAGGGACGGCTAGAATGTTCCTCAGGATTTGGGATTAGAGTTAGAGGAAATTAGGATAGAATCTGTGACTTTATCTGAACGTGTAGGGATAGATGTTTTAGGAGTTGTGAAAAATCTAGTAGTAGTGATCCATGGGCATCTCCTATAGCTCTTACTAAAAAGAAGAAAGATGGGTCGTATAGGTTCTGCGCCGACTATAGGGAACTCAATAAGGTCACTGATAGGAATGCGTATCCACTTCCTTTCATTTCGGCAATGTTGGATAAACTTCGGGACACACTTTATCTGTCCTCCCTGGATATAAGGTCAGCCTACTGGCAGATCCCGTAGGAAGAAAATACCCTTTATAGTGCTGAACAGAGGTCTCTTTTTGTTCAAGGGAATGCCATTCGGCTTACACAGTGCACCAGCGACTTGGCAAGAAGTTAATCGACAGCGTGTTGGATGCCGATCTCGAGCCGTATGTTTGTGTATTTAGACACCTGGAAATACTGAAAGAGGTCCTCAGACGGCTGACGGAGGCAGGTTTGAAAGTCGGTCGAAATAAGTGCCATTTTTGTAAGCCATCTTTAAAGTTCTTCGGATCCATGGTTGATCGAAATGGGTAGCATGTGGAGAGTATGGTAAAGCACCCAACTGCAACTGCAAAAGTGGCTAGAAGCTTTATAGGAACCGTGTCTTGTTATAGGCGGTTAGTACCGAATTTCGATGTCTTGGTTAGGCCCCTCTCAGATTTGCTGAAAAGAATAGGAAATTCATTTGGACTAGTGAGGATAGTTTTAGAAAAGCCAAGGAATGTTTACTGATAGCACCCATTCTGACGTGTCCGGATTTTAATCGCCGCTTTGTAGTCCAAACCGACGCCTCAGCTTATGAAATTGGAGTTGTTCTACCCCAGAGCTTCGAGGATGGGAAAAAGGTTATTTGTTACCTGAGTAGGTCCCATAATATGTGTGAGCGCAATTACTCTACTACGGAAAAGGAGTGCTTAGCCGTGCTATGGGCTATGGATTTACGGCCATTACTGATCATTATTCGCTGGTATGGTTGAGCAATCTGAACGATCCGCAGGAAAGACTAGCGCGTTGGGCAGTTCGGCTCCAACAATTCGACTTTGAAGTCATTCACCGGAAGGGGAAAGAGCACGTGATTCCTGACATGCTTTCGTGGGGAATCCCCGCAGTGACCGAGATCTCGGCTGCGGATTTGGACCCTTTGGTCTTGAAGATGATCTCGCTACTCAAGACAACCCTCTTGCGTATCCAACGTGGAGAGTAGAGAGCGGGCGTCTGTTTAAATTCGTGAAAACCAGAAGGCTAACTGTGCACGAGAACAAGGTCGAGTGGAAGCTAGTAGTAGGGAAAACAGAAAGGCTTAATATTTTGAAACTATTTCATGATAGTCCATAAGCAGGACACATGGGAATTAGGAAGACTTCTGCTAGGATAGGGGTCAAGTATTATTGGCCAAAAATGAAAGGGGTTCTAACCAGATATGTTAGGGGCCGAAAAGTTTGCCAACCGGTTGGCAAAAAGGCGGCTGATCTTATGACGGAGAGAGTAGGTACTATATCACCGTGGAAAATGGTATGTGTGACGCTTCCAAGGACGTTAAGGGCTTCACTTATATCCTCACAGTCGTAGATTATTTAACCAAGTTCCCTCTTCTTCTCCCTCTGCGATCTGCAACAGCAAAATCTGTGTGCAGAGAACTAGAGGACAATGACTTTCTTTTATTTGGCGTCCCATCGGTAACCGTGTGTGACAATGGTCCCCAGCTCCGTAGCACTTTATGCAAGTTTTATGGATCACGCCTGCACAATACGGCGCATTATCATCTCCAAGCAACTAATTAATCAGATAATAATAACCAGACACAATCGGTAATGGGATACTCATCTCTCAAAAGTAGTTTGGGCCATACGTACGACTCAACATGAGGTGTTAGGAGTCTCACCGTAGTATGCAAACCTTGGGAAGGATTGGTTACTTACGGAAGGGAGATACTGACCGTGGGCGATTATGCTAGCGATATGGATGTAGATGTTGGAGCGTAAGGTGATAAATTTATGATGTTGAGGATAGATATAGGAAAAAACTAGAGGTGGCAACCAAGACGTCCGCGAAGGCCTACAATCTCCGACGGAGATTGTATCACTCAGTATCTACCGAACCAGCTTGTCTGGCAAAGAAATTTCGTTTTTTTATAGGAGCCTTTACCGAAGTTGTCGGCTCTTGCCCTTGTGTGTAGTCATCTCGTCCATCGGGTAGTCTCCTTTGCCTTAGAAGTCATCTCCGTTTCAACCATTTCTTTCCTGCCCAATCCGATAGGCCTTCATTTTATGTCCGCTGTCTCTTTGGAGAAGCATATTGGCGGGAAGAATTGGTGGGTTCTTGAACTCTGTCTTTCTGCTTCTATGCTTATCGAAGGGGACAACCGATAAGTCTGCGAGAAGGCAGAGACAGCACTCTCTTTGGTAGTAACGGATGGTCACTTTAGTAGAAGCACGTTACGTCTAGAGCCAGATCGTTTGGAACCCTCTGCATGCAAAAGAATAAATAAACAAAATTCATTGTAAAAGAAAGATATTTTTAAAAACCGGACCCCCATTTGCGTGCCCCGCACTAACGAAATTTAAGACAAAAGGATTTACCGGGATATCGTTGGTTAGTTTGCATTGGGTGGCGCTCAGAGGTAGAACTGCTTCCAATGGGCTCGTCAATGAGTAGTTCCCTGTGTCGCCCTCACGATACCTCATCCGATCATTATCAAAAATGGATAATGTTCAGGACATATAAACGCGAGTAGGCCATATATTATTTGGCAAATTATCTGTGTGCATGGTGGCACACTTCAGCAAAATTGGCTAGTGTTGCACACAAGCACCAAAAAATTGGCCCGCTTCATCGGTAAGGAAAAGGTTTGATTGTTTTTTAATTGAACAAAAAAGGGAAAGACTAGGAGAAAGTTATACGGGCAAGGAACTTTCTGGAAAATTGGTAAGGAGAGGTAAGTACCCTTGTGTATTAGAAATAGTTGTTATATATCGTGTGCCCCGGGGTGAATCGATAGAAAAACATATCGCGTTTTAGTGTTGGGCTAAGCAAATAAAGGTTCAGGCTTTTTCGTACCTTCAGTACAATCCTCCAGAAAAACATCTTGTTGTCGCCGCCTTTCAGCTGTTACATTATCAACCAACCCTTGATTAATAAAAAAAAAACATTTTATAACGTATACCAAAAAAGATTTTTTCTCTTTCTGGTGTGGTTTTCGGTCTATTTCTTTTTCAGCATTCGCTTTTGCACACCGATCGGAAAAAGAGCATTCTTTTGAAGTGAAATTCGCTACATATCTACTTCTCTGAACCCAGCCCAGCTGAGCAGCCAATAGGTTCAGCAAAAAACTTGCTGCCCGTGCACATTACAAGAGAACAGATACCACTACGTTCCTAACTGCATTCGTAGTTTTTACATTTCCACTGTTTCTGCATAATTGACACTTTCAGATGTCTCTTCGCGCGCCCATAATTCTCCACAATTTCTATGTGACCGTGGTGCATATGAAATGAAGCTTTCGCTTACAAAACGAACGCATAGCAAAGTCACCCTGGGCGGGGATATTATCGCTGCATTGTACACACACAGGCGGCGCAAAATTGATCATCCAATTTTGTTTTTGAATTACTTTTTTACTAAATAAAAAATAATGATTTTGATTTATGGAGATCTTTATTTGGACCTCTACAGTTTTTTCTGTAAAAAGGAAAAGATGATATCCGTCAAGTGGCTGCCGCCAGTGTTGATACGCATTTTCCATGACTTTCCGCAAGATTTCCGGCAATAACTGTTCGCATTCCTGTCGCATATTCTCCTTAAAGGCTGCGATTGTCTGAGGCGACTTCCAGTAGCCCCAAAAAAAGAAGTCTGGGATGGTAAAAACGGGCGAACCTGCCCACCATTCCAAATCACCCAAACGGAAGACTACGCGACCTGGAAACGCTTCCTTCGCAATATCCATTGGGGCTCCTGCTATGTGTGCCGTTGCAACGTCTTGATGATACCACATGTTCACGAAGCCCAGCTCATTCTATTCCGGCAGTAAGAAGTCGTTTGTCATGGCCATGTAACAGTGACTATATTATCGATAGCGCCTTAAAACACTACGACCCAGCCACTCCTCCCGAATGAAGGGCGAACCACACAGTGGCTTTGAGTGAATTTAATGACTCTTCGTGCATCACACGCGCATTTTCAGTTCTCCAAAACGAAGATTTTGCTTATTGACGTAACCGCTTAAATTACCTTAAAGATATATTCGTACCTGTCGACGGTGATGTTCTGTCCGAGACGTCGGTGTTCAGAGTCCGTTTTGCTTGCCTGCATACATATACTTAGTCGTGTCCTCATTGACCGCAAATGGCAAAGGCACCACTGCTTGAGGGCAGGGTTCCCAAAACTAGACAATAATCTGTATAGCTTGTCTCTGTAGATGCTGTTCTACGCGGCCTTAAAATCGATAAATAGATGGCGTGTATCGATCTGAAGCTCATGAGTTTTCTCCAAGATTTGCCTTAATGTGAATATTTGATCGATGGTGGACTTTCCTGGACTGAAGCCACACTGATATAGACCTATCAGGTTGTTGACGAAGGACTGCAGGGTTTCACACAAAACAGCAGTTAAGATCTCGTATGTGATATTAAGAAGACTGATGCCTCTGTAGTGCCCTTTCTTGAGGATCGAACAAATAATGCTGAGGTTCCATTCATCGGGCATACTTTCGTCCGATCATGTTTTAGAGATGAGTTTGTGTATGCTTCTTACCTAGTCAACGTCTGACGTTTTAAAGAGCTCGGCGGTCAGGTCGTCCGTTTGAGCAGCTTTGTTGGACTTTGCTTATATATTGCTATCTCTACTTTATCTAGATCGAATTGACAGAATTGTTGGTCAACATCGTCCAGGCTGAAAGGCTCATTCTGCCTGACAGCGGTGTTTGCTTTCTCATCGCCGTTATACAGTCTGCAGAAATGGTCTTTCCAAATCCTCAGCATCGACTGCAACTCTGCTACGATGTTCCCATGTTCGTCTCTACAAACTTCGATTCGTGGCATGTTTTTATACCCTTTGGATAAACTTCCGAATCTCGTTCCGGGAGTGGTATCTCTCAATTTGCTCGACCTTGCACTTCCCATGCTCTTTCTTTTCCTCCTGAGAAGCCGGTGTTCATCTCCCCCCATTCTCTGGGGGGAAGGAGTGTCTTGCGTCGATCCAGTGTGGTCAATCTGGCCGCCGAAGATAATTTTAATGTCATAGCTAGTGCATTGCTCGTAGGTCCTATTCAGGAGCTAATATAAGGCTTCTTTGGTGTAAATTTCTTTAGTTTGTTTTGATCCGGGGATAAATAAGCGAAGAAGAAATTCTGCAAGAATTAATATATACGTACCATATATACGTATTTGTATATAAATATTTCTCTTTTATCTTTCAAAACCAACTTATACACGAAAATAAATTAATTAAAACTTAGAGGGCTATTTACTATACTCTTCACATTGTCGCCAGTAGGCCTCTCTTCACAACACGTCTGCAGAATTGTTGGCAGTTCTTAGCAAAACACTCCAAATGCAAAACCCTGTCAAAAACACGTCAGTAATTCGTCATTTCAGTTTTCATTTTTAATGTGTTTTTATTTTAAATTATTCATCTATACTTACGACCTTTGTCCAGGACGCTTAGATAACCTAACATTATCTTATTAAAAATTACTGATCAAATGCGGGCACTTCTACTCTTTTCATTTCCTTTCGGACTTCCCTTTCCACATTCTTTTCCGTTAGTTCTTCAAAATCCTAGAAGGAAGGTAGCGCAGGCATTGATCATTCCGCCACTGGTGCATCCCCTAGTATCTTGAGGGATAAGTAGCCGCAGGTAGAATGGACGGTCCGTTACTGAAACTAAGAAATTGACTGAGAATCTGATAAGGGGAAGGTATTTAATATTCAAGAGTCTTTGACGAAGTTGTTCGCTCCTGCCCTTTTATGGTATTGTATCGCCTATCGGTTTGCTTTCCTTTGCCTTAGAAGACATATGCGCTCCACCTCAATCACTACCATTCTAGAAGAATGAAATTGTAAACTAAATTTTGTGTTCATTTCCGTGCATTATTAGACAAAAGAAAGAAAGAATCAGTGGGATGCCGTTGATTAATCTACTTTGGGTAGAGCTTCAGAGATAGAACTACTTTCTTGGGCTCGTTTTGTTATTTGCTTTTATGGCATGCAAACAAATACTTCAACAATTTATAGTATTTTGGAAATAAAGAATAAATAAATAAATATAAAGAAAAAGTACCTTAAGATAAAGTAATATAAAAGATGGAATTTAATACCGCTTCAATTTTTTTATTCAAATTTACAGCATTTATGGTTAGGTGGTCCTAGAAGAATAGCATTAACAGTAGTAAAAAAAAATCGCAATTCAGAAAATTTTTATTTCCTAAAAGCAAATGCTAAAGACGCGATTCACAAAAAAAAAAAAAAAGCAAAATTTTGATTTTTAGCTGAAGATCTGGTAGGTAGTGCTGATATAACATAATTATTGTGGAGTTTATTTCTATAATAATAATAATAATCTATAATACATAAGATACATGTAAATTTTGAACAAAATGTCAGACCAAATGTAAGGTCGGATAATGTCTGGCGTTATTAATCCCACAGATGATGTAGATGGTGATGCAGGCAATATCGATGATAGATCTAGTTGAGTAGCAGATATTTCTTCGGTAATAACTTCTTGTTGCATGTTTTCATCTGGAACTTCTTTAGGATCGGATTGGTAAACTTGCACAGCTGCAAATTCTTCGTCGCTGAAATTCAATTTGTTGAATGGCCATATCCCAGTCACGGGTCCTATTGTCACATGGCTTTCGTGATTGTTGACGAGGAGCGAAATAGGGTTATCTTTACAGCAGGATGTTTTTATTTGTTTCAGGACTTCCAAAAATATACAAGAATTTATCCAGCCACTCTTAGCAGCCTTTCCCAGGCTGCATTCTGGAGCACCCTCCATAAAGTGATCTTTGAAATGTATCCTGGGGAAGATGAATAGCGGCGGTATTGTGTTACCACTAGCTGAAATAATTCCTCCAAATGTTACGAGTTCACCTCTTTCTGCTGAAACAAGTTGACCAATTTGTTTTAGGTTTTTTCCCGCCAATACCTTAGGCGTGCTCAGAACTGTGACTCGTCAAAATTGTAAATCCGATCTGCCGTGAATACAAATTTTTTCAAAACCTTTTCTAGGTTCTGGTAGGAATCAGTTACGGCCGTCTTGTTAAACCCATATGATCGTGCTGCACTGGTGTTTTCAGGTTTCCTCTGGCTTAAATTTGCATTTCGCCTACGATAACTTGGCTGGACAGTTCTTTTCCTGCCATTTTGTTATGATTCCAGCTAGGTGGAAAACGCAGCTGATTTACATTGGCAAATTCGTATGCCAGTCTACTCACCTCTACGATTGTCAACCCATAATGCATTTTAGAACATTTCGCGATGTACTCATTCAATAGAGCCTCTTCTTCTTCTTCTTCTTGCTTTTCAGCAGCAGTCTTTTTTTTAAAGTTCGTTAAGCGACTTTGAAGAGTGGTCGGTTTGATGCCGTATTTTTGTGCAGACTACTCAATAGACAAAGTGTTATTTAAAACTTCGTTCATCGCAGACTTCATTGCATCTTCGTCCACCTCTAAAGTTCTAGTCCCCTTTTTTACATATATTCGAGGCATAATCCTGAAATGATAATATTTTTATAGATGAAACTTTCTGAACTCACGCGGGGTACATTCGTACAGTAAGAATCCACCCCCCTCCTACCTGTACCTCAAACAAAACAATCCAAAACTAAATTAAAAATAAAAATTGCGGTTGATGTTCTTCCAAAATAAATGTTTACGTATTAATCCAAGGTACTTATTCAACTGTAACACTTACTCACTTATAACGCATGAATGTTCTCAAAGATGAATCGAACAATTACTACGCTTTGCGAAAATACGTATCGGCTACGTTAATACGTTAATTGTTGCACTGCCACCGCACTTAGCTGTTATCTTATGCACATGAGTGGACCTCACACACATACACAAATACCTACTCGTCACATGTAGAATAGTGTTGATATGACTGCTGTACGAATCCTACTTGCTCTCCCCTATGTGCCACAAGTAGTACAAATTTTCTCTCAGACTTTTTAAATTCTGGTGCACAATAAAAAGTCTATTATTAAAAGCGAAGTTATATGGAAAGATATTATCACAGTTTGAGGTAAATGGATTAAGAGTGGAAAAGGATTCAAGTAGACCATTTTCAAAATTCATTACACGTGAGGTTGAAGTAGTTATTAAACAAGTTCCTGATTGAGATTAATTGCCTCCCTCCACCTTTTTCATAAGGAGTTTTTCTTTGTCCATACACTTAGCACCATTCAGCTTTCTTGCTTCTTTCGCCTTCTTCATGAAGAGAGCCTGTGTTTACTTCCTCAGAGACTCATTTTTATAAATTGTGGTACTAGCGCATTTGTTGTTGTTATTGCAGCTGCTGTATACAACATAATCAATGCATGTAACCTGTGTGTTCAGCTTGTTTATAATCACTTTTTTTGCACACTTTATTCGCTGCGTTTTTGTTACATCTGCGAATCTTACTCAGATCTTAGATTTTTATCTCTAAGATGTTTTACTCTGCACTTTTTTAACAAAATAATTTTCGTTGTTGTTGTCAGAAATATCGAGGAACGAGCCTTTTTTGAAAACTATTTTTGCTTTGCTGATTGCGTTAGTGTCATTGATATTTAACACACTCACAATTTCGAACGAATTGCAGAGAAAATGTATTACTCGCCAGTAAAGTTTGCCCTCCAGATAATTTGTTCTTAGCGCATCTATTTCTTTTAAAAACCCCCGGTTCGTTTCCTGAAAATTTGAGATCTTTAAGTAAATCATCGGGACAATGCGTTCATGTATATCGTGCCGCTTGTTGCATTGTAGCGTTATTGAAGGCCGGTGCATTGTTGTTTTAGATACGGCCGGCACTGCAGTGAACATCGCCTCAATATTGTGCACTTGTCGCAAGCAAATTCGTTGCCACTTAAATTAAAATATTCCGCATCTTCTTCTGTAATATTTATACATGCGAAAGGAACAAAGTATTTACATACTACAATTTATTTAAGTTGCTCAATTTCTATAAATTTTTTGTGAACACACTGAACACTCCATTTTATAAAAAGTTTATTGTAATTAGATCGATTTAGATTCACACACACGACTATTTCTAGTTGACAGAAACGGTTAATGATCAAAATGTATTCAAAAATATACATATATAAATACATTACCTACAAATTATCGTTTTCGTTTTTTTTCTTTTAATTCTAATGGAAAGGACTGGACAATTGATTTAAGGGAACGTAACAAAAAAAGAAAAAAAAAACACATTTAAGTGGAAAAAAGAAAAAAGGGAAAATAATTCCAAAAATCAAGAAAAGAAAAAGTAAAATATACAAAGTGAGAAGGATATAAGAACGAAATCAGGAATTACAGGGAAGGATAAGGAAGTAGTTCCATGGAACAAGAGAGAATAAGGGCAGGAAAAAAATGTAAATATTCTTATTTAATATACTGCTACATGGCAACGATTAATATTAGGCCTCGTAGAAGTAGCATCTTCCAACAGGTGCTGGTTCTTTAAATGACGAGAATGAGCCTCCGTAGCCGAACATCTTGCTCTGCTAAAAAGCCCTACTTCACGCCTCCCCGCGGCGCCATATGGGAATCTCACTAGAGACTGCGAAGTGAAGATGGCAAATGGCGAGTTTCCTGCGCCATAAATCAGGATTAGTGTCGGAAGAACAAATCAAGACCTTATCCGGGCTATTCCGACATATTTGCAGCTCAAGCCGGTAAGGATTTCCAGGACTTAGTCAGGGTCTTGGAAAAGAGATGGTGGCGGATGAGCCCTATATGGGCCAACGGCAGCGCTCACATCCCGGAACGGGTTACTGGCTTCGGTGTAACCGACCCCTCGTCCTAGGGGCATTAAAAATAAAACTGATCCTCCATGTTGGGGGTTGTGCCGCCGGGGTATCTGCCCGCCTATTTAAAAAAAATATAAGTTACGAAGCGTCAACAAGTGTCGGATATGGACGGATCTACTGCTGACAACCCACACAAACGATTTAAGGACAATGAGCTTCGAGTATGCACGTGGAATGTTAGATCCCTTAATAGACCACGTGCAGCCGAGCAACTAGCGGATGCCCTAGACTGCTGCAAAGCAGACATAACCGCCATTCAAGAAATGCGATAGGATGGGCCGGACAAAAAGAAGATAAAAAACTGCGACATCTATTACGCCAATTGCTATCGACGGCAAAAGCAGCGCTTATTTGGATGCGGATTTATTGTCGGAGGCAGACTAAGACAAGAAGTTCTCAGCTTCCGGCATGTGAGCGAGCGCCTCGTATCAATTCGCATCAAGGCTAAATTAGCCAACATAAGCCCACAGATGAGAAAGATGACGACACCAAGGATGCCTTCTATGAGCTCCTTAACAAGAACTACGAGCAATGCCCGAGCTATGACACTAGAATTGTCCTCGGTGATTTTAATGCAAAGCTACGAGGATTTGGTGGAATAATCGGAAAATATAGCCTGCACAACACCACCTCCGATAACGGATTCAGGCTAATCGACTTTGCGGCGGGGCGAAGCATTGTCGTGGCTAGCACGCGGAAGGAGCACGAGATGTGCGCGGTCGAGGAAATTGGAGATGCTAATCCAAGAGATTCGGAAGTTTTACCAAAAAGTAAAAAAAAACATGCCACGAATAATTAGATGCCATGAACCGAAGTCAGTTTCTACAGAAAATATCACATTTAGTTGTATCAATATAATATTTTTCTGAACTTTGGAAAACACAAAACCATTAAAAGTTCATTAATCAAGCCATTAACTACTTTTATTTCTTTTGTTATTTTTCCTCTTTGACGTTTCTCAAAAATTTTAAGTAAAGTAAAAAGTACAATAATTAAATAAATAAATTTTGACATGTATTGCATTTATGCAAACGCATTAATGAGATTTGCAAACGCACCCTTCGTAATTCTCAAATTGGCAAGCACTTCTTCCTCGTGCTCACTTTAACAGACTTTTGTTCCATGTGGTTTAATTGTTAAATACAAATGAAGTTATTATAGATTAACAATTAAGGCCGATTGAAGGCAGTATATTACACTGGCGACGATACTAAAAGAAGTAAAATTAAAAAGTGAAATCAAGAATGTAGAATAACAAAATGGCGATGGGCTCTTTTAAAGAATTCCATCGTGAATTGGATACTGTACCAAAAGAGGTTAGTGCAATACTTCGCAGCAAATGATATCACAGAGAAAAAACAGAAAAATGCAGTTTTATTAATAATGTTGTCAGAGGAAACATAAGCATTGCTCATAAATTCATGTTTTCCGGCCGAATCAGAAACAAAGTCTTATGACGAATTCATGACAACCATGGACACGCATTTTAAACCAATAACCTCAATATACATTGAAAAAGAGAAATTTATGCATCTCACATGGAAACCGCAGAGCTAATCCAAGATTGGCCAAGACGAGTTAAGCAGTTATCCATCACTTGGAACTTTGGCACGAACTTAGAGGCTATTATTTTGGACAAATTTATACTTGGAATATAAGACAGGCTGGTTGGAGACGCTTGTTAACTGAGGCCCAGTTCCATCCCGGACTGTACCGCCACTTAAAGTAAGTAAGTAAGAATAGCCATGGGGGATGTATGAAAATGATCTTGCCTACCTCGCTAGGAAAATTATACGAGTGATTTTCGGCATCCTATACATAGACGGTGTTTGAAAGAGGAGAACGGACTGTACAGCGACATCGGTTTAGACAGAAAAGTGAATGCCAAACGAATGAGATGGCTTGGTCATGTAAAACAGACACCAACGCATCAATCCGAAAAGAATCTGCCCACAAGTTGCACTGTAGAAGAAGACCGCGACTCAGTCGGCGCACGCAAGCGGAATGGGACCTTAGTTAACTTGGCGTGCGAAACAGTTAGCGAAAGATCGAAAAGACTGAAGGCGCTTATTGGCAGAGGCCCAGGTCAACCACGTACTGTTGTTTTACCAGGCGAATAATTTTAGTTTAGTGTGAGGTCCAAATTAGTGGTTTATGCTATTTAATGATACCTTTAGTACTGCGTTTCATGAAAAGGATGAAAGGATGGCCGTGGTTTAGTGGTACTACCCATCACTTCTCACTCGGAGGGTTCAAGGGTTGAATCCTACTTATGACAAGTTTTTCATTTGTGTAATTGGAACTCGGTCAGAAAAATCGACGTGTGAAAGCATAACAGTGGCATGTAGATTTGGCTGTGGTAGAATTTCAAGTACAAAACAACTGTTGAAAGTTATAACCTGTATCATTCCGAACGAAGAAAAACTCTCCGTCCTATTCGGACCCCTGGAGAGTCAATATCGCCTGTCGGCTCAAATACGATTCTGCAAATGTGCATATGAAACATCTTTTATAAAGAAATACAAAAAGGCGACTTCGAGATGGACTGCTCTTATGGTCGTGCAGGTGAAAAGCGCGATCCACCGCTTCTCCCTGCTGACTGTAACATATACTGGGCCGACATAATCTAGACCGGTATAGGTAAACGGTCTTACAAACGGTGTGACACGGTCCCTCGGCAGCTGTCCCATCAACGGCGACGTCCGCTGAGCATCTCGAACGCGGCAGTACGGACATCTTAGTGCTTGGGACAGCGTAACGCAAATGTGGTACAAAGAATCGCTGTCTTATCTTATTTGTGATAACATCGTTATTTTGGTGGCGCAGCAGACGATGGTAATGGTCTACTCGTAATAGGATGGTTCTTCGGCATGATGATTGGTCGTCTTGAGTCTAGATGTTAGTTATGGCCGCGTCTATACCTCCGTGTACCCGTAGCAGGCCATAATCATCGATGTATGGTGTCAGCTTTAAGAAGCTACTACTCCTTTCTACTGCTAAATTCTGCTTCAGTTGAGCAATCTCTCGTGCGAAGGAATCAGTCTGTTCTTGGGCACATAAGACGCGTTCAGCTTCATCCACCTCGGAGGCCGAAAGTTTTCCTCGCTCATCTGATTTTTGTCGACAGAGTTTTGCAAACCTGAGCACCCAGGCCACCATTCTCTTCATCTTCGAATACTTTCCGATTCTTGATATGTCAAATTTTAGGTTGCTTACCGCGCTGATATGTAAAAATAACTTCGGTCTTAGCTTTTAACGACATATGTGATCGCTGATGTCGTTTGGCTGTGGGGGTCACTCTACTTCGGGGAGAACAAGGAACGCTGGACCCTATAGCCATTTCTTGTCAGTCTGAAAACTCGGTGGATATCATGCCCGCGTGGCTTCATCTGCGGGGTTAAGGTTCGATGGCACCCGATGCCACTGCTTCATATAGCTGCTCTCGAGTACTTCAGCAACCCGGAACACAAAGAACTGTTTATTTCGTCGTGGCGAATGGATCTAGTTAATTACCGTCTTGAAGTCGCTCCAGAAGACCCTATCGTCCAACCTCAGTTCGTGCCATTCCGCAATAGAGTTGGCGAGCCTGACTCCCAGAACATCTGCTGACAATTCGAGGAGTGGAATGGACGTCAGCTCTGCGGGGCGCATTCTGTTTTCCCACCTACGAACGACACGGACACTCATCAGCAGACTCGATGCGGAAATATCCAACCGCACTGAGGGCTTGTTCACTGACATCGACGATGTCAAGAATAATTTTGTCCGCTGTCGACAAAAAAAGGTAATATTGGGCACCTTCAATTGGCGCAAAGCACAACACTTGTCCACACTGAACGCAGCAACAGCTAAGCATTGATGGCACAATTAGCGATCATTCTAAACGGGTCAAAGATGGACATCGCCATGCACAAAAGTTCTCGCTTGGGGCACCTGTTGCTCTCCATAACATCCCTGTTGACCCTCGGAAATTTCAGCCTGAATATGAAAACATCTTCCTCTGGTTTCCATCACATCCCTAAAATTTTCTCAAACGAGGTGTCCTTTTTTACAACCTCATTCCCTTGACTAGTGTTTGAATCAGTTGCAACCTCTTGCAATACCTCTCTGGAATTTGATTTGAAGCCTCCCAGTCTGAAAATTCCTTCCGCATGGATGAGAACCACAGCTTTAGTGACCTTGATTACTTTTTCCACGTTGTCGAAGCTATCGACATAGTCATCAACCTAGTGATATTCGACGATTGACTTGATGGCTCTTGGGTGACTATGACTGCTTGAAAATCTCGGAGTGCTCAGGTTCTTAACAAATTTGGCTGAGCAACTAGCAACAAATGTCATGGCCTGCATGATGTACTCCTCGATCGGCTCTTTTCTGTGTCTCGCCAGAGAAAGCGCTGTAAATCCAGATGTTCGCGTTGAACAAGCACCTGGTGGTACATATCTTGTATATCCCCTGACACGGCTATAGGTCGCATCCGGAAATTAAATAGCACAGCGACTAGCGGCGGGTGGTCGTCAGGTCCTTTCATTAGGAAAGAGTTAAGCGATACTTCATTGACTTTAACGGCTGCGTCGAAAACCAATCGTATTTTTCGGGGTTTGTTCGGGCTTTTGACCCCGAAGTGTGACGACTTTTCGCAGCGGCTTCTACCTGCGACAGCTTCCTGGAATATCCTTTCTTCACGTTACCTGCGATGACATCTCGATAAGCGGCTGCAAACTCCGGATGCCTCACAAACTCCTTTCCAAACTATAAAAACGTAGTTTGATCATCTCGTAGCTCTCAGGAACCTCGAACTGATCTTCCTTCAGAAGTAGTCCTCTCTTGTATTGACCATTGACCCTCACAGTCGTGATGTTCAAAATTTGCAATGCCCTTTCATCGGCTGCAGACATGAGTGGCTTTGTTCGACTGTATTATCTCTTCCTCTTCGCTGATTCGGCTACTATGGAAAACAAATTCTTCACCCGCAGTTGGTACTTCCGTCTTTCCGTATACAAGCCAACCGAATCTTGTCTCAGCGAAGATCAAGCCCTCGTTGGAGGATTCGATGGTACGTAATGGAATTCAAAGTTGGCAATGGACAAGACCAGTCAAAATTTGAGGCTTCGCATTCTTGTATTTGGAGAACATACGTGGACTCCAGTGTTGACTCATTTGTCGTAGATCAACATCACTCAATGTCTGCACAGGTAAGTTCAAGTCATTTTCTGCACTGATTTGGACATCAAGGACGAATGACTTCCTCGCCGAAGTCTCTTTCCCGAACGACTGGAACGTGAAATCCTTTGCACGTCTTTTTAAACCCAGTCTACTTGCTAGACTTGTGCTCACAATAGTCACCGAAGATCCTTCGTCCAACAGCGCATACTCCTGTATCCTTTTGCTCATCGGTAATTTGCTGACGAGCTCATCCAGCAGCATAGGGTTCGTTAAATGCTTCACAGAAAGTAGCCAAATTCTGAACCTTTGTCGTCAGTGGTATAAGCAGCTCCAATTTAGCTTCTGCGATCGATGAAATTTCCCTTATCTTATTATTATTATTATTATCATTTTTATTATCTACTGTTATGTAATAATTTTCTCAAGCTAAAATTTTGTCATACACACAATTGGTTTATAGTTCATGTTTCAAGCGTGAGACCAAATTCAGAACGTATGTCATGTAAGAATTTTCTAAAGCTGGAATTTTATCATAGCCACAATTAGTTTATAGTTCATGTTTCAAGCGTGAGACCAGATTCTCTGACTCCTTTTTCGATAGATCCGAATGATTTGGGTTTTTTTCTAGTTTTTTCTCCAACGAGAAAAAACCTTCTTCTTGCCATTTCAATTGAATCTCCTAAAAGTGTTGTTGGGTCATCTTCAAAAGGCAATTTTACGATAAAGTTCTGGCAAGAGGAGGTGGGGAGACTAACGGGATTAAAAGGGAGTGATCTCTGAGACGTAACTACTCCCCGCATACGATTCTGCTCCGAAGAATCAATGTTCTGAACTTTTATTTTAACATTTGTGTGATCTTTATTTTTCCCTGTAAAATTAATGATTACGATTGCAATTATGATTATAAATATTGTTACAGAGTTTGCATATTCATAAATTGTTTTTCCGTTCTTTAATTCTTCTATTAATTTTCCGTCTTCTGCATTTTTTATATGTAATTCTTGTGTGGAAACATTTACTACAATATTTTCAATTGTTACATTATTAAAATTTGGTATAATAAAATTATCATACGTTATAAAATTCTCATACTTAATGCTATTTATTTCAATTTCACAATTTTCAAATCTTATTATGTTATTGCCTATGAGACTTATGCTAAATTTATGACAATTATGTTTTAAGTGTGTATATGGAATATTTTTGGTTATTATAATATTATTACTTAACTGTTTAATTACAACATCTTTGCTTTCCTTAAAGCTACATGACGCATTTTGCTTGAACAGATTTGAAATACAACTGTCTTTTAATGGTTTTAAATTCTTAAAATGAATTGTTCCATTTACATCTTGGTAATTATTTTCATTATTTGTTATAAATGTGTTGAAGGGCGAAATAAGTTCTAGTTTATTTTTGTTTGGTATTGGTTCTATTATTATTCTGTAAAATTTTACATTTGAGTATTAGGGTATCATTACAACGAATATTATTTCACTATCATATATTATAACAGAACTCTTTATATTTGTTAATTTCATAATGGTTATTTTAATTTCCTAATTTCTTCTGGCAGTAATAGATCTCTTCCTAAAATTCCTAATTGACTTGCCAGCAAATTTTCTTTGACTTTTCCTACCTGTTCCTTTAGGAGCTGTATGTCATATTGTATTTGAAATACCTGCTGCATATGTGCAATTTCTGAGAACTCTCTGTTGATTGCATTTCCTAAATTTTGTAACTGTCCTTTGATTTCTAATTGCTGTCTGTTAATATGTCTTGTAATGTTTTCTATAGCTTCATCGAAATGGTAATTAATGTTGATTTGTTCGTTTAGTCCATTAATTAAGTTATGACTACTTCTGTCGTTGACTTCTAGACTTTTTCTTATTTCTTGTTCGTCGTCATAGTCCATTGTTCCTACCAGGTATTTTAAACCTTTTCCGACAATATTGACTAGTCCCCTTCTGACTTTATACCTATTCCCATAAGAAATGTTTTCTATCTCCTGTGCTCAAAGCTTAAAGCTATGCATTAAGGTTGGGTATTCATTTTTATTATTTAATTTGTCAATGTTATGTCAATAATGTCTAAATTTTCAGTCCATGATGTTAGGTTAACACAGTGAAGTAGTTTCGTGTATCCTTTTATTACTTGGAGCTGTTCGTCTCTTATCGTCACGTATCCTTGTCCATTACTCAAGTCTTGTACGTCAATTTTTTGTCCATGTATGATGGTCATTGTAATGTAAATTAAAAATATTTTCTGAAATATTAAATATATTGTTAATCTGAATTTTCGTATTTGTATTTGCGCTTAATTTGCGTCTTGTAAAACTTGCTACCTTTTTCATCTATAGCGTGGTCTTTATCTAAAATATCTAGGTCTGTTTTCTTATGTATTGGTTTAAGTTTATTCTTATCTCTACTTTTTGAATATATGTGTTCCTGACTTTCTGTAAAATCTATATCGCTTCTATTTCTATAATGTTTTTAAATGTAATTTTCTTTATTTTTCTTAACTATTTCTATAATTTTAACATAATCATCGCTAGAAATGGTGCCATTAAGAAAGTCAATTGGTCTTTGTTTAGTTGTCGAATGTATCGTTTTATTGTAAATTGTTACGGCTTTTAAAACCTTGTTGCCTATCTCTTTATGATCAAAATGCCTGTGAACACGGTTTTTCAGGTAAATTAATTAAATCTTAAGCTACGACTTAAGGTTTTTTAAAATAGTATTATATATAATTATTTTAAAATTAGCATTTAATCGCTTAGCGCCATCACGACAATAAAAGTGAATTTAATAAATTTACTATAATAGATAACTTTAACTTTTGTCGTAAAATAGCCGAAATAATAACGTCTCACGTTTATCCTAACATTGGCGGCGAAGAAAAAACTGTACAAATCGACGAGATTTTTCTTACAAAAAGGAAATACCACAAATGACAATCGATGGTTGGGGTCGTTTTGCAAAAAAGATAAGGTCGGGTGCATCTTTAAAGTGGCTGTGGCCAAATGTATGGCTGATTTGTGGCCTTATATCCATAAATTCGTTAACCTCGACACCAGTCGTGTTTGTACCGATAGCACACGCGAGTACATAGGTGTTGAGAAAATGTTCTCTAGTTATACGACTCATGAAGTCACGAACTTCAGCAAAGGCGAATATGTTTACAATACCTATGCAACCAACATTATAAAAGATTTGGAGAATCAGAACAAGCGTCTGAAAAAAAACATTTTATGTCGCAAAACAACGCACCACCACCACTAATATATGATACTTTTTTGTTTTCGAAAATACTGCCTTGAATACTATAAGCACAACTTGGGCTTCCAAATCATGGAATTTTTACTAGACGTACAAAGAGTGTACCCAAGTTTTATTGATGGTGAAGAAAGTGTGGGTTTGCAACTAAAGGGCTTTGAGTCTCCCACCGTTTACTGTTTTACCGCCAAAACAACTTCGGCTTATCTCCATCAACGACGAACTCCACGAACTCGACGGTAACACCAGTACGGACGAAACTTACATACGTTTTTAATACATTGAAAATTGACTTGATTATTTTTTACTAACACAAACTGACTGACTGGGACGTGGAATGCAATGCAAGTCTGCCTCTTCGTGTGCATTTTGGGTAACGCTAAATAATTCGGACAAATCTCATAAAAAAGTAGTTTTGGTAATTTTCAATTTTCTCGAAAACTAGAAGACATAAAACCATTCGGGTTTTTGTGTTCAATTCAGAATTGATAAAAAATAAATTTAGTAATTTTTAGTTTTCTCGAAAACTAGAAGGCATAAAACCATTCGGATTTTTGTTTTCGATTCAGAATTGATGAAAGAATCGACCATGAGAAGTCAATTCAGCACTATATTTCACTATATTTTTTTTATCAAAATTTTGAATTTGCATGCTAATTTTTAAAAAACTATTGCCATAAATAATTTAATTTAAATGTAATACATTGAAAATTGACTTGACAATTTTTAACTAACTCCTGACAGACTCGAAAACTGACTGACGGACGCGGTCCTCTTCTTGTGCATTCTGGGTAACGCTAAATGATTTGCTCAAATCTCATAAAAAAGTAGTTTTAGTAATTTTCAATTTTCTCAGAAACGGCTTCGGCTTTAGGGAACCATGTTCGAACACACGGGGGAAAATGGTTGGTTTTCATATTAATTTCATTTCGTAATAAATAGTTACAATAAATAAAATCAACTTTATGACGCTTAAGAATTGTTGAGTTTTTCTTTTACATTAAATTAAAACAAAGTTTGTAGGCCCAACCTAAGTATTTTTTACAGACTATTCATTATTCAAAGTCTGTAAACTGTTTGAGAATAGGCGACTCTAGGACTCTAGCCTATCCAATTTGATCTGTAGGTTTGTTCCCTTTGGAGAATTCAATGCCATAATTGGATGTGCCTTTTAGATATTTAAAAATCCTTTTGACTGCAGTTACATGTGCTTGAGCTGGATTGTCCAAATACTGACTGAGAACACTCACCGAGTACGCTATATCTGGACGAGTAGCTATAGCAAGCTACACGAAGCTTCTTTTACAGGAAAGATATTGCTTTGCTTCTCGTTAGAGGATTCAAGTTTTTACATTTGAGTCAGCAGGTGTATTAACTGTCGATGGAGAATCCATATTAAATGTCTTTAAAATTCTGTTGCAATACTGCTCTCGATTAATTAATATTTTCGAGTGAGTTGAAAAAATATGAATTCCAACAAAATAAGTAGCATTACTATCTCTTACCTGAGATGGTTAATGAATTCATTCAAGAAATTTTTGTCTGATGAAAAAACAAGACCGTCGTCAACATATAAAGCAAGTATCACCATCACAGTATCATTTATGAAATAAACACACGGATTTGCTTGGCATTGTTTCAGGTTTAATGATTCGTGAAATTTATTGTTCCATTCTCAAGGGGCTTGCTTTAATCAATACAGGCTCCGCTTAAGTTTACATATCTTACTATTAGTTTTGTCAAAACCGGGTGGCTGTTATATACGAGTAGATGTCTTCTTTCAATTCACTATTCAGAAAAGCAGTACGCATGCCAAATTGTCGCATATGTAAATTCTTGTTTGCAGCAATGGCCAATAAAACTGGCAATGAGTAGAATCTTACAACCGGCGCAAAAGATTCAGTATAGTCAAATCCTAGTCGTTGAGAATATTCTGTTACAACTAAGAGAGCTTTGTACCAGCTGAGATATACGTCTTCATCTATTTTATGTTTAAAAATCCACTTACATTAAATTGGTTTCATCCAGTCTTGACGGTCAACTAATTCTCAAGTATTGCATTGCATTAACGAGTCCCATTCTTCTTTTTTCGCTTTTCTTCAGTGGTCCTTTTCTTTACCGGTTAGAACTTCTTCATTAGTTGGGTCGCCAAGAGGTGCTGCAGAGGTGCACAGAGACTACAGACGTATGTATACTCAAGTGACCAAGTCGCTTATGCCATACTTCAATACTATTACTCCTCGTAATGTTAGCAGCATCAGGCTAAACCATGTTTAACAATACGAGTAGCTTCTACAACTGTGAGTCATCGCTTTAAACACCAATAACAGAAGTCTGACCATTCCTTTTTATCTCTGATCGACCACTGCGAAAACTAGTTGAAATACCACGCATGTCGGCTGCGCTTGCGCTAAAAAAAATTGAAACTAATAGTCTTAGAGCTAGCAAACCATCCGACTAACCCGTTTCCCACAAGGCTAGACAATTTTTGAATAATGTTTTATTATCAGTCAATTTAGAAAGTATCGTTCTGGCAGGCATCTCGGTATTGCGTCATCATCCCTTAAATTTTCGAAAATGTAAATTTTTGTTTTCTTAAATCGACTCCCACAAGGCAACAATTTTAAAATGTTGTAATTTAGATATGTTTAAGTGTAAAATAGAATTGACAACCCATTTGATGGTTGCAAGTATGTGCCAGACAATAGCAAAGTTGTCATCGGGATAGTAATTCATAACCGGCTCCTACAAGGTTTAAATTTTAAGGGAACATTCTTTCAATTGTTTAAGAAGTGTATGTAAACGGCCAGAATATTCTAGCGATTGCAGGTATCTGCTAGACGAGTATAAAATAGTCATGAAGCTTGAGCGCAATAGACTTGTACAGGTTTCAGTGTCCGAAAGAGAGGATGTCATATATTATGTTATAGATAAACAGAGTTATATGCAAAGTATAAATTTTTATTTATGTTAACAAATATTTATTACTCAAACTTATTATTCTCCATAGGTCTTCATAAATAATAATACTATTATCTTAACTTATTGATAATTATCTATCGTTTCATTGCTTTCTGAAAAAGAAATTAAATTTTTAATTAATAAAATAAAGTAAAGAAAAAAAATTTGTTAACATACAAACATAATATGTACAGATAAAAAACAAAGATTATTTACCTGACTCAGTGTCATTAGACCGATCGGATTCAAAATTAGCATTAAATAAATAGATGGTGGCACAGTGTCACCCTCATACCAGTTGTATATATACTCGTATTTATTATCATCAATAATCCACCCATTATTCTCTGATCTTAACGTTTTAGACCCTTTCACATTGGTATTACTCCGTATGCTCGTTATATATTGTGCGCGTAGAAAATGCTCATGTAATTCGGATCTACACGATGGTAAATTTGATGAACCGTAATTTAAATATTTTTTTATTAAATAGCTCATCCACATTTTTTGGTTTATAAGTGATGATGAACTTATCGCATCTTGTTTCGTTAACAGTAACTCCTTTGCTACCATACATTTCACAGACAAATTTTTCACTTCTAAGTTTTTTGAGGGCTTCCTGATATTCTAGATTTTTCTTAAGAATTGAAAAAGCCCCTTTTTGCCTTTAATAAAATATGACGGATTATAGTCACAGCCGGTCAGTGCATGAAATCCTGGTAAGCCTAATGATAAAGATGGCTCAAGTTTGGTATAAAGTTCGCTTATCGCAACGCATCTTTTTGCATTTCCAGCACCGTATTCCATAAAAATGTGCAATGAGTCACCAGATAAATGTTCCATATTTCCGAGCATTATTATTAATATATTAGTATTTGATGATTTAATTAAGATATTCAGATTGTCTTCATTGATTTGACAAATGTGATGCACAATTTTTGTGTCTTCCTCTTCGTGATTTATGCAGGACAAATTATCTTTAATAATTAAAATAACTGAATTGTTTTTAACTACATAATTATGAAAATGCTTATAGTTTACATTGATTACTGTATTTCCAATGAATAGCACCATTTCATCTGTCATCCAATGTCTAATTAAGAATTCTACTAAAGCCTCTTTAAATGATATATTTTTTAGTCCTTTAGTGAAATCTACCGGTCTTATCTGTTCTGGGCTTGTAATATTATAATTTATATTTCTGTTTTCATGTCGTAAATTACGCTCGTAATCTTCAATTGGTAGAGAGAAGTATTGGTCGAAAATTAAATCGATTCGTGAAGCTTTTGTAGCAGTTAAAGTTGACATGATTTGGCTTAAAATATTCCCGTATGTTTTCGGAACATTTTGCTTAGTTTATATTAGATGAAATCCATCAACAACGACAAAATCGAAGCATGACGGTGTATGCTTGTCTATTTCTTTTTCTAGAATAGTAACCAAAGCAGATTTTGGCGTTTTATGGAAAGATCCGTCAACATGGCACAAAGACATAAGAGTTTCCTAATCAAAATTCATGTCTATTGAGAGTGCAAGCAATCGTCCAAATAAATTTCGTTGAACACGTATTTCATCAACTTTGTCACAGAGTCGTGATTCTTGATTTTTACTCTTTTTATTGGTCTTTCAAAAATCTCGCTGTCAACGGCACATTCTTGGATAAATTGTTTTTTCATATCTGTGCCATTCTTTTGAAAATTTAATAAATAATTTTCAACATCATTTGAAGCTGCCTTTTCACTTGCAATATTAAAGAAATAGTCTGGATCAGCTCTGTATCAAAGGGATTGAAAAATTTTTCAAAAATACTTATAAACTTTTCAAGCTGTTCAGCATTTTTTTTTATTGCATGAGATTCTAGATCTATTGTGATGTCTTGTAACATTTAATCTTGTAACATTCATTTTATGAGAGATAACTGATGTTCTAATATCGTGACTTTCAGTCCAACGTTGTCTAGCTGAAATTGAGTTTGTATAATGGACCACACCTGCCAATCTTCCCTTAAGTCTATTAGTTGTCTCGAGAAAGACTTACTAGTACGTTTAATACCAAGGTATACAGCATTTATAGCTCTTTGTAAGTCTTCATGAGTTTCATTTCATTTTAATAAATTATCATGGTACGAGTATCTTTGTAACCATCGAGCATAATTGGGTTGATTCATTATAAAAAATAAACTTGAAATTTTTGACAAAATGTATTTAAATATTTGAAAATCACCCGATCGAATACTGCGACTCACTAAGCGATAATAGTTTACCATATCAATATATGTAATGTAAGATTGAGTAGTTTCACCAAACACTCCTCTCTTACATCGGTCTTTGTACTATATGTGTTGATTATTTTTGACAATTCTTTGTTTTCAAATATTTCAGCATTTATTCGCATCAATTGTGTGCATACGTCAACGTCTATTGATAGTCCTGTTTTTTTTTAGAAAGGACTCACAAATTAATATTTGAAGTCCTACTGCCATGAGTGAGTACAAACGTGTACACCTGTTAAAGTGTTTGCCTTGAAGAAATCCGTCAACAGATCCATTAACAATGATTTCACTGTCGACAGCAATTATCATTAAACCACAGCCACTTATAAACTTTCCAATTGTGAGCCAACATAACGTGGAATGGTCCAAGATGAATAAATAAATTGTCATATATCGGTCGCTCAACTGATTGGGCTACTTTGGCGATGGCTAAATCGTATGTGATTTCTAAGTACTTCTGATTTAGCTCTTCGGCAATGTTTTTACTTATTTTCATCATTTCAATTACAACAGATGGATTTGTTGGCGAATCGTTAATAAATGTTAAATACGCAGTTTTTTGCTTAGAAGTACTGATGTCTTAAACAACGTTATAGTTAAAACTAACCCACATTGTAGTGTTTGGAATCTTCAAAGCGTGACAAATCATCCATAATGTATCCAATTTTTGTATTTGGGTAAGAGTTTCAACATGTATCTAATCAACATGTCGTGCATCATTTAATGATAATAATGGTTCTAATGTCCGTGGTTTTTTTGTGTTAGGCAGCAAATTTGATATAAATGTGGCAAAATTTCTTCTCCGTTTTTTTGTTTTTGGCTGAAAGAGAATTGACTACACTATTGTGTTTTTAGGTTCAATATAGGCATTCTCAGGTTCAACAAAGACATTTTCATTAACATCATTAAATTCAGGTATTGTCTGATAAATGATACCAACGGTATCAAGCGATGTATCTTTGCCGCTGGTGGTATCCACAAAGCGATCAAAATTATCAAATGCCACTCCAGTAAATAAATTATCTGATAGAGAAATAGATTCTGGACAAATACCGGTGCGATTCGTTAAAGCAAAAGTTACTCCCGTTTCTAATTCTTCTATAACGTCGTAACTGCAGCAGTGACCACATTTGTTAATAATTTAGACAATCTTATGGCTGCTCGTTAAACTTTTTAAGGTCATGCGCAATGTAATATATTTTCCAGTTTTAATATTACCATTTGTCACATTAAATACTAGGTCTGCTGTTAAAGAATTACACTTTGTTTGAAAACTATCGCGACGACATTTAAAACCGCCTAATACCGTGGAATAAAAATTTGTTATTTCCTTAGTAATTATGCACTCACCGTTTATTAAATCTGTGACTTTCAAATCTTCCGGCAATGGGATTTTCGGAGTCTTTAAAGCTTTTTCACGTAAAATTAATGTAGCTTTTAGTAAAATTTCTTCTAAATTGTCACAAATATTATCATCAATTTTAAAATTTTTCGGAACAATATATATTTTTCTTCTCGTTTTTATTATATCTATATCTTCACTAAATTGATCTACTATTTTTTTTTCAAATCTTTGTGTGTTCAAAATATTGTCATATTTACCACCGTTATCATCAGTTATCTTCTGAATAGTTGCTATATACTCGTACTATAAAATTTACAGATACTACATATAGTGGTCAAAAGTAAAACATTTTCGTGAAGCAATTACATTTTCCGCAATGAAGTTAATAATTTCATCAACGGCTTGATTACGGTAATTTCTGAATACTCGTACATAATATGCTGAGGCTGTTAGTACGAGTATATTTGTTCTCTCCCTAAATTGTTCTATATCAGAGAGACGACAAGCATTATGATAGAAAATTTTCCCTGCCGATGAATTTCTCATTTCTTTGCATCAATTTATTGTCCTCAGGTATTGTGACATTTTCAAATATTTTATTTTTGAACGCACTATGAAGCGTTGATAACGTCCTTTAATTTTTTTTAACTTTTTTATGGCAAAAGAAACATACTTTCTCCACACTTCAGATTTTCTTTGTTGCTTTGCAGTATATCATCTAGTGTTTCTAAGCTAATATTATTTATACCGTGAGATATATTAAGGCTATTCACGCTTCGTTGGATCTAGTCTTGTATCATTGTAAAACTGCAAAAGTGTATCATTTTCTTACAATACAACAACAAAATACACTGGCTGTCAATTTGTTACACTTTTACACTTTAGCAATGTTCCAACCCGTTTGTTACGGAGAGTGTTAAAGTGTAACATAACATTGAAAATATTTTTTGACAGCTGGTTGTTGTCGTTTGGTTTTCTCAATTTAAAACATTTTCGTAAATGAAAAGAATTGGCAAAAATATGGACGAGGAAAATGTAGTGGTAAATAAAAAGAGCCAGAGGGAAAAGCCCGTTTAATACATCAAGGGTTTCACAAACATCATTTTCACTTTTCTCAAATTCCGTGTCTGTAAAACTGGATTGTTACTTCTTTCTTCGGTGTATCTTCATTAATGGTTTACGAACTTTCAACCCACATAATTTGGCACTGCGTCTTAGCATTTGATTTTAAGCTACAAAGTCATAATTATTTTATAACCGAAATCAGCTGATTTTGACTTAAGGCTCAATGTTGCTTCTCGTACAAATATGCACTCTGGCATATTTTACCTGGGGGTACGCAACGATATTTTAAACAAAAGAATACCTCACGTTAAATTTCTTCGTTTTTTTTTCTTGATTCCACAAACGCAACTGATCGAGGGAATTAGGGAATTAAATATTGATTTTAAGAAACATTAATTATAAGCAACCTCGCACTTACTCCAAATCCAACAGTGTGCCCAAGCTTTGTTTATGGAATCTCCTCTGATAATTTTGTAGATAACGACCCCAACAGTAAAATTAAAAAAATAATTCAATTCATATGAGGGGGGCATGCTACCCCCCCGTGCAACCCCCTGCTTGATCAAACTGTTGGATTTGGGGTAGGTGCGAGGTTCTGTATATGTAAAGTTTAATAAGATCTGTGCAAAACCTCATTCATAATTTACGGTCATTTGTTAGCAATTTCTCATATCATACTGTGGTATATATGTGATTAAATCAATTATCCAGTGTTGCATAGTTTTAGGATCATACAAACTCTCCACGTTGGAGAGTTCAGTTATTACCCCAGTTTCAAACCAGAAGTTACCAGAACGAACTAGAACCCGTCAAATGTGGTATAAATACAGGATGAGAAACTGCGGACGATAAGTTGATTTTTGGAAAGCGATGGAAAAGGACCTAAGTCTTACTAAGTGAAAGATAAGAGATTTGAATTGTGAAATAGAAGTGAAATTGTTTGTGAATTGATTGAAAGTTGTATTTAAATAATAATAAATAGAGTGTTTTGAAACAGAATAACGTTTTATCATTTCGAACCCTAGCCGAAATATTACATTGGTGTCAGAAGTGGGATAAAACTTATTCTGAGTGCTGTGAAAAAAAAAAAAAATAAAAAAATAAAAAAAAAATAAAAATGGCACGTACATTGCTGGAGCTAAGTATACCCCAGCTGAAAATTGAGCTAGAGAAGCGGAATCTCTCCGCAGCTGGAGGGAAAAGTGATTTGATTCTTCGGTTACAAGAAGCGATCGAAAAAGATGGAAAAGATCCGAAATCCATTTTGTTCGACGTAGAAGAAGAACATGTGAGCACAGGAGTTGACATGGCCGTTATGATGGAATTACTCCTTGGATTGAATTCTAAATTTGAAGAACAGAAGAATTCTTTAGAAGAACAAAGGAGAAGTATGGATTCTAAGTTAGAAGAACAGAAGAATTCCATTGTTGCCGCGCAGAAAGACACTGTTGAAGAGTTCAAGAATTCTCTAGAAGCGAAATTCGAAATAATCGATCAAAAATTAAATATGCACGAGGCAAAACTCGCAAAGGTTGGAACCGAATTCCAGGAACAGCTCGTGAAAGTCGAGGAACAGTTCGGGAAGGTTGAAAACAATATTGAGAATCTTGCTAAAGAACTAGAGAGAGTGAAGAAACAGAAGGTCCGAGAAATTTCTACAGACAGCCCTAGAAGGAAAGAGATGCAACCGCCTGTTTTCGATGGCCAAACATCGTGGCCAATATATAGAAGGCAATTTGAAGCAGCTGCCATGACCAACAACTGGGACGACGGAGAAAAGTCGATTGCGCTAACGATGGCACTGAGAGGTACAGCTGCGGAATTGCTGCAAACCATCTCAGAAGATAAACAACTCAACTACGACGCTTTGGTTAAAGCCATAGAAATGCGCTTCGGAGATGACCATATGCAACAAGTATACAGAGTTCAACTGCGCAGCAGAGTCCAGAAGAGGGGAGAAACACTTCAGCAGTTGCAGGCCGATATCGAACGGTTGGCGCATTTATCTTATCCTAATGCCGGAGAAGACATTATCAGCGAAATGGCTGTAGAGGCGTTTACCCAAGCAATTGAAGATAGGCAGTTGCAAATGGCTGTAAGAATGGCTGGAAAACGAACCCTTCCTGATGCCCTAGCATTTGCCCTGACGATGAAAGCTGCCGACCAAGCATCTCAAGAAATCCACCGCGTGAGAGAAGTGACAGCCGTGGAATGCTCATGCCAACGAGCAGACGTCGTGGAGCGAAACAGTGTGCGTGGAGGACAAGTCCGTTGTTGGAACTGCAACAAAATAGGACATCTGCAGCGTCAGTGCTGGGCTCCACTTAAAGAACGCAGTTCTTCACAATGCGCTGCTGGGAGGCATAACAAAGAAGCATGTAGCAGGGAAAACATCTATACTGCAAGCAGCGCATCATCAAGTCAACAGGCGGGAATACGTGTAAGAACCAACTTCGAGGGGCAGAAGTCGGTTTCTGGAATTGACGCCCCCAAGATCAAAATCCAAGTCTCCCAAATAAAACGAAGTAACAAGTGTTTTACAGTGGAAGCCCACATTGGCCAGAATAAATGCGTGGCCACCATTGACAACGGTGCCACCGCTTCTATTATAAGAAGGGACATCGCTCCTGATTCATGGCTACACAATACCAGTAGCAACTGTCTGGAAACAGTAACAGCAGCGACGGCGGAGGTGTATGGAGAGGTTCTTCTTGCGATCAATCTGGCAGGACTAACATTCCCCCACGTATTCCTAGTGGCCGATATACGCGACGAGTACATCATTGGACTTGACTTTATGAATGCGTATAATGTAGTGCTTGACACCGGAACTCATGTACTTAAGTACAGGAACGTTGAGATTCCGATGGTGTTCGGGAATGAGAATGCCGCATGCCTTAGGACAGTATTCAGTAACGACTACGAGATACAGCATCGAAAGGGAAGCCTTCACTCTAATGCGGATGCTCTGTCCCGGCGACCTTGCAAATCTGATTACAAACATTGCGCACGACAACAAGAAAAAGATGCGATATCCACTCAACGACTAAGAGCTGAGCCCACTGATGGTTGGAATGAAAGTGAAATGCGAAACGCCCAAAAAGAGGATCCGGATATCGAGCCAATTCTCGCCTGGAAAGAACATGAAGAAAAACCAGATTGGCAGGAAATATCCAATAAAAGTCCCGAACTAAAGGCATACTGGGCACAGTGGGACTCGCTTCATGTTCAAGATGGTGTTTTGAGGCGAAGGTGGGAAAGCTCGGATGGAAAGTCGTTTGTGATGCAGCTCGTTGTGGCAAGGTCGAGAGTCAGTGACGTGCTAAGGGAACTGCACGATGGAATATCCGGAGGCCACTTGGGAGTGAATAAGACGTTAGAAAAGGTGCGAGAACGTTTTTATTGGGTGCATGCCAAGGACGATGTAGAAAATTGGTGCAGAAAGTGTATCACCTGCGCCGCCAGTAAAGGCCCGGGGATTAAAACTCACGGCAGAATGCAGCAATACAACGTTGGAGCGCCATTCGAGAGAATCGCAGTTGACATTGCAGGACCCTTTCCTGAAACCGAAATTGGAAATCGCTACATTCTTGTTGTTATGGATTACTTCAGCAAGTGGCCTGAGGCTTTTGCTATCCCTAACCAAGAAGCCAAAACCTTGGTTGAGCAGATCGTTTACAACTGGGTGAGCAGATTCGGCGTACCGATGGAATTGCACTCGGATCAAGGGCGTAACTTCGAGTCTAAAATTTTCCAAGGGGTGTGCGAGCTACTGGGGATTAAGAAGACGAGAACAACACCGCTCCACCCACAATCGGACGGGATGGTAGAACGCTTCAACAGAACCTTGAATGAACACCTATCAAAGGTCGTTGGCGACAAGCAATGCGATTGGGATAGGCAAATTCCAATGTTTCTATTAGCCTATCGGAGTGCAGTACACAACACCACAGGTCACACTCCATCGGAAATCCTTTTCGGTCGAACAGTCCGGTTACCTAGTGAATTGATGTTTGGATCACCGCCGTCTGAAGAGAACAGAAATGAAGACGACTATGTCGCAGACCTCAGACGGATTATTAGGGACGTGCACCAAACAACCAGGGGTAAGATCAAGATAGCCAGTGACCGCATGAAGACGAGGTATGATGTCAAGGCGACCACAACGGGATTCCAGGAAGGAGATCTAGTGTGGCTATATAACCCCCATAGACGGAAAGGCGTATCACCCAAATTACAGCAAGACTGGGAAGGACCAAATAAAGTCGTAAAACGCATCAACGATGTTGTCTATCGCATTCAACGAGGAAGAGGCAAGATGAAAGTGGTTCATGTGGATCGAATACATCGCTATATTGGGCAGAATGTCGAAGAGTTTGTTCGGGACGAACAAGTTTAAGAGGGGGATATTGTGGTATATATGTGATTAAATCAATTATCCAGTGTTGCATAGTTTTAGGATCATACAAACTCTCCACGTTGGAGAGTTCAGTTATTACCCCAGTTTCAAACCAGAAGTTACCAGAAAGAACTAGAACCCGTCAAATGTGGTATAAATACAGGATGAGAAACTGCGGACGATAAGTTGATTTTTGGAAAGCGATGGAAAAGGACCTAAGTCTTACTAAGTGAAAGATAAGAGATTTGAATTGTGAAATAGAAGTGAAATTGTTTGTGAATTGATTGAAAGTTGTATTTAAATAATAATAAATAGAGTGTTTTGAAACAGAATAACGTTTTATCATTTCGAACCCTAGCCGAAATATTACAATACCAAATTGGCGAATATTGTGTGTGCTATTCTTATTGCATATTGCTAGGAGTTGGGGGAATTAAAGTTGAAGAACGCTTTTAACTAAAGCATGGTTGCATACTCCCAGCCGAAACTTAGTTGGATTTTGTATGGGAACTTTCAAAAACTTATATCTCTAAAACTATAAGAGTCCGGCGTTTAAAAAAAATTTCAGAATTATCAGGAAAATGCCTTTTATTACATATTTAAAAATTTTATCAAAATCGGAGGTGGTGACACCTTTTCTAAATAATTACCGAATATTCTTTCAGTTGTTTAAGAAGTGTATGTAAAAAGCCAGAATGTTCTAGCGGTTGAAGGTACCTGCCAGACGAGTAAACAATAATCATGACGCTCGATGGGGGTTCTGGCAGTACATCTATTGTACTGTAGGCTGTAGAGGGAGCGCGAATGAGGGGCTGAGGCGTACGTATGTGAGCGAGTGAGATGGTTCCTTCAACTGATAATTTAGAACACAGTCAACAGCGGCCATAAGTACATAATTTTTCATCATATCTATGCTATTGTAATATTACGGCTAGGGTTCGAAATGATAAAACGTTATTCTGTTTCAAAACACTCTATTTATTATTATTTAAATACAACTTTCAATCAATTCACAAACAATTTCACTTCTATTTCACAATTCAAATCTCTTATCTTTCACTTAGTAAGACTTAGGTCCTTTTCCATCGCTTTCCAAAAATCAACTTATCGTCCGCAGTTTCTCATCCTGTATTTATACTACATTTGTCGGGTTCTAGTTCTTTCTGGTAACTTCTGGTTTGAAACTGGGGTAATAACTGAACTCTCCAACGTGGAGAGTTTGTATGATCCTAAAACTATGCAACCCTGGATAATTGATTTAATCACATATATACCACAATATCCCCCTCTTAAACTTGTTCGTCCCGAACAAACTCTTCGACATTCTGCCCAATATAGCGATGTATTCGATCCACATGAACCGCTTTCATCTTGCCTCTTCCTCGTTGAATGCGATAGACAACATCGTTGATGCGTTTTACGACTTTATATGGTCCTTCCCAGTCTTGCTGTAATTTGGGTGATATGCCTTTCCGTCTATGAGGGTTATATAGCCACACTAGATCTCCTTCCTGGAATCCCGTTGTGGTCGCCTTGACATCATACCTCGTCTTCATGCGGTCACTGGCTATCTTGATCTTATCCCTTGTTCTTTGGTGCACGTCCCTAATAATCCGTCTGAGGTCTGCGACATAGTCGTCTTCATTTCTGTTCTCTTCAGACGGCGGTGATCCAAACATCAATTCACTAGGTAACCGGATTGTTCGACCGAAAAGGATTTCCGATGGAGTGTGACCTGTGGTGTTGTGTACTGCACTCCGATAGGCTAATAGAAACATTGGAATTTGCCTATCCCAATCGCATTGCTTGTCGCCAACGACCTTTGATAGGTGTTCATTCAAGGTTCTGTTGAAGCGTTCTACCATCCCGTCCGATTGTGGGTGGAGCGGTGTTGTTCTCGTCTTCTTAATCCCCAGTAGCTCGCACACCCCTTGGAAAATTTTAGACTCGAAGTCGCGCCCTTGGTCCGAGTGCAATTCCATCGGTACGCCGAACCTGCTCACCCAGTTGTAAACGATCTGCTCAATCACGGTTTTGGCTTCTTGGTTAGGGATAGCAAAAGCCTCAGGCCACTTGCTGAAGTAATCCATAACAACAAGAATGTAGCGATTTCCATTTTCGGTTTCAGGAAACGGTCCTGCAATGTCAACTGCGATTCTCTCGAATGGCGCTCCAACGTTGTATTGCTGCATTTTGCCGTGATTTTTAACCCTCGGGCCTTTACTGGCGGCGCAGGTGACACACTTTCTGCACCAATTTTCGACATCGTCCTTGGCATGCACCCAATAAAAACGTTCTCGCACCTTTTCTAACGTCTTATTCACTCCCAAGTGGCCTCCGGATACTCCATCGTGCAGTTCCCTTAGCACGTCACTGACTCTCGACCGTGGCACAACGAGCTGCATCACAAACGACTTTCCATCCGAGCTTTCCCACCTTCGCCTCAAAACACCATCTTGAACATGAAGGGAGTCCCACTGTGCCCAGTATGCCTTTAGTTCGGGACTTTTACTGGATATTTCCTGCCAATCTGGTTTTTCTTCGTGTTCTTTCCAAGCGAGTATTGGCTCGATATCCGGATCCTCTTTTTGGGCGTTTCGCATTTCACTCTCATTCCAACCGTCAGTGGGCTCAGCTCTTAGCCGTTGAGTGGATACCGCATCTTTTTCTTCTTGTCGTGCGCAATGTTTGCAATCAGATTTGCAAGGTCGCCGGGACAGAGCATCCGCATTAGAGTGAAGGGTTCCCTTTCGATGCTGTATCTCGTAGTCGTACATCTGGAGTCGTTCAATCCACCTTGCGACTTGTCCTTCAGGATTTTTAAATTGCAGCAACCACTTCAGAGATGCATGGTCTGTGCGAAGAATGAATTTTCGTCCGTACAGGTACTTATGGAAATGCTTTGTTGCCAAGACCAAAGCAAGAAGTTCCCGCCTGGTAACACAGTAGTTCCTTTCCGGCTTAGAGAGCACCTTACTAAAGTAGGAAACTACTTTCTCTTGCCCGTCATGCATCTGCGAAAGGACAGCTCCAATTCCGACGTTACTGGCATCTGCATCCACAATAAATGTTTTTCCTGGAGTAGGGTACGCTAGTACAGGGGTCTCACATAGTTCTTGTTTGAGAGTTTTGAAGCTTCTTTCGCATTCACTTGACCATTTGAATTGTTTTCCCTTTTCTGTTAGTTGATGCAAACTCTTTGCGATCTCAGCAAAATCCTTCACAAACCGCCTGTAGTAGGTAGCGAGTCCCAGAAAGCTTCTCAGTTGGTGTTTGTCTCTTGGGACTGGCCAATTTTTCACCGCTTCGATCTTTTCTGGGTCTGTCCTTACCCCTTCGGATGAGATGATGTGTCCCAAGTATTTGACATCTGGCCTAAAGAGATGACACTTCTTCGGGTTTAGCTTTAGCTGTGCACTTCGTAGTCTTTGGAACACTTCCTTTAAGTTATCTCGATGCTCTTGAAAAGTTTTGCCGACCACGATGACATCGTCCAGGTAGACCAAACAGGTTTTCCATGTTAGTCCCAGCAAAACTCGTTCCATTAGACGCTCAAAGGTTGCCGGAGCATTGCACAATCCGAATGGCATTACTGTGAATTGCCAAAGCCCGTTTCCTGCGGTGAAGGCTGTCTTCTCACGGTCCTCCGGATGGATCTGTACTTGCCAGTAGCCACTCTTCAAATCAAGTGTGGAGAACCATTGCGCTCCTGACAGTGTGTCCAGTGTGTCGTCAATCCTTGGCAAGGGGTAGCTATCCTTCTTGGTGACATTATTTAGCTGGCGATAATCCACGCAGAATCTATTGGTGCCGTCTTTCTTCTTGACCAGTACAACGGGTGATGCCCACGGACTCTTTGAGCCTTCAATCAACCCTTCATTTTCCATAGTCGAAACCATTTCTGCAACCTCCGTCTGCTTAGCTAATGGTAAACGCCTAGGAGGTTGACGTATGGGTCTTGCATCTCCAGTGTCTATTCGGTGTTGTACCAAATGTGTGCTGCCATATTCGCCATCCTGCGAGGCAAATACGTCTGCAAATTCGTTGATTAATTCCTCTGCCATCGCTCGTTGCTCCTGGTTCAGCTCGGTTTGCCTGAGTATAGTTCTTTTCAACTCGGCTGTGCTACTTGATGGCAAAGATATAGCAGCATTCTCCTTCGACAACTTGGTGATAGCAGTTATCGGTACGCACGCTCCGATCGAATGTCCTTGCTTTAGTTTGATGCTCTTATTTCCCACATTCAAGATTCTTACTGGGACCATTTTGCTTTTCGGCTCAACGAGCATCTTTCCCACGACGTAATTCTGATAATGATTTTTAGAGTCCGGCTCAATCAAATAGAATCGATGGCTCCCAAGATCACCTTCCAGCTTCGCCCAAATTAGTGTCTCTGCGGAAGGTGGTAAGATCTCTTCCTTGTTGACTACTGTCCTAAGGCATGCGGCATTCTCATTCCCGTACACCATTGGAATCTCGACGTGCCTGTACTTAAGTACTTGAGTTCCGATGTCGAGCACTACATTATGCGCCTTCATAAAGTCAACTCCAATGATGCACTCGTCACATATATCGGCCACTAGGAATACGTGGGCGAATGTTAGTCCTGCCAGATTGATCGTAAGAACAACCTCTCCATACACCTTTGCCGTCGCTCCTGTTGCTGTTTTCAAGCAGTAGCTACTGGTATTGTGTAGCCATGAATCATGGGCGATATCCCTTCTTATAATGGAAGCGGTGGCACCGGTGTCAATGGTGGCCACGCATTTATTCTGGCCAATGTGGGCTTCCACTGTAAGACTCTTGTTATTTCGTTTTGTTTGGGAGACTTGGATTTTGATCCTGGGGGCGTCAATTCCAGAAACCAACTTCTGCCCCTCGAAGTTGGTTCTTACACGTTTCCCGCCTGTTGACTTGACGTTGCGCTGCTTGCAGGATAGATGTCATTCCTGCCAGATGCCTCTTCGTTACGTCTCCTAGCAGCGTATTGTGGACAACTGCGTTGTTTAAGTGGCGACCTGCACTCACGCTGCAGATGTCCTATTTTGTTGCAGTTCCAACAACGGACTTGTCCTCCACGCACACTGTTCCGCTCCACGACATCTGTTCGTTGGCATGAGCATTCCACGGCTGTCATTTCTCTCACGCGGTGGATTCCTTGAGATGCTTGGTCGGCAGCTTTCATCGTCAGGGCAAATGCTAGGGCCTCAGGGAGGGTTCGTTTTCCAGCCATTCTTACAGCCATTTGCAACTGCCTATCTTCAATTGCTTGGGTAAACGCCTCTACAGCCATTTCGCTGATAATGTCTTCTCCGGCATTAGGATAAGATAAATGCGCCAACCGTTCGATATCGGCCTGCAACTGCTGAAGTGTTTCTCCCCTCTTCTGGACTCTGCTGCGCAGTTGAACTCTGTATACTTGTTGCATATGGTCATCTCCGAAGCGCATTTCTATGGCTTTAACCAAAGCGTCGTAGTTGAGTTGTTTATCTTCTGAGATGGTTTGTAGCAATTCCGCAGCTGTACCTCTCAGTGCCAGCGTTAGCGCAATCGACTTTTCTCCGTCGTCCCAGTTGTTGGTCATGGCAGCTGCTTCAAATTGCCTTCTATATATTGGCCACGACGTTTGGCCATCGAAAACAGGCGGTTGCATCTCTTTCCTTCTAGGGCTGTCTGTAGAAATTTCTCGGACCTTCTGTTTCTTCACTCTCTCTAGTTCTTTAGCACGATTCTCAATATTGTTTTCAACCTTCCCGAACTGTTCCTCGACCTTCACGAACTGTTCCTGGAATTCGGTTCCAACCTTTGCGAGTTTTGCCTCGTGCGTATTTAATTTTTGATCGATTATTTCGAATTTCGCTTCTAGAGAATTCTTGAACTCTTCAACAGTGTCTTTCTGCGCGGCAACAATGGAATTCTTCTGTTCTTCTAACTTAGAATCCATACTTCTCCTTTGTTCTTCTAATTTAGAATTCAATCCAAGGAGTAATTCCATCATAACGGCCATGTCAACTCCTGTGCTCACATGTTCTTCTTCTACGTCGAACAAAATGGATTTCGGATCTTTTCCATCTTTTTCGATCGCTTCTTGTAACCGAAGAATCAAATCACTTTTCCCTCCAGCTGCGGAGAGATTCCGCTTCTCTAGCTCAATTTTCAGCTGGGGTATACTTAGCTCCAGCAATGTACGTGCCATTTTTTTTTAATTTTTTTTTATTTTTTTTTTTTATTTCACAGCACTCACAATAAGTTTTATCCCACTTCTGACACCAATGTAATATTTCGGCTAGGGTTCGAAATGATAAAACGTTATTCTGTTTCAAAACACTCTATTTATTATTATTTAAATACAACTTTCAATCAATTCACAAACAATTTCACTTCTATTTCACAATTCAAATCTCTTATCTTTCATTTAGTAAGACTTAGGTCCTTTTCCATCGCTTTCCAAAAATCAACTTATCGTCCGCAGTTTCTCATCCTGTATTTATACTACATTTGTCGGGTTCTATTTCTTTCTGGTAACTTCTGGTTTGAAACTGGGGTCATAACTGAACTCTCCAACGTGGAGAGTTTGTATGATCCTAAAACTATGCAACCCTGGATAATTGATTTAATCACATATATACCACACTATGTTAATAATATATAATAATATTTTAAAAATAATATAATATAATAAAAATAAAAATAATATAATAATAATAAAATAAAAATAAATAAAAATAAAACAGTGAATATAATTTGTGTCATATCCAGACGTGATATTTGCCAAAAAACAATAAAATTTACATCCAAGTCCTTGGTGAAATGTCATGAAATTTTAAGAATAAGAATCATTTATAAATTAAAATATTAAAATGTTGTTCTGCCTGAAAATATAAGTGATACAGCAGGATATCATATCATATATAACATCAATGTTATAAAAATTTTGTGGCGGTAATGAAAAAATATTTGGAAATACCATTGCAAAGTAAATATATTTCACATTTATGTACTTTATGTGCTGTGCATTAAAATGCAATTTGAATAAATTAAATTAAAAATAAATGAAAAATGTAATGATATTGTTCTAAGAATTTGGAGTTTTTAATTAGGTATTCATAAATATACTCGTATACATATTGATAATAAATTTGAGAACCAACGTCAGATGAAGAACGACATGAAAAACTGTTAGGATCATCCTTAAAAGATGACAATGAATCTCCCGATATTGATAATATAACTTTAAAAACATCAGGTGATGCGTTGCAAAGCACCGAAGAGAATTTACCAGGACCAACATCTCAAAATAACAATAGAGGTATTCACGCGTTGTTGTATTTGCTCTTGTAAAAGTGTATTTTTTACAAAAAAAGAGTGATCCCAGGTAAAACTGAAACAATCTTCATCTTCGTTTTGTATGGTAACTTTCAAGGCATATATCTCCAAAGCTGAGAGTCCGGCACAAAAAAAAAGTTCATAATTATCAGAAAAATACCTACTCTCACATACTCGTATTAAAATTTCATCAAATTCGGAGGTGGTTTTTTAAATAATTACCGAATGTTTTCTAAAAATTTGAACTTTGTGGGAGCAGGTTATGAAATACTATCCCGATGAAAACTTTGCCGTTGTCTGGCACATACTTGCAACCATAAAAATAGGTTGTCAATATTTTTTTTACATATGAACATATCTAAATTACGACTTATTTAAAATTGTAGCCTTGGAGTAGAATTCTTTTTTTTGTTTGCAATCGAAGTTTTGTATTCTTCTTCTGCCTGGTCAGCTGAGTTTTCATCAGGATTTTCTTTTAGGAGCATTTCCTCCTTCATTAAGTGTTGCGTGAGATTGAAAAGTGCTTGATCGTTCTGCATAACTGAGTCCCACGCCGATCGAAAATGCTTATATTTGGAGGCAAACTGCAGAAGATCTTGGTGGTTACAGGTGATTCGGCCATCCAATTCTGGAAGCTGTTATGCCCGTTGTTCAATCGCAGATATATGGCTGGCCATGTTTTCATCTTCAGGCATTCTGTACTCCTAAAATTTTTGTTGTAATGTGCCTAAAAAAACACCAGAGCGTTGTTCATAAATAGATGACAATTTCGTCCACATTTTAGATGCACTGAATCTAAGGCGTTCTGTAAATCTTCGACGTTATCGCTAAGTATAACTGCGTCGTCAGCGAAGAGAATTGGCGTTACACTTGCTTCGCGCATGCAGTCTTTTAAAAGATAGTCGAATACTACGTTAAAGAGGAAAGGGCTAAGTACGCTTCCTTGATGCACTCCGACATTAACTGGAAATTCTCTCGTTAGTTCAGCAGAGCTTTTAACCGCAGTTTTCACGTTTCCGTACATGTCTTGTATTATTCTAACATACGTTTCCGGTACGTTTTGAGACCTCAGCGCGGCCCATATGAGATCCCTAGGCACTCGATCGAATGCTTTTTCGAGGTCGATAAATACCATGTTGTAAATCCTTAGACGAATCTCGGTGCTATTCCATTATTATTCGTAGGTGATCTTCCTTCAACAAATCCACACTGACTATTATCGAGCTTTATTATTTGCCGAAGACGTTCGTTTAAGACTCTTTCGACGATTTTCATTGTGTGTGACATAAGCTTGATTGAACGGTAGTTGTTGCATTCTCCTTGTTGCCCCTTTTTATCCTTTTGAATCCAGTTATTAAGAGCTTGTGCTTTTTAAGGTCATTAGCAAGCAAATATACTAGCACTTGAAATTTCCAAAGCGAAAACTCCTTTCCGTTGAATTTCTACAGAGAGATACTTTTGTCCGTCTTGGTAAAGTGTTGACCCAAAGTAGCAATGTTTTTCAAAAAAAAAATTACACAAAAAGTACACACAGATATACTAACGGATTTGGAGACTTTAAAGTAGCAAGGAAACCGTGCAAGGTCAAAAAACGAGAAATATCCAAATCGAATGTTCTTCCTCCCGTAGGGATTGCTGTTATTAATATAGAAGGTTCGGCTAAAACGCGTGCCAATGCACTACACCCTGCAAGTTCGAACTCAGGCTGCAGGGTACCATCAATCGCCATCAGCAATTGGGGCTGTGTCTGACAGCGGCATTCCTCCCTCATAACTATTAGAGCGTCGACTGTTTATTCTAAATGAAACAGGTCTTTCGATATAGCTTATGGCCTCTGCCCCATTCTAGGAGGTGATTTCCTTCACCATTTTAACTGACTTGTCGATGTAAGAAACCACCAAATCATAGATCAAACGACGTGCTTAGCATCGAAAGTAGAAGTTATCAAAGTACCAGCTACCAATTTATCTGCAATTCACCAAAGAATATCTGTTCAATTCTGATGGAGGAGTTTAACAGCCTTCCACCAACATTTCGGCTCCGCTAAAAAAGAAGGACTTCGTCCACAGAATCGTCACGATAGGTCATCCGGTTTATGCGAAATGCAGGAGGTTCAAACCTGCATTGATCGAAAAATAACAATACGACCGTCCAGTAGTCCATGGGCCGGTCCGATATATCTAGTGCCCAAAAGAGATTCAGATTTTATCATTGCTCCAGACAAATATTCACCACCTCTAATCCAAAGTCTTTTTCCTTTGCTCCATAAGAAGTTCATGTTTTCAACCTTAGATTTGAAACGATTATTAGTACTACCAGGTGCCCGTGATCGAAGAAGACATTAAAAAAAAATTGCCACCACCACACCTTGGGGTCTTTTCGAATACTTGTTAATGCCATTTGGTTTGAAAAATGCTACTCAAACGTCAAAATCACCTACGTCAAGTTTTCCGAGCGCTACAAGAACATGTATTGTCAAATCAATTTCGACAAATGCATTTTCATCCAAACGCAGGTGAATTTTTTAGGCAATTTTCGCTGATACCCAATTGTCTGTTCAAGATAGTCGAGTATGCAAAACCACAAACGGTTCACGAGATTCGCCTTTTCTTCAGCATGATATATTACTACAGGCAATGCATACCAAGTGGCAACTTCCACTGCACCGATTTATCAGACATTCAATCAAGACCGACAAAACCCCAACAGAATGGACCACGAAAGAAGAATCGTTTTCATCAGCTGAAGTAAGCACTCAGAAATGCAAGACAAATTTCATCCGCATCACCGACTTTCAAACTCGTGTGTTTGCGTGAAAATTAATGTTTTTTTCATTTTCTCAATTTGAATAATAAATAAAATAATAGGATCAAGAAACAGTAATAAGATTTATTATGCGTAGACACGATCTACGGAGTGTGATGCTTTCCAAAAGACGATGGAAAAAAGAAAATCATCCTTTATAGATCGGATGAACAGACACGCATATTCAAAGCGGTCAAATTGAAATCTCCCTATATGCGTTAACTCTTCTCGGAAACGTAACCAACGGCTGTGGTACTTCAATGGTGAGCTTTCATCCCAGTTAGAACCTTGTTGCCAAAGCTGCTGCATGAAAACCTCTGCTAATGTTACTATTGGACTAATTAGCCCCAAGGGATCGAAGATCTTCGATATTTCTGATAGCACAGTTCTTTTAGTAATTTGTTTGTTTTCGATTTAAGGGGAGTCGTTAAGAAATTTATCTGAAGAACGGTGCCAATATGTTCCCAGGGTTTTAACAGCATTTAAATTAGCAATCCTAAAATGTGATTCCATATCACCTGCCTTCACATCCTTTAAAATATTCTCATCATTGGAGCACCATTTTCGCAGTGTAAAACCTCCTCTACTTAGCAATTGATTTAATTCTTTCTTTAGGTTTAAATTTTCTTCTAATGTTGATCCACTCATTAACACGTCATCGACATAAAAATCTTAGTTAATTGACCTTGCAGCATTAGGAAAATCATAACCTTCATCTACTGACAATCTTTGTAAAGTTTTTGTCGACAAGTCTGCGGCAGGAGCAGTGCCATAGGTAACTCTGGTGAGTTGATAAGTTCTTACATCGTCACTTGGGCTTTCTCTCTAAAGAATCAATTGAAACCAACGATCCTTTGGGTGCATTACGACCTTACGGTACATTTTTGATATACGAGGGCGGGTCAATAAGTCCGTGACTTTTGGATTAAAACACAGATTTTTTGATAAAAAAATAATTTTATTTTTCAACGTAGTCTCCCTTGAGCTCTATACACTTTGTCCAACGCTTCTCCAATTTTTTTATCCCTTCCAAAAAAAATGATTTGTCGAGGTCCTCAAAATAGGCCTTTGTTTGCGAGATGACTTCATCATTGGAGTCAAATCTTTTTCCACCAAGCCATTTCTTCAGGTTTGGGAACAAGAAGTAGTCGCTCGGAGCCAAATCTGGAGAATAGGGTGGATGAGGGAGCAATTCATAGCCCAATTCATGGATTTTTGCCATGGCAACTGCACATGTGTGCACCCTTGCATTGTCTTGGTGGAAAAGAACTTTTTTCTTGGCCAAATGAGGTCGTTTTTTTTTCAAATCGTCATTGAATCGGTCCAATAAGTTGGCATAATATTCCCCATTGATTGTTCTTCCCTTTTGAAGGTAGTCAATGTAGATTATCCCGCGTGCATCCCAAAAATCAGTCGCCATAACTTTATTGGCTGACAAAACCACCTTGGCCTTCTTTGGCGCCGATTCACCCTTAGAAACCCACTGTTTTGACTGTTGTTTGTTCTCTGGTGTGTTGTGATGGATCCATGTTTCGTCCACGGTTACAAAACGGCGCAAAAACTCCTCCATATTGCGATTAAACAACGCCAAACCTTCCTGTGAAGTTGTTACACGATTGCGTTTGTGGTCGACTGTGAGCAAACGCGGCACCCATCTTGCGGAAAGCTTTCTCATGCCCAAGTGATCATTCAAAATTGAAACCACTGAGCCATGCGAGATCCCTACGGCTTCCACAATCTCTCGCACTTTCAATCTTCGGTCGGCCAACACCATATCGTGAATTTTTTCGATTGTTTCGGGTGTAGAGACCTCAACTGGGCGTCCAGGACGTTCGGCATCTTCAGTGCTTGTACGGCCACAACGAAATTCAGTAAACCACTTTTTTACCATTGAAATCGATTGTGCAGAGTCCCCATAGTATTTATTAAGCTTAGCCTTGGTCTCGGTAATGGTTTTTTTTCGCAAGAAATAATGCTTAAAAAGCACACGAAATTCACTCACCTCAAATTAGTGAGTAGTCTGATAAAAATAGCTGTCAAACACAAACTAACTGACGCAGCAAGTTTAAATTTTGACAGGAGTCAACTGACAGATGCCTGTTGACAGGAGCAGTGTTGCTGTTTCAGTAAAGAGGTCAGAAATTCAAAAAGTCACGGACTTATTGACCCGCCCTCGTATCTGCGGTGAAGACGAAGGTAAACAAACAAAATTTAGTAGCAATTGAAAAGATATCATTTTGAACTACAGGACCGGTGAGTAAAATATCATTGAGTGAGGTTCCAGTTGTGGTCTTAGCGGAACCGTCAAAAACAACTCTCATTTTTGTGGTTGAACTAGTTGGTTTTAACAAACAATGATATGGAAGGAAAAAGTGAAGATATGTCAGGTCTACATTGGGTGCTAGTTACATATGATTTAGAGCCAAAAATTTGTTGACTACAGCAGAATATCTTTTATAAAGTTCGCTGCTCTTCTTTCCAAATACTTAAAACGATTAAAAGCTTGATTAAGTGATTAACATAGCCTCTCTGCGTTCGCCTTAAATGGCAATCTGACGTCATACCGACCACTCGCTAGCCTAGGGGTTTTAGAACGAAAGTGCTTCTCAGAGTCTAAATCAGGTTTCGATATTACATGTTTATTTCCTCTTATATCATCTACAAATCCCAAAATCTTTTTAAATCCGCGTTCAGATTTATATCAGCTTCATATTCTGTGATACGAATATATGAACAAACTGACTTGCCATTTGGTGTTTCTGATTGTGTTGGTATGGACCAGCAACAACCCAACCAAGAGTTGTCTTTTGAAATACAGGTAGAGTAGGTCCCAATTTAATTTGGCCGATTGACATCAATTCAAAGAACAAATCAGCGCCTAATACCATATTAACCTTTTTGTGAAATGTGAAACAATGGATCCGACAAGGAAATGTTTTTTGGTATGTTCCAAGAGGAAATGTTTATATTGTGTTCGGGAATATTGTTTGTTAATTTCTTCAATATAACGACTTCAATTGGTGTCTGAAAGTCTGATATTCGCGATTTGATGATAAGGTGTGCTTTATGCTATGATGACGATAGATTTTGTGCTATTCCGCTAATCAATTGATTTGAGTGATACGTTTTCAAACCTAGCATGTGGACTTATCACTTATTAGATTTAATTGGGATCCGGAATCCAAGAGAGCGCATCATGGGATAAATTTATTAGCCTTTTTTTAAATCAACAAGAGCAGTCGCTAGAAGTGGATTTGAAAGAGAGAAGCAATCAATGCAGAGTGAGGTCATAGTAAGAGTGGTTTTGGCATCGACGATAGATGTAGATGGGTTGTAAATTCCAGCGCTTGCATTTAATTGAGTACTTAATGACTGATCTGCGCTGACAGGTTTTGATGATGATTGCAAGGTATCAGAATGTAATAATGTGTGACGTATTTGACCAAAAGTATCCACTTGGGATTGACATTTGGATGATGTATGCTGGTCTGTTTAAAGACAATTTTCGCACAATTTAAGTGCTTTGATTTGCTGATAATGATCAGACGGAGGTAGGTTTAATAATTTAAAAAATGTATAGGTAAAATGGCCAGATTTTAGGCAAAATAGGCATTTGAGTTTCGGGGCTGTAGTAGTGATCAATGCTTTGGTATTATAAGTAATAGAACTATTCAATTTACTAATTTCTAATATTTGACATCTTTTTTAATAAAAATGTTAAGCTCACTTAGTGTTGGCAAGCGATCGACAGGTGATTCTTCATTCCAACGATGTGACGTATTTGAGTCCCATTGATCGACGGATCGATCTAAATTCCGTAAACTGGTCAGGTGGTTGATTGCCTTACCCATGAGATTTCTCAGATGAGCGGACGCTTGAGTAATACTTGGGAGATTCAAGATGCGGAAGAAGTGCTCCTGAGCGATAACCCATTTGTTCAACCCGTTCCTTCAATTTTTTAAGTGCTTCATCGTAGTTATCTTCGACAATTTTCAAACCATCGATTGAAGATTTTGCTGATCCTCCGAGTTTGCTGACCAAGTGATGAAATTTAGACAATTTGCTCAAGTGAGAGTTGTTTCGTACAAGAGTATTAAAGACTTCAAACTAGGGCATCCATGCAGTTATATCGCCTGTGAAGATGTGAATTTCAATTTTAGATAATCTTATGGGTTCAAACCTGTTTTCCTGGTTGTTTGGTGAAGTGGAGTACGAGGGATGATTTTCCAATTTGTTTAGCATAATCTGTAAAAATGCAACGTTTTAATATTTATTTATTTAATATTTATTAATTTTCTCAATTTGAATTCAATAAAATATTAGGATCAAGAAACAGTAATAAGATTTATTATGCGTAGACATGATCTACGGAGTGTGATGCTCTCTCAAAGACGATGGAAAAAAGAATAATTGATTAAATTCATATAATATAGTTTAGTACAATGGAATATTTAGTACAATGGATTATTTAAGTATAATTGTTCAATGCTAATGGCATCAGGTTATGAACAACATTTTAATAAGATACAATTTTGACTTAGTGTAATTTGAATTTGGCAATGAATGAATTAAGAAAAAAGGTTTAAGTAAATATGATGGATAAATATGCAGATTTCACTGAACATCGTGCTCTTTACCGATGTATGGGCAACCAGCGTTGGAGTAGCCTTGGAGCAAGTCGAAGATGGCGAATAGAACCCACGGGATTCTTTTGTAACATATTTGCAGCAATTAAGCATTAAAGGCTCCGATAGGCAGCTAAAACAACTGGATTTCATCCCTCAGTTTGCCAAAGACAAAGTTCACGTGAGTGGAGAGAAAAACCTAGTTGCAGATGTTCTTTCCCGTATCGATGGATACAGTATTCATGCCAACGCTTCTCAATTTAGAAGACGTTCGGCAATAGCAAATCGTTGTTTTACATAGCTGCAAAAAATTTTTTATTCTTTTATTTATTAGCTGTCAAAGATTAATGCGGCCAATTGGTTGCTAAAAGTATCCCCCAGAATTTTCGTTCCGAGTGTTAATCCGTGTGAACCTGTCAAGGTTATTTTGGTTTTTCCATTTCTAATGCTTCAACTCTAATTTCGTGTAAGTTGCAAACAAATTTTAATGTTGTCCAATAGTTTTTTTTCTTATATTTTTTAGCACAACAAGAGAGGAAATCCAGAGACATCTAGAGCAAGAAGAAATATTTTTTCCACAAAATACTGCCACTAACGGATCGATTTTATGTGGGAAAAGCAGTTAGAATAGTTTATTTACATTTCCTTTTGAGTTACTTAAACTATTTACTTTGAAAATAATAAATTTGACTTCTTGTTGCCAAGAACAATCGATATAATTTTATTATTCAACATCCTGGCAAATGCTTTTGAAAAGTGGTAGTACGAACACTAACTATAGACATGTGTATAAAATCTTATTATTATTCCTGGCTTTTTCTTGCTTTGAAAGAGTGGAAGCATTGATTACTAAGTATAGATATGTGTGTAACATGAAATTTTAGATGTGCATTTAATGACTTCAACATTTGCAGTCCGAGCATGATAGCAAATCCTTTTAAAGAGTGGTAGCATCCAATTTTGAACAAATACAAAATAATATCTAAAGTATTTACTATTTAGTATTTATTGATCAGAAAAAACACGGTATATGCAGATAATTTATAATTAGTACAGGATATAAAATAACACTTAATTACATACAATGGTCAATTATTTTTTAACAATACTGTAATATTTCGGCCTATGTTCGAAATAATAAAACGTTATTCTGTTTCAAAAACACTCTATTTATTATTATTTAAAAACAACTTTCAAATAATTCACAAACGATTTCACTACTATCTCACAATTCAAATCTCTTTCTTTCACTATTAAGACCTACCTCCTTTTCTATCGCTTTCCAAAAATCAACTTACTTGTCCGCAGTTTCTCATCCTGTATTTATACCACATTTGTCGGGTTCTAGTTCCTTCACATAACTTCTGGTTTGAATATGAGGTAATAACTGACCCCTCCAACGTGCAGAATTTGTATGATCCTAAAGTTATACAACACTGGATACTTGATTTAATCACATATATATCATAATATCATCCCTCTTAGACTTGTTCGTCCCGAACAAACCCTTCGACATTCCGTCCGATGTATTCGATCCACATGAACCACTTTCAACTTGCCTCTTCCTCGTTGAATGCGATAGACAACATCGTTGATGCATTTTACCACTTTATAGGGTTTCCCAGTTTTGCTGTAATTTGGGGGAAACGCCTTTCCGTCTATGAGGGTTATATAGCCACACTAGATCTCCTTCCTGAAATCCCGTTGTGGTCGCATTGACATCATACCTCCTCTTCATGCGGTCACTAGCTATCTTGATCTTATCCCTGGTTCTTTGGTGCACGTCCCTTATAATCTGTCTGAGGTCTGCGATGTCGTCTTCATTTCTGTTCTCTTCAGACGGCGATGACCCAAACATTAATTCACTAGGTAACCGGACTGTTCGACCGAAAAGGATTTCCAATGGAGTGTGACCTGTGGTGTTGTGTACTGCACTCCGACAGGCTAATAGAACGATTTTAATTTGCCTAACCCTATCGCATTGCTTGTCGCCAACGACCTCTGATAGGTGTTCATTCAAGGTTCTGTTGAAGCGTTCCACCATCCCGTCCGAATGTGGGTGGAGCGGTGTTGTTTTCTTTTTGATCCCCAGTAGCTCGCACAACACAAAAAACACTGTGGCGCTGGCAGCCCGGTATGGGCCAAGGCCTAGCTTCTTGACACTCATTTGTGTTGCTCATGTTGTCATTTTTGTCACATCTGAGGGGGGCCTACGGTTTATCGCCGAGTCCGAATGGCACTCCTTAGAAGCTTTTTCGTATGCAATTTTTTTTACTTTCGGGAGTTTGCCATTACCCGCCGAAAGGGTGATGACGATTTGAAAAATTGTTGGCGACCCAGCCATGAATTGAACCCAGACTCTCTGCGTTATAGTCCAATGAGCTAATTATCACGCCATAGCTATCGCCATCGCCGTAGCTCGCACAACCCTTGGAAAATCTTAGACTCGCAGTTACGCCCTTGATCCGAGTGGAATTTCATCGGTACGCGGAATCTGCTCACCCAGTTGTAAACGATCTGCTCAATCACGGTTTTGGCTTCCTGGTTAGGGATAGCGAAAGCCTCAGGCCAATTACTGAAGTAATCCATAACAACAAGAATGTAGCGATTTCCCTTTTCGGTTTCAGGAAACGGTCCTGCGATGGCAACTGAGATTCTCCCCAAGGGCGCTCCAACGTCGTATTACTGCATTCTGTCGTGAGTTTTTACCCTCGGACCTTTACTGGCGGCGCAGGTTACACACTTTCTGCACCAATTTTCGACATCGTCCTTGGCGTGCACCCAATAAAATCGTTCTCGCACCTTTTCTAACGACTTACTCACTACCAAGTGGCCTCCAGATACTCCATCGAGCAGTTCCCTTAGCAAGTCACTCACTCTCGACCTTGGCACTACGAGCTGCACAACAAACGACTTTCCATCCGAGCTTTCCCACCTTCGCCTCAAAACACCATCTTGAACATGAAGCGAGTCCCACTGTGCCCAGTATGCCTTTAGTTCGGGACTTTCACTGGATATTTCCTGCCAATCCGGCTTTTCCTTATGTTCTTTCCAGGCGAGTATTGGCTCGATATCCGGATCCTCTTTTTGGGCGTTTCGCATTTCACTTTCATTCAGATTTGCAAGGTCGCCGGTACAGAGCATCCGCATTACAGTGCAGGCTTCCCTTTCGATTAAGTATCTCGTAGTCGTACATCTGGAGTCGTTCAATCCACCTTTCGACTGGGCCCTCAGGATTTTTAAATTGCAGCAACCACTTTAGAGACGCATGGTCTGTGCAAAGAATGAATTTTCGTCCGTGCAGGTACTTATGGAAATGCTTTGTAGCCGAGACCAAAGCAAGAAGTTCCCACCTGGTGACACAGGAGTTCCTTTCCGGCTTCGAGAGCACCTTACTAAAGTAGGAAACTACTTTCTCTTGCCCGTCATGCATCTGCGAAAGGACCGCTCCAATTCCGACGTTACTGGCATCTGCATCCACAGTAAATGTTTTTCCGGGAGTAGGGTATGCTAGTACAGGGGTCTCACATAGTTCTTGTTTGAGAGTTTTGAAGCTTCTTTCGCATTCACTTGACCATTTGAATTGTTTTCCCTTTTCTGTTAGTTGATGCAAACTCTTTGCGATCGCAGCAAAATCCTTCACAAACCGCCTGTAGTAGGTAGCGAGTCCCAGAAAGCTTCTCATTTGGTGTTTGTCTCTTGGGACTGGCCAATTTTTCACCGCTTCGATCTTTTCTGGGTCTGTCCTTACCCCTTCGGATGAGATGATGTGTCCCAAGTATTTGACATCTGGCCTAAAGATGACATTTCTTCGGGTTTAGCTTTAGCTGTGCACTTTGTAATCTTTGGAACACTTCCTTCAAGTTATCTGGATGTTCTTGAAAAGTTTTGCCGACCACGATGACATCGTCAAGGTAGACCAAACAGGTTCTCCATGTTAGTCCCAGCAAAACGGGTTCCATTAGGCGCTCAAAGGTTGCCAGAGCATTGCACAATCCGAATGGCATTACTGTGAATTGCCAAAGAACGTTTCCTGTGGTGAGGACTGTCTTCTCACGGTCCTCCGGATGGATCTGTACTTGCCAGTAGCCACTCTTCAGATCAAGTGTGGAGAACCATTGCGCTCCTGACAGTATGTCCAGTGTGTCGTCAATCCTTGGCAAGGGGTAGCTATCCTTCTTGGTGACATTATTTAGCTGGCGATAATACATGCAGAATCTATTGCAACGGCCGATGCCCACGGACTCTTAAAGCCTTTAATCAACTCTTCCTTTTCCATAGTAGATACCATTTCTGCAACCTCCGTCTGCTAAGCTAATGGTAAACGCCTAGGAGGTGTACGTGTTGGTCTTGCATCTCCAGTATCTATTCCGTGTTGTACCAAATGTGTGCTGCCATATTCGCCGTCCTGCGAGGCAAATTCGTTGATTAATTCCTCTGTCATCGCTCGTAGCTTCTGGTTCAGCTTGGTTTGCCTGAGTATAGTTCTTTTCAACTCGGCTGTACTACTTGATGGCAAAGATATAGCAGCATTCTCCTTCGACAACTTGGTGGAAGCAGTTATCGGTAGTCACGCTCCGATTGATTGTCCTATCTTTAGTTTGATGCTCTTATTTCCCATATCCAAGATTCTTACTGGGACCATCTTGCCTTTCGGCTCAACGACCATCTTCCCCATGATGTAATTCTGATAATGATTTTTAGAGTCCGGTGCAATCAAATAGAATCGATGGCTCCCAAGATCGCCTTCCAACTTCACCCAAATAAGCGTCTCTGCGGAATGTGGTAAGGTTTCGTCCTTGCTGACTGCTGTCCTAAGGCATGCGGCATTCTCATTCCCGTACACCATCGGAACCTCAACGTGCCTGTACTTAAGTACTTGAGTTCCGATGTCGGGCACTAAATTATGCGCCTTCATAAAATCAACTCCAATGATGCACTCATCGCATATATCGGCCACTAGGAAGACGTGGGTGAATGTTAGTCCTGCAAGATTGATGGTAAGAACAACCTCTCTATACACCTTCGCCGTCGCTCCTGTTGCTGTTTTCAGACAGTTCCCACTGGTGTTGTGCAGCCATGAATCAGGAGCGATGTCTTTTCTTATAATGGAAGCGGTGGCACCGGTGTCAATGGTGGCCACGCACTTATTCTGGACAATGTGGGCTTCCACTGTAAGATTCTTGTTACTTCGTTTTGTTTGGAAGACTTGGATTTTGATCTTGGGGGCCGTCAATTCCAGAAACCGACTTCTGCCCCTCGAAGTTGGTCCTTACACGTATTCCCGCCTGTTGACTTGATGATACGCTTCTCGAAGTATAGATGTTTTCCCTGCTAGATGCTTCTTTGTTACGCCTCCCAGCAGCGCACTGTGGACAACTGCGTTCTTTAAATGGAGCCCAGCACTGACGCTGCAGATGTCCAATTTTGTTTCAGTTCCAGCAACGGATTTGTCCTCCACGCACACTGTTCCGCTCCACGGCTGTCACTTCTCTCAAGCGGTGGATTCCTTGAGAGGCTCGGTCGGCAGCTTTTATCGTCAGGGCAAATGCTAGAGCCTCAGGGAAGGTTCGTTTTCCAGCCTTTCTTACAGCCATTTGCAACTGCCTATCTTCAATCGCTTGGGTAAACGCCTCTACAGCCATTGCGTTGGTACTACAATAACCAGAACTTCTTTGAATTAACGGACAACGCACTTAGCAGATGTAGCACATTGAAACGATTCACATTCTTGTGTAAACACGGAGTAATAAGTCAGATTGCTGCCAGTAAAACTTGTGTCATCGTCCACTTATATCGGCGGATACCAAAAAACACTTGTAGCATGAAAAAACTTTGGATACCCAACACCACCTGGAAACATCTACGCCTTCAAAACACATGGCTCTTCGTGGTAAACAGGGCAATTGAAGCTGCAATTATTTGTAGCGGCCAGCGGGAGGACATAGCTTTAGACGGTATTGGCATAATCCAACTAGGCCAATCGTGTTTTATTCAGACTAGCGAAAATACTCTCTTTACGGAAAGAAACCCAACGATAGATATCCAATCCACTTTTATAAAACCAATAAACTTTAGTTTAATCTATTCATTATATATGAAATCTGAGATTTTTAATTCCAGGACGGAAATCAAAGAGTTCGTTTTATCATCAGCAGACTCATGGGATAACCTTAACCAAGAAATTAGCAGTGGCGAGCTGTTACATTGGAAGAATGTAGCATACCATTCAACAGCGGTTGATCTGTCGGTTGCAACATTGCTGATTATAGCTATTGTTTGGAAAAGTGCAAAAGCTCTTAGGCGAAGAACACCAGAAGTAAAACCAGACGGGGCCAAAGAAGACTTTATTCTAGAACCAGTAGATGATGCACCAACACACCAAAATTAGCTGAATGCGCGTCTCGCATATCAGATTGCATCACACTTTTGTTTTGTATTAAATGTTACATTTTTGTTGAAATTAAATAAAGATTCATTGTCTATCTTACAACCGAACCATCAAGTGCCTTTTTCTGTGCTTCGAACACACTAGGTAACCGGACTATTCGACCGAAAAGGATTTCCGATGGAGTGTGACCTGCGATGTTGTGTACTCCACTCCGATAGGCTAGTGGATACATTGGAATCTGCCTATCCCAATCGCATTGCTTGTCGCCGACGACCTTTGATAGGTGTTCATTCAAGGTTCTGTTGAAGCGTTGTACCATCCCGTCCAATTGTGGTTGGAGCGGTGCTGTTGCTGAAGCGAGTCCCACTGTGCCCAGCATTCTGGATTTTTATTGGATATTTCCTGCCAATCTGGTTTTTCTTCATGCTCTTTCTAGGCGAGTATTGGCTCGATATCAGGATCTTCTTTTTGGGCGTTTTGCATTTCACTTTCATTCCAACCCTCAATGGGCTCAGCTCTTAGTCGTTGGGGGAATACCGCATCGTTTTCTTCTTGTCGTGGGCAAGTGTGCAGTCAGATTTGCAAGGTTGCCGGAACAGAGCATCCGCATTAGAGCGAAGGGTTCCCATTCGATGCTGTATCTCGTAGTCATACATCTGGAGTCGTTCAATCCATCTTGCGACTTGTCCTTCAGGATTTTTAAATTGCAGCAACCACTTCAGAGACGCATTGTCTGTGCGATGAATGAATTTTCGTCCGTACAGGTACTCATGGAAATGCTTTGTTGCCAAGACCAAAGCAAAAAGTTCCCACCTGGTGACACAGTTATTCCTTTCCGGCTTGGAGTGCACCTTACTAAAGTAGGAAACTACTTTCTCTTGTCCCTCATGCAACTGCGAAACAACAGCAACAGCTCCAATTCCGACATTACTGGCATCTGCATCCACAATAAATGTTTTTCCTGGAGTAGGGTACGCTAGTGTGGGGGCCTCACATAGTTGTCGTTTGAGAGTTTTGAAGCTTCTTTCGCATTCACTTGACCATTTGAATTGTTTTCCCTTTTCTGTTAGTTGATGCAAACTTTTTGCGATCGCAGCAAAATCCTTCACAAACCGCCTGTAGTAGGTAGCGAGTCCCAGAAAGCTTCTCAGTTGGGGTTTGTCTCTTGGCACTGGCCAATTTTTCACCGCTTCGACTTTTTCTGGGTCTGTCCTTACCCCTTCGGATGAAATGATATGTCCCAAATATTTGACATCTGGCCTAAAGAGATGACACTTCACCGGGTTTAACTTTAGCTGTGCACTTCGTAATCTTTGGAAGACTTCCTTCAAGTTATCTCGATGTTCTTGAAAAGTTTTGCCAACCACGATGACATCGTCCAGGTAGACCAAACGGGTTTTCCATGTTAGTCCCAGCAAAACGGGTTCCATTAGGCGCTCAAAGGTTGCCGGAGCATTGCACAATCCGAATGGCATTACTGTGAATTGCCAAAGCCCGTTTCCTGCGGTGAGGGGTGTCTTCTCACGGTCCTCCGGATGGATCTGTACTTGCCAGTACACTGCCAGCCACTATTCAGATCAAGTGTGGAGAACCATTGCGCTCCTGACAGAGTGTCCAGTGTGTCGTCAGTCATTGGCAAGGGGTAGCTATCATTCTTGGTGACATTATTTAGCTGGCGATAATCCACGCAGAATCTATTAGTGCCGTCTTTCTTCTTGACCAGTACAACGGGTGATGCCCACGAACTCTTAGAGCCTTCAATCAACCCTTGATTTTCCGTAGTCGAAACCATTTCTGCAACCCCCGTCTGCTTAGCTAAACGCCTAGGAGGTTGACGTGCTGGTCTTGCATCTCCAGTGTCTATTCGGTGTTGTACCAAATATGTGCTGCCATATTCGCCGTCCTGCGGGGCAAATATGTTTGCAAATTCGTTGATTAGTTTCTCTGCCATCGCTCGTTGCTCCTGGTTCAGCTCGGTTTGCCTGAGTATAGTTCCTTTCAACTCGGCTGCGCCACTTGATGGCAAAGATATAGCAGCATTTTCTTTCGACAACTTGGTGACAGCAGTTATCGGTACGCACGCTCCAATCGATTGTCCTTACTTTAGTCTGCCCCCGCCCCATTATCAAGGCTTCGACCATCAATGACGTTGTCTTGTAAAAAGCGGGGGCAGAGTAAATACTGGACTTATCATAAACATTATCAGACCCTTCCCCTCTGATTGTTGCTATGATTTGTCCAGGTCTTGTTGAGTGGCAAGACCACCGGTAGTCCATACCAGGACTTAAAATACGGTATCGTGAGGGTTAGGAGCCCCCGGACTTCGGTCCGGCTTAACTTGTTGAGGTAGGCCCCCTTGTGGGAGCGTCACGGTGGCTGTGGTTTAAACCTAAGTCGCAGGGAGGGTGACCCTGCTAGGGCTCAATACCCGGAGTGGAGTGGCTATAAGTGCTGGGTGCTGAGACCCTTAGATCAGTAAGAGGTTTTAGGTGGGCCTCGAATCATACCAAGGGTGGATTTGTGCCCTCTACACATTTCCGCATTGGTATTAATTTGTTTGTAGCAAATAAGCGATGGCAAGGCGTACCCTTGCTCCCATGGATGTATGGGCATCCCGTGAGTTTAACTCTCCACGACAGGTACTCACGATAATCATAAGACGTTCTATCCTTGCTTTATTTTGATGCTCTTATTTCCCACATTCAAGATTCTTACTGGAACCATATTGCCTTTCGGCTCAACGAGCATCTTCCCCACGACGTAGTTTATTTTATTTATTTATTTATTTCAGTATTCTTTCTTTTTTACATAAATTCATTGGTATTTACAATTATGATTATAACCATTCTTAAACTATGAATACGTAGTGGCAATGCAGTACATAAAAAATCAGAAATATAACAGAGCTAAGGAGTAGAAATATTGAGAAAAATCAGTACAAAAAATTTATTAATCACAACAAAACATTGATTTCATCATGGTTAAAACCAAAAAGCCAATTTTTAACTTCATTTAAAAAACTTCTAATGAATATGTGAAGGGAGTTTATTAAATAATTTAAAGGAAACTATAGAGTAGAAATTTTTATGTAGTGTAGTGCGAAAAGTGGGAATGTTAACAAAGTTCATTGAATTGCTTCGCAATTTGTGGTTTTCCGAAATACGACTTCGGAAGTAGCCTCCTATTATAAAAAATGTTTTTGAAACTTTGTAAAAATACAAATGTCTTAGAGGTAGAATTCTCAGCGTTCTAAACATAGGCAGTGAATGGACAAAACGGTTTGATCTAAAAATACTTCTTAATGCAGACTTTTGTAATACAAGTAGCTGCTGAAGTTTTGTTTCATACGCACCACCCCAGCAACTGATTCCATACTGCAGTCTCGATTGGAATAGAGCGAAATACACTGTTTTTATAGTCTTATCATTAAGAAAGTTTCTGAGACGATATAAACATCGAACTGTATAACGCAGGCATTGCTTTAAAGCTGGGAAATGATTATTCCTGCTCATATTTTGATCAATAATAACACCTAGATATTTATACTCTTCAACAGATTCAACTTTGAAGCAGTGAGTGTCGCAGGGATTTTCAGCATTTAAAAGTGCACTTGTTGACGGCAACTTGCACTTACAGTTAGATAATTTGAGCCTGTCGCAGTCTTTTGAATGGAAGATAAAGTTACAATATTGAAATATAACGCGACAGAGACTGAAGTGCACAAGTTTAGTTTTTAGACTAACTACTAGCTCATGCACAGCAAACCACATTCTTAAAAGATATAGATCGTAATTTATGTCAGCAGAGAGATTAAGGAGACTAGATGTGCTATAAGCGATGCCAAGATCATCCGCAAACGCTATGGGATTACCTAAAAGGTTGACTAAATAAGGAATTTATGTAAATGAGGAATAATATGGGGCCCAAAACTGAACCTTGGGGCACACCAATATTAATGTTTGATGGGTTGCTATATGTATTATTTATCTTGACCTGTTGGGATCTATTCTTCAGATAAGAATCGAACCAGTCATATGCAAACCCTCGAAAGCCAATGCAGTGGAGTTTATGAAGCAGGATACGATGGTTGACCATGTCAAAAGCTTTGGTTATATCTACGAAGAGTCCAGCACAACATTTTTTGTCATACAAAGCTTTATAAATAAAGGAGCAAAATTCCAAGAGACCATCTTCTGTTGACATACCTTCCCTAAATCCATATTGTGCTTTACTAAAAAAGTTAATTTTTTTTAGATACGCCAGCAATCTGTTTTTCATAGCTTTTTCAAAGGCTTTTGAAATCATTTGATCATCAGTGGTGATGCCATCATTGCACAGTAGAATGGACCTAGTCATGTTTGAATTGTTGTTATTTAAAATACCATTTATAGTTTGCCATTCTCTTCGAGGGTTACCAAGTGCACTTTGAACTTTACTTTGAAGAAAGTTAAAACGGGCCATCCTTATATAGCGATTTATCTATTTGGTCAGTTCCTTAGGACGACTTTTTAGAGGCATATTAAGCGGATGTTTTATACATTTTACCTTTAATTTATTCTTAAGTTTTATTTTCTGTAAAGGACCATTAATCCAGGGCTTCAGACATTGTTTGGTTTTATTGTGCGTTATCGTGTATGAGAAGATACTCACATAGTTTTGAAGAAAAGCTAAGGAAGTATCGTAGGCCTCTGAGACATTATCCTGCAGATAAACTTCCTCCCAAGTTTCAGAGCGTAGTTCAATATTTAATAGTTCAAAATTGATTTTTGTAATTTTGGAAGAAGCAAACGCTTTTGAATTTTTACCAATTAAAAGATTTTTAAATAAGATGCCTGTCATGCAATGATCAGTAATGCTTAGGTCAAATGTTATACCAGAACACTGATTTAGTGAAAGTTTCGAGAAGCGGCAAAAAAACATGATCTAGACAAGTAGATGCGCGTGTCCTGGTAACTGTATCTACAAGAAAGAAGAGACCATTTTCTGCTAACATTGAAAGGTATGTGTCTATTTTATGGCTAGAGGATAATATATCGATATTGAAGTCACCCAATAACACTATATTAGACGAACGTTCGTTTTTTAAAAACATTGAGAGTTCTGCCAAAAACATTTGAACATAAAAAAAATGCAATCGGTACATACAAATAAATTTAAAAACTTCACCACAAAATTTTGCCGGACACTTCAATTACATCCGCACTATTAAAATTAAGACATTTAACATTGCAATCATCACAATCAAAAGAATAACGAATATAAACTCCAACTCCACCTGACGCATATGTTACATTACTATTTAGATATAAATTATAGCCCGGTATGTTAAAATCATCTTTTTCGCAATTATAAATCCATATTTCACTAATGAATATTAGGTCGAGTAAAAAACTAAAGGCTTCAAGGTTACACACTAACAAAACAAAGTTTTGCCGTAAGCTGCGTATGTTTTGGTGAAAGAAGGAATTATCCTAAACGGAAGTACAGAAAACATCATCATTAACATCTGTTATAATTTTAGGATTGTTGTTATAAGTAATATTATTATCTGTATTCCGAAAGTGCATTATTTATAAATGAAATTAGTTTTCAAGTGTTAAAAGATCGTCAAAAGACTTAAAAACAACAACCCTACCTTTTTCAACTTTTCTCATAAGTATTCTTGAGTTTGGGAACCATACATATTTGTAGTTTTTATCAAATTTGACCTTTTTTGCTTCCAGAAACAAAGCCCTAGTGTACTCGTAATTAGTAAAACTATCATTTATGAAAATTGGGCTTTTACTTCCTGCGACAAATATTGATGAGTTTAAGTCTTTTTAGCTGTTTTTTTGCTTTTCATAATTTTAGATTTAATTTCTGCGTTTGAAAATTGCACACAAATTACATCCCTGTGTTCTTTTTATTTACATTTTTCTTCATAGAAGTAGAAGAGACAGAAACTCCCAAAACATTTGTGCATATTGTTTGTACACATTCCTCGGCATTGTTGTTGCTTACACCAGGTACACCAGGAATTTCAATGACGTTCTCAATGTTTTTCTGCTCTCGCCAATTCAGCCTGCTCTCTAATGATGCAACTCTCGATCGAAGTTTTTCATTGTCACCTTTCAGCTGAGCGAGTGAGTTGAGAAAACTACTGTTAATGTTCCTCAGAGAGATAATTTCTTTGTACAGCACTTGTAGAGTACTGTATCGTTTTCAGATGGTAGTTGAGGGTCAGTAACTTTTTGTGATGGAACAGGCACTTGCTGAATTCGCTTCTGTCATTGCCTCGAGTTTACTGTTGACGTTTTTGATGATGATGATTCTCCCGATGTAGATGGAATTGATGGTATCGATTCATGCAGGGTCATGCGACGAAGGGCGGAATACTTGTCACAACGATAGGGTACGTTGTTAGTTAACATGTATTGTAAGCAAGACGAATGTAACTTCACACACGACCACGATCTATTTTTTTTTGTTGCAAACTAGGCACTGCATTTTCCTGATAATAAAAAAGCTAATATTAAACGATGCTCACGGGGAGCTAAAAACGATAGCCAAAACGAACGTTTGCTTTGTTCTAACGCGAGGTCTATAGCGCTGTTCTGGTAATGATGTTTAGAGTCCGACTCAATCAAATAGAATCGATGGCTCCCAAGATCACCTTCCATCTTCTCCCAAATAAGTGTCTCTGCGGAAGGTGGTAAGATCTCATCATTGCTGACTACTGTCCTAAGGCATGCGGCATTCTCATTCCCGTATACCATCGGAATCTTAACGTTCCTGTACTTAAGTACTTGAGTTCCGATGTCGAGCACTACATTATGCGCCCTCATAAAGTCAAATCGAATGATGCACTCGTCGCATATATCTGCCACTGGGAATACATGGGTGAATATAACTCCTGCCAGATTGATCGTAAGAAGAGCCTCTCCATACACCTCCGACGTCGCTCCTGTTGCTGTTTTCAGACAGAAGCCACTGGTATTGTGCAGCCATGAATCATGAGCGATGTCCCTTCTCATAATGGAAGCGGTGGCATCAGTGTCAAGGGTGGCCACGCATTTATTCTGGCCAATGTGGGTTTCCACTGTAAGACTCGTTGCTTCGTTTGGTTTGGGAGACTTGGATTTCTTGTGGGCGCCAATTCCAGGAACCGAATTCTGCCCCTTGAATTTGGTCCTTACTCGTATTCCCGCCTGTTGGCTTGCAGTATAGTTGTGTTCCCTCCAAGCAGCACATTGTGGACAACTGCGTTTTTGAGAGGAGCCCAGCACTAGCCCTGCAGATGTCCTATTTTGTTGCAGTTCCCGCAACGGATTTGTCCTCCACGCACACTGTTCCGCTCCATGATGTCTGCTCGTTGGCATGAGCATTCCACGGCTGTCACTTCTCTTACGCGGTGGATTCCTTGAGATGCTTGGTCGGCAGCTTTCATCGTCAGAGCAAATGCTAGAGCCTCAGGAAGGGTTCGTTTTTCAGCCATTTCTAACTGCCTATCTTCAATCGCTTGGGTAAACGCCTCTACAGCCATTTCGTTGATAAGGTCTTCTCCTAAATGCGCCAACCGTTCGATATCGGCCTGTAACTGCTGAAGTGTTTCTCCCCTATTCTGGTCTCTGCTGCGCAGTTGGACTCTGTATACTTGCTGCATATGGTCATCTCCGAAGCGCATTTCTATGGCTTTAACCAAAGCATCGTAGTTGAGTTGTTTATCTTCTGAGATGGTTTGTAGCAATTTCGCAGCAGTACCTCTCAGTGCCAGCGTTACTGTAATTGACTTTTCTCCATTGTCCCAGTTATTGGTCATGACAGCCGCTTCAAATTGTCTTCTATATATTGGCCACGGTGTTTGGCCATCAAAAACGGGCGGTTGCATCTCTTTCCTTCTAGGGCAATCTGTAGAAATTTTTCGGGCTTCTGCTTCTTCACACTCTCTAGTTCTTTGGCAAGATTCTCAATATTGTTTTCAACCTTCCCAAACTGTTCCTCGGTTTTCACGAGCTGTTCCTGGAATTCGGTTCCAACCTTCGCGAGTTTCAAATCGTGCATATTTAATTTTTGATCGATTATTTCGAATTTCGCTTGTAGAGAATTCTTGAATTCTTCAACAGTGTCTTTCTGTGCGGCAACAATGGAATTCTTCTGTTCTTCTAAAGAGTTCTTCTGCTCTTCTATACATCTCCTCTGTTCTTCATACTAAGAATCCATACTTCTCCTTTGTTCTTCTAAGGAATTCTTCTGTTTTTCAAACTTAGAATTCAATCCAAGGAGTAATTCCATCATAACAGCCATATCTACTCCTGTGCTCACATGCTCTTCTTTTACGTCGCACAAAATGGATTTCGGGTCTTTTCCTTCTTTTTCGATCGCTTCTTGTAGACGAAGAATTAAGTCACTCTTTCCTACAGCTGCGGAAAGATTTCGCTTCTCTAGCTCAATTTTCAGATGGGGTATACTTAGCTGCAGCAATGTACGGGACATTTTTTTTTTTCACAGCACTCAGAATATGTTTTATCCCACTTCTGACACCAATGTAATATTTCGGCCGAGGATTTGAAATGATATTCTCTTCAAAGTACTATTGATTATTATTTAAAAACAACTTTCTATTAATCGACAACCGATTTCACTACTATTTCACAATTCAAATCTCTTATCTTTCACTTATTAAGACAGCTCCTTCTATCGCTTTCCAAAAATCAACTTATCGTCCCCAGTTTCTCATCCTGTATTTATACCACATTTGTCGGGTTGTTCTTTCTCGTAACTTCTGGTTTGAAACTGGGGTAATATCTGAACTCTCCAACGCGGAGAGCTTGTATGATCCTAAAGTTATGCAACACTGGATTCTTGATTTAATTACATATATACCACAATGTGGTTTTGGACAGATTTTATGAAACTTTACATATGCGGAACCTCGCACCTACCCCAAATCCAACAGTCTGCTCAAGCAGGGGGGTTGAATTGAATTCTTTTGTAATTTTATTTTATTGTACAATTTTCCCCGATTAAAACAAAATTAAATATTGCCAATTGCCGGGGTGCCGGGAAAACAAAACTTATAAAAAAACGTTCGAACCAAAAATCCGAACCACGCAGATGGTGTTTAAAATTCGTGTAACGATCTGTCACTTGGGATCAGGGATGAATAAGAAAAAAAAAATGCCCTGGAGAAATTTGCACTGGCAGCAAATGGTTTGCTGAACCTATCGGCTGCTCAGCTGGGCTGGGTTCAGAAAATAATTATGAAAAAATCTTTCACTACAAAAGAATTTCGTTGATATAGTTAGGCGCCATGCACTTTTTCCGATCGGAAGTGCAAAACCGTATGCCGTAATGAAAATCGGAAGGAAAAATCACGCAAAAAAAACCAAGAAGTACATTACAAAAGGGATTTATTTCCAAGAGAGTAGGGAAGCGGCAACAGTACAACGTTACTTTTGAACGCGACACAGAAGGTGTCGGGATGCCCAAAAGATTCACCAGAGGTAACACGACACTATATATTATAAAAGCCCTATGTCTAAACAATGGGTACTTATCGTTCATCCGTAAAACTACCTTCTCTGTCAGCATTCAATTCGTCCTTGTTTCCTCCTCACTTCCTGCCCTGTTTGAAGCTTTTAGTCTTCCTCTTTTTTTATTTTGCCTTTTGAACTGACGCTCGCGCTTTCTCCTTTTTTTTGTTTTCCTCCTAATCTCCTTTCTCTTAATTAATTTTTTTTCTTTTATTTAATTCTTATTATTATTTCTTTTTCTTTTCTTTTTTATATATTTGTTTGTTTTTTTGTTTTTGTCTTTTTTGTGTAAACTTTATGATCGTCAACCGAGAAGTGGTTAACCCTACCCCCTAACTATTAGCTCGGACGGTAGGTCTCACACACACATCCCCATTCACTCGCCGTTCAGACGGGTGCAACGGGGCAATTTTGGCTTTTGTGTGCAACACTCCGAGAATTTTCTGAAGTGTGCCACAGTTTCTTGGACCACCGTTGCTTTCCCTCTCTCACACACACTCATGCACGTCCCATTCTTATTTCCCACATCTGGGGAAGAGTGGGATTTCCCTTTGGCCCGAGCTAATATTTTCCCACGACATTGGGGTTGCATTCAGCCCCAATGCAACACCAGTCCCTCTCAAAATATACAAAAAAGGAAAAGGATAATTTGCCAAAAATATATGGCCTAACCGAGTTCATACTTCCTGATCATTATCCGTTTCTAATAATGATCGGTTGGGGTGAAGTGAGGGCGAAACGAGGAACTACTACGACGTGCCTTTGTGGAGGAAATTCTACTTTTGAAACGCTGCCCAATACACACTAACGACATCCCGGTGAATCCCTTTGGTTAAGAGTTTCGGTAGTGTGGTGCACGCAGATAGGGGTTCTGTCTTTTCAAAGCTATTCCTTTTACAAATGGTTTTTTTTTTGTACCCTGGGTTGCGGTGGGTGACCGTCCGTCACCAAGTAGAGCATCGGTGATATCAGTTATATGCAGAGGGTGGAACCCTCTGGTCTGGAAGACCGTCCGTCCGGCTCTAGACATAAAGGGTTTGGTTGGGAGTGATCGCCCGTCACTGTCATGGAGACTCCTGTCTCTTCTTCTCGTAGACCTATTGGTTGTCCCCTCCGACAAGCATAAAAGCAGAAAGACAGAGTTCAAGAACCCACCAATTCTTCCCGCTAATATACTTCTCCAAGGAGACAACGAACATAAAGTGAACGGGTGGGGTAAAAAGTGGATCGGGCAGGAGAGACAGTGATGGAGCGGAGATGCCTTCTTAGGCTAAGGAAACTACCCGATTGGAAAGACAGCGCAACACAAGGGCAAGAGTCGACGACTTTGTGAATGGCTCTTGTTCACTTAAACATTGGACGCTGGTATCGCGCCTTCCTCCAAATGGTTACTTCAACGGACCGTCCATCCTACCTGCTGTAGTTGATCCTTCAAGATACTAGGAGGGTGCACCAATATCTGATGGACCCATGGCTGTCCACCACCCTTCTAGGATTTTAAAGAACCCACAGGAAAGAATGTGGATGAGTGAGGCCAAAAGAAAAGCGAAAGGGTAGAACTTGTTGTGGTAAATTTTTCCGCAACAACTCCTGGGTTCGTTATCTAGGAAATTATCAGAGGGGATTCCATAAACAGTGCAATGCAACCTCCCTGCTTAGGCACACTGTTGAATTTGGGTTAAGTCCGAGGTTGCGTATATTTAATGCTTCTTAAAACCAATATTTAATTCCTTCGTTCAGTTGCAATTGCCGAATCAAGAAAAAAAAAAACGATCTGGTAGCTCATCTCATTGCATATTGTAAGGAGTTGAAAAAATTTAACGTGAAGAATCCTTTTATTTAAAACGTCGACGCATACTCACAGGTGAAACTGAAACAAGCTTCATCTTCGTTTTATATGGTTAATTTCAAGGCATATATCTCCGAAACTATGAGACTCCGGGAAAAATAAAAAATATTTCATAATTATCAGAAAAATGCCTGCTCTCACATATTAAAATTTCATCAAATCGGAGGCCCGGACACCTTTTCTAATTACCGATTTTATTTATGCAAATAAATCTCAACGCGGGCCTTTTGCAAATTTGATTTAAAACATATTGGTTACGTTTAAAAATCAAATAGAACAATAAACAAACCGTCTCGAATTTGTTATTCATAAGTACTGTAATATTTCGGCTAGTGTTCGAAATGATAAAACGTTATTCTGTTTCAAAACACTTTATTTATTTTTATTTAAAACAACATTCAGTTAAATCAAAAACCGATTTCACTACTATTTTACAATTCAAAGCTCTTATCGTTTCCTATACGTCGTAACTCCTTTTGTGTCACTTTCCAAAATTAACTTTTCGCGCGCTGTATCTCATCCTGTACTTACACCACATTTGTCAGGTTCTAGTTCTTTCTCGTAACTTCTGGTTTTGCTCCTAAAACTATGCAACACTATATTTCTGATTTTTTTACATTTATACCACAATATCCCCTCTTAAACTTATTCGTCCCGAACAAACTCTTCGATATTCTTCCCAATAAAGCGGTGTAGCCGATCCACATGAACCTCTTTCATCCTGCCTCTTCCTCGTTAAATGCGATAGAAAACATCGTTGATGCGTTTTACCACTTTATAGGGTCCTTCCCAGTCTTGCTGTAATTTCGGAGATGCACCTTTCCGTCTTCATGCGGTCACTGGCTATTTTGATCTTATTCCTAGTTCCTTGGTGTACGTCCCTAATAGTCTGTCTGAGGTCTGCAACATAGTCGTCTTCATTTCTGTTCTCTACAGACGGCTGTGATCCAAACATCAATTCACTAGGTAACCGGACAGTTCGACCTAAAAGGATTTCCGATAGAGTGTGACCTGTCGTTGTGTACTGCACTCCGATAGGCTAATAGGAACATGGGAATCTGCCTACCTTGTGGGTGGCCGTGGCTGAAGCGGTGGTGAACTGGCATCCAAGTCGAAAGCTGTGGTGTTCGAATCCCAGCCGTGCCCGAAAGTCTTACATTTTTTCAGTCAACAAAAATCAAGTTAGATTGTGTAGTTGCCTAGAATATAACAACAAATCCAGCTCTCCCTAACAATTTAGTCACCCCATTAAATGTTGGATGCCACCCTTGGAGCAAAATAACCTCTGAGCTCAAAAATCGTTCTTCTCTCTCTGTCCAATTTTCCAAAAAACTTAGCACATACTTGAGGCATGTGTATTCATACCCGCATGAGTATTTAGTTCCTTGAAAAAACAAAAAAATCACAATCGCATTGATTGCCGCCAACGGCCTTTGAAAGGTGTTCAATTGAAGCGTTCTACTAGCCCGTCCGATTTTGGGTGAAGCGGTGTTGTTCTCATCTTTTTAATCACCAGCAGCTCGCCGCTGCTTGAAAAATCTTTTACTCGAAGTTGCGCCCTTGATCCGAGTGCAATTCCATCGATACCCCAAATCTGCTCACCTAATTGTAAACGATCTGCTTAATCACGGTTTAAACTTTCTGGTTAGGGATAGAGAAACGAAATGTCAACTGCGATTTTCTCGTAGGTGGCTTCAACGTTGTATTGCTGCATTCTGACGTGAGTTTTTTTTTACTAGCGGCGCGCACTTTCTGCACCAATTTTTGACATCGTCCTTGGCGTGAACTAAATAAAAACGCTTTCGCACATTTTCTAACGTCTTATTCACTCACAGGTGGCCTCCAGATTCTCCATCGTGAAGTTCCCTTAGCACGTTACCAACTTTTAATCTTAGCACAATGAGCTGCATCACAAACGACTTTCCATCCGAGCTTTTCCACCTTCGCCTCAAAACACCATCTTGAACATGAAGCGAGTCCCACTGTGCCCAGTATGCCGTTAGCACTGGACTTTTATTGGATATTTCCTGCCAATCTGGTTTGTCTTCATGTTCTTTCCAGGCGAGCATTGGATCGATATCGGGATCGTCTTTTTGGGCGTTTCGCATTTCACTTTCATTCCAACCATCAGTGGGCTCAGCTCTTAGTCGTTGAGTGGATACCGCATCTTTTTCTTCTTGTCGTGCGCAATGTTTGCAATCAGATTTGCAAGGTCGCCGGGACAGAGCATCCGCATTAGAGTGAAGGCTTCCCTTTCGATGCTGTATCTCGTAGTCGTACATCTGGAGTCGTTCAATCCACCTTGCGACTTGTCCTTCAGGATTTTTAAATTGCAGCAACCACTTCAGAGATGCATGGTCTGTGCGAAGAAAGAATTTTTGCCCGTACAGGTACTTATGGAAATGCTTTGTTGCCAAGACCAAAGCAAGAAGTTCCCGCCTGGTAACACAGTAGTTCCTTTCCGGCTTAGAGAGCACCTTACTAAAGTAGGAAACTACTTTCTCTTGCCCGTCATGCATCTGCGAAAGGACAGCTCCAATTCCGACGTTACTGGCATCTGCATCCACAATAAATGTTTTTCCTGGAGTAGGGTACGCTAGTACAGGGGCCTCACATAGTTGTTGTTTGAGAGTATTGAAGCTTCTTTCGCATTCACTTGACCACTTGAATTGTTTTCCCTTTTCTGTTAGTTGATGGAAACTCTTTGCGATCCCAGCAAAATCCTTCACAAACCGCCTGTAGTAGGTAGCGAGTCCCAGAAAGCTTCTCAGTTGGTGTTTGTCTCTTGGGACTGGCCAATTTTTCACCACTTCGATCTTTTCTGGGTCTGTCCTTACCCCTTCGGATGAGATGATGTGTCCCAAGTATTTGACATCTGGCCTAAAGAGATGACACTTATTCGGGTTTAGCTTTAGCTGCGCACGTCGTAGTCTTTGGAACATTTCCTTTAAGTTATCTCGATGTTTTTGAAAAGTTTTGCCGGCCACGATGACACCGTCCAGGTAGACCAAACAGGTTTTCCATGTTAGTTCCAGCAAAACGCGTTCCATTAGACGCTCAAAGAATCCGAATGGCAATACTGTGAATTGCCAAAGCCCGTTTCTTGCGGTGAAGGCTGTCTTCTCACGGTCCCCCGGATGGATCTGTACTTGCCAGTAGCCACTCTTCAAATCAAATGTGGAGAACCATTGCGCTCCTGACAGTGTGTGCAGTGTGTCGTCAATCCTTGGCAAGGGGTAGCTATCCTTCTTGGTGACATTATTTAGCTGGCGATAATCCACGCAGAATCTATTGGTGCCGTCTTTCTTCTTGACCAGTACAACGGGTGACGCCCATGGACTCTTAGAGCATTCAATTAACCCTTGATTTTCCATAGTCGAAACCATTTCTGCAACCTCCGTCTGCTTAGCTAATGGTAAACGCCTAGGAGGTTGACGTATGGGTCTTGCATCTCCAGTGTCTATTCGGTGTTGTACCAAATGTGTGCTGCCATATTCGCCATCCTGCGAGGCAAATACGTCTGCAAATTCGTTGATTAGTTCCTCTGCCATCGCTCGTTGCTCCTGGTTCAGCTCGGTTTGCCGGAGTATAGTTCTTTTCAACTCAGCTGTGCTACTTGATGGCAAAGATATAGCAGCATTCTCCTTCGACAACTTGGTGACAGCAGTTATCGGTACGCACGCTCCGATCGATTGTCCTTGCTTTAGTTTGATGCTCTTATTTCCCACATTCAAGATTCTTACTGGGACCATTTTGCCTTTCGGCTCAACGAGCATCTTTCCCACGACGTAATTCTGATAATGATTTTTAGAGTCCGGCTCAATCAAATAGAATCGATGGCCCCAAATATCACCTTCCAGCTGCGCCCAAATTAGTGTCTCTGCGGAAGGTGGTAAGATCTCGTCCTTGTTGACTACTGTCCTAAGGCATGCGGCATTCTCATTCCCGTACACCATTGGAATCTCGACGTTCCTGTACTTAAGTACTTGAGTTCCGATGTCGAGCACTACATTATGCGCCTTCATAAAGTCAACTCCAATGATGCACTCGTCGCATATATCGGCCACTAAGAATACGTGGGTGAATGTTAGTCCTGCCAGATTGATCGTAAGAACAACTTCTCCATACACCTTTGCCGTCGCTCCTGTTGCTGTTTTCAAGCAGTAGCTACTGGTATTGTGCAGCCATGAATCATCGGCGATATCCCTTCTTATAATGGAAGCGGTGGCACCGGTATCAATGGTGGCCACGCATTTATTCTGGCCAATGTGGGCTTCCACTGTAAGACTCCTGTTACTTCGTTTTGTTTGGGAGACTTGGATTTTGATCCTGGGGGCGTCAACTCCAGAAACCAACTTCTGCCCCTCGAAGTTGGTTCTTACACGTTTCCCGCTTGTTGACTTGACGTTGCGCTGCTGGCGGGATAGATGTCATTCCTGCCAGATGCCTCTTCGCTACGTCTCCTAGCAGCGCATTGTGGACAACTGCGTTGTTTAAGTGGAGACCTGCACTCACGCTGCAGATGTCCTATTTTGTTGCAGTTCCAACAACGGACTTGTCCTCCACGCACACTGTTTCGCTCCACGACGTCTGCTCGTTGGCAGGAGCATTCCACGGCTGTCACTTCTCTCACGTGGTGGATTCCTTGAGATGCTTGGTCGGCAGCTTTCATCGTCAGGGCAAATGCTAGGGCCTCAGGAAGGGTTCGTTTTCCAGCCATTCTTACAGCCATTTACAACTGCCTATCTTCAATCGCTTGGGTAAACGCCTCTACAGCCATTTCGTTGATAAGGTCTTCTCCGGCATTAGGATAAGATAGATGCGCCAACCGTTCGATATCGGCCTGCAACTGCTGAAGTGTTTCGCCCCTTTCTGGACTCTGCTGCGCAGTTGGACTCTGTATACTTGCTGCATATGGTCATCTCCGAACCGCATTTCTATGGCTTTAACCAAAGCGTCGTAGTTGAGTTGTTTATCTTCTGAGATGGTTTGCAGCAATTCCGCAGCTGTACCTCTCAGTGCCAGCGTGAGTGCAATCGACTTTTCTCCGTCGTCCCAGTTGTTGGTCATGGCAGCTGCTTCAAATTGTCTTCTATATATTGGCCACGATGTTTGGCCATCGAAGACAGGCGGTTGCATCTCTTTCCTTCTAGGGCTGTCTGTAGAAATTTCTCGGACTTTCTGTTTCTTTACTCTCTCTAGTTCTTTCGCAAGATTCTCGATATTGTGTTCAACCTTCTCGAATTGTGCCTCGTGCATATTTAATTTTTGATCGATTATTTCGAATTTCGCTTCTAGAGAATTCTTGAACTCTTCGACAGTGTCTTTTTGTGCGGAAATAATGGAATTCTTCTGTTCTTCTAGAGAATTCTTCTGTTCTTCTAACTTAGAATTCAATCCAAGGAGTAATTCCATCATAACGGCCATGTCAACTCCTGTGCTCACTTGTTCTTCTTCTACGTCGAACAAAATGGATTTCGGATCTTTTCCATCTTTTTCGATCGCTTCTTGTAGCCGAAGAATCAAATCACTTTTCCCTCCAGCTGCGGAGAGATTCCGCTTCTCTAGCTCAATTTTCAGCTGGGGTATACTTAGCTCCAGCAATGTACGTGCCATTTTTTTTTATTTTTATTTTTATTTTATTTCTTTTTTTATTTCACAGCACTCAGAATAAGTTTTATCCCACTTCTGACACCAATATAATATTTCGGCTAGGGTTCGAAATGATAAAACGTTATTCTGTTTCAAAACACTCTATTTATTATTATTTAAATACAACTTTCAATTAATTCACAAACAATTTCACTTCTATTTCACAATTCAAATCTCTTATCTTTCACTTAGTAAGACTTAGGTCCTTTTCCATCGCTTTCCAAAAATCAACTTATCGTCCGCAGTTTCTCATCCTGTATTTATACCACATTTGACGGGTTCTAGTTCTTTCTGGTAACTTCTGGTTTGAAACTGGGGTAATAACTGAACTCTCCAACGTGGAGAGTTTGTATGATCCTAAAGTTATGCAACACTAGATACTTGATTAAATCACATACATACCACAATATTCCCCTCCTAAACTTGTTCGTCCCGAACAAACTCTTCGATATTCTGCCAAATATAGCGATATATTCGATCCACATAAACCACTTTCATCTTATCTCTTCCTCGTTGAATGCAATAGACAACATCGTTGATGCGTTTTACGACCTTATATGGTCCTTCCCAGTTTTGCTGTAATTTGGGTGATACGCCTTTCCGTCTATGAGGGTTATATAGCCACACTAGATCTCCTTCCTGAAATCCTGTTGTGTTCGCCTTTAAATCATACCTCGTCTTCATGCGGTCACTAGCTATCTCGATCTTATCCCTGGTTCTTTGGTGCACGTCCCTAATAATCTGTCTGAGGTCTGCGAGACAGTGGTCCTCATTCCTGTTCTCTTCAGACGGCGGTGATCCAAACATCAATTCACTAAGTAACCGGACTGTTCGAACGAAAAGGATTTCCGATGGAGTGTGACCTGTGGTGTTGTGTACTATACTCCGATAGGCTAAAAGAAACATTGGAATTTGCCTATCCCAATCGCATCGCTTGTCGCCAACGACTTTTGATAGGTGTTCATTCAAGGTTCTGTTGAAGCGTTCTACCATCCCGTCCGATTGTGGGTGGAGTGGTGTTGTTCTCGTCTTTTTAATCCCCAGTAGCTCGCACACCCCTTGGAAAATCTTAGACTCGAAGTTACGCCTTTGATCCGAGTGCGATTTCATCGGTACGCCGAATCTGCTCACCCAGTTGTAAGCGATCTTCTCAATCACGGTTTGGCTTCCTGGTTAGGGATAGCAAATGCCTCAGGAAATTTACTGAAGTAGTCCATAACAACAAGAATGTAGCGATTTCCTTTTTCGGTTTCAGAAAGCGGTCCTGCGATGTCAACTGCGATTCTCTCGAAGGGCGTTTCAACGTTGTATTGCTGCATTCTGCTGTGAGTTTTAACCCTCGGGCCTTTACTGGCGGCGCAGGTGACACACTTTCTGCACCAATTTTCTATATCGTCCTTGGCGTGCACCCAATAAAAACGTTCTCGCACCTTTTCTAACGTCTTATTCACTCCCAAGTGGCCTCCGGATACTCCATCGTGCAGTTCCCTTAGCACGTCATTGACTCTCGACCTTGGCACAACGAGCTTTATCACAAACGACTTTCCATCCGAGCTTTTCCACCTTCTCCTCAAAACACCATCTTGAACATGAAGCGAGTCCCACTGTGCCCAGTATGCCTTTAGTTCTGGACTTTTATTGGATATTTCCTGCCAATCTGGTTTTTCTTCGTGTTCTTTCCAAGCGAGTATTGGCTCGATATCCGGATCCTCTTTTTGGGCGTTTCGCATTTCACTTTCATTCCAACCGTCAGTGGGCTGGGCTCTTAGCCGTTGAGTGGATACCGCATCTTTTTCTTCTTGTCGTGCGCAATGTTTGCAATCAGATTTGCAAGGTTGCCGGGACAGAGCATCCGCATTAGAGTGAAGGTTTCCCTTTCGATGCTGTATCTCGTAGTCGTACATCTGGAGTCGATCAATCCACCTTGCGACTTGTCCTTCAGGATTTTTAAATTGCAGCAACCACTTCAGGGATGCATGGTCTGTGCGAAGAATGAATTTTCGTCCGTACAGATACTTATGGAAATGCTTTGTTGCCAAGACCAAAGCAAGAAGTTCCCGCCTGGTAACACAGTAGTTCCTTTCCGGCTTAGAGAGCACCTTACTAAAGTAGGAAACTACTTTCTCTTGCCCGTCATGCATCTGCGAAAGGACAGCTCCAATTCCGACGTTACTGGCATCTGCATCCACAATAAATGTTTTTCCTGGAGTAGGGTACGCTAGTACAGGGGCCTCACATAGTTGTTGTTTGAGAGTATTGAAGCTTCTTTCGCATTCACTTGACCACTTGAATTGTTTTCCCTTTTCTGTTAGTTGATGGAAACTCTTTGCGATCCCAGCAAAATCCTTCACCAACCGCCTGTAGTAGGTAGCGAGTCCCAGAAAGCTTCTCAGTTGGTGTTTGTCTCTTGGGACTGGCCAATTTTTCACCACTTCGATCTTATCTGGGTCTGTCCTTACCCCTTCGGATGAGATGATGTGTCCCAAGTATTTGACATCTGGCCTAAAGAGATGACACTTATTCGGGTTTAGCTTTAGCTGTGCACTTCGTAGTCTTTGGAACATTTCCTTTAAGTTATCTCGATGTTTTTGAAAAGTTTTGCCGACCACGATGACATCGTCCAGGTAGACCAAACAGGTTTTCCATGTTAGTTCCAGCAAAACGCGTTCCATTAGACGCTCAAAGAATCCGAATGGCAATACTGTGAATTGCCAAAGCCCGTTTCCTGCGGTGAAGGCTGTCTTCTCACGGTCCTCCGGATGGATCTGTACTTGCCAGTAGCCACTCTTCAAATCAAATGTGGAGAACCATTGCGCTCCTGACAGTGTGTGCAGTGTGTCGTCAATCCTTGGCAAGGGGTAGCTATCCTTCTTGGTGACATTATTTAGCTGGCGATAATCCACGGAGAATCTATTGGTGCCGTCTTTCTTCTTGACCAGTACAACGGGTGACGCCGATGGACTCTTAGAGCATTCAATTAACCATTGATTTTCCATAGTCGAAACCATTTCTGCAACCTCCGTCTGCTTAGCTAATGGTAAACGCCTAGGAGGTTGACGTATGGGTCTTGCATCTCCAGTGTCTATTCGGTGTTGTACCAAATGTGTGCTGCCATATTCGCCATCATGGCGAATCTGCAAATTCGTTGATTAGTTCCTCTGCCATCGCTCGTTGCTTCTGGTTTAGCTCGGTTTGCCTGAGTATAGTTCTTTTCAACTCAGCTGTGCTACTTGATGGCAAAGATATAGCAGCATTCTCCTTCGACAACATGGTGACAGCAGTTATCGGTACGGTATCGGTATCTTTCCTATGACGTAATTCTGATAATGACTTTTAGACTCCGACTCAATCAAATAGAATCGATGGCCCCCAAGATCACCTTCCAGCTTCGCCCAAATTAGTGTCTCTGCGGAAGGTGGTAAGATCTCGTCCTTGTTGACTACTGTCCTAAGGCATGCGGCATTCTCACTCCCGTATACCATTGGAATCTCGACGTTCCTGTACTTAAGTACTTGAGTTCCGATGTCGAGCACTACATTATGCGCCTTCATAAAGTCAACTCCAATGATGCACTCGTCGCATATATCGGCCACTAGGAATACGTGGGTGAATGTTAGTCCTGCCAGATTGATCGTAAGAACAACTTCTCCATACACCTGTGCCGTCGCTCCTGTTGCTGTTTTCCAGCAGTAGCTACTGGCATTGTGCAGCCATGAATCATGGGCGATATCCCTTCTTATAATGGAAGCGGTGGCAGCGGTGTCAATGGTGGCCACGCATTTATTCTGGCCAATGTGGGCTTCCACTGTAAGACTCTTGTTACTTCGTTTTGTTTGGGAGACTTGGATTTTGGTCCTGGGGGCGTCAATTCCAGAAACCGACTTCTGCCCCTCGAAGTTGGTTCTTACACGTTTCCCGCCTGTTAACTTGACGTTGCGCTGCTTGCAGGATAGTTGTCATTCCTTCCAGATGCCTCTTCGTTACGTCTCCTATCAGCGCATTGTGGACAGTTGTCCACAAGTGGAGACCTGCACTCACGCTGCAGATGTCCTATTTTGTTGCAGTTCCAACAACGGACTTGTCCTCCACGCACACTGTTCCGCTCCACGACGTCAGCTCGTTGGCATTAGTATTCCACGGCTGTCACTTCTCTCACGCGGTGGATTCCTTGAGATGCTTGATCGGCAGCTTTCATCGTCAGGGCAAATACTAGGGCCTCAGGAAGGGTTCGTTTTCCAGCCATTCTTACAGCCATTTGCAACTGCCTATCTTCAATCGCTTGGGTAAACGCCTCTACAGCCATTTCGTTGATAAGGTCTTCTCCGGCATTAAGATAAGATAGATGCGCCAACCGTTCGATATCGACCTGCAACTGCTGAAGTGTTTCGCCCCTCTTCTGGACTCTGCTGCGCAGTTGGACTCTGTATACTTGCTGCATATTGTCATCTCCGAAGCGCATTTCTATGGCTTTAACCAAAGCGTCGTAGTTGATTTGTTTATCTTCTGAGATGGTTTGCAGCAATTCCGCAGCTGTACCTCTCAGTGCCAGCGTTAGCGCAATCGACTTTTCTCCGTCGTCCCAGTTGTTGATCATGGCAGCTGCTTCAAATTGTCTTCTATATATTGGCCACGATGTTTGGCCATCGAAGACAGGCGGTTGCATCTCTTTCCTTCTAGGGCAGTCTGTAGAAATTTCTCGGACTTTCTGTTTCTTTACTCTCTCTAGTTCTTTCGCAAGATTCTCGATATTGTGTTCAATTTTCTCGATTTGTGCCTCGTGCATATATAATTTTTGATCGATTATTTCGAATTTCGCTTCTAGAGAATTCGTGAACTCTTCGACAGTGTCTTTCTGTGCGGAAATAATGGAATTCTTCTGTTCTTCTAGAGAATTCTTCTGTTCTTCAAACTTAGAATCCATACTTCTCCTTTGTCGTCTAAAGAATTCTTCTGTTCTTCTAACTTAGAATCCATACTTCTCCTTTGTTCTTCTAAAGAATTCTTCTGTTCTTTAAATTTAGAATTCAATCCAAGGAGTAATTCCATCATAACGGCCATGTCAACTCCTGTGCTCACATGTTCTTCTTCTACGTCGAACAAAATGGATTTCGGATCTTTTCCATCTTTTTCGATCGCTTCTTGTAGCCGAAGAATCAAATCACTTTTCCCTCCAGCTGCGGAGAGATTCCGTTTCTCTAGCTCAATTTTCAGCTGGGGTATACTTAGCTCCAGCAATGTACGTGCCATTTTTTATTTTTTTATTTCACAGCACTCAGAATAAGTTTTATCCCACTTCTGACACCAATGTATCTTTTGATTATTTGATTTTTGGAAAGCGATGGAAAAGGACCTAAGTCTTACTAAGTGAAAGATAAGAGATTTGAATTGTGAAATAGAAGTGAAATTGTTTGTGAATTAATTGAAAGTTGTATTTAAATAATAATAAATAGAGTGTTTTTAGAAACAGAATAACGTTTTATCATTTCGAACCCTAGCCGAAATATTACAATACTGTACACATATATCTCCAAAAAAAAAAATATCTTTACAAAAAAAAAATACACCTCCATTTACACAATGTAAAATTTTTTTTCTCAGTGTATGATTAGTTTATAAGTTTTTTTTTTTTGCACGCCCATACATAAATATATTTGTTTATTTATTTATATATTCATTTATTTATTTAATCTTATTTATATACATAATTTTTGGTGTTGTCACTTGAATTTTTTGTGTATTTATCTATTTATTTATTTATCTGTATATGTATATATATAATGAAATTTTTTGCATGTTTAATTATCCTCTTATTAGGCAGGTTGTCTTTTAATTTAATTTTATACTTTTCATTGATTGTCCTGAGGATAGTGATATATAAAAAAAATAATAATAATAAAAATTTAGCTGCTAGTTAGTTGCAGATTATGCATATAAGTATATTGTAATATTTCGGCTAGGGTTCGAAATGATAAAACGTTATTCTGTTTCAAAACACTATATTTATTATTATTTAAATACAACTTTCAATTAATTCAAAACAATTTCACTTCTATTTCACAATTCAAATCTCTTATCTTTCACTTAGTAAGACTTAGGTCCTTTTCCATCGCTTTCCAAAAATCAAATAATCAAAAAATACATTGGTGTCAGAAGTGGGATAAAACTTATTCTGAGTGCTGTGAAATAAAAAAATAAAAAATAAAAAAAAAATGGCACGTACATTGCTGGAGCTAAGTATACCCCAGCTGAAAATTGAGCTAGAGAAGCGGAATCTCTCCACAGCTGGAGGGAAAAGAGATTTGATTCTTCGGCTACAAGAAGCGATCGAAAAAGATGGAAAAGATCCGAAATCCATTTTGTTCGACGTAGAAGAAGAACATGTGAGCACAGGAGTTGACATGGCCGTTATGGCCATGGCCGAATTCTAAATTTGAAGAACAGAAGAATTCTTTAGAAGAACAAAGGAGAAGTATGGATTCTAAGTTAGAAGAACAGAAGAATTCTTTAGACGACAAAGGAGAAGTATGGATTCTAAGTTTGAAGAACAGAAGAATTCTCTAGAAGAACAGAAGAATTCCATTATTTCCGCACAGAAAGACACTGTCGAAGAGTTCAAGAATTCTCTAGAAGCGAAATTCGAAATAATCGATCAAAAATTATATATGCACGAGGCACAAATCGAGAAAATTGAACACAATATCGAGAATCTTGCGAAAGAACTAGAGAGAGTAAAGAAACAGAAAGTCCGAGAAATTTCTACAGACTGCCCTAGAAGGAAAGAGATGCAACCACCTGTTTTTGATGGCCAAACATCGTGGCCAATATATAGAAGACAATTTGAAGCAGCTGCCATGACCAACAACTGGGACGACGGAGAAAAGTCGATTGCGCTAACGCTGGCACTGAGAGGTACAGCTGCGGAATTGCTGCAAACCATCTCAGAAGATAAACAAATCAACTACGACGCTTTGGTTAAAGCCATAGAAATGCGCTTCGGAGATGACAATATGCAGCAAGTATACAGAGTCCAACTGCGCAGCAGAGTCCAGAAGAGGGGCGAAACACTTCAGCAGTTGCAGGTCGATATCGAACGGTTGGCGCATCTATCTTATCTTAATGCCGGAGAAGACCTTATCAACGAAATGGCTGTAGAGGCGTTTACCCAAGCGATTGAAGATAGGCAGTTGCAAATGGCTGTAAGAATGGCTGGAAAACGAACCCTTCCTGAGGCCCTAGCATTTGCCCTGACGATGAAAGCTGCCGATCAAGCATCTCAAGGAATCCACCGCGTGAGAGAAGTGACAGCCGTGGAATACTAATGCCAACGAGCTGACGTCGTGGAGCGGAACAGTGTGCGTGGAGGACAAGTCCGTTGTTGGAACTGCAACAAAATAGGACATCTGCAGCGTGAGTGCAGGTCTCCACTTGTGGACAACTGTCCACAATGCGCTGATAGGAGACGTAACGAAGAGGCATCTGGCAGGAATGACAACTATCCTGCAAGCAGCGCAACGTCAAGTCAACAGGCGGGAAACGTGTAAGAACCAACTTCGAGGGGCAGAAGTCGGTTTCTGGAATTGACGCCCCCAGGACCAAAATCCAAGTCTCCCAAACAAAACGAAGTAACAAGAGTCTTACAGTGGAAGCCCACATTGGCCAGAATAAATGCGTGGCCACCATTGACACCGCTGCCACAGCTTCCATTATAAGAAGGGATATCGCCCATGATTCATGGCTGCACAATGCCAGTAGCTACTGCTGGAAAACAGCAACAGGAGCGACGGCACAGGTGTATAGAGAAGTTGTTCTTACGATCAATCTGGCAGGACTAACATTCACCCACGTACTCCTAGTGGCCGATATATGCGACGAGTGCATCATTGGAGTTGACTTTATGAAGGCGCATAATGTAGTGCTCGACATCGGAACTCAAGTACTTAAGTACAGGAACGTCGAGATTCCAATGGTATAGTAGTCAACAAGGACGAGATCTTACCACCTTCCGCAGAGACACTAATTTGGGCGAAGCTGGAAGGTGATCTTGGGGGCCATCGATTCTATTTGATTGAGCCGGACTATAAAAGTCATTATCAGAATTACGTCATAGGAAAGATACCGATACCGTACCGATAACTGCTGTCACCATGTTGTCGAAGGAGAATGCTGCTATATCTTTGCCATCAAGTAGCACAGCTGAGTTGAAAAGAACTATACTCAGGCAAACCGAGCTAAACCAGAAGCAACGAACGATGGCAGAGGAACTAATCAACGAATTTGCAGACGTATTTGCCTCGCAGGATGGCGAATATGGCAGCACACATTTGGTACAACACCGAATAGACACTGGAGATGCAAGACCCATACGTCAACCTCCTAGGCGTTTACCATTAGCTAAGCAGACGGAGGTTGCAGAAATGGTTTCGACTATGGAAAATCAAGGGTTAATTGAATGCTCTAAGAGTCCATGGGCGTCACCCGTTGTACTGGTCAAGAAGAAAGACGGCACCAATAGATTCTCCGTGGATTATCGCCAGCTAAATAATGTCACCAAGAAGGATAGCTACCCCTTGCCAAGGATTGACGACACACTGCACACACTGTCAGGAGCGCAATGGTTCTCCACATTTGATTTGAAGAGTGGCTACTGGCAAGTACAGATCCATCCGGAGGACCGTGAGAAGACAGCCTTCACCGCAGGAAACGGGCTTTGGCAATTCACAGTATTGCCATTCGGATTCTTTGAGCGTCTAATGGAACGCGTTTTGCTGGAACTAACATGGAAAACCTGTTTGGTCAACCTGGACGATGTCATCGTGGTCGGCAAAACTTTTCAAAAACATCGAGATAACTTAAAGGAAATGTTCCAAAGACTACGAAACGCACAGCTAAAGCTAAACCCGAATAAGTGTCATCTCTTTAGGCCAGATGTCAAATACTTGGGACACATCATCTCGTCCGAAGGGGTAAGGACAGACCCAGAAAAGATCGAAGTGGTGAAAAATTGGCCAGTCCCAAGAGACAAACACCAACTGAGAAGCTGTCTGGGACTCGCTACCTACTACAGGCGGTTTGTGAAGGATTTTGCTGGGATCGCAAAGAGTTTCCATCAACTAACAGAAAAGGGAAAACAATTCAAGTGGTCAAGTGAATGCGAAAGAAGCTTCAATACTCTCAAACAACAACTATGTGAGGCCCCTGTACTAGCGTACCCTACTCCAGGAAAAACATTTATTGTGGATGCAGATGCCAGTAACGTCGGAATTGGAGCTGTCCTTTCGCAGATGCATGACGGGCAAGAGAAAGTAGTTTCCTACTTTAGTAAGGTGCTCTCTAAGCCGGAAAGGAACTACTGTGTTACCAGACGGGAACTTCTTGCTTTGGTCTTGGCAACAAAGCATTTCCATAAGTATCTGTACGGACGAAAATTCATTCTTCGCACAGACCATGCATCTCTGAAGTGGTTGCTGCAATTTAAAAATCCTGAAGGACAAGTCGCAAGGTGGATTGAACGACTCCAGATGTACGACTACGAGATACAGCATCGAAAGGGAAGCCTTCACTCTAATGCGGATGCTCTGTCCCGGCGACTCCAGATGTACGACTACGAGATACAGCATCGAAAGGGAAACCTTCACTCTAATGCGGATGCTCTGTCCCGGCGACCTTGCAAATCTGATTGCAAACATTGCGCACGACAAGAAGAAAAAGATGCGGTATCCACTCAACGGCTAAGAGCTCAGCCCACTGACGGTTGGAATGAAAGTGAAATGCGAAACGCCCAAAAAGAGGATCCGGATATCGAGCCAATACTCGCTTGGAAAGAACACGAAGAAAAACCAGATTGGCAGGAAATATCCAATAAAAGTCCAGAACTAAAGGCATACTGGGCACAGTGGGACTCGCTTCATGTTCAAGATGGTGTTTTGAGGAGAAGGTGGAAAAGCTCGGATGGAAAGTCGTTTGTGATAAAGCTCGTTGTGCCAAGGTCGAGAGTCAGTGACGTGCTAAGGGAACTGCACGATGGAGTATCCGGAGGCCACTTGGGAGTGAATAAGACGTTAGAAAAGGTGCGAGAACGTTTTTATTGGGTGCACGCCAAGGACGATATAGAAAATTGGTGCAGAAAGTGTGTCACCTGCGCCGCCAGTAAAGGCCCGAGGGTTAAAACTCACGGCAGAATGCAGCAATACAACGTTGGTGCGCCCTTGGAGAGAATCGCAGTTGACATCGCAGGACCGTTTCCTGAAACCGAAAAGGGAAATCGCTACATTCTTGTTGTTATGGATGACTTCAGTAAGTGGCCTGAGGCTTTTGCTATCCCTAACCAGGAAGCCAAAACCGTGATTGAACAGATCGTTTACAATTGGGTGAGCAGGTTTGGCGTACCGATGGAATTGCACTCGGATCAAGGGCGTAACTTCGAGTCTAAGATTTTCCAAGGGGTGTGCGAGCTTCTGGGGATTAAAAAGACGAGAACAACACCGCTCCACCCACAATCGGACGGAATGGTAGAACGCTTCAACAGAACCTTGAATGAACACCTATCAAAGGTCGTTGGCGACAATCAATGCGATTGGGATATTCAAATTCCAATATTTCTATTTGCCTATCGGAGTGCAGTACACAACATTACAGGTCACACTCCATCGGAAATCCTTTTCGGTCGAACAGTCCGGTTACCTAGTGAATTGATGTTTGGATCACCGCCGTCTGAAGAGAACAGAAATGAAGACGACTATGTCGCAGACCTCAGACGGATTATTAGGGACGTGCACCAAATAACCAGGGATAAGATCAAGATAGCCAGTGACCGCATGAAGACGAGGTATGATGTCAATGTCCTCATCGGCGGAAAGGCGTATCACCCAAATTACAGCAAGACTGGGAAGGACCATATAAAGTCGTAAAACGCATCAACGATGTTGTCTATCGCATTTAACATGGAAGATGCAAGATGAAAGTGGTTCATGTGGATCGAATACATCGCTATATTGGGCAGAATGTCGAAGAATTTGTTCGGGGCGAACAAGTTTAAGAGGGGGATATTGTGGTATATATGTGATTAAATCAATTATCCAGTGTTGCATAACTTTAGGATCATACAAAGTTGTATTTAAATAGTAATAAATAGAGTGTTTAGAAACAGAATAACGTTTTATCATTTCGAACCCTAACTGAAATATTACAGTACTCGTATATTTAGACTTTTGCGGCACTAGGGCCTAGGGACACTTTGTTATTTGAGTTAATTTAACTTTTTTTTTTTTTTTTTTGTTATATGAGTTTCACTTTTTATTTTTTTTTTTTTCTGTGCACGCACTTGATGATGATGATGTATCTCGAGAAGGATCTTTCCAAGGACTTCACATTAAATCAGTAACAATAGGTTTAATTTTATCTATTTAATTTTATTAATATAGTATTATAATATTTTTTTTTTGCTCTGTCCACGCACTTGCTGCCACTTCTTTGTCACGCGACTGTCCGATTTACTTCTGGCATGATGCAGTTGGCTGCCGTTTTTTTTTGCTCTTATTTTTTTCTGCCAATGGGTAACCCCGCTATTTGTCGTTCTCACGCTGAATAGCTTAGTAGCTCTTTTAAGCTACCCGTTCCCTACCTTACCCTATAAGAAAAATTGTTTGGTTCTAAGCTTCGCTGGCTTGGCACCATCTTTTTTCATCCATCTTCGAAGATCGAAATTCTTTCAAGGATCAAATTTGTTTTAGTGTCTGGCAGTTGTTTGTTTTGAAAAAAGGAAAATTATTTTGTAAGTTTATTTTTGTTATTTGTTATTTTGTTTTCTCAAATTTTTCCTTTGCAGGGAGTTGTAGCAATATAGCCACCTCTTATGAAGAATATTTTGAGGTTTTAAAAAAGTATAAATGTCTTACAGGCAGGATATTCATTCTCCTAAATAGTTCTATGGAGTGGGTTAGGCGAGTTGATTTGCATACTTTTCTTATTGCGGACTTTTATAGGACAGCTAGCTGCTGTAGTTTATTGAGGTATGTACCTGCCCATGCGCTTATTCAAGTCTGTAGTTTTTAGGGTCTGTGTAGAGCAGTAATTCCTAAGACGGTAAAAGATGCGTAGAGAAGATTGCAGATATTTTTCAAACTTGAGATGTGTTCGCTCCAACTCAAATTTCGATCAATAATAACACCTAGATACTTAAAGTGCTCAACTAATTCTATTTTGAAGCACTTCGAGTTGCAGCTAATATTTTCATTATATAGGACATTGGAATTTTGCACACTAAAAACTCAGTTTAGCAGGCTATGTCTACAACAGCTAGATGCAAGAAACATAATGTCAAAGTCGGGGGAATCTTTCACTATTAAACTGAAATACATCAATTTAGTTTTGTTGTTTACTACTAACTTGTGTTTGGTGAAAAGAGTCTTAGTAAGTCAACGTCGTGGTTTATGTCAGAAATTAGATTAAGAAGGTTCGTTGAAACATTTGCAAATGCGAAATCATCGGCAATAGCCTTTACATAACCAATAAATGGGATTGCAAAAATATAGTTGACATATAGTTATTAGAAACAAATTCGAGTCAAGGGCGAATCCTTGGGGTACAACTATATTGATTATCTTTGAACTACTTAAATTATTCCCGATTTTTACCGTTTGTGGAAACCAATCTAAGATAAAACCGGGAAACCCCGCAGAATGCAATTTTTCCAAGAGAATGGTGTGGTCAACCATGTCGAAGGCTTTTGTAATATCTACGAGTACAATGAGTTCGGCGCAACATTTTTTAACATCAAGTCCCTTGTACACAACCGCACAAAAGTCAAGGAGAGCATCTTCCGTAGAGAGGCTTTCTTTAAAGCCAAACTGCTTTTCGCTGAAGAATTTTATATTTTATATATTGGCACATTGCAACAAATCTGGAAAATTTCCAGAACATTGTTTCATTACAATGTTAGAAATACCATCATTACCACAAGGTTTTGAATTTTTGTGACTTTTTATTGTATTTAACAGCTCAAACCCTGTAATGGGTTCAAAGCAGAAGCTCTTCCTTACAGGTGGTCCCCAAAACTATATGCAGAGCAACAACTGCAGACGCTCTAATGGGAAAGTTATTTGTCCCACTGAAGCAAAGTAGTCATTAAACCAGTTAGCAACTGCTGTGGGATTGGTGATTTCAACATTCTCATTTTTTAGAACAATTGATTTACTATGGATTTTAGCTTTGCGATTAATAATACTCGTACTATTTACAACCTCCCATTCTTCTTTAAGATTTCCTTGTGAATCTTACTTTGATAGAAATGTAATATTTCGACTAGGGTTCGAAATGATAAAACGTTATTCTGTTCCAAAACACTCTATTTATTATTATTAAAAAAACAACTTTCAATTAATTCACAACCGATTTCACTACTATTTCACAATTCAAATCTCTTATCTTTGACTATTAAGACTAAGCTCCTTATCAATCACTCAACTTATCGGCCGCTGTTTCTCATCCTGTATTTATACCACATTTGTCGGGTTCGAGTTCTTTGTCGTAACTTCTGGAACTGGGGTAAGAACTGACTCTCCAACTTCGAGAGTTTATTAATGATGTATGATCCTAAAGTTATGCAACACTGGGTTCTTGATTTTATCAAATATATACCACAACATCCCCTATTAAACTTTTTCTTTTTTTTTTTTAATTTGCGCGCGCTCAAGGGATTATGTACCCTTAAAATGTTTGCACATAGCGCGGACGAAGGAAATTTAGGGAGGGAGAAAAGAGAGGTACCGATGGTTGTTGGTTTTAAAAGTTTGAAGGTTGTAATGGCAAGGAAATAAAGAGCTCGCCAGGGCATGCCCGGGTGCGTCCGAAAGTGGGCTTGAGGGTGTACTGATGAGCATTCATAGCGAGACGGGTGTTACGGTTGGAGGTTTGAAGGGGCGGAATGCTACTGGCAATTTCATAGGAGAACTGGTGGTGAGAATAGCGATAGAACAGGGTGAGACAGGAGATATTACGTCGGTGGTCAAGGGTGTCAATCGACTGTGTAATATTAGCATCACCTATTAGTTTTATCGCACGGTTTTGAATCCTATCTAGTAGGCGCAAAGAAGTCTTGGGAGCACCTGACCAGATGTGAGCATTGTACTCCAGTTTTGAGTGGATGAAAGCCTTATATATTGAAGCCAGATCCGAGGGGGTGAAATATTTCTTACATCGCTTAAGGAAACCTAGACATTTCGCAGCATTTTTGGCGAAGTCGAATATGTGGTCATTCCAACGTAAATTGTCATTGACACACATACCGAGAATAGAAAGTTGTTCTGTTTCAACGATGCAAGTGCCATACATGGATAATGGCTGGGTATTTGAACTTCGCTTTAGCGACACTCTCTTGATAGTTTCCCAATTGGTTATACTGTTAATATAGGAGTTTAATAAGCTTAACATACACTTCCGTTCCCGTTATACAGCCGAAGAGCAGGGATTCCAGCAAAGGAATAAATTGGATTAGAAGTAGCAGACAAGAGATCATTGATGAAGATTAAAAAGAGTGCCGGAGACAGAACATGCTGGGACACACCAGCATTTATTTTGTGAAAATCAGATCTAAAACCATCCAAGACCACTTGAATTGAACGTTCCAAATGGTAATTTCTAATCCATTGAAGAAGAGAGTCATCGATCCCAAATGCACGAATCTGCGACAAAAGAGCCTGATGCCTGATAGTGCAACTATCTTGCTTTCGCTAGATTGATGTAGACTTTGGTTCCACTTCTCAGTGAGACATGCCATCAAATCACCAGTGGACCTGTTGCTACGAAAACCGTACTGCCGGTCATTAAGAAGTTTTCGTGTTTCGAGATATTTCATGAGCTAACGATTTATCAGCAGTTCCATGACCTTGGAAATAAGGGGCGTAAGTGCAATCGGTCTGTAAGAGGGGAGAGAAAATTCGTTTTTTTTTAAGGGACGGCTGGACAAATGCTATTTTCAATCTTCTCGGAAAGGATCCTAAAGAGTAGGATTGATGGAAAAGCTTACGTAGTGGTTTTGCCAGCGTAGAAGAACAGCTCTTCAGAAGAAGGGAGATATACGAGTACTATCTGGACCAGCGAATTTGTGAGCGTTAAGATCTTTAAGTACTCTTGCTTCTACACAATTGCGAAACTGGATTCGTCCCATTGAAGATTCGACGCACTCAAGTGTAGGCGGAGACAAAGCACAATCTGGAAGCGTTGAGCTGGCCGCAAAGTGTGCAGCAAGCAGATTGGCTTTATCCAAAGAGCTGAAAGCTGGAATGTCATTGTAAATGAGCGTTGGGATGGAGGATGAGGCAGAATTTCTAATGTTTTTGACGAACGACCAAAAATGTTTAATACCTTTGGGACATTGTAGTATTTTTTTCCTCAGTTTTTAGTCGTATATAAATTTGACACGCTTAAGAAAGGCGTTGAATTTTTTCCGGTTTTCCTCTGTAGGGTTGGTCTTATAGGACGGAAAAAACATTTCTCTCAACCTAACAGCCTCTATATCAGCAGAGGCATCCACGTCTTTATCGAGGAAATATAACGACCAGTTAAAATTCCTAAAGAAGGTGTTAAGTCCGCTTCATTTGGCTTTCTCGTATTGCCATACTGTTCTTTTAGGAAGTTTTTCTCTAACTGTGTGGTCAATGTACTAGAATTTAGCTGATATGACACAATGGTCCGACGAGCCTAGAGGTGAGAGCACATCAACAGTGTACTTATCAGGGTGAGAGGTTAGAAAGTCCAGGGTGTTGGCGGTATGACTATCAACGTCTGAGATTCGCGTGGGCTCATTTACAAGCTGGATCAAGTTGTTTTCCGCAGCGAAGATTTCAACACACCGTCCTTCGTTCATTGTCTGTCACCAGAATTGTGTATATCGAAATCGCCCGCAATAACGATTTCAGTATGCGGATACAGGGATACAATTCTTTGTATGGAGTCAGACAGCACATCAAACTCGTTAAAGGTCGAATTGCTGTCTAGTTTGGAGCTTCTGTAAATAAAGCAGTAGTGGATAATTTGCTTACGGAGACGAAATTTTAACCACATGAAATTGAATTCCGGACTGGAACAAGGACTACATTGTGGTGGAGTTTGGTAGGCTACATCACTACGCACGTAGATGGCGAGGCCGTGGTGAGAGAAGAATAACGGCACTAGTTCGTAGCCAGGTGGCTGCAGATCAGAGTGATTGTTGTAGGTGTTATGCCCTTACAACAATATGAGACAGTACACCAAAAAAATTGCCATTCGCAACCTGCCATCCATCGGTTGTTACATACTCTCAGTCCTTGCCGTATAACAGAAACGGCAGTGACCAAGTGCAAGCAACAGCACTCCGACCGGGGCAGAATAGAGGATGCCCGCACTAAATATGTATGTACATTATTATTATTTTTTACACGACTGCACAACACAAGTGGTTTTTTTTTATTCATTTATTTAATTTGGTTTTTATTTTCACTCCTTTCTACGAGAGTAGAAAAGAAAAAGAAAAAGAACGCCCTCTCCATACACCTTCGACGTCGCTCCTGTTACTGTTTTCAGACAGCAGCTACTGGTATTGTGCAGCCATTAATCAGCGATATCCCTTCTTGTAATGCAGGCAGTGGCACCGGTGTCAATGGTAGCCACACACTCATTCTGGCCAATGTGGGCCTCCACTGTAAGACTCTTGTTACTTCGTTTTGTTTGGATTGGATTGACTTGGATTTTGATCCTGGGGACGTAAATTCCAGAAACCAACTTCTGCCCCTCGAAGTTGGTCCTTACACGTTTTCCCGCCTGTTGACTTAATGATGCGGTGCTTGCAGAATGGATGTTATCTCTGCCAGATTCTTCTTCCCTACGCCCCTAGCGCTTTATTGACAACTGCGTTGTTTAAGTGGAGCCCTGCGCTGGCGCTGCAGATGTCCTATTTTGTTGCAGTTCCAGCAACGGAAGGAAGGAGCGAAATATCCATCGCAAAACTGGAGGCTGGCAATCAATGGTGAGACATAGCAGGTCGAAAATAGCTTTGGGGTTTTCATTATGCAGCTGTGGTACTCCAAAGAGAATAGCATCCGCAGCAAGATTTCTTCTCTCAAGCGCATCACACCGTTTTTTAAGATCAGTCATCTGCTCTTCATTTCGATTGTGGATAGCAAATTCTTCACTGTGCTCTTCGATTATCTCTACTCGCTTCACCAATGCGTTGAGTGTTTGATCATATTTCTTAAACTGAGCAGTCCATTTCAATTCCATACATGTAATATAGCACATGAGATCAGTGCGCAGCTTGCTTAGTTCTATTGTGAAGCGAGTGACAACTTCATCTGCATAAGTCTTCAAATGTTCCACTTGGTCATTGGCAGTGAGGGCATTGTTGAGGCCCCGGTGCATCTTTAGATGTAATCTTCGACGTGGAGGCTGGGGAAGCATCAGTTGGTGCATTCTTGGGTGTTCCGTTGCGCCTTTGTATCGGAGCTGGAGAGCCAGTGGTTGGTGTATTACCATTTGTTTTCATAGCAGAACGGGTGATTTTTAACTCAAGAGAACTCATTTTGATGGAATTTAACACTTATTGTTGATTTTGATAATAATTATTATCTTAATTTCCTTTACTTTTTCTTTTTTTTCTCTTTTCTTGTTCTTTCTGGGAGAAAGCACAGTGATAGATTGGCCTTGCACACCTATAGTTGGATTTAAAAGAATAACTATAAATGGATAATTTACAAGAGAATACAAGAAAAACGTCTCATCACTCTGAAATATTCTACTTTTTTTTTTTTTGATTGCACTTATCTCACTATACTTGGCATTCTTACACGGCGGTTCTATGCCGCCTTCTGGCACAGTCCTTTCTATGCTTTCGTCCTGCTACTCCGCTATCCAATCCTAAGTCGTTTCCTTTCTCCTTTTTCCGCTTCCCACCTTTTTTTTCATCAAAAGAAAAATTGCTGTTCGCAATTCAAAAAAATTCGCACCAAATCATAATCCTCAGCTGACCCTCATTATTGCTGGTCTTCACTAAAGCATTATACTCGTATATGAAACTAATAGTACTACGAGTATCATCAAGCGATGTTATCCACTTCGACCGCCTAGGTGGCGAGCTCTCATTTCTCGCAAGCAAAGAAAGATGCTATTACTCTCTGAGAATGGAATAAAAATGACAGGATGAGTGAGTGGTAAGTGCAAACAAAGTAAACAAAACCTGTTTTGAGTTTCCATTCCTACTCTGAATTTTAATCTACATGTTACGCTACTGAGTGGATGACTTTGCCAAGAAAATGATTAAACGACAAGAACTGTGTCTTAGAATATACATATGTATGTACTCGTATATGAAAATGATAGCCTTTATCAGAAATTGATATTTGGAACCCTTTCCGCAAATCGTTAGCAACAAATGATTAATTTTACAGGAAAGGATTATTTTTGTTTTTTTCTGAACACTATAAGCAAAGGGGCGATTTCTGGTTTTAATCATGTCTGGGCCAATAGAATTTGCTGACATTAAATGAGATATTTTTCTCAACAAATGAAAGCAGTTTTTGTCGTTTGCGATATTATCGCTGTCATGCTCTCATATTTGTGAATAAGTTTGTGGCGCTTACGATAAAATTAAAGACCAATAAATATTTTACTCGAAAACAAAATAACATTTAATTTATTATGGAATAGAATAACACAGGACGATCGCCGAAGACCGTATGTACCTACATATGTATATGTTCCTATCTACAACCGATTTTTACAATTATACAGGGTGAGTTTTTTAACTTGAGACATCCAAATTACTCGAAAAATACGCGATATCGCGAAAAATGTTTCAAACAAAAGTCACAAGGTTCTAAAGGGGACATAAGATGGTGATCACGAGTTTGACCTTGAGCCCCATTTTCAAGGTCAAACGAAGGTCACTTTTGATTTTTTTAATGGGGACCCCTATTTTTTTGACAGATTCGTAATCTGTGTAAAAAATTACAATTCTTTTACATGGAACGTTTTTTTTCAAAAATGCGTTCCTTTCCCGTAAGAGGGCGCCATAAAACTTAAGACATCAAAATTACTCGAAAAGTACGAAATATCGCGAAAAATGTTTCAGACAAAAGTCACACGTTTCTTAAGGGGACATAAGATGGTGAATGGGTCACGAGATTGACGTTAAGACCCATTTTCAATGTGAAACTAAGGTCACTTTTGATTTTTCAAATGATAATTCCTGATTTTCATTGCTCAGTTGTATTGCTCGTAGGCTTGTCATTTGTTATGACATACTGCATTTAGCATAACCCAGAAATAACGACGTGGACATACTAGTATTTTGTTTCCTTCGGGGTGATTAATTAAAGTGGGTCCCCTTGCCTCTCACTGTTGAATCATTGAATTCTTCCCATTTCGACATTTATTTCCCGAGACTATTTCAACAAATGCTCGAAAATTTGACCATTCACTTCAATATACTTGTCTATCCGCGCTCTAAATGAACCAACAGAACAGAGAAGTATTTCTGGCGTCATCTTCCGGCAAGCTTCAGTTATTCATCTTTTCATGTCCTCACGTGTTGTTGGCTTTTTTCTGTAAACCTCACTTTTTAAGTAGCCCCACAAGAAGAAATCAAGTGACGTAAGATCAGGTGATCTAGCAGGCCATTACATTATTAACACGCCCCGGGCTACTTGGAAATAATAGGCTGGACAACCATCATGTTGAAACCACATTGTTTGTCGCAACTCCAATAGCAGTTCTTCTAGTAATACTGGAAGATGGTACCGCAAGAAGTTTGCATACTTTTCGCCATTCAAGTTGCCTTCAATAAAATATGGACCTATTAATTTATCCCCTCCCAAACATTAACATTCCAAGGGTACTGGCGTTCAACTTGTCGCAACAAAAAGGGTTTTCGGTAGCCCAGTAATGCATATTATGTCGATTGACCGTATCGTGATTGATGAAAGTCGACTCATCACAGAATAACACCTTGGCAAAGAAAAGGGGGCCTAGTTCAATTTGCTGAAGTGCTCATTGACAAAAGGAAACCCGGTTGCGAAAATCCTTACTAGAAAGTTCTTGATGCATTGAAACATGATAAGGATGGTTTTTATGCCGATGTAATATCTTACAGACAATGGTTTGAGAAATTCCTGATTCACGACTTATTTGGCGAGTGCTAATGTGTGGATCGTGAGCAACGGCAGCTAACACTGCTATTTCATTGTCCTCAACAGCCACCCTATCTGACCGATTCCTTTTTTTTGGTTGCACACTTCCTTGACCCGATAGCGCGCGATCGTATCTGGTCTGGGAAACGTTGGGCGTAAAGAGCAACAGCACCATCGATGTTCCTTCCACTTTCTCCATAAATCAATATCATTTCAATTTTCTCTTGAATTGAAATAGCCTGCATTATTAATTTAGAAAACGTTACTAATAATAATCAGTTCCTCAAAACAAATATCGAACTTCTAACACCTAACAACGTTAAAAAACCGATTAATGATTTAGGCGTGCCAGTGCAGTGGTATCTAGCACTGAATGAATAAGACCTTTGAGACAAAGTCGTGTGCCCCATTGAGCAATACGACTGAGCAATGAAAATCAGGAATTATCATTTGATAAATCAAAAGTGACCTTCGTTTGACCTTGAAAATGGGTCTCAAGGTCAAACTCGTGGTCACCATCTTATGTTCCCTTCAGAACCTTGTGACTTTTGTCTGAAACATTTTTCGCGATATTTCGTACTTTTCGAATAATTTTATTGTCTTAAGTTTTATGGCGCCTTCTGACGGGAAAAGAACGCATTATTGAAAAAAGTGTTTCATGTAAAAGAATTGTAGTTTTTCGCACAGATTACGAATCTGTCAAAAAAATAGGGGTTCCCATTAAAAAATCAAAAGTGACTTTCGTTTGTCCTTGAAAATGGGGCTCAATGTCAAACTCGTGGTCACCATCTTATGTCCCCTTCAGAACCTTGTGACTTTTGTCTGAAACATTTTTCGCGATATCGCGTATTTTTCGAGTAATTTGGATGTCTCAAGTTAAAAAACTCACCCTGTATAACGTGTATAATCTGTATCTCGAAGTTTAATAGCACCGAACTTCGTGATACAGATTCAAGATTCAAGCTTCAGACTCACATTCTTTTACATGAGCACTTAAATGTCTTCGCATTGTAATTAAACAACTATTTTCAAATTTGAAGATCGGGATGTTCAAGTTAAATGTAACAAATAATTATAATAATATTAAATTAACATATAAAAATGCATTATAATAGAATTACAATTACGCCATTCAGACATTTGCATGGATACATTCACGCAGTGAATGCACAACTTGATTCATGGATACTTCTCATTACTTATTATACAATGGGACCTGTGAGTGAGTCTGAGTGAGTGCGGATATAAAAGTTGTGCTGTGCGTAGTTGTGCTGTCGAAATTCATACTAATTCACACTCATCGATGGGCTAACTCACATTCACACTACTCACAAGGGTTGAATATGCGTGAATGCTTGTGCGAAAATGCACGAAAATTCATGTATACCTGATAATTGAAAAAAAAACCCAAAACGCACAATAGAATCCCAAAATCGTCTGTGCAATAACTCGAGTAACTCGAATGATTCGAATGCGCTTTCCACCCTTATACAGCATTCACAGCTACCCAAAATAAAGAATGCTATGGGTAGTGAGTTATAATGAGTGGTGAATCATAGGTTGTATGAGTCCTGTGAGTTATGAGACCTCGTTGCATCCATACTCACAAGCATTCACAATTCTCTTCACTCAATGAGTGAGGAATCACTGTATGTGAATTGAATGAGTATGGGTAGTTGATTTCCATGGCATTTATGCAGATACAGGGTGAGTTTTTTAACTTGAGACATCCAAATTACTCGAAAAATACGCGATATCGCGAAAAATGTTTCAAACAAAAGTCACAAGGTTCTAAAGGGGACATAAGATGGTGATCACGAGTTTGACCTTGAGCCCCATTTTCAAGGTCAAACGAAGGTCACTTTTGATTTTTTTAATGGGGACCCCTATTTTTTTGACAGATTCGTAATCTGTGTAAAAAATTACAATTCTTTTACATGGAACGTTTTTTTTCAAAAATGCGTTCCTTTCCCGTAAGAGGGCGCCATAAAACTTAAGACATCAAAATTACTCGAAAAGTACGAAATATCGCGAAAAATGTTTCAGACAAAAGTCACACGTTTCTTAAGGGGACATAAGATGGTGAATGGGTCACGAGATTGACGTTAAGACCCATTTTCAATGTGAAACTAAGGTCACTTTTGATTTTTCAAATGATAATTCCTGATTTTCATTGCTCAGTTGTATTGCTCGTAGGCTTGTCATTTGTTATGACATACTGCATTTAGCATAACCCAGAAATAACGACGTGGACATACTAGTATTTTGTTTCCTTCGGGGTGATTAATTAAAGTGGGTCCCCTTGCCTCTCACTGTTGAATCATTGAATTCTTCCCATTTCGACATTTATTTCCCGAGACTATTTCAACAAATGCTCGAAAATTTGACCATTCACTTCAATATACTTGTCTATCCGCGCTCTAAATGAACCAACAGAACAGAGAAGTATTTCTGGCGTCATCTTCCGGCAAGCTTCAGTTATTCATCTTTTCATGTCCTCACGTGTTGTTGGCTTTTTTCTGTAAACCTCACTTTTTAAGTAGCCCCACAAGAAGAAATCAAGTGACGTAAGATCAGGTGATCTAGCAGGCCATTACATTATTAACACGCCCCGGGCTACTTGGAAATAATAGGCTGGACAACCATCATGTTGAAACCACATTGTTTGTCGCAACTCCAATAGCAGTTCTTCTAGTAATACTGGAAGATGGTACCGCAAGAAGTTTGCATACTTTTCGCCATTCAAGTTGCCTTCAATAAAATATGGACCTATTAATTTATCCCCTCCCAAACATTAACATTCCAAGGGTACTGGCGTTCAACTTGTCGCAACAAAAAGGGTTTTCGGTAGCCCAGTAATGCATATTATGTCGATTGACCGTATCGTGATTGATGAAAGTCGACTCATCACAGAATAACACCTTGGCAAAGAAAAGGGGGCCTAGTTCAATTTGCTGAAGTGCCCATTGACAAAAGGAAACCCGGTTGCGAAAATCCTTACTAGAAAGTTCTTGATGCATTGAAACATGATAAGGATGGTTTTTATGCCGATGTAATATCTTACAGACAATGGTTTGAGAAATTCCTGATTCACGACTTATTTGGCGAGTGCTAATGTGTGGATCGTGAGCAACGGCAGCTAACACTGCTATTTCATTGTCCTCAACAGCCACCCTATCTGACCGATTCCTTTTTTTTGGTTGCACACTTCCTTGACCCGATAGCGCGCGATCGTATCTGGTCTGGGAAACGTTGGGCGTAAAGAGCAACAGCACCATCGATGTTCCTTCCACTTTCTCCATAAATCAATATCATTTCAATTTTCTCTTGAATTGAAATAGCCTGCATTATTAATTTAGAAAACGTTACTAATAATAATCAGTTCCTCAAAACAAATATCGAACTTCTAACACCTAACAACGTTAAAAAACCGATTAATGATTTAGGCGTGCCAGTGCAGTGGTATCTAGCACTGAATGAATAAGACCTTTGAGACAAAGTCGTGTGCCCCATTGAGCAATACGACTGAGCAATGAAAATCAGGAATTATCATTTGATAAATCAAAAGTGACCTTCGTTTGACCTTGAAAATGGGTCTCAAGGTCAAACTCGTGGTCACCATCTTATGTTCCCTTCAGAACCTTGTGACTTTTGTCTGAAACATTTTTCGCGATATTTCGTACTTTTCGAATAATTTTATTGTCTTAAGTTTTATGGCGCCTTCTGACGGGAAAAGAACGCATTATTGAAAAAAGTGTTTCATGTAAAAGAATTGTAGTTTTTCGCACAGATTACGAATCTGTCAAAAAAATAGGGGTTCCCATTAAAAAATCAAAAGTGACTTTCGTTTGTCCTTGAAAATGGGGCTCAATGTCAAACTCGTGGTCACCATCTTATGTCCCCTTCAGAACCTTGTGACTTTTGTCTGAAACATTTTTCGCGATATCGCGTATTTTTCGAGTAATTTGGATGTCTCAAGTTAAAAAACTCACCCTGTATAACGTGTATAATCTGTATCTCGAAGTTTAATAGCACCGAACTTCGTGATACAGATTCAAGATTCAAGCTTCAGACTCACATTCTTTTACATGAGCACTTAAATGTCTTCGCATTGTAATTAAACAACTATTTTCAAATTTGAAGATCGGGATGTTCAAGTTAAATGTAACAAATAATTATAATAATATTAAATTAACATATAAAAATGCATTATAATAGAATTACAATTACGCCATTCAGACATTTGCATGGATACATTCACGCAGTGAATGCACAACTTGATTCATGGATACTTCTCATTACTTATTATACAATGGGACCTGTGAGTGAGTCTGAGTGAGTGCGGATATAAAAGTTGTGCTGTGCGTAGTTGTGCTGTCGAAATTCATACTAATTCACACTCATCGATGGGCTAACTCACATTCACACTACTCACAAGGGTTGAATATGCGTGAATGCTTGTGCGAAAATGCACGAAAATTCATGTATACCTGATAATTGAAAAAAAAAAACCCAAAACGCACAATAGAATCCCAAAATCGTCTGTGCAATAACTCGAGTAACTCGAATGATTCGAATGCGCTTTCCACCCTTATACAGCATTCACAGCTACCCAAAATAAAGAATGCTATGGGTAGTGAGTTATAATGAGTGGTGAATCATAGGTTGTATGAGTCCTGTGAGTTATGAGACCTCGTTGCATCCATACTCACAAGCATTCACAATTCTCTTCACTCAATGAGTGAGGAATCACTGTGTGTGAATTGAATGAGTATGGGTAGTTGATTTCCATGGCATTTATGCAGATCTCTACGCCATATGTCTTAAAAATAAAAAAAAAACATATTAAAAAAAAAATTATTAATCTTCAATTGCTTAGTTTTCCTAAAAATATATTATTTGCGACATAAAAACGGTAAAAACAATTTTTACAACACCATTATATCATTTCCATATCTTGATGTGAAGATATCAACTTTTACCATCCAAGTGTTTTGGGGCATCTGCATATGTGAACTTTAACCTAAATGCTTCAGCAACTAGGACGTTTATTTGCCTCTCAGACCAATTATAACAAGGAAGGTTTTGAAGAAATATCATCAGACCCTGGAAAAAAAAAATTGGTATTATATTTAAGGTGTGACGAAAAAATTACTTGAAAATCATGTTGACTAAGCAGTGGAGTCCTCCAATGTAATAAAAATGCGGCGCAAACGTATAAATGTAACTGGGCGAACCCATCCGATTCAGCCAAGTAAGTGTCCCATAGCCTAATGGTGCAATGCAATGGAAGCTCACGAGTAAGCAAATTGTTCATCCATCGAAAAGAAAACTGTAGGTAATCTATACCATGGTCTTGTAAATGACGATGTAGCGCACCTAGTTGTAAAATTTTTAATTAAAGTAAATAAAAAATACATATAAATACAGTATTGTTGTAAACAAGTAAAAAAAAATTTACTTCAAAAATGTAATTATCCTTTACAAATTTGCTTTTCAAAGTGCTGTGTTCAAAAACATTTTTGTTAGGTGTATTGTTACATCCGTGCATGAGAAATGAATTAATTCATTTTTACAGAACTACATGAGTGCTTTTTGGATGGTGTTCTGAGTAATTTATTTAAGATTTTATGAGATGAACTAAAAATCATGTTGTTGAGGCGGTCGAAAGTTATATATCAATTGTTCGCACGCCAGATATCGTCTTTGAAGAACTCTAATAATGACCAATGTTTTTAATTCTTATCTGACCTTTTTTTTTTGTTTAGGAGGGCGTCATTTTACTGGTACACATTGGCTGTTCCCCGCTGTAGTGGTATATTACCTAATATATTTCATGGAATTGGGGTTGCTCCTGTCTATGTATGGAAATTGTGAAAATAAGTTGTCTTCCGCAAAGTGTTTTTAATGTGAAACGGTCGAGCTGAAATTACATCGCCAATCTCTGTCTGCTGGTGAGCATATTAAAGAGAACGTACAATAATAGTTTAGATGTGGCCAGCATGTTCACCTTGAAAAATATTCTCTCTAACCATATGGTGTCGAAGGTTTTTCACAAGGCGAAAAACATGCATTGTTTCTTGGTTTAATTTAGTGGATATCAGACATCAGGTTAGCTCCGGCATGAATTAATTGGTGTGTGAATATGAAACAAGTTGTTGACCGAACACGGCGGCGTTTGCCAACAAATTGTTTACTTGGTTTGCAACATGTGGACGAGCATTGTCATGATAAAAAATAACTTGTACGTTATGTTGGGCATATTCTGGTCGTTTTGCTCAAAATAGAGGAACGCCTCTGGGGGAATGAAGCTGTTAAAGCGCACACTCTCGTGAAATAGATAGTTAGGGTAATAAGCCCCGAACATCAGATTGTTCGTGGAGGCCATTGCTCTAGCAATGTCCCTTCGAGTTTGTGACGAAATTGTTCACTCTTATTAGGTTCGCGCTGTTGTACAAGACCTCGATAGGATAATATTTTATGTACTCCGATTCTGGTCTTCTGTACAATAGAAGACAAGTCCTAAGACAATACCTCTCCAACACCCGAATCTTTTCCATTAAGCTTGCTCTCATATTTGAACCACACGGTACATCCAAATACAAGCATAGGCCGGAGAAGGGCCATGTAGCAGACACAACAGCAGCGGCAAACAAAGAAAATGAAGAAACAAGTGCAAGTGCTAACGAAAAGGGACAGTGTCAACAACCTAGCGGAAGCAGCAGTTCAATAACCCTTCGGCTATTATACGAAGAGATTCTGAGTTTAAAAAACATTAACTCTGAATTCCTCAGCAAAATGATTCAACTAGAAAAGGAAAATGCTAAACTATGATCGAGAGTAACAAGCTTCGAGAGTAAGCTGAACTGATTGGAGCAAAAACAGATGGAGGACGTTAACGAAATTGTTGGTGTTCCCGAGGTAAATACCAAAAATGCATTTGAGAGTGAGTTGATAATGGTAGAGTCATCGTTATAAGATCGTTTGATGATTTAGTTGCAATTAAAGATTAACAATGACAGCTTCGATCCTTTAGACGATCCTTCCTTCCTTTAGACGCTACCATTAAAGCCATAACAAGTACGTACGACAGTATGTTCTTATCTGTATGTAAAAAGCCTATTTTCATTATACATCAAAACATAAGAAGCCTGCGGCAAAATGTCGATTTGTTAATTTGTAATATTGAAGCGTTTGCAAATCTGCCCGATTTCATTTGTTTATCTGAAATATGGATTTATTCTTGCGAAAAAAAAGACAACCAAATTATGATTTTTATCCCAAAACTAATGATTCGTATTCGTCCGGGGGAGTAGGAGTATCTGTGCGTGATTCGTATGATTGTGAGGTTGTTTCGTATAGTCTGAGTAGCGCTGATGTCATTAAAACTACATGTGACTTTTGACTTTGACTATATTTAGCATAATTTGCATGTATAGCATGTATATGCATGTATATTAGCATTATGTTCCCTTAGAATTGTTTTTAGAAGAGTTTACGGTTTTTCTATGCTCATTGCGAATAATCTCATCATTCTTGGTGACTTGAATGTGGATATCCTAAAATCTAACTCTTCAGTAGACGCATACTTATTCTTATTTGCGGAACATGGTTTTCCATCGTTTATAAATGGTCCTACTAGGCCGATCGCTAACACCTGTCTTGATCACGTGTTTTCTCGCTTTAGAGATATACCAACTAATTCATGTACAGGTGTTAACCTCGATCTTAGAATTACAGATCACTGCTATCATCTTAAAAGGCTTAAACAGCAAAAAAACTTGCTACCCTCGCTCCATCTAAGGTAATTAAAATTAACTTCAGTCAACTGAACAACAGTCTACTGAGCGAAAGTTGCCTCTCAGGCATATGAGATATTTTTAAATACTCTGTAAAATTACATTGATTGTTCCAGCGTCTCCACAGAGTTAAAAAAAAAATCCAAAATTAGACTTAAGCCCTGGATGACAAATTCCCTGTTAAAACAAATTAAACTCAAGCTCAATTTACGTAAAAAATGTTGCAAGCACTCACAACGTTACACTCGTATGTGCAAAAAAAATTATAAGGAAATTAAGATCTGTCGAGATAGTTACTATCAAAGCAGGATACGTAATTCCCAAGGCCATCTTAAAAAAGAATGGGGGGTGGTTAACAACATATTAAATCGCAAAGCTTATGACCGTAATAAATCTATTACAATTAAAAAGGGAGATACTCATATTGGGACATTGGGACAAATGCCTCTTCCTAAAGTGCTCCCAAATTTCTGCAATCTGTGTCATACATCTGATCTTGTGCATAAAAATCCTGTAAGTAATAGCTTTTTTTTTTAACCAATTTTAGGTCTTGAGTTATTAAAAACAATAAATTCTTTTAAGAATTCGAGCTCTGGTGGTTATGATGGTATATCCAACATTATTCTAAAGAATGTAACCTTCAATATAATTGACATTTTGGCTTACATTTCTAGTTTTAGAATCTTATCGGGAAAGTTCCCTGATCAATTAAAATGTATATTGGCACATACAATTTAAAAAAGGGCAGCAAAAACGAAAAGAGCAACTATAGACCGATTTCCTTACTTTGCTCATTATCTAAAATTTTCGAAAAGACTATCAAAAGTAGAATACTAAAATATCTTACAAAAAATAACTTTTTAAGCGAGAATCCGTTAGGATTTAGAAAAGGCCTTTCCGCAGAAGATGCTCTTCTTGATTTTTGTGCTTTTTTGTACAAAGGACTTGATGCTAAATATCGTTGTGGCTGGCTTTTTGTGGACATTTCAAAAGCTTTTGGCATGGTTGACCACAGTATTCTTTTAAATAAACTACAGTGCGTGAGATTCCGCGATTTTATGTTAGATTGGTTTGGTTCCTATCTTAAGAACAGAATCCAAAAAGTAAAAATCGGGGGTAGTTTAAGTAGTTCAAAGATTGTCAATCTAGGTGTACCCCAAGGATCTGTCCTTAGTCCCATATTATTTTTAATTTACGTCAACTCTATTTTTCTACTTCCCTTTATTGGTAAGGTTAAAGCTTTTGCGGATTATTTCGCTTTTGCTTATAGCTCCGCCACCCCCTTAAACTTAGTTACGGAAATTAACCATGATGTATATCTGTTACGTCTTTGGTTTGCCAGACACAAGCTTATAGTGAGCAATAAAACAAAGTTAATTTTTTTCAGTTTTGTTGTGAAAGAAGCACTGACCGCTGAAATCACTTTAGATTCATCTAAATTGTGTAATTGTCCTTGTGTTGGAGAAAGCCCAGACATACTATGCAATGAAAATATGAACTGTAATGCTGACTGCTGACCGAACAAGGCTCCCGGAGAAGACCGAGTACCTTACGAGTTTTTCATGAATGCCTCAGAGGAATTTTTGGAGAAGCTAACGGCATTGTACAATTACATACTTCAGGTAGGGGAGGTGCCATCAAGTTTTAAGAAAAACATAGTTTTCTCTCTTTTTAAGAAAGGTGACAATAAGGATCCTCGGAATTATAGGGGCATATCCTTTTTGAACTCTATAATGAAAATTTTCACGGCAGTTCTTCTGCATCGATTGTCCACATGGGTTGAAGCAAACAACATTCTGAGCGAATTTCAAGCGAGCTTCCGGAGTAAATACTCAACGGCTGTCGACTCCGTTGATAGAAGATTGCTGTTCTACAAATTAAGCAATTTAGGTGTATCTACAAAAATCCTCAAAGTTCTACAAAGACTGTACAGTGAAAATTTAACAGCAGTATGGGATGGACAAAATTTGTCACAATGGTTTGGCGCCGATGAATTCGTATTGCCAGCAGAAACACCGACAATGATGCAATTGATGATAAATAAATTACAGCATTATTGCAGTATGTGGAATCTACAGGTGAAAACAAGTAAGTCCCAAATAATGGTATTTTGAAATGGAACTGGACGTTACGCGAGGGGTGAAAAGTGGACGTGGCAAAATAAAGAAATTGAGAGAGTTAAGGAATACAATTACCTTGGAGTTTAGTAACACCAAAACTCTCCTTTAAGAAGCATCTTGGGAAACTTGTCGTAAACTGCAGTTGGAAAGGGGTACTTAGTAAAAAAGATATTGCATTGGGTACGTATAAAGATTTCGAAGCGGTAGTCAGATCTATTATTTGTTACGCAGCGCAAGTTTGGGGTAACACTCAATATGATGATGTAGATAAATTACTGAGATATTTCATAAAGAAAATATTTAGACTACCAGTGAACACGCCGAACTACATCTTAACCTAGAAACCTGTTTATCGCCATTGTACTTATTCACCATGAAAATGCACTTTATGTACGTCCTAAAAGCACTTTCACTGCCCAATTATTGATAACCACATGCTGTCGCAAAATATCTTCTTACCCGAAAGTTACAGTTTTCTAGAAAATGGGATAATCTATGTCACGAACATGGCATTTAGCTCCCTGCAGATAATGTCGCCTCACTAAAGCGATCTTTGCAGGAACTTCTAATAAAAATAGATACCGCCTGCTGATCTCCTTTGAGCAGAAAGCAAGACAAAGCCCGACTAGACGCACTATTACCTATCACCTAGGAGACGAAAACTACGAGTACTTTAAAGATCAACACAGTGCAAATACAATTTCCCTAATCTTCAAGGCGCGGGGAGAGCTGCTATATTTAAATGCAAGGCCTCATAGAGCAGAAGGGAATGATGAACGTGCGTTGTGTAATCACAGGATAAGAGAGGACATTCACCACTTCTTGGGTGTATGTCCCATTCTAAAAGAATCACGAAGACCAATTTGGGGACAAAACACGCTGTCGTATACAGAAGTCCTTGCTGCACTTAATGGAAACAACTGAAGGGCATTGTATCTTTTTCTGAGAATGGCTTTGAAGTATAGGCAATAAATTTTGAATGAAGCCTTTTAATGATATGTTTAGTTTTAATGGTATTATTAAATATGGGAATAAATACGAAAGAAGAAATCAAATCTCTTTTCTGGCTGACGGCAAATGCCAATGTTAACATAAATTTTGTAAATTTTTACTACTACTACTACTACTAATTATTGATGAGAATTTGAGTTGGTGTAAGCACATTTCCAGGTTAAAAACGTATCTCCTATCGTGTAAACGTATCTTTTACGGTCTTAGGGTATACTTCTTTATAAACACTCTAAAGACAGTTTGTTTTGGGATCTTCCAGTCTAGATTGCAGTACGAAATAAGGTCCTGGGGGGGGGGGGGGGGGGGGGGGAATTACCTTAACAAAATTCAACAGCTGACCAAAAGTGCTATTAGAAAAGTATGCAAATCGACTCGGTTGGCTCACTCAATGGAATTATGTAAAAGATTGAAAGCTTTGCCTGTAAGGCACTTATACTTTTTTAAGGAACTCAAAATATTTTTTTAAAGAGCTGGATATTTGCAGACTCCCATTTCTGATGCGTATAATCTACGTAGAAATACTGGATGCGTCGTTTGTGTTCCTCCATTTCATACGTTTAGCTTAAGGAACTTTTACTCAATTTTTTCTTGTAAGCTATTTAATACCCTGCTCGTAGATATACGAAACATTAGAATCCTTTCGAAATTTTTAATAACATAAAATTGTGGCTTCTTAACTTTAATCATATTGAAATCTCATTGCGCTTCATAACTTGATCTAGCTTCTTAATATATTTATTTGTTTACTCATTTATTTTCTTTTTTATTTTTTGCTTGTTGTTTCGAATTAATTTTTTATTTTTTTTTTTTTTCACCGTAAGCTATATAATTAAGTTCGCCCCACACACTATAACTTTGTATTACTGAAGTGACATTTTCTCTATTTTTTCTCTTAATACAAATGTCACTAAATATTCTCTTAATAAAAGTATGGAGTAAGAATTGTTAACTTTTTTTTTTTTAAAATAGCGCTACAGTCCGGGGTGGACCTGAGTCTCAGTCAACAAGCGTCTCGAGCCAGCTCGATCCCTGGCTAGCTGCCTCCAGTTTCGCACGGTAAGTTGGCTGAGGTCCCCTTCCACTTGCGTGCGCCACTTGAGTCTTGGCCTTCCTCTACTGCACTGTCCCTCGAGCACGGATTCGAAGACTTTTCGGACCGGGGCATTGATGTCCATACGCTCTGCATGACCCAGCCATTTCAGTCTTTGGATCTTCACTCTTATGGTTAGGTCGATGTCGCTGTATAGTCCGTTGAGTTCATTGTTGTATCTCCTCCTCCATTCTCCTTCAATGCAGACAGGACCGAAGATCGCCCGAAGAATTTTTCTCTCGAAGCAACCAAGAGCACTCTCATCCATAGAGCAGGACCGGGATTATTTAGATCTTATAGAGGGTGACTTTTGTTGTCCGAGAGAGGACTTTGCTACTCAAATGCCTTCTTAGCCAAGAAACAGCGGTTGGCAAGAGTTATTCTTCGCTTGATCTCAGTGCTGGTGTCGTTATCTGTATTTATAGCAGAGCCTAGGTGGACAAAGTCCTTAACTACCTCAAAGTTATATCTGTCGAAGGAGACTTTCTGGCCGGGACGTCGGTTTTGGTTTTCCTTTTTAATTGACAGCATATACTTGGTATGCGAGTAGTTGGACGGACTTTTGAAAGAAAGTGCCTCTTGTGTTTGCTCGTGAGTTTTGCATTATTCTTTCAAGTGCGATGTTGAAAAAATCGCATGACAGCGCATCGCCTTGTCTAAATCCTTTTTGGACATCAAAGGTCTCGGTGAGATTTTTACTGACCTTGATGGAGCAGCGTGCATTCTCCAACGTCATCCTGCACAGACGGACAAGTTTGGCAGGGATGCAAACAAGACATTGCTCTGTATAGCTCGTCTCTATAGATGCTGTCATACACGGCCTTAAAATCGATGAATAGGTGGTGTGTATCGATCTGAAGCTTATGGGTTTTCTCCAAAATCTGCCGTTGTATGAATATGAATTGTTGGTCATTATCGTCCAGGTTGAAAGGTTGATTCTGCCTGACAGCGGTATTTGGTCCGTCGTGGCCGTTTTACAGTCTGCAGAAATGGTCTTCTCAAATCCTCAGTATCGACTGCGATTCTACTTCATCACTACAAGCTTCGGTTCGGCGTTTGTTTCCGTGGTATGTTATTTTTACCTTTTGGTAAGACTTTCGAGCTTCATTCCTGGAGTAGCATCTCTCAATTTCCTCGACCGCGCGCCTCTCATGCTTTTTCTTCTTCCTCCTGAGAAACCGGTGTTCGTCGCTCCTCTTCCGCTTACAGAGCCCACGATAAGCTCTGGTCCTTCTTTACAGCGCCGCTTTATATGCATCGTGCTTAGCTGCATGTGCTTGCCGGCATTCATCATCGAACAAGGGGTTTTGTTGTGGTGGACGAGTGAAACCCAGCGGCATCTCTGATGGCGTTTTGGCAGTGTTTCCAATGGTCTTCGATGCTTGATGCTGGCGGTATTGAACTTCTTAAGATATTAAGGGGCACTCGATCGGAAAAGGACTTGGCGATCTATTGCGATTGTAAGCGTCTGACGTCGAGTTTCCTCACAGCATTAGCTTGCCTTGACGTAGTTTGAGATATCCGCAACCGTGCCTTGGCTACAATAAGGGGTGTTTTCATAAACGTAAGACTAACAAAGGCCTACGTTAGACATGTTCATTAATGCAGATTCACGATCGTACCAACTTAGATGAACTACATTACCTACTGTTCACAAGCGTCGAAATGTCATCGATGTCAGGCAGATGTGCAGCCATTTTTTTTTTACTGCAAAAAGGCCGTGATAAGAAAAAAAAAATTTAGAATACATTATTTCAGAAATATTTTTACTAATCTTTCCAATTATGTTATTATGTTTTTTTTTTCATCATTAACTCAAAAATCAAACTCCGAACCATTTGCTTCGTGGCTTCGTTCTGACGTTTATGAACACTCAATGACTGACCACAACTGTACTAAAACAGACCTACCGACATTCTGCAACGTGTGTGTGTTCAAAAACGCATGGGAAAAGAAATGCGACTGTACTAGCGCAGATTTCCGACGTTTATGAAAACACCCAGGGTAATGGTCCGAGTCGATGTTGGCTCCTCAGAACATACGAAGAGTATGTATGGAAGAGTGTCTTGCGCCGTTCAAAATGTGGTCAATCTGGTTGACTATTGATTGAACAGGAGTTCTCCAAGTCCCCTTGTGTATATCGAAATGTGGAAATCGCGTGTTAGCTACGACAATGTTTCGCCACGCCGTAAAGTCGATTAGCCTGAATCCGTTGTCGGAGGTGGTGTCGTTCAGGTTATATTTTCCGATTTTCCGAGGCACTCGCCCACATGCCGGAGGCTCAGGACTTCTTCTCTTAGTCTGCCTCCAACAACAAATCCGCATCCAAATAAGCGCTGCTTTTGTCGTCGATAGCAATTGCCGTGGTAGATGTCGCAGTTTTTCATCTTATTTTTGTCCGGCCCATCCCTTCGCATTTCTTGGATAGCGGTTATGTCTGCTTTGCAGCAGTCTAGGGCCTCTGCTAGTTGCTCGGCTGCACGTACTCTATTAAGAGATCAAACATTTCACGGGCATATCCGAAGCTCATTGTCCCTTAATCGTTTGCGTGGGTTGTCAACAGTAGATCCATCCATATTTCCGAGGCTTGTTGATGCTTCGTAGCTTCTTTTTTTTTTACATGGCCGGGCAATTACTCCGTCGGCACAACCTCAACCTGAAGGACTAGTTCCATTTTTAATGCCCCTAGGACGAGGGGTCGGTTACACCGAAGCCAGTTAACCGTTCCGGGATGTGAGCGCTGCCGTTGGCCCATATAGAGCTCGTCCGCCACCATCTCTTTTCCAAAATCCTGACAAAGTCCTGGAAATCCTTGCTTAACTACTTTTATGAAACATAATAGAATGAAAATTTTTAAAGAGAATAATGAATTAATAAAAAAAAGGTGTGCTAAAAAGAATGGTTTCCGACTTCTGAAGGTTGATCTTCAACTTTCAGTCATCGCAATATCGTTAAATCTTATCGAAGTCACTTTGCAAGAGCATATTAGAAAAAAAGAATAAACAGCAATGGTTTCCATATGCCCAGCCTGTTCAGCTTGAAGAAAAGATCTTCTAAGCATACGGTGTCAAATGCCTTCTCCAGGTCAATTAAGCAGGCACCTGTGGACTGTTTCTTGCTTTTGTTCCACTGGATATCAGATACCAGTTACGACGCGGCATGCGATATATCGTGTCCCGCCTTGAAACCGAATTAATTGTCCGGAACTATAATTTTGTCCTCAACCCACTCAGTCAAAACTCTACTGACCAGTTTCGAAAACTTTGCTGATATTCGGAAGGAGACTTATCAACCGAAGATTCGCCGGATTGGACATGTCTTTATATCTTTTAGGAATTGGATGCACCACCGCTGTTTTCCAATGCGTTGGATAAAAGGCATTATTCAAAGCATTATTAAAAAGGATGGTATAAGTGTCCACTGCTTCTAGTGGGAGATGTCGAAGCACAATGTTCGGTATTCCATCGGTTCAGACTGATTTCTTACTTATTAGTGATAAGCAGATAGTTTTGAGCTCTTCATTCGAAATGAAAGGGGGAAGAACCCTTTCGTGAACTCTGAGTTCTCGAATCGTCAGTGCTCAATATCATTTTGAAGGTAGGAATTGTACAAAAGAACCTGATTTGCCTGGTTGTGGTTACAACCAGTGACAGAGTTTGCCCTGTATACCTCCTCAAAAATCGGTCCTATGGTGTCAACCTTCTCCTGTGGATCTTCGACCACGAAGGAGTTGTCATCATCTACCGCTTCTCCTGGATCTACGCCTGCTGTTATAAGTATTTGTTCATTGTCTGTCGTTCGAGGGATTTTTAGACATGGAAGATCGTTTTGATCTTTCTTCCGAAATATTTTATTTATTTGCCGGAACATATTCGGGTTGCTAGTGTTTACAGCCCGAATTTTATTGTTCCAATACGAACTTACAGACGTCCTGTAATTTCCTTTTATTAATGTTTGGATCGACACTGAAGTTCATGATCTCGGCGTTATGTCTATCAGTTATCTGTCTGTACAAGATTTTTAGTCTTGATAGTAGTCTGCTTTTGTGTTCGTACAGTGCGTTTATAGTTGCATTGCGGAATATGTCTTCGTTTTCGGTATGTTGATACCGAGTTATCGTACTGCCCATCGTTCGTTTTATGGTCTCGTCAATTTGTTTAAGATACCTGTCAATCTCCTCGTTTGACAGATTCCTATTGGACGACGGGTGGAGCGAGTTCGAGGAGAGTGCTCTCGTCAATGTTCTTGAAAAGTGAATCCAGCGTACCCTACTGTAGTTAAAGTAATACCTTTGCACAAACTATTCCAATTCCGCAATTTCGTTTGGAACAGTTATTTCGGTACTAACACCCCAATAGTCACTGTCATATATGAACGTGCGTAGACAAATTATAGTACGAGGGCGGGTCAATAAGTCCGTGACTTTTGGATTAAAACACAGATTTTTTGATAAAAAAATAATTTTATTTTTCAACGTAGTCTCCCTTGAGCTCTATACACTTTGTCCAACGCTTCTCCAATTTTTTTATCCCTTCCAAAAAAAATGATTTGTCGAGGTCCTCAAAATAGACCTTTGTTTGCGAGATGACTTCATCATTGGAGTCAAATCTTTTTCCACCAAGCCATTTCTTCAGGTTTGGGAATAAGAAGTAGTCGCTCGGAGCCAAATCTGGAGAATAGGGTGGATGAGGGAGCAATTCATAGCCCAATTCATGGATTTTTGCCATGGCAACTGCACATGTGTGCACCCTTGCATTGTCTTGGTGGAAAAGAACTTTTTTCTTGGCCAAATGAGGTCGTTTTTTTTCAAATCGTCATTGAATCGGTCCAATAAGTTGGCATAATATTCCCCATTGATTGTTCTTCCCTTTTGAAGGTAGTCAATGTGGATTATCCCGCGTGCATCCCAAAAAACAGTCGCCATAACTTTATTGGCTGACAAACCCACCTTGGCCTTCTTTGGCGCCGATTCACCTTTAGAAACCCACTGTTTTGACTGTTGTTTGTTCTCTGGTGTGTTGTGATGGATCCATGTTTCGTCCACGGTTACAAAACGGCGCAAAAACTCCTCCATATTGCGATTAAACAACGCCAAACCTTCCTGTGAAGTTGTTACACGATTACGTTTGTGGTCGACTGTGAGCAAACGCGGCACCCATCTTGCAGAAAGCTTTCTCATGCCCAAGTGATCATTCAAAATTGAAACCACTGAGCCATGCGAGATCCCTACGGCTTCCACAATCCCTCGCACTTTCAATCTTCGGTCGGCCAACACCATATCGTGAATTTTTTCGATTGTTTCGGGTGTAGAGACCTCAACTGGGCGTCCAGGACGTTCGGCATCTTCAGTGCTTGTACGGCCACAACGAAATTCAGTAAACCACTTTTTTACCATTGAAATCGATGGTGCAGAGTCCCCATAGTATTTATCAAGCTTAGCCTTGGTCTCGGTAATGGTTTTTTTTCGCAAGAAATAATGCTTAATAAGCACACGAAATTCACTTTTTTCCATTTTCTCCTCAAATTAGTGAGTAGTCTGATAAAAATAGCTGTCAAACAACTGACAGACGCCTGTTGACAGGAGCAGTGTTGCTGTTTCAGTAAAGAGGTCAGAAATTCAAAAAGTCACGGACTTATTGACCCGCTCTCGTATCTTGAGTCGTGCCTGTCAGTTGTATACGTGTGTCGAATAGCAGTAGATCTAGACAGGAGCCGTACCTGGGAAACGACGGACTATCCGTCGCTTAACGACCGAGTCGGTACATTACACTGTGCTGACCCCACCAATTAAGTAGTAGGTTCTATCTAGTGTTTGGAGTATTATTTTCCGTCTCTGGATTGAGTAGCTTCAGGTGCATTGACGGGGACCATGTACAATCGTTTTCCACTACGGAGCGGGATGTACACTATGTATGCCTCAAGCACCTGGAACCTACCCACTACACGGCTGTAAATCGCAAACCTATTCTAATGAAGATTACAACACCACATCAGGGACTTAGTCTTTAAACAACTTAAACAGTGCGGCTCTTCGTTCGATCCTTATCAAAGAATTTACATTCAAAGCAAGGACCTTTAGGGTTCTCTCCGCCATGTTCGTACCCATTACGACTGGAGCTGCGCTAAGCCCGGCAGCAACGCGTAGATTTGGTCTACACGCGTGGTCTGTTCCGTTATCTGACGTTGAAGCTGAGCCATCTGAATAGAGAGCAAGATAAGTAGCATGTCAGAAGTTGCTTCAGGTGCTCTAGGTGCAGGGGCCTGAGAAACTACCTTCGCTGGTTGTGCCGTACTACTTCTACCTGCCGGTATTTGGGCGTAGGTAATTTGAGGAGTGACGGCTGGTGTTTTTATATGTACGGGATGACATTTAACGTTTAACCTCCACTTTTTGCTGCCAGGCTAAATTTATTGTCTTTATGTATTGAAACTTAGGACAACCCCAACGTGTGTCCCGCGTTCTTGCATAAAGCAAACGAGAGCTGACTTTTTTCTGTCATACCATCTCTATAACATACTTCACTACAATTTTTCCTTTGCAGTTTTGTAAGATATTTCCGTTTGCCTAACTAGAAACTAAGCAGAAGTCGACTATAAGAAACTCTTCTATGACAAATATTTTGAAACTGGGTGTGTTGTATTGGTCACTTGCTTCGCCCTAAATTCAAATTATTGTTTTTTTTTTACATAAACTTGACGTTTTTTGTGGAAATTCTCACATTTCAATTGTTGTCAACGATCGACAACCGCAATACGGGCCTAAGTTAAACATAATTCTTAAACTACGTATCTATCTACGCTCCTTACAGTGTATGTATATTTATTTTTATTCACTTAAACTAGAACTAAGAAAATACATTTTGCTAACAAAAACTTAGTAAATGGACATATTATATTTATATTATTATAAAACTTATAAACTAAAACTTACAGACTACTTAAAAATCGTAATCCTACCTAACCTTAAGTTAAGTTATTATATACATAGGTATTATTTATTTTTTGGAGTGGATTACCGACTTTTTCTAGAGAAATGGGTAGCTTTCTTGTTTGTTGTTTTATTTTTTTTTTGTTGTGGTTTTTAGTTTTTTATGGTTTTTATAATTGTTTTTTTTTTCTTTTTTTTTCTTAAATCTACCTTATACGTATTTTTATTTATATTTGCGGCCCGGGTCAACCCCGGACAGATTTATTAATGCTTACTGCAAGCTAATTCTTAGAACTAACAATTTTCACTTAAAACTAAAGATAAAAACTAAAGGGTGGGAGCGGTTAAAAAAAAGTTAGGATATGAGGCATAGGTGGAAATAAGAGTGTTTTTAAGAGAGAGTTTGGTGAGATGGTAGTCTAGACATTGGCTCCAAGTGTCCGTAATTCGTTCGGTGAAGATTGAGCCGGAAAAGTAAGATTGCGTAGGTTGGTATTAAAAGAAATAAGTCGAAGTAAGGAAGGACAATCGATATTACCAACGAAAATTTGATGAATAAAGAGAATGTGGCAATTTTTCGACGTATAGAAAGGGGTTGTAAATTTATAAGTTTCAGCCGGTCAGTATAAGGTGGTAAGTTTTGGCTATCATCCCAGGGAAGACCACGTAAAGCGAATCGTAAAAACCTGCGTTGAACAGCTTCTTTCCGGAGGATGTGTGTTCTGTAGTAGGGTGACCAAACCTGGCTTGCATATTCAAGAAGAGGCCCAACAAAGGTTATGTAAAGAGATTTAGTAACATAAGGATTGGAAAACTCCTTAGACCAGCGCTTGATGAAGCCAAGGGCAGAGTTGGCTTTCTTTATTATATTATCAATGTGAGAACGGAAATTGAGTTCCTTATCGCAGATAACACCTAAATCCCGCAACTCATTCACTAAGGGAACAGGAAGATCAAAGATTAGATAGCAGCGAGGTGAAGTAGGGGGCCGCTTACGGGAATACGTTATAGCCTGACACTTATTGACGTTAAGCTCAAGAAAATTCTTCTGACACCAAGTACAAAATCTGTCAAGATCTTCCTGCAGTGGTAGGCTGTCTGAGGAAGAAGATATATATCTAAAGATTTTTATATCGTCTGCGTAAACAGATATGTATGAATTTTTTAAGATGCAATCAACATGATTAATGGCCAGAATGAATAGTAAGGGGCCAAGGTGGCTGTCTTGAGGGACACCAGAGGAGGCTTTAATTGGGTCAGAAATCATGGACCTGAATAAAACATAGTACTGTCTTTCATTTAAATATGATCGAACCCATGTTATAAAGTTTATTTGGAAACCAAGAGCTTTTAATTTCAGAAGGATTATATCATATGAAATCCTATTAAAGGCTTTGCTGAAATCGGTGGCAATCACATCAACTTCATTTCCAGATTCCAGTGCACATAAAGTGCTTGATACGAATTCCGTTAAGTTGGTGGTCGTAGATCTACCTTTGAGAAATCCGTGCTGGATTTGGGAAACAATAGGTTTACAATGGAAAAGCGTTATGTCATAAATAATGCTCTCGAAAAGCTTAGGTATGCAGGACAGTATAGCAATTGGTCGATAGTTGGAAATATCATCTTTTCGGCCTTTTTATGTAGGGGAATAATAAATGACCTTTTCCAGGTCGAGGGAAATAATCCTTGGGTGATAGAAAGCTGAAAGAGAGCTGTAAGAGGTTGGGCTAGGTGCATTTCACATTTCTTTAAAAATATAGGGGGAAGATCATCAGGGCCGGCAGAATAATCATCTTTGAGGTTTATTATTTTTTCTTTGACTTGCTCTAAAGTTATAGACACAGATTCCAAAGTTGTTTGTGGACAGCAGTTTAACTAGGAAAAGTAAGAGTGGCCTGGCTCTTGGGAATGGGTGGCGAACGCTTGGCTAATAAAAATTGCGAAGAGATTTGCTATAATTTGGGGATCGCCCGAGCACTTATCTAGAAAATTCAGAGATGATGGATAGTTATCTGATTTACTTTTAGTTTTGATGAACTGAAAGAACCGCTTGGGGTCGGAAATGAGTGTGCGGTCCATTTGGTTCAAATCGAAGAGATCGCAGCTTTTTATTATACCAGGGTGGTGATGATGAGGGATTCTTTTTGGGTAAAAAACGTACGGATTGGGAGAGACATTTGAAAATTTCGGTATAGAAGGATGCGAGAGCATCGTTAACTGTGAAGTTGGGATTATCGTAAAGAAAGTCAAAATTGGCCATAATGAGAAGGTTATTCAGTTCGGCATAGTTAGCCCTATGAAAATTAAAACTGTAAGAATACTCATAAGAAACGCGATTAAGACCATTGTCATACGCCAATGTAAGAGAAAGGGGAGGATGGTAACTATCCAACATAGAAAGAAGATGTCTGCTTTCTAAAACGATGCAGTTATATGTATCAGTGGCGAAGACTAGGTCGAGTTGTCTGCCAATGTTATTGGTGACACCACTTAATTGATACAGACCAGAGTCAGTAAGGCAGTCGATGAAAACAATACCTAAACCTATGTAAGCCGGCCATGACTAAAAATAAGGCAGACCCACTCTGTTCTCTAACTAACTCTGTTCGACGATGGTGCTTCTCCTTCTTCTGCAAGCCACCAAGATTGTTGGTGCTGCCGAGTAAGAGCCCTCATGTCGCGACTCTCTACCGTCCTACTAAACCCGAGACTCATAAGAGTGCTCCTCTCCACGGAAATCTGTAGTTAAGTAGGTGGCCGTGGCCGTGGCTTGAGTGGTAGTGTATTGACTTCCCAATCGGAGGGTTCGGTGTTCAATCCCAACGAAAACACTTTTTTTCAAGCAACCAAAATCATGTAAGATGAGTGGTTGTCTAAAATACAACAACAACAAGTCAATTAACACCAATAATTAGTCTCCCCATTAAATGTTGGATACCACCCATGGAGCGAAATAACCACTGAGCCTAAAGATCTTTCTCTCTCTCTATCCCATTTTCCGAAAAACTTGACACGTGCTCCGGCATTTTAAGAGTATTCATACCCTCTTGAGTGTTAAGTTCTTTAAAAAAAAAAAAGGTATAAATGTCCACCGCTTCTAGTGGGAGATGTCGAAGCACAATGTTCGGCATTCAATCGGTTCCCACTGATTTCTTGCTTCTAATTGTGTCGAAGATCGCTTGAAGCTCTTCATTCGAAATGAACGCGGTTTATTCCCTTTCATTGGCGATGATAATCTTTGCCATATTCTTGTCACTGAACTGTGTGAAACCCGAGTTCTCAATCCTCTAGTTTTGATGGTAGAAATTGTGGACAAGGACTCGATTTTCCATGTCATGGTTCGAACCATTGATGTCATTTGTCTTGTACACTTCCTGGAAAGTCGCTCCGCTAACCTCGACCTTCTCCTGCGGATCTTCGATCACAAAGAAGTTGTCATCACCAAACAGATCTATGCCTGCTCTTGAGAGTATGCGTTCGTTGTCTGTCGTTCGGGCGATTTTAAAACATGAAAGGTCGTTTTGATCTTTCCTTCGAAATATTTTATTTATTTGCGGGGACATATTCGGGTTGCCTGTGTTTACAGCCCGAATTTTGTTGTTCCAATACAAACTTACAGAAGACCTGTAATTTAAATTTATTTATGTTTAGAGGCTTCTGATCGACGACTTTAATGCCATAATCTCCGAGTAACATCTGTCAGTGAACTGTCTGTACAAGGTCTTTAGTCTTGACAGTGGTCTACTTTTGTGTCGGTGAAGTGCGTCAATATTTGCTTTGCGGAATAAGTCTTCGTTGTCAGTGTGTTGATACCGAGGTATCGTTTTGTCCATAGTCCGTTTAATTGTTTCGTCGATTAGTTTTAGATACCTGTCAATCTCCTCGTTTGACAGATTTCGGTTGGACGGTGAATAGAGCAAATTCGAGGAGAGTGCTCTAGTCAGTGTCCTGGAAAAGAGTGTCCAACGCACCTTACTATAGTTGTAAGAATGCCTTTGAACATACTCATCCGATTCCGCATACACAAAAGTGCGAAGACAGTTCATAGTTTGTTGGTTCGTGCGCGTCAATCCGTCGCCTTTAGACCGAGTCGGTGCTGTGCTGATCCCACCAATCAAATAGTAGGTTCCCTCTAGTATTTGGTGCATTATTTCCACAATCTCTATGTTTGGGGTTGAAATCTCCGCTGATAATAAAATAGTTTTCCTCTAATTCCAGTTTCAAAAATCGAAAAAGTGTTTCGAGCTCTGAGACAAATAGGATGGATTGAATAGCCTTAGGTGCATAAACAGACACCATGTATAACCGTTTTCCACTACGGAGAGGGATATATTTTACATGATGCATGCTTCTAGCACCTGAAACATACGCACGCCACGACTGTATATTCATCTTAAACGTATACTTTTTTTTCATACAAAGATTGCAACGCCACATACTTGTATGAAGTTGGGTCGATTTCTTCGCATAATTTATACCTTCTGGGCTTCATTTTGTGTCCTTTGGTTAGCTTAGTTTCGCTAACCAAAAGCACATCGGGGGCTTGGTTTTAAGCAACTTGAGCAGTGTGGCTCTTCGCTCAATTCAAATCAGGGAATTAACATTTACTTGAAGGACCTTCAGGGTTTCTCCGCCATGTACGAACCCATTACGGCTGTAAGTGTGTTAGGCCCGACAGCTGTGCAGTATTTTCCCTACCTGCCGCTATTTGGGCGTATGTAACTTGGGGAGTAAAGGCTGGTGATTGCATTTGAACAGGTGGATGCTTAACTTCCTCCTTATTCTGCTGAGCCAGATTTACTCTTTTTATGTTCTGGGATTTGGGACAACCCCGATAGTTTGCCATGTGTCCCGTATTCTTAAAGACTAGGCTTTTTCCGACGCTCCATCCCTACATCGAGGCTGCATTTCGCAGTAAAAGTGTCTTAATTTCTGAGATAAATAATTTGGAATGTGTAGCCTCAGGTGCCTAGAAAGACATTAAATGCACGACTCAATTACATGGACTGATAGATGTAAGAGCTATTGAGAGCATTAAGCAGAGAGGCGACCCAGATGTGGCTACACCAGTAGAGACAGGACGGCACCAATGCGTTGCATCCGCAATCAACGTTATATTTACCAGAATTAATTTTATCTACTTTACCAATTTGTCAGCACCGAGTTGTTTTGTTTCCAGGCGGTGATCTCAGCACAGAATTGTTTAGCAAATCAACAGTTTAGTGCGTAAAGCACTTTACTCTAAGAGTTTAATTTTCCATATTGAAGCCCCTGCTTGAGTGCAAATATTTTCTCTTCTTTATTAAAGCTGGTGATTTGTATTTGCGATACAAGTTTTTTTTTTTCAGTTATACGTATTTGAAAATACAGAAAAAAGTATTTATAGGGGACAAACTGGCAGTTTTGATGTCACTGATACCCCACACTTTTGTCGTACAATCATCTAAAAAGCCTATGAAATTATTGAAAAAGTTAAGCAAAACAGGCAGGAGCTAAGCGTTGACAACAAAACTGTCTTGAACCATTTGCAGAAAGCTGAATTCAAAAAGAAGTTCGATGTATTCGCCATTAGTAAAGTGCGAGAAAACTTTGAGGACTGATTGGGAGATTTGATGCAGCGTATAGTGCACCCTTTGTGGTGATTAATACAAAATAATAAAAAAAAAAAGGGTAAGTGTAATAATGGTGCAATGACCGTTGTTCTTAGTGATGAATTGAAATTTAATTCGATTAATTTGGATGGCATGTCCACAGTGATTAGCCATATAAATGAGCAACTTAGTCCTTATTCCCCGTGTTTATTAAGCAACCCTAAAGCACAGTGGTGGTATAGTTGTATTGTGAATATGTTTTTCAGCTAAGCAATTGTTAAAAATGTGGTTACCTCAATTGCGTGGAGATGTGCTGCAGTTGCAAAAAAAACAAGGCTAGTATACAGAATCTAAAATCTGTCTTTTGTTATTATTTTTCGTATTATAAATGTTATATTACTGTGTCATAGCTTAAAAAATACCAATCATTACTTTCGTTGTATGTTGTTAAGAAAAATAAATACGAATCATCAAAAAATTAAAGCAAATTTGTTTCCATTGCAGGAATAAAAAATAAGATACGAACAGCATATTAAGAACAAACAAAATTTGAAATTTATGTTAACACTTGCAGCACATCCCTGATGTCGCGACTCCCTACCGCCCTACAACCCTGCTGAACCAAGACGCAGTGCCATGTGCGATGTCTGTCGTAGTCGAGTCGTCTGTCCGCAGCTATTCAAGCGACGTGGAAGATAAGCGGTACTGCTCATTTATTTAAGATCAGTTCTTTTTAAGGCGCACGGTCTCTTGATATAGGTCATTGGGGTATTAACCCCCAGAGATCAGATTTTTCGTAGAGGTCATTGTTCTGGGAATTTGTGTTCGAATCAATTTAATGACGAAATGCTCCACAGATCTTCGATCACAAGGTCATCACCATCAACAGTTTCTCTTGGATCTATTCCAGCTGTAAGCAGTATTTGTTCATTGTCCATCGTTCGAGCGATCTTTAGGCACGGAAGGTCCTTTTGATCTAAAAAAAAAAACACTGTGGCACTGGCAGCCCGGTATGGGCTATGGCCTACCTTCTTGACACTCATTTGTGTTGCTCATGTTGTCATATTAGTCACATCTGAGCGGGGCCTACGGTTCATCACCGAATCCGAACGGCACTCCTTAGATGCTTTTTCGTCGCTAATTTTACATTCGGGAGTTTGCCATTGCCCGCCGAAAGGGTGATGGCGATTTGAAAAATTGTTGGTGACCCAGCCAGGAGTCGAAGCCAGACTTTCTGCGTGATAGTCCAATGAGCTAACTATCACGTCATCGCCATCGTTTTAATCTTTCCTCCGAAATATTTTATTTATTTGCGAGAACATATTCGGGTTGCTAGTATTTACTTAAGCCTGAATTTCGCTGTTCCAATACAAACTTACAGAAGCCCAGTAATTCTCTTTAATTAACATTTGGAGGTTTTTGAAACGACTTTAATGTCCGGACCTCCGGGTTATGTCTGTCAGTAAACTGTCTATATAAAGTTTTTAGTCTTGACAGCAGTCAACTTTTATGTCGGTGCAGTGCGTCAATAGTCTAGGAAAGTATCTCGAGTTCTGAAATAAATAAGGTGGATTGAGTAGCTTCAGGCGCATAGACAGGGACCACGTACAGCCGCTCTCCACTTCGTTACACTGCTATACATATACTCTTTTAAATGGCAAATTGTTTTTAATGAAAATCGCAACACCACCTTCTTATGTGGAGTTGGGTCGGTTTCTTCCTACTATTTCATACCTTCTGCGCCTTTGTGATTTTTTGTAAGTTTAGTTTCACTTACTAAAAGTACATCAGGGGCTTGATCTTTGAGCAACTTGAACAGCGGTTCTCTTCATTTGATTCTTATCAGTGAATTTACATTCAACGCAAGGACCAAGGACTACTCATTACTATTGGAGATGCGTTAGACCCGGTAACAGCGTGAACATTTAGTCCACACCCGTGGTCTGTTATGTTATAGAGAGTACAAAAATAAGTATGTCAGATGTAGCTTCAACAGCCCTAAGCGCTGGCGCCTGAAAAATAACCTTAGCCTGTTCTACAGTGCTTCCTCCACCTGCCGCCATTTTGGCGTAGGTTATTTCAGGAGTTACGGCTGATGTTTGAGTGTGTATGGGTGGGCGTTTAACCAGCAACCTTTTGCTGCCGAGTCAGATTTACTCTTTTTATGTATTTGAACTAAGGGCATTCCCGATAATTTGCGGTGTGTTCTGAGTTTTTGTATAAAGCGCACAAAAACTGGCTCTTTTCCGTCGCCCCATCCTTACACATACTGCATTCCTCGGATTTGTGATCCTTTCTACACTTCACGCATCGAGGCTCCATTTTTACGAAGCGTGCAAGAACATTTGGCAGCGTATAAATTGTAAAATGTTTTCGCCGTTCTTTAATTCTTTCCAGTGTACGACTAGTCCTGGTAGTCTAGGACTTTAATACTCCTTACACTATCTAGTTTGCTGTTGGGACTAAGCTGAGGAAGGAAGGAAGAGCGGTCATTTCCGGCTCTCATTTTTGTGGTACTCTTTCTCTTGAGTAGTGCGAGGAGCTCCTCCGGATCGGTAGACGGTTTAAACCCCCTCAGCAGTTTGCCGCTTTTTACCTCTCTAATTTTGTTTATCTTATTGTAGCTTTCCTCTGAATTGCAGTGGATTGCATGTGAAAAGTAATAACCGAACTAAAAAAAAAATAGACGTTACGCACAATTTATTCCTTTATTCAAATCCTTCTAGTTACACACGCTTCGTGAATCTGACGACGACTTCCCCGTGCGCCTGCTGTCGCGCACTTTTATTTCTATTTCCTCCTTCGTCTTCTTCTCCGACAGCTGTCCTCATCCACATGTGAAAACTCCTCGTCCGGTAGTGCACACCAACGTTTTAACTTATCGGTGCTTAAAACAGCATCGTACCTGTGTGCTGTGTAGTATGTCTTTCACCACATACCGGTCGTTCGGCAAAACATTTGCTATGATGGCCTTTGTATAGTAGTTCAAGTTTTCTTGACTCGCCAGTTGCAGCGTGCTCCTTCTCAATCAGCAAGTCGTTCTCCTGATATCTCGTCGGTTCGCGATGTTTCCAATCGTAACGTTGCTTTTGCAGTTGTTGGTTTTGTTCTCCACGGCTCTGGTCCTTCGTCGCGCCATTTCTTGAGGTGTAGTCAAGTCAGTTCGTACTCTTCGAGTTCCAAAGGTAGCTTATTCCCCCGAATATCTCTTGGCGTATAAGAGAACAGTACCTGATGTGCTTACTTCACCGTTGTTCATGGTGTTGAGGCTCCACTGTAAGTACCGCAGATGTGTAGCTTGTTCTGACTGTCCATTTCCCCGTGGGGTTCTTACCGCTGTTTGGCTGTGCTGGATGTCATTGTCTAAGCAGAACCTTGTGAACCATGCTGAGGTGAATGCAGTACCCCTGTCGGTAATGATACGTCGCGTCATGCCGAAGTATCCATAGATGTCTGTTAGTGCTTGAATCACTCCCGCAGTGTTGGTCGTCTTTGTCGCTCGGAGGATAGCATACTTCGTGAAGTTGTCTGTGATAGTGAGCACATACCGCATGCCCCACTTTCCCTGATAAATGGTCCTAAGTGGTCGAGATGAATGGTGTCAAACGGCAAGGGCATCCGCTCCAAGCTATACAGTTCCTTTTCTGCTCTGGCGCCCTTCTTCTTCGCATATGCGCAGCCCACGCACGTCTTTAGGTTGTTCTTCATAAACTTCCTCATCTGCGGAAACCAGAACATCTTCCTGATCCTATTTACCCACTGTCGTTATGGCACAACTTAAGAATTCTCCATCGTACAGCTCTCGACCCACCTTTCAGTGTCGTTCACCTTTCGAAATAGTCGGTTTCCCTTAAGTATGTATTCCGTCTGCAACTGCTTCTTTGTTGGGTGTGATGTCATGTTTAGCGCCGTAATGGTTTAGCGTAACTTCTCATCTTGCCACTGCATCGTTGCTAACCTCCTCGTCCTCGTCTGTTATATTAACGTTTAGAATAAACGAAGAAGCCTCTTCCTCGTCCTCGTCGTCCCTCCTCTACAGACTGAGGACTGAGAGCATCTACATATCCAGCGTGTTTTCCCGGTTGGTGAAATGTCTTGAAGTTAAACTCTTGTAGTTCTAACCACACCTGGAAACTCTCGGTACTAGTTTGCTTTTGTTTTGTGTGGCTACGATCGATTCGCAGTCGGTTACGACTGTAAGTTCTCTACCAAGCAGGTACAGACGGAATCAATCCAAGCTTTCCACAATTGCTCGCAAGTCTAGCTCGTACGAGTGCTACTTCTTCTCAACTTCAGAAGTGGGATATTGGGATCTAGTAAAATTCTGGACCTTTGCGAAGTATGGAAGACACCGACTACTACGAGTAGTAACTTGAGAGAGGAGTTAAAGAAAAAAGGACTGGACCAAAATGGGTTAAAGAGCTGCTGCAACGACTAACTGAGGACATAGAATAGACCCCGTCATGGCTACCGCATTGGCAAGGTTACGTGAGGGAAATAAACTTCTCAAGCAGAGGACTCTTGATACCAGTAAGCCAATGAGTCACCGAAGTAAAATCATAAACGAGGAAAAGAATACCCCCAGGCAGATGTCTTCATTTAAAGCTGGCAACATGTTTGCAGTGAGAGACGTAGCAGATATGATCCCAGCATTCAACCCAAGAAATCACGTGGGACTCTCCTCTACAGCATGGATCAGGAAACTAAAGGATGTAAAGGATATCTACGAGTTGGATGAGAGGCTGGTTGTGATGACAGCCATCTCAAAACTAGCCGGAGCAGCGGGGATTTGGGGTGACAGCGTAACGCACGCGAAGTTGGAAGAGTTCTTGCAGGACCTCGCAGATAATTTTCCACCAACCGACGATGAAGAAGTTCTGCACGAGATACTCCGGAATCAAAAACAAAGGCAGAATGAGAATCTGGAGGAGTTCGTCTTCTCAATGAAGACTATCTCTTCAAGAGGGCGGATTGATGAACGTACCTTGGTGAAGTACATCGTGAGGGGGATAGCAGACACGGAGTGCAGAGAGGCGTTCAGGGCAGCGCATCCTGACTCCGTCCGGGATATCCTTAAACGATTGTGGTAGATTGTCGGACTATACATCTGCAATAGGCAGGGCACACTCAAGAATCGCAGCATAAATCTGACAACAGGGGCACCTCGACAACTGGACTCAATTCATGGAACCGTCAGCCACAGTACAAACGAATTGAAATGTTTTGGGTGCCAACAACCAGGGCACGTCAAGCAGAACTGCCCGTCAGCAAGTGCGCCATTGGTAACTGACGTGAATACGCATGGAAGAACAACTCAGATATTGCTGAAGAGAAAAATGAGTACATCAAAGAGGTTGAGGTAAACGGACATGGCGTGACCGCGTTCATTGATTTAGGCAGCGACTGCATTCCACTTACACAGGAAATGGCGGACGACGTTGGCATCATGTACGAGAAGGATGAGCGTAGCCCCAGAGAATTCGGAGGAGGGGGATGCAGAACCGTTGGGAACTTGTTTGCGGAGGTGAAGGTGGACAAGTTGAAAATTTGGTGTGAGGTGTTGATTGTACCATGACAGAGTCAACCATACGACATAATACAAGGAAATTATTTTTGTTGATTATCCCCCTAAAGGGCAAACTGGTACAGATCAATACTATGCTAATCTTTTATATAAAATAGGTGAAAAAAATTGCGAAAACAGACCGAGTTTGGTCAAAAAGAAAATTCTTTTTCACTAGGATAATGCACCAGCGCACAGTCCAGTTGTTGCCATGGTTCCATGAACTCCGACTTGGAGTTCTGAACCACCCACCTTATTCGCCTGATTTGGCACCATCAGACTATTACCTGTTCCCTTATTTAAAAAAATCACTTGGCTGGACGAAAATTTCCAACCAACGAAGAGGTGATGGCTGATACGGAGCTGTTTTTTCGAGGAGTTGGGGCAATTGGAACATACAATACATGGAATAAGTGTATTGAATTGAGAGAATATGGAGAAAGAGAATAAAGAAAAGAAAGGTAACAAAGTTTCAATGTTTTATTGGTCAAGCCGAAAACTTTTCAAACAACCCTCGTACACATAAGTAAATATAGCTTACCACCTAAGAATAATGCTTTGGAACGCAAATGGATTACTCCAACGTCAAGATGAGCTGCAAATTATCTTGGATATAGGCAAAAAATTATAACTACTGAGTCTCTGAAGCCCATTTTACGAAGCAGTAATTTATCAAACTTCGAAACAGAGGTCAAGCTGGATATCCCTAACGGCTCTCTATAGCCCCCTAAGTATAACATTTCACTCGAACAGTGCAAGTACCTTATTCAAAGACAGGAACGAAACTTGATTATGAGACGAGATTTCAATACTTAACCACCTACTTACACCTACTGGACTAACAATAAAAAAATACCCGCGAGCTATACAAAGCGGCTCAAGATATGGGATGTAAGTTTATATCCACTGGAAAGCCGACGTACTGGCCAACAGATCCAGATAAAACTTCAGATTTAGTTGACTTTTTCCTGGTCAAAAAAATTTCAAAAAATTGCATGCACATTGAAGAAAGGTTTGATCTGAGTTTAGATGGCTCTCCAATCATCTTAACCCTGAAAGAAATAGAACACATGACAAATAACTGCGCTGGTTGGGCTCTTCGTAAGCAGTTTCTGGATCAAAAAATCTATTTATTTATCCCCCTTATAGCTACTGTAGAACTTGAAGATGATGTTTTAAAATTCACCCAACGAATTCAACAAGCGGTCTGGAAATCATTTCCAGTCATAAAAAGGAAAGCAGTTAGTCAAAACTTAGAAATATTGGAATTAGAAGCTTAAAAACAACAACCTCGAGGCATATGACAGCAAATTTGGACTCCAATAGGTAAATGAAATTTTAATGGAATCTCCAATCAACTTCGCTGTATGATTAAAGAAATAAAAAATTTGTCTATAAAGACACTGACTATTCACTTTGGAAGACCACCAAGCACCTAAACAGACCGAGACATTCTCTCAGAAAAAATGATAGACGCTGAGCATCCAACCACCACTTTACAACCAAATGCAAGTCAATGTGATATGACGTGCAATACGCGCAGCCAAGAAAACAAAGTTATACCACCAGTCTCTGTGTCTGAGGTTAGAAAATAAAGTAAGACAAGGCGCAAGGTGAAGAAGAAGAAGAACAACAACAACTTCGCCACAAAGGTCCGGCGAAACTTACCAATGTAATCAGACTACATCACGTATCCTGTCACTGAAAAATTTCTGAAGTGACATGGTACCTAAACCAGGTAAAACACCGTATGAGGCATTCAAGGCATTTCAAAATTGTTGGAAAGTCTGCTTCTCAAACGCCTTAAACCAATCATTGAGCGTAAAACTAGTACCAAGACATCAGTTTGCCGTTGGAGTAAATCATTCAACTATAGACTAAGTATATAGAATTACTGATTTCATAGAAATTTCGCTGGAAGCGAAAAAGGTTTCGACATCTTTTATTGATTTGGGGCTAAAAATGTCTGTAATGGCTTTGACTCGATCTGGGGATGGTTGAATTCCTTCTTTAGAGACTTCGAAGCCTAAAAATAACAGCTTTGGCACTCCAAATATGCATTTTGACGCTAGGATACGAAGGCCGTAATCGGCTAGTCGTTGAAACAAGGTCCTTAAATGAGTTTCGTGTTCCTTCATTGATTTACTTGCAACCAAGATGTCATCTACATAGACGTATACGAAATTAAGTCCTTGTGTAACCTTGTAATGAAAAAACCGAGATCTTCTTATCCTCTTATTAACCCTTTCCTCGTTATACGAACTCATGCGTAACGAGTTTCCCATTTTTACTGCATCGATGCTGCTCCGCTTATGGGGTTGGCTAATGTCGCAGACCGCACTACGCGTCTACATAGTGCTCGGTCCTGGATCGCTTCAGTGGTTAGCCCCAGGCGTTGTTGCGCATTTGCCATCTGAGTAATCCATGAATTCTTTTTCCGACCTCGTTTTCTTACAGTTGGAGTGACCGTAGTTGATAGTGCCTTTTTAACCGGATTTTCCGCAGATCTTCTCTGAACGTGGCAATACCAACTTATTCTATTCGCCTCAGACTGAGGACTGAGAGCATCTACATATCCAGCGTGTTTTCCCGGTTGGTGAAATGTCTTGAAGTTAAACTCTTGTAGTTCTAACTACACCTGGAAACTCTCGGTACTAGTTTGCTTTTGTTTTGTGTGGCTACGATCGATTCGCAGTCGGTTACGACTTTAATTTCTCTACCAAGCAGGTACAGACGGAATCAATCCAAGCTTTCCACAATTGCTCGCAAGTCTAGCTCGTACGAGTGCTACTTCTTCTCAACTTCAGAAGTGGGAAGAGGTTGAGGTAAACGGACTTGGCGTGACCGCGTTCATTGATTTAGGCAGCGACTGCATTCCACTTACACAGGAAATGGCGGACGACGTTGGCATCATGTACGAGAAGGATGAGCGTAGCCTCAGAGAATTCGGAGGAGGGGGATGCAGAACCGTTGGGAACTTGTTTGCGGAGGTGAAGGTGGACAAGTTGAAAATTTGGTGTGAGGTGTTGATTGTACCATGACAGAGTCAACCATATGACATGATAGTTGGCAGAAAAATACTCGACCAACCATAAGTAAGGGTGGTGAAGTCTTTTCGTGTGATGGACATCATAGATTGCATGGCCGAGGCAACGGAGACGGTGTTAGTAGTGCAAGGCGAAAAGACTACGCGGAAAAGAAAGGGAACAGCACGGGCGGAGGACTTGAAATTTGGGAATCTGTGCGAACCATTCCAACGCAACCTTAAATCACTCATCAACGAGGTGAGCTTTCCACTGAGCTCACAACTAGGACACCAATATACATGCAGATCCCACATCTGAAGGTAAAAATTATAACCGAATTAAAAAAAAAAAAACAGACGTTACGCAAAATTTATTCCTTTATTCAAATCCTTTTAGCTACACACGTTTCGTGAATGTGACGACAACTGCCCCGTGCGCCTGCTGTCGCGTTCTTTTATAGTCCTCTTCGTGGCATTGGAAGGTGCGGCGAACGGTCATAGGTATGGCGTGATCATTTCTTCTCGTTCGCATTAATCATACGATGCAAATCCTGTATCGCGTGTTCTCGTCGCGCGGGGGTTGGTGGGTATGCGTGTTTTGTGTTTTTTTTTTTCTTATGGGTGAATGGATATATTGTAAACATGTCTATATATACTTAAGCATTTAATAAAGAAATTGTTGTCTATGGCCGACTAACATAATTAGATTGTTTCCTTTAATCCCATTTTGAAAGTATAAATAGGTGGAACCCTTTTCTTCGTAGACTGTTGTTTTGGTTGTTTCTGTTGTTGCTGCTGTTCTTTTTTTTTGACATTGTGTTAGTTGTTGCTGCTTTTTTGATTGATGCTTTTTTTTTACCTTCTGCTGTCGAGATTTTTGTTTCTGATCTTCGCATTAGCCCGAGCGAAGGTTTTGGGTTTTGCTGCTGCTTTAATTTGCTCAGCTGCTCTTAAGACTGTTTTTCACTTTGTGTTGTGTTTTTGTTGAGAGTCCTCTCGCTCTCTTTTTTTTTCTTGCCAATCGTTTGGCTTTGTTGGCCAGCACCGTTTATTGCAGCTCTTTTATGCTGCTTTTAAGGCACAAATTCTCTGCGCTGGGCGACGTACCACGGAAGAATGCCCGACCAACTCGAGCAGTGGTCATAGATTAAGGTGATAAAAAAGAGCGCCACGCTTAACTTTACTCACGTCAAGAATCGCGACTTGATGTGGCATACGCGCTTATCTGTAAAAAACCCGAGCAAAAAAACGAAGATACAATAAACCAAACAAGCTCGAAACTCCCGAAACGTTATAAACTTATTAGATTGATTAAATCATAACAACTTAAATAATATCTTACGACTAAATAACAAGTGCAAAAGAAGAAAAAAAAAATATATAAAAAAAAACTCCCAGGAATTGAACCCGCTACAACGCTGACTCCGACTAATCCGCGAATCAAAACAACCGATAATTTGATGCCAATGAAAATCTCGGCGGCATAGAGGCTACCGCTCTTTTTTTATGCCTTATATGTAAACATATATGTTTAAAGAAAAATGAAGCTTATCTGTTTTTTTTTTTTTTTTTTTTTTATTGAGTCCTTCTGGCGATACTCGACTTCGTCAGATCGAAAAATTGAATCTGCTCTATCGTTGATGTTACTTTGAAGAAAAAAACGTTAACCACCGTCGTTATTTAGCTAGTCCTTCTAGTTGCTTTCTTTGTTTTTGCCAGCATGTGTATTTTTTTTATTGTAACTACATTACACTATCCAGAAAACACTCACGGAACTTTTTTGTTTCTTTATTTCACAAAGAAAAAAAACACTGTGGCGCTAGCAGCCCGGTATGGGCCATAGCATGGCTTCTTGACACTCATTTGTGTTGCTCATGTTGTCATTTTTGTCACATCTGAGCGCGGCCTACGGTTTTTCGCCGAATCCAAACGAAGCTTCTTCAAAGGGAATTTTACTTTCGTGAGTTTGCCATTACCCGCCGAAAGGATGACGACGATTCGAAAAATTGTTGGTGATGCCGGAGATCGAACCACGGACCCTCTGCGTGATAGTCCAATGATCTAACCATCGCGCCAACGTTAACCAATATTTCACAATGCTTTATAATTTTTTTTTTCAGGTTCCTTAGTCTTTTATCACAACCCGAACTGTTTTACCGAATCTCCTCCACCGAACTCCTTTTTCCTACTCACCCACAGATCCTTCCCAATTCGCCCAACCCTACCATCTCTCTCCATTCTCTTCGCTCTATCTAACACCTTCTTAAACTGGTCCATCAGACCACATCTCCTGATATTTCACATCCGCTAGTCCCAACAGTAAGTCCTCATATGATCGTATGAAGATGAATCGCGCGAGGTAGAAATCTGGACGCATAAAAAGAAAAAAATCGGAAAGGACAACTGCGATCCGACACGGGGACTCGAACCTAGAGGACAAGAATTACATGCCGGGTTCTTTACTCAACGACCTAAGTTTAATTCAATCGAATTAAAATTTCTGGATAGAATCGAAGAAACATAGCGGTTCTCTCACGTCGAGAAAGCCAAGATACGTGCATCGGCCGGAAAAGTTATGGCGTCAGTGTTCTAAGATTACAAGGAAATTATTTTTGTTGATTATCCCCCTAAAGGGCAAACTGGTACAGATCAATACTATGCTAATCTTTTATATAAAATAGGTGAAAAAAATTGCGAAAACAGACCGAGTTTGGTCAAAAAGAAAATTCTTTTTCACTAGGATAATGCACCAGCGCACAGTCCAGTTGTTGCCATGGTTCCATGAACTCCGACTTGGAGTTCTGAACCACCCACCTTATTCGCCTGATTTGGCACCATCAGACTATTACCTGTTCCCTTATTTAAAAAAATCACTTGGCTGGACGAAAATTTCCAACCAACGAAGAGGTGATGGCTGATACGGAGCTGTTTTTTCGAGGAGTTGGGGCAATTGGAACATACAATACATGGAATAAGTGTATTGAATTGAGAGAATATGGAGAAAGAGAATAAAGAAAAGAAAGGTAACAAAGTTTCAATGTTTTATTGGTCAAGCCGAAAACTTTTCAAACAACCCTCGTACACATAAGTAAATATAGCTTACCACCTAAGAATAATGCTTTGGAACGCAAATGGATTACTCCAACGTCAAGATGAGCTGCAAATTATCTTGGATATAGGCAAAAAATTATAACTACTGAGTCTCTGAAGCCCATTTTACGAAGCAGTTATTTATCAAACTTCGAAACAGAGGTCAAGCTGGATATCCCTAACGGCTCTCTATAGCCCCCTAAGTATAACATTTCACTCGAACAGTGCAAGTACCTTATTCAAAGACAGGAACGAAACTTGATTATGAGACGAGATTTCAATACTTAACCACCTACTTACACCTACTGGACTAACAATAAAAAAATACCCGCGAGCTATACAAAGCGGCTCAAGATATGGGATGTAAGTTTATATCCACTGGAAAGCCGACGTACTGGCCAACAGATCCAGATAAAACTTCAGATTTAGTTGACTTTTTCCTGGTCAAAAAAATTTCAAAAAATTGCATGCACATTGAAGAAAGGTTTGATCTGAGTTTAGATGGCTCTCCAATCATCTTAACCCTGAAAGAAATAGAACACATGACAAATAACTGCGCTGGTTGGGCTCTTCGTAAGCAGTTTCTGGATCAAAAAATCTATTTATTTATCCCCCTTATAGCTACTGTAGAACTTGAAGATGATGTTTTAAAATTCACCCAACGAATTCAACAAGCGGTCTGGAAATCATTTCCAGTCATAAAAAGGAAAGCAGTTAGTCAAAACTTAGAAATATTGGAATTAGAAGCTTAAAAACAAAAACCTCGAGGCATATGACAGCAAATTTGGACTCCAATAGGTAAATGAAATTTTAATGGAATCTCCAATCAACTTCGCTGTATGATTAAAGAAATAAAAAATTTGTCTATGAAGACACTGACTATTCACTTTGGAAGACCACCAAGCACCTAAACAGACCGAGACATTCTCTCAGAAAAAATGATAGACGCTGAGCATCCAACCACCACTTTACAACCAAATGCAAGTCAATGTGATATGACGTGCAATACGCGCAGCCAAGAAAACAAAGTTATACCACCAGTCTCTGTGTCTGAAGAAGAAGAACAACAACAACTTCGCCACAAAGGTCCGGCGAAACTTACCAATGTAATCAGACTACATCACGTATCCTGTCACTGAAAAATTTCTGAAGTGACATGGTACCTAAACCAGGTAAAACACCGTATGAGGCATTCAAGGCATTTCAAAATTGTTGGAAAGTCTGCTTCTCAAACGCCTTAAACCAATCATTGAGCGTAAAACTAGTACCAAGACATCAGTTTGCCGTTGGAGTAAATCATTCAACTATAGACTAAGTATATAGAATTACTGATTTCATAGAAATTTCGCTGGAAGCGAAAAAGGTTTCGACATCTTTTATTGATTTGGGGCTAAAAATGTCTGTAATGGCTTTGACTCGATCTGGGGATGGTTGAATTCCTTCTTTAGAGACTTCGAAGCCTAAAAATAACAGCTTTGGCACTCCAAATATGCATTTTGACGCTATGATACGAAGGCCGTAATCGGCTAGTCGTTGAAACAAGGTCCTTAAATGAGTTTCGTGTTCCTTCATTGATTTACTTGCAACCAAGATGTCATCTACATAGACGTATACGAAATTAAGTCCTTGTGTAACCTTGTAATGAAAAAACCGAGATCTTCTTATCCTTTTATTAACCCTTTCCTCGTTATACGAACTCATGCGTAACGAGTTTCCCATTTTTACTGCATCGATGCTGCTCCGCTTATGGGGTTGGCTAATGTCGCAGACCGCACTACGCGTCTACATAGTGCTCGGTCCTGGATCGCTTCAGTGGTTAGCCCCAGGCGTTGTTGCGCATTTGCCATCTGAGTAATCCATGAATTCTTTTTCCGACCTCGTTTTCTTACAGTTGGAGTGACCGTAGTTGATAGTGCCTTTTTAACCGGATTTTCCGCAGATCTTCTCTGAACGTGGCAATACCAACTTATTCTATTCGCCTCAGACTGAGGACTGAGAGCATCTACATCTCCAGCGTGTTTTCCCGGTTGGTGAAATGTCTTGAAGTTAAACTCTTGTAGTTCTAACTACACCTGGAAACTCTCGGTACTAGTTTGCTTTTGTTTTGTGTGGCTACGATCGATTCGCAGTCGGTTACGACTGTAAGTTCTCTACCAAGCAGGTACAGACGGAATCAATCCAAGCTTTCCACAATTGCTCGCAAGTCTAGCTCGTACGAGTGCTACTTCTTCTCAACTTCAGAAGTGGGAAGAGGTTGAGGTAAACGGACTTGGCGTGACCGCGTTCATTGATTTAGGCAGCGACTGCATTCCACTTACACAGGAAATGGCGGACGACGTTGGCATCATGTACGAGAAGGATGAGCGTAGCCTCAGAGAATTCGGAGGAGGGGGATGCAGAACCGTTGGGAACTTGTTTGCGGAGGTGAAGGTGGACAAGTTGAAAATTTGGTGTGAGGTGTTGATTGTACCATGACAGAGTCAACCATATGACATGATAGTTGGCAGAAAAATACTCGACCAACCATAAGTAAGGGTGGTGAAGTCTTTTCGTGTGATGGACATCATAGATTGCATGGCCGAGGCAACGGAGACGGTGTTAGTAGTGCAAGGCGAAAAGACTACGCGGAAAAGAAAGGGAACAGCACGGGCGGAGGACTTGAAATTTGGGAATCTGTGCGAACCATTCCAACGCAACCTTAAATCACTCATCAACGAGGTGAGCTTTCCACTGAGCTCACAACTAGGACACCAATATACATGCAGATCCCACATCTGAAGGTAAAAATTATAACCGAATTAAAAAAAAAAAACAGACGTTACGCAAAATTTATTCCTTTATTCAAATCCTTTTAGCTACACACGTTTCGTGAATGTGACGACAACTGCCCCGTGCGCCTGCTGTCGCGTTCTTTTATAGTCCTCTTCGTGGCATTGGAAGGTGCGGCGAACGGTCATAGGTATGGCGTGATCATTTCTTCTCGTTCGCATTAATCATACGATGCAAATCCTGTATCGCGTGTTCTCGTCGCGCGGGGGTTGGTGGGTATGCGTGTTTTGTGTTTTTTTTTTTCTTATGGGTGAATGGATATATTGTAAACATGTCTATATATACTTAAGCATTTAATAAAGAAATTGTTGTCTATGGCCGACTAACATAATTAGATTGTTTCCTTTAATCCCATTTTGAAAGTATAAATAGGTGGAACCCTTTTCTTCGTAGACTGTTGTTTTGGTTGTTTCTGTTGTTGCTGCTGTTCTTTTTTTTTGACATTGTGTTAGTTGTTGCTGCTTTTTTGATTGATGCTTTTTTTTTACCTTCTGCTGTCGAGATTTTTGTTTCTGATCTTCGCATTAGCCCGAGCGAAGGTTTTGGGTTTTGCTGCTGCTTTAATTTGCTCAGCTGCTCTTAAGACTGTTTTTCACTTTGTGTTGTGTTTTTGTTGAGAGTCCTCTCGCTCTCTTTTTTTTTCTTGCCAATCGTTTGGCTTTGTTGGCCAGCACCGTTTATTGCAGCTCTTTTATGCTGCTTTTAAGGCACAAATTCTCCGCGCTGGGCGACGTACCACGGAAGAATGCCCGACCAACTCGAGCAGTGGTCATAGATTAAGGTGATAAAAAAGAGCGCCACGCTTAACTTTACTCACGTCAAGAATCGCGACTTGATGTGGCATACGCGCTTATCTGTAAAAAACCCGAGCAAAAAAACGAAGATACAATAAACCAAACAAGCTCGAAACTCCCGAAACGTTATAAACTTATTAGATTGATTAAATCATAACAACTTAAATAATATCTTACGACTAAATAACAAGTGCAAAAGAAGAAAAAAAAAATATATAAAAAAAAACTCCCAGGAATTGAACCCGCTACAACGCTGACTCCGACTAATCCGCGAATCAAAACAACCGATAATTTGATGCCAATGAAAATCTCGGCGGCATAGAGGCTACCGCTCTTTTTTTATGCCTTATATGTAAACATATATGTTTAAAGAAAAATGAAGCTTATCTGTTTTTTTTTTTTTTTTTTTTATTGAGTCCTTCTGGCGATACTCGACTTCGTCAGATCGAAAAATTGAATCTGCTCTATCGTTGATGTTACTTTGAAGAAAAAAACGTTAACCACCGTCGTTATTTAGCTAGTCCTTCTAGTTGCTTTCTTTGTTTTTGCCAGCATGTGTATTTTTTTTATTGTAACTACATTACACTATCCAGAAAACACTCACGGAATTTTTTGTTTCTTTATTTCACAAAGAAAAAAAACACTGTGGCGCTAGCAGCCCGGTATGGGCCATAGCATGGCTTCTTGACACTCATTTGTGTTGCTCATGTTGTCATTTTTGTCACATCTGAGCGCGGCCTACGGTTTTTCGCCGAATCCAAACGAAGCTTCTTCAAAGGGAATTTTACTTTCGTGAGTTTGCCATTACCCGCCGAAAGGATGACGACTATTCGAAAAATTGTTGGTGATGCCGGAGATCGAACCACGGACCCTCTGCGTGATAGTCCAATGATCTAACCATCGCGCCAACGTTAACCAATATTTCACAATGCTTTATAATTTTTTTTTTCAGGTTCCTTAGTCTTTTATCACAACCCGAACTGTTTTACCGAATCTCCTCCACCGAACTCCTTTTTCCTACTCACCCACAGATCCTTCCCAATTCGCCCAACCCTACCATTTCTCTCCATTCTCTTCGCTCTATCTAACACCTTCTTAAACTGGTCCATCAGACCACATCTCCTGATATTTCACATCCGCTAGTCCCAACAGTAAGTCCTCATATGATCGTATGAAGATGAATCGCGCGAGGTAGAAATCTGGACGCATAAAAAGAAAAAAATCGGAAAGGACAACTGCGATCCGACACGGGGACTCGAACCTAGAGGACAAGAATTACATGCCGGGTTCTTTACTCAACGACTTAAGTTTAATTCAATCGAATTAAAATTTCTGGATAGAATCGAATTCGAAGAAACATAGCGGTTCTCTCACGTCGAGAAAGCCAAGATACGTGCATCGGCCGGAAAAGTTATGGCGTCAGTGTTCTAAGATTACAAGGAAATTATTTTTGTTGATTATCCCCCTAAAGGGCAAACTGGTACAGATCAATACTATGCTAATCTTTTATATAAAATAGGTGAAAAAAATTGCGAAAACAGACCGAGTTTGGTCAAAAAGAAAATTCTTTTTCACTAGGATAATGCACCAGCGCACAGTCCAGTTGTTGCCATGGTTCCATGAACTCCGACTTGGAGTTCTGAACCACCCACCTTATTCGCCTGATTTGGCACCATCAGACTATTACCTGTTCCCTTATTTAAAAAAATCACTTGGCTGGACGAAAATTTCCAACCAACGAAGAGGTGATGGCTGATACGGAGCTGTTTTTTCGAGGAGTTGGGGCAATTGGAACATACAATACATGGAATAAGTGTATTGAATTGAGAGAATATGGAGAAAGAGAATAAAGAAAAGAAAGGTAACAAAGTTTCAATGTTTTATTGGTCAAGCCGAAAACTTTTCAAACAACCCTCGTACACATAAGTAAATATAGCTTACCACCTAAGAATAATGCTTTGGAACGCAAATGGATTACTCCAACGTCAAGATGAGCTGCAAATTATCTTGGATATAGGCAAAAAATTATAACTACTGAGTCTCTGAAGCCCATTTTACGAAGCAGTAATTTATCAAACTTCGAAACAGAGGTCAAGCTGGATATCCCTAACGGCTCTCTATAGCCCCCTAAGTATAACATTTCACTCGAACAGTGCAAGTACCTTATTCAAAGACAGGAACGAAACTTGATTATGAGACGAGATTTCAATACTTAACCACCTACTTACACCTACTGGACTAACAATAAAAAAATACCCGCGAGCTATACAAAGCGGCTCAAGATATGGGATGTAAGTTTATATCCACTGGAAAGCCGACGTACTGGCCAACAGATCCAGATAAAACTTCAGATTTAGTTGACTTTTTCCTGGTCAAAAAAATTTCAAAAAATTGCATGCACATTGAAGAAAGGTTTGATCTGAGTTTAGATGGCTCTCCAATCATCTTAACCCTGAAAGAAATAGAACACATGACAAATAACTGCGCTGGTTGGGCTCTTCGTAAGCAGTTTCTGGATCAAAAAATCTATTTATTTATCCCCCTTATAGCTACTGTAGAACTTGAAGATGATGTTTTAAAATTCACCCAACGAATTCAACAAGCGGTCTGGAAATCATTTCCAGTCATAAAAAGGAAAGCAGTTAGTCAAAACTTAGAAATATTGGAATTAGAAGCTTAAAAACAAAAACCTCGAGGCATATGACAGCAAATTTGGACTCCAATAGGTAAATGAAATTTTAATGGAATCTCCAATCAACTTCGCTGTATGATTAAAGAAATAAAAAATTTGTCTATAAAGACACTGACTATTCACTTTGGAAGACCACCAAGCACCTAAACAGACCGAGACATTCTCTCAGAAAAAATGATAGACGCTGAGCATCCAACCACCACTTTACAACCAAATGCAAGTCAATGTGATATGACGTGCAATACGCGCAGCCAAGAAAACAAAGTTATACCACCAGTCTCTGTGTCTGAGGTTAGAAAATAAAGTAAGACAAGGCGCAAGGTGAAGAAGAAGAAGAACAACAACAACTTCGCCACAAAGGTCCGGCGAAACTTACCAATGTAATCAGACTACATCACGTATCCTGTCACTGAAAAATTTCTGAAGTGACATGGTACCTAAACCAGGTAAAACACCGTATGAGGCATTCAAGGCATTTCAAAATTGTTGGAAAGTCTGCTTCTCAAACGCCTTAAACCAATCATTGAGCGTAAAACTAGTACCAAGACATCAGTTTGCCGTTGGAGTAAATCATTCAACTATAGACTAAGTATATAGAATTACTGATTTCATAGAAATTTCGCTGGAAGCGAAAAAGGTTTCGACATCTTTTATTGATTTGGGGCTAAAAATGTCTGTAATGGCTTTGACTCGATCTGGGGATGGTTGAATTCCTTCTTTAGAGACTTCGAAGCCTAAAAATAACAGCTTTGGCACTCCAAATATGCATTTTGACGCTATGATACGAAGGCCGTAATCGGCTAGTCGTTGAAACAAGGTCCTTTAATGAGTTTCGTGTTCCTTCATTGATTTACTTGCAACCAAGATGTCATCTACATAGACGTATACGAAATTAAGTCCTTGTGTAACCTTGTAATGAAAAAACCGAGATCTTCTTATCCTTTTATTAACCCTTTCCTCGTTATACGAACTCATGCGTAACGAGTTTCCCATTTTTACTGCATCGATGCTGCTCCGCTTATGGGGTTGGCTAATGTCGCAGACCGCACTACGCGTCTACATAGTGCTCGGTCCTGGATCGCTTCAGTGGTTAGCCCCAGGCGTTGTTGCGCATTTGCCATCTGAGTAATCCATGAATTCTTTTTCCGACCTCGTTTTCTTACAGTTGGAGTGACCGTAGTTGATAGTGCCTTTTTAACCGGATTTTCCGCAGATCTTCTCTGAACGTGGCAATACCAACTTATTCTATTCGCCTCAGACTGAGGACTGAGAGCATCTACATATCCAGCGTGTTTTCCCGGTTGGTGAAATGTCTTGAAGTTAAACTCTTGTAGTTCTAACTACACCTGGAAACTCTCGGTACTAGTTTGCTTTTGTTTTGTGTGGCTACGATCGATTCGCAGTCGGTTACGACTGTAAGTTCTCTACCAAGCAGGTACAGACGGAATCAATCCAAGCTTTCCACAATTGCTCGCAAGTCTAGCTCGTACGAGTGCTACTTCTTCTCAACTTCAGAAGTGGGAAGAGGTTGAGGTAAACGGACTTGGCGTGACCGCGTTCATTGATTTAGGCAGCGACTGCATTCCACTTACACAGGAAATGGCGGACGACGTTGGCATCATGTACGAGAAGGATGAGCGTAGCCTCAGAGAATTCGGAGGAGGGGGATGCAGAACCGTTGGGAACTTGTTTGCGGAGGTGAAGGTGGACAAGTTGAAAATTTGGTGTGAGGTGTTGATTGTACCATGACAGAGTCAACCATATGACATGATAGTTGGCAGAAAAATACTCGACCAACCATAAGTAAGGGTGGTGAAGTCTTTTCGTGTGATGGACATCATAGATTGCATGGCCGAGGCAACGGAGACGGTGTTAGTAGTGCAAGGCGAAAAGACTACGCGGAAAAGAAAGGGAACAGCACGGGCGGAGGACTTGAAATTTGGGAATCTGTGCGAACCATTCCAACGCAACCTTAAATCACTCATCAACGAGGTGAGCTTTCCACTGAGCTCACAACTAGGACACCAATATACATGCAGATCCCACATCTGAAGGTAAAAATTATAACCGAATTAAAAAAAAAAAACAGACGTTACGCAAAATTTATTCCTTTATTCAAATCCTTTTAGCTACACACGTTTCGTGAATGTGACGACAACTGCCCCGTGCGCCTGCTGTCGCGTTCTTTTATAGTCCTCTTCGTGGCATTGGAAGGTGCGGCGAACGGTCATAGGTATGGCGTGATCATTTCTTCTCGTTCGCATTAATCATACGATGCAAATCCTGTATCGCGTGTTCTCGTCGCGCGGGGGTTGGTGGGTATGCGTGTTTTGTGTTTTTTTTTTTCTTATGGGTGAATGGATATATTGTAAACATGTCTATATATACTTAAGCATTTAATAAAGAAATTGTTGTCTATGGCCGACTAACATAATTAGATTGTTTCCTTTAATCCCATTTTGAAAGTATAAATAGGTGGAACCCTTTTCTTCGTAGACTGTTGTTTTGGTTGTTTCTGTTGTTGCTGCTGTTCTTTTTTTTTGACATTGTGTTAGTTGTTGCTGCTTTTTTGATTGATGCTTTTTTTTTACCTTCTGCTGTCGAGATTTTTGTTTCTGATCTTCGCATTAGCCCGAGCGAAGGTTTTGGGTTTTGCTGCTGCTTTAATTTGCTCAGCTGCTCTTAAGACTGTTTTTCACTTTGTGTTGTGTTTTTGTTGAGAGTCCTCTCGCTCTCTTTTTTTTTCTTGCCAATCGTTTGGCTTTGTTGGCCAGCACCGTTTATTGCAGCTCTTTTATGCTGCTTTTAAGGCACAAATTCTCCGCGCTGGGCGACGTACCACGGAAGAATGCCCGACCAACTCGAGCAGTGGTCATAGATTAAGGTGATAAAAAAGAGCGCCACGCTTAACTTTACTCACGTCAAGAATCGCGACTTGATGTGGCATACGCGCTTATCTGTAAAAAACCCGAGCAAAAAAACGAAGATACAATAAACCAAACAAGCTCGAAACTCCCGAAACGTTATAAACTTATTAGATTGATTAAATCATAACAACTTAAATAATATCTTACGACTAAATAACAAGTGCAAAAGAAGAAAAAAAAAATATATAAAAAAAAACTCCCAGGAATTGAACCCGCTACAACGCTGACTCCGACTAATCCGCGAATCAAAACAACCGATAATTTGATGCCAATGAAAATCTCGGCGGCATAGAGGCTACCGCTCTTTTTTTATGCCTTATATGTAAACATATATGTTTAAAGAAAAATGAAGCTTATCTGTTTTTTTTTTTTTTTTTTTTATTGAGTCCTTCTGGCGATACTCGACTTCGTCAGATCGAAAAATTGAATCTGCTCTATCGTTGATGTTACTTTGAAGAAAAAAACGTTAACCACCGTCGTTATTTAGCTAGTCCTTCTAGTTGCTTTCTTTGTTTTTGCCAGCATGTGTATTTTTTTTATTGTAACTACATTACACTATCCAGAAAACACTCACGGAATTTTTTGTTTCTTTATTTCACAAAGAAAAAAAACACTGTGGCGCTAGCAGCCCGGTATGGGCCATAGCATGGCTTCTTGACACTCATTTGTGTTGCTCATGTTGTCATTTTTGTCACATCTGAGCGCGGCCTACGGTTTTTCGCCGAATCCAAACGAAGCTTCTTCAAAGGGAATTTTACTTTCGTGAGTTTGCCATTACCCGCCGAAAGGATGACGACTATTCGAAAAATTGTTGGTGATGCCGGAGATCGAACCACGGACCCTCTGCGTGATAGTCCAATGATCTAACCATCGCGCCAACGTTAACCAATATTTCACAATGCTTTATAATTTTTTTTTTCAGGTTCCTTAGTCTTTTATCACAACCCGAACTGTTTTACCGAATCTCCTCCACCGAACTCCTTTTTCCTACTCACCCACAGATCCTTCCCAATTCGCCCAACCCTACCATTTCTCTCCATTCTCTTCGCTCTATCTAACACCTTCTTAAACTGGTCCATCAGACCACATCTCCTGATATTTCACATCCGCTAGTCCCAACAGTAAGTCCTCATATGATCGTATGAAGATGAATCGCGCGAGGTAGAAATCTGGACGCATAAAAAGAAAAAAATCGGAAAGGACAACTGCGATCCGACACGGGGACTCGAACCTAGAGGACAAGAATTACATGCCGGGTTCTTTACTCAACGACTTAAGTTTAATTCAATCGAATTAAAATTTCTGGATAGAATCGAATTCGAAGAAACATAGCGGTTCTCTCACGTCGAGAAAGCCAAGATACGTGCATCGGCCGGAAAAGTTATGGCGTCAGTGTTCTAAGATTACAAGGAAATTATTTTTGTTGATTATCCCCCTAAAGGGCAAACTGGTACAGATCAATACTATGCTAATCTTTTATATAAAATAGGTGAAAAAAATTGCGAAAACAGACCGAGTTTGGTCAAAAAGAAAATTCTTTTTCACTAGGATAATGCACCAGCGCACAGTCCAGTTGTTGCCATGGTTCCATGAACTCCGACTTGGAGTTCTGAACCACCCACCTTATTCGCCTGATTTGGCACCATCAGACTATTACCTGTTCCCTTATTTAAAAAAATCACTTGGCTGGACGAAAATTTCCAACCAACGAAGAGGTGATGGCTGATACGGAGCTGTTTTTTCGAGGAGTTGGGGCAATTGGAACATACAATACATGGAATAAGTGTATTGAATTGAGAGAATATGGAGAAAGAGAATAAAGAAAAGAAAGGTAACAAAGTTTCAATGTTTTATTGGTCAAGCCGAAAACTTTTCAAACAACCCTCGTACACATAAGTAAATATAGCTTACCACCTAAGAATAATGCTTTGGAACGCAAATGGATTACTCCAACGTCAAGATGAGCTGCAAATTATCTTGGATATAGGCAAAAAATTATAACTACTGAGTCTCTGAAGCCCATTTTACGAAGCAGTAATTTATCAAACTTCGAAACAGAGGTCAAGCTGGATATCCCTAACGGCTCTCTATAGCCCCCTAAGTATAACATTTCACTCGAACAGTGCAAGTACCTTATTCAAAGACAGGAACGAAACTTGATTATGAGACGAGATTTCAATACTTAACCACCTACTTACACCTACTGGACTAACAATAAAAAAATACCCGCGAGCTATACAAAGCGGCTCAAGATATGGGATGTAAGTTTATATCCACTGGAAAGCCGACGTACTGGCCAACAGATCCAGATAAAACTTCAGATTTAGTTGACTTTTTCCTGGTCAAAAAAATTTCAAAAAATTGCATGCACATTGAAGAAAGGTTTGATCTGAGTTTAGATGGCTCTCCAATCATCTTAACCCTGAAAGAAATAGAACACATGACAAATAACTGCGCTGGTTGGGCTCTTCGTAAGCAGTTTCTGGATCAAAAAATCTATTTATTTATCCCCCTTATAGCTACTGTAGAACTTGAAGATGATGTTTTAAAATTCACCCAACGAATTCAACAAGCGGTCTGGAAATCATTTCCAGTCATAAAAAGGAAAGCAGTTAGTCAAAACTTAGAAATATTGGAATTAGAAGCTTAAAAACAAAAACCTCGAGGCATATGACAGCAAATTTGGACTCCAATAGGTAAATGAAATTTTAATGGAATCTCCAATCAACTTCGCTGTATGATTAAAGAAATAAAAAATTTGTCTATAAAGACACTGACTATTCACTTTGGAAGACCACCAAGCACCTAAACAGACCGAGACATTCTCTCAGAAAAAATGATAGACGCTGAGCATCCAACCACCACTTTACAACCAAATGCAAGTCAATGTGATATGACGTGCAATACGCGCAGCCAAGAAAACAAAGTTATACCACCAGTCTCTGTGTCTGAGGTTAGAAAATAAAGTAAGACAAGGCGCAAGGTGAAGAAGAAGAAGAACAACAACAACTTCGCCACAAAGGTCCGGCGAAACTTACCAATGTAATCAGACTACATCACGTATCCTGTCACTGAAAAATTTCTGAAGTGACATGGTACCTAAACCAGGTAAAACACCGTATGAGGCATTCAAGGCATTTCAAAATTGTTGGAAAGTCTGCTTCTCAAACGCCTTAAACCAATCATTGAGCGTAAAACTAGTACCAAGACATCAGTTTGCCGTTGGAGTAAATCATTCAACTATAGACTAAGTATATAGAATTACTGATTTCATAGAAATTTCGCTGGAAGCGAAAAAGGTTTCGACATCTTTTATTGATTTGGGGCTAAAAATGTCTGTAATGGCTTTGACTCGATCTGGGGATGGTTGAATTCCTTCTTTAGAGACTTCGAAGCCTAAAAATAACAGCTTTGGCACTCCAAATATGCATTTTGACGCTATGATACGAAGGCCGTAATCGGCTAGTCGTTGAAACAAGGTCCTTAAATGAGTTTCGTGTTCCTTCATTGATTTACTTGCAACCAAGATGTCATCTACATAGACGTATACGAAATTAAGTCCTTGTGTAACCTTGTAATGAAAAAACCGAGATCTTCTTATCCTTTTATTAACCCTTTCCTCGTTATACGAACTCATGCGTAACGAGTTTCCCATTTTTACTGCATCGATGCTGCTCCGCTTATGGGGTTGGCTAATGTCGCAGACCGCACTACGCGTCTACATAGTGCTCGGTCCTGGATCGCTTCAGTGGTTAGCCCCAGGCGTTGTTGCGCATTTGCCATCTGAGTAATCCATGAATTCTTTTTCCGACCTCGTTTTCTTACAGTTGGAGTGACCGTAGTTGATAGTGCCTTTTTAACCGGATTTTCCGCAGATCTTCTCTGAACGTGGCAATACCAACTTATTCTATTCGCCTCAGACTGAGGACTGAGAGCATCTACATATCCAGCGTGTTTTCCCGGTTGGTGAAATGTCTTGAAGTTAAACTCTTGTAGTTCTAACTACACCTGGAAACTCTCGGTACTAGTTTGCTTTTGTTTTGTGTGGCTACGATCGATTCGCAGTCGGTTACGACTGTAAGTTCTCTACCAAGCAGGTACAGACGGAATCAATCCAAGCTTTCCACAATTGCTCGCAAGTCTAGCTCGTACGAGTGCTACTTCTTCTCAACTTCAGAAGTGGGAAGAGGTTGAGGTAAACGGACTTGGCGTGACCGCGTTCATTGATTTAGGCAGCGACTGCATTCCACTTACACAGGAAATGGCGGACGACGTTGGCATCATGTACGAGAAGGATGAGCGTAGCCTCAGAGAATTCGGAGGAGGGGGATGCAGAACCGTTGGGAACTTGTTTGCGGAGGTGAAGGTGGACAAGTTGAAAATTTGGTGTGAGGTGTTGATTGTACCATGACAGAGTCAACCATATGACATGATAGTTGGCAGAAAAATACTCGACCAACCATAAGTAAGGGTGGTGAAGTCTTTTCGTGTGATGGACATCATAGATTGCATGGCCGAGGCAACGGAGACGGTGTTAGTAGTGCAAGGCGAAAAGACTACGCGGAAAAGAAAGGGAACAGCACGGGCGGAGGACTTGAAATTTGGGAATCTGTGCGAACCATTCCAACGCAACCTTAAATCACTCATCAACGAGGTGAGCTTTCCACTGAGCTCACAACTAGGACACCAATATACATGCAGATCCCACATCTGAAGGTAAAAATTATAACCGAATTAAAAAAAAAAAACAGACGTTACGCAAAATTTATTCCTTTATTCAAATCCTTTTAGCTACACACGTTTCGTGAATGTGACGACAACTGCCCCGTGCGCCTGCTGTCGCGTTCTTTTATAGTCCTCTTCGTGGCATTGGAAGGTGCGGCGAACGGTCATAGGTATGGCGTGATCATTTCTTCTCGTTCGCATTAATCATACGATGCAAATCCTGTATCGCGTGTTCTCGTCGCGCGGGGGTTGGTGGGTATGCGTGTTTTGTGTTTTTTTTTTTCTTATGGGTGAATGGATATATTGTAAACATGTCTATATATACTTAAGCATTTAATAAAGAAATTGTTGTCTATGGCCGACTAACATAATTAGATTGTTTCCTTTAATCCCATTTTGAAAGTATAAATAGGTGGAACCCTTTTCTTCGTAGACTGTTGTTTTGGTTGTTTCTGTTGTTGCTGCTGTTCTTTTTTTTTGACATTGTGTTAGTTGTTGCTGCTTTTTTGATTGATGCTTTTTTTTTACCTTCTGCTGTCGAGATTTTTGTTTCTGATCTTCGCATTAGCCCGAGCGAAGGTTTTGGGTTTTGCTGCTGCTTTAATTTGCTCAGCTGCTCTTAAGACTGTTTTTCACTTTGTGTTGTGTTTTTGTTGAGAGTCCTCTCGCTCTCTTTTTTTTTCTTGCCAATCGTTTGGCTTTGTTGGCCAGCACCGTTTATTGCAGCTCTTTTATGCTGCTTTTAAGGCACAAATTCTCCGCGCTGGGCGACGTACCACGGAAGAATGCCCGACCAACTCGAGCAGTGGTCATAGATTAAGGTGATAAAAAAGAGCGCCACGCTTAACTTTACTCACGTCAAGAATCGCGACTTGATGTGGCATACGCGCTTATCTGTAAAAAACCCGAGCAAAAAAAACGAAGATACAATAAACCAAACAAGCTCGAAACTCCCGAAACGTTATAAACTTATTAGATTGATTAAATCATAACAACTTAAATAATATCTTACGACTAAATAACAAGTGCAAAAGAAGAAAAAAAAAATATATAAAAAAAAACTCCCAGGAATTGAACCCGCTACAACGCTGACTCCGACTAATCCGCGAATCAAAACAACCGATAATTTGATGCCAATGAAATCTCGGCGGCATAGAGGCTACCGCTCTTTTTTTATGCCTTATATGTAAACATATATGTTTAAAGAAAAATGAAGCTTATCTGTTTTTTTTTTTTTTTTTTTTTATTTGAGTCCTTCTGGCGATACTCGACTTCGTCAGATCGAAAAATTGAATCTGCTCTATCGTTGATGTTACTTTGAAGAAAAAAACGTTAACCACCGTCGTTATTTAGCTAGTCCTTCTAGTTGCTTTCTTTGTTTTTGCCAGCATGTGTATTTTTTTTATTGTAACTACATTACACTATCCAGAAAAACACTCACGGAATTTTTTGTTTCTTTATTTCACAAAGAAAAAAAACACTGTGGCGCTAGCAGCCCGGTATGGGCCATAGCATGGCTTCTTGACACTCATTTGTGTTGCTCATGTTGTCATTTTTTGTCACATCTGAGCGCGGCCTACGGTTTTTCGCCGAATCCAAACGAAGCTTCTTCAAAGGGAATTTTACTTTCGTGAGTTTGCCATTACCCGCCGAAAGGATGACGACTATTCGAAAAATTGTTGGTGATGCCGGGAGATCGAACCACGGACCCTCTGCGTGATAGTCCAATGATCTAACCATCGCGCCAACGTTAACCAATATTTTCACAATGCTTTATATTTTTTTTTTCAGGTTCCTTAGTCTTTTATCACAACCCGAACTGTTTTACCGAATCTCCTCCACCGAACTCCTTTTTCCTACTCACCCACAGATCCTTCCCAATTCGCCCAACCCTACCATTTCTCTCCCATTCTCTTCGCTCTATCTAACACCTTCTTAAACTGGTCCATCAGACCACAATCTCCTGATATTTCACATCCGCTAGTCCCAACAGTAAGTCCTCATATGATCGTATGAAGATGAATCGCGCGAGGTAGAAATCTGGACGCATAAAAAGAAAAAATCGGAAAGGACAACTGCGATCCGACACGGGGACTCGAACCTAGCGGACAAGAATTACATGCCGGGTTCTTTACTCAACGACTTAAGTTTAATTCAATCGAATTAAAATTTCTGGATAGAATCGAATTCGAAGAAACATACGGTTCTCTCACGTCGAGAAAGCCAAGATACGTGCATCGGCCGGAAAAGTTATGGCGTCAGTGTTCTAAGATTACAAGGAAATTATTTTTGTTGATTATCCCCCTAAAGGGCAAACTGGTACAGATCAATACTATGCTAATCTTTTATATAAAATAGGTGAAAAAAATTGCGAAAACAGACCGAGTTTGGTCAAAAAGAAAATTCTTTTTCACTAGGATAATGCACCAGCGCACAGTCCAGTTGTTGCCATGGTTCCATGAACTCCGACTTGGAGTTCTGAACCACCCACCTTATTCGCCTGATTTGGGGCACCATCTATTACCTGTTCCCTTATTTAAAAAAATCACTTGGCTGGACGAAAATTTCCAACCAACGAAGAGGTGATGGCTGATACGGAGCTGTTTTTTCGAGGAGTTGGGGCAATTGGAACATACAATACATGGAATAAGTGTATTGAATTGAGAGAATATGGAGAAAGCGAATAAAGAAAAGAAAGGTAACAAAGTTTCAATGTTTTATTGGTCAAGCCGATACACATAAGTAAATATAGCTTACCACCTAAGAATAATGCTTTGGAACGCAAATGGATTACTCCAACGTCAAGATGAGCTGCAAATTATCTTGGATATAGGCAAAAAATTATATCTACTGAGTCTCTGAAGCCCATTTTACGAAGCAGTAATTTATCAAACTTCGAAACAGAGGTCAAGCTGGATATCCCTAACGGCTCTCTATAGCCCCCTAAGTATAACATTTCACTCGAACAGTGCAAGTACCTTATTCAAAGTTAGGAACGAAACTTGATTATGAGACGAGATTTCAATACTTAACCACCTACTTACACCTACTGGACTAACAACAAAAAAATACCCGCGAGCTATACAAAGCGGCTCAAGATATGGGATGTAAGTTTATATCCACTGGAAAGCCGACGTACTGGCCAACAGATCCAGATTTAGTTGACTTTTTCCAGGTCAAAAAAATTTCAAAAAATTGCATGCACATTGAAGAAAGGTTTGATCTGAGTTTAGATGGCTCTCCAATCATCTTAACCCTGAAAGAAATAGAACACGTAAGCAGTTTCTGGATCAAAAAATCTATTTATTTATCCCCCTTATAGCTACTGTAGAACTTGAAGATGATGTTTTAAAATTCACCCAACGAATTCAACAAGCGGTCTGGAAATCATTTCCAGTCATAAAAATGAAAGCAGTTAGTCAAAACTTAGAAATATTGGAATTAGAAGCTTAAAAACAAAAACCTCGAGGCATATGACAGCAAATTTGGACTCCAATAGGTAAATGAAATTTTAATGGAATCTCCAATCAACTTCGCTGTATGATTAAAGAAATAAAAAATTTGTCTATAAAGACACTGACTATTCACTTTGGAAGACCACCAAGCACCTAAACAGACCGAGACATTCTCTCAGAAAAAATGATAGACGCTGAGCATCCAACCACCACTTTACAACCAAATGCAAGTCAATGTGATATGATGTGCAATACGCGCAGCCAAGAAAACAAAGTTATACAGACTGGTGGTATAACTGAGGTTAGAAAATAAAGTAAGACAAGGCTCAAGGTGAAGAAGAAGAAGAACAACAACAACTTCGCCACAAAGGTCCGGCGAAACTTACCAATGTAATCAGACTACATCACGTATCCTGTCACTGAAAAATTTCTGAAGTGACATGGTACCTAAACCAGGTAAAACACCGTATGAGGCATTCAAGGCATTTCAAAATTGTTGGAAAGTCTGCTTCTCAAACGCCTTAAACCAATCATTGAGCGTAAAACTAGTACCAAGACATCAGTTTGCCGTTGGAGTAAATCATTCAACTATAGACTAAGTATATAGAATTACTGATTTCATAGAAATTTCGCTGGAAGCGAAAAAGGTTTCGACATCTTTTATTGATTTGGGGCTAAAAATGTCTGTAATGGCTTTGACTCGATCTGGGGATGGTTGAATTCCTTCTTTAGAGACTTCGAAGCCTAAAAATAACAGCTTTGGCACTCCAAATATGCATTTTGACGCTAGGATACGAAGGCCGTAATCGGCCAGTCGTTGAAACAAGGTCCTTAAATGAGTTTCGTGTTCCTTCATTGATTTACTTGCAACCAAGATGTCATCTACATAGACGTATACGAAATTAAGTCCTTGTGTAACCTTGTAATGAAAAAACCGAGATCTTCTTATCCTCTTATTAACCCTTTCCTCGTTATACGAACTCATGCGTAACGAGTTTCCCATTTTTACTGCATCGATGCTGCTCCGCTTATGGGGTTGGCTAATGTCGCAGACCGCACTACGCGTCTACATAGTGCTCGGTCCTGGATCGCTTCAGTGGTTAGCCCCAGGCGTTGTTGCGCATTTGCCATCTGAGTAATCCATGAATTCTTTTTCCGACCTCGTTTTCTTACAGTTGGAGTGACCGTAGTTGATAGTGCCTTTTTAACCGGATTTTCCGCAGATCTTCTCTGAACGTGGCAATACCAACTTATTCTATTCGCCTCAGACTGAGGACTGAGAGCATCTACATATCCAGCGTGTTTTCCCGGTTGGTGAAATGTCTTGAAGTTAAACTCTTGTAGTTCTAACCACACCTGGAAACTCTCGGTACTAGTTTGCTTTTGTTTTGTGTGGCTACGATCGATTCGCAGTCGGTTACGACTGTAAGTTCTCTACCAAGCAGGTACAGACGGAATCAATCCAAGCTTTCCACAATTGCTCGCAAGTCTAGCTCGTACGAGTGCTACTTCTTCTCAACTTCAGAAGTGGGATATTGGGATCTAGTAAAATTCTGGACCTTTGCGAAGTATGGAAGACACCGACTACTACGAGTAGTAACTTGAGAGAGGAGTTAAAGAAAAAAGGACTGGACCAAAATGGGTTAAAGAGCTGATGCAACGACTAACTGAGGACATAGAATAGACCCCGTCATGGCTACCGCATTGGCAAGGTTACGTGAGGGAAATAAACTTCTCAAGCAGAGGACTATTGATACCAGTAAGCCAATGAGTCACAGAAGTAAAATCATAAACGAGGAAAAGAATACCCCCAGGCAGATGTCTTCATTTAAAGCTGGCAACATGTTTGCAGATATGATCCCAGCATTCAACCCAAGAAATCACGTGGGAATTGAAATGTTTTGGGTGCCAACAACCAGGGCACGTCAAGCAGAACTGCCCATCAGCAAGTGCGCCATTGGTAACTGACGTGAATACGCATGGAAGAACAACTCAGATATTGCTGAAGAGAAAAATGAGTACATCAAAGAGGTTGAGGTAAACGGACATGGCGTGACCGCGTTCATTGATTTAGGCAGCGACTGCATTCCACTTACACAGGAAATGGCGGACGACGTTGGCATCATGTACGAGAAGGATGAGCGTAGCCTCAGAGAATTCGGAGGAGGGGGATGCAGAACCGTTGGGAACTTGTTTGCGGAGGTGAAGGTGGACAAGTTGAAAATTTGGTGTGAGGTGTTGATTGTACCATGACAGAGTCAACCATATGACATGATAGTTGGCAGAAAAATACTAGACCAACCATAAGTAAGGGTGGTGAAGTCTTTTCGTGTGATGGACATCATAGATTGCATGGCCGAGGCAACGGAGACGGTGTTAGTAGTGCAAGGCGAAAAGACTACGCGGAAAAGAAAGGGAACAGCACGGGCGGAGGACTTGAAATTTGGGAATCTGTGCGAACCATTCCAACGCAACCTTAAATCACTCATCAACGAGGTGAGCTTTCCACTGAGCTCACAACTAGGACACCAATATACATGCAGATCCCACATCTGAAGGTAAAAATTATAACCGAATTAAAAAAAAAAAAACAGACGTTACGCAAAATTTATTCCTTTATTCAAATCCTTTTAGCTACACACGTTTCGTGAATGTGACGACAACTGCCCCGTGCGCCTGCTGTCGCGTTCTTTTATAGTCCTCTTCGTGGCATTGGAAGGTGCGTCGAACGGTCATAGGTATGGCGTGATCATTTCTTCTCGTTCGCATTAATCATACGATGCAAATCCTGTATCGCGTGTTCTCGTCGCGCGGGGGTTGGTGGGTATGCGTGTTTTGTGTTTTTTTTTTTCTTATGGGTGAATGGATATATTGTAAACATGTCTATATATACTTAAGCATTTAATAAAAAAATTGTTGTCTATGGCCGACTAACATAATTAGATTGTTTCCTTTAATCCCATTTTGAAAGTATAAATAGGTGGAACCCTTTTCTTCGTAGACTGTTGTTTTGGTTGTTTCTGTTGTTGCTGCTGTTCTTTTTTTTTGACATTGTGTTAGTTGTTGCTGCTTTTTTGATTGATGCTTTTTTTTTACCTTCTGCTGTCGAGATTTTTGTTTCTGATCTTCGCATTAGCCCGAGCGAAGGTTTTGGGTTTTGCTGCTGCTTTAATTTGCTCAGCTGCTCTTAAGACTGTTTTTCACTTTGTGTTGTGTTTTTGTTGAGAGTCCTCTCGCTCTCTTTTTTTTTCTTGCCAATCGTTTGGCTTTGTTGGCCAGCACCGTTTATTGCAGCTCTTTTATGCTGCTTTTAAGGCACAAATTCTCCGCGCTGGGCGACGTACCACGGAAGAATGCCCGACCAACTCGAGCAGTGGTCATAGATTAAGGTGATAAAAAAGAGCGCCACGCTTAACTTTACTCACGTCAAGAATCGCGACTTGATGTGGCATACGCGCTTATCTGTAAAAAACCCAAGCAAAAAAACGAAGATACAATAAACCAAACAAGCTCGAAACTCCCGAAACGTTATAAACTTATTAGATTGATTAAATCATAACAACTTAAATAATATCTTACGACTAAATAACAAGTGCAAAAGAAGAAAAAAAAAAATATATAAAAAAAAACTCCCAGGAATTGAACCCGCTACAACGCTGACTCCGACTAATCCGCGAATCAAAACAACCGATAATTTGATGCCAATGAAAATCTCGGCGGCATAGAGGCTACCGCTCTTTTTTTATGCCTTATATGTAAACATATATGTTTAAAGAAAAATGAAGCTTATCTGTTTTTTTTTTTATTTTTTTATTGAGTCCTTCTGGCGATACTCGACTTCGTCAGATCGAAAAATTGAATCTGCTCTATCGTTGATGTTACTTTGAAGAAAAAAACGTTAACCACCGTCGTTATTTAGCTAGTCCTTCTAGTTGCTTTCTTTGTTTTTGCCAGCATGTGTATTTTTTTTATTGTAACTACATTACACTATCCAGAAAACACTCATGGAACTTTTTTGTTTCTTTATTTCACAAAGAAAAAAAACACTGTGGCGCTAGCAGCCCGGTATGGGCCATAGCATGGCTTCTTGACACTCATTTGTGTTGCTCATGTTGTCATTTTTGTCACATCTGAGCGCGGCCTACGGTTTTTCGCCGAATCCAAACGAAGCTTCTTCAAAGGGAATTTTACTTTCGTGAGTTTGCCATTACCCGCCGAAAGGATGACGACGATTCGAAAAATTGTTGGTGATGCCGGAGATCGAACCACGGACCCTCTGCGTGATAGTCCAATGAGCTAACCATCGCGCCAACGTTAACCAATATTTCACAATGCTTTATAATTTTTTTTTTCAGGTTCCTTAGTCTTTTATCACAACCCGAACTGTTTTACCGAATCTCCTCCACCGAACTCCTTTTTCCTACTCACCCACAGATCCTTCCCAATTCGCCCAACCCTACCATTTCTCTCCATTCTCTTCGCTCTATCTAACACCTTCTTAAACTGGTCCATCAGACCACATCTCCTGATATTTCACATCCGCTAGTCCCAACAGTAAGTCCTCATATGATCGTATGAAGATGAATCGCGCGAGGTAGAAATCTGGACGCATAAAAAGAAAAAAATCGGAAAGGACAACTGCGATCCGACACGGGGACTCGAACCTAGAGGACAAGAATTACATGCCGGGTTCTTTACTCAACGACCTAAGTTTAATTCAATCGAATTAAAATTTCTGGATAGAATCGAATTCGAAGAAACATAGCGGTTCTCTCACGTCGAGAAAGCCAAGATACGTGCATCGGCCGGAAAAGTTATGGCGTCAGTGTTCTAAGATTACAAGGAAATTATTTTTGTTGATTATCCCCCTAAAGGGCAAACTGGTACAGATCAATACTATGCTAATCTTTTATATAAAATAGGTGAAAAAAATTGCGAAAACAGACCGAGTTTGGTCAAAAAGAAAATTCTTTTTCACTAGGATAATGCACCAGCGCACAGTCCAGTTGTTGCCATGGTTCCATGAACTCCGACTTGGAGTTCTGAACCACCCACCTTATTCGCCTGATTTGGCACCATCTATTACCTGTTCCCTTATTTAAAAAAATCACTTGGCTGGACGAAAATTTCCAACCAACGAAGAGGTGATGGCTGATACGGAGCTGTTTTTTCGAGGAGTTGGGGCAATTGGAACATACAATACATGGAATAAGTGTATTGAATTGAGAGAATATGGAGAAAGAGAATAAAGAAAAGAAAGGTAACAAAGTTTCAATGTTTTATTGGTCAAGCCGATACACATAAGTAAATATAGCTTACCACCTAAGAATAATGCTTTGGAACGCAAATGGATTACTCCAACGTCAAGATGAGCTGCAAATTATCTTGGATATAGGCAAAAAATTATATCTACTGAGTCTCTGAAGCCCATTTTACGAAGCAGTAATTTATCAAACTTCGAAACAGAGGTCAAGCTGGATATCCCTAACGGCTCTCTATAGCCCCCTAAGTATAACATTTCACTCGAACAGTGCAAGTACCTTATTCAAAGTTAGGAACGAAACTTGATTATGAGACGAGATTTCAATACTTAACCACCTACTTACACCTACTGGACTAACAACAAAAAAATACCCGCGAGCTATACAAAGCGGCTCAAGATATGGGATGTAAGTTTATATCCACTGGAAAGCCGACGTACTGGCCAACAGATCCAGATTTAGTTGACTTTTTCCAGGTCAAAAGAATTTCAAAAAATTGCATGCACATTGAAGAAAGGTTTGATCTGAGTTTAGATGGCTCTCCAATCATCTTAACCCTGAAAGAAATAGAACACGTAAGCAGTTTCTGGATCAAAAAATCTATTTATTTATCCCCCTTATAGCTACTGTAGAACTTGAAGATGATGTTTTAAAATTCACCCAACGAATTCAACAAGCGGTCTGGAAATCATTTCCAGTCATAAAAAGGAAAGCAGTTAGTCAAAACTTAGAAATATTGGAATTAGAAGCTTAAAAACAAAAACCTCGAGGCATATGACAGCAAATTTGGACTCCAATAGGTAAATGAAATTTTAATGGAATCTCCAATCAACTTCGCTGTATGATTAAAGAAATAAAAAATTTGTCTATAAAGACACTGACTATTCACTTTGGAAGACCACCAAGCACCTAAACAGACCGAGACATTCTCTCAGAAAAAATGATAGACGCTGAGCATCCAACCACCACTTTACAACCAAATGCAAGTCAATGTGATATGATGTGCAATACGCGCAGCCAAGAAAACAAAGTTATACAGACTGGTGGTATAACTGAGGTTAGAAAATAAAGTAAGACAAGGCTCAAGGTGAAGAAGAAGAAGAACAACAACAACTTCGCCACAAAGGTCCGGCGAAACTTACCAATGTAATCAGACTACATCACGTATCCTGTCACTGAAAAATTTCTGAAGTGACATGGTACCTAAACCAGGTAAAACACCGTATGAGGCATTCAAGGCATTTCAAAATTGTTGGAAAGTCTGCTTCTCAAACGCCTTAAACCAATCATTGAGCGTAAAACTAGTACCAAGACATCAGTTTGCCGTTGGAGTAAATCATTCAACTATAGACTAAGTATATAGAATTACTGATTTCATAGAAATTTCGCTGGAAGCGAAAAAGGTTTCGACATCTTTTATTGATTTGGGGCTAAAAATGTCTGTAATGGCTTTGACTCGATCTGGGGATGGTTGAATTCCTTCTTTAGAGACTTCGAAGCCTAAAAATAACAGCTTTGGCACTCCAAATATGCATTTTGACGCTAGGATACGAAGGCCGTAATCGGCCAGTCGTTGAAACAAGGTCCTTAAATGAGTTTCGTGTTCCTTCATTGATTTACTTGCAACCAAGATGTCATCTACATAGACGTATACGAAATTAAGTCCTTGTGTAACCTTGTAATGAAAAAACCGAGATCTTCTTATCCTCTTATTAACCCTTTCCTCGTTATACGAACTCATGCGTAACGAGTTTCCCATTTTTACTGCATCGATGCTGCTCCGCTTATGGGGTTGGCTAATGTCGCAGACCGCACTACGCGTCTACATAGTGCTCGGTCCTGGATCGCTTCAGTGGTTAGCCCCAGGCGTTGTTGCGCATTTGCCATCTGAGTAATCCATGAATTCTTTTTCCGACCTCGTTTTCTTACAGTTGGAGTGACCGTAGTTGATAGTGCCTTTTTAACCGGATTTTCCGCAGATCTTCTCTGAACGTGGCAATACCAACTTATTCTATTCGCCTCAGACTGAGGACTGAGAGCATCTACATATCCAGCGTGTTTTCCCGGTTGGTGAAATGTCTTGAAGTTAAACTCTTGTAGTTCTAACCACACCTGGAAACTCTCGGTACTAGTTTGCTTTTGTTTTGTGTGGCTACGATCGATTCGCAGTCGGTTACGACTGTAAGTTCTCTACCAAGCAGGTACAGACGGAATCAATCCAAGCTTTCCACAATTGCTCGCAAGTCTAGCTCGTACGAGTGCTACTTCTTCTCAACTTCAGAAGTGGGATATTGGGATCTAGTAAAATTCTGGACCTTTGCGAAGTATGGAAGACACCGACTACTACGAGTAGTAACTTGAGAGAGGAGTTAAAGAAAAAAGGACTGGACCAAAATGGGTTAAAGAGCTGATGCAACGACTAACTGAGGACATAGAATAGACCCCGTCATGGCTACCGCATTGGCAAGGTTACGTGAGGGAAATAAACTTCTCAAGCAGAGGACTATTGATACCAGTAAGCCAATGAGTCACAGAAGTAAAATCATAAACGAGGAAAAGAATACCCCCAGGCAGATGTCTTCATTTAAAGCTGGCAACATGTTTGCAGATATGATCCCAGCATTCAACCCAAGAAATCACGTGGGAATTGAAATGTTTTGGGTGCCAACAACCAGGGCACGTCAAGCAGAACTGCCCATCAGCAAGTGCGCCATTGGTAACTGACGTGAATACGCATGGAAGAACAACTCAGATATTGCTGAAGAGAAAAATGAGTACATCAAAGAGGTTGAGGTAAACGGACATGGCGTGACCGCGTTCATTGATTTAGGCAGCGACTGCATTCCACTTACACAGGAAATGGCGGACGACGTTGGCATCATGTACGAGAAGGATGAGCGTAGCCTCAGAGAATTCGGAGGAGGGGGATGCAGAACCGTTGGGAACTTGTTTGCGGAGGTGAAGGTGGACAAGTTGAAAATTTGGTGTGAGGTGTTGATTGTACCATGACAGAGTCAACCATATGACATGATAGTTGGCAGAAAAATACTAGACCAACCATAAGTAAGGGTGGTGAAGTCTTTTCGTGTGATGGACATCATAGATTGCATGGCCGAGGCAACGGAGACGGTGTTAGTAGTGCAAGGCGAAAAGACTACGCGGAAAAGAAAGGGAACAGCACGGGCGGAGGACTTGAAATTTGGGAATCTGTGCGAACCATTCCAACGCAACCTTAAATCACTCATCAACGAGGTGAGCTTTCCACTGAGCTCACAACTAGGACACCAATATACATGCAGATCCCACATCTGAAGGTAAAAATTATAACCGAATTAAAAAAAAAAAAACAGACGTTACGCAAAATTTATTCCTTTATTCAAATCCTTTTAGCTACACACGTTTCGTGAATGTGACGACAACTGCCCCGTGCGCCTGCTGTCGCGTTCTTTTATAGTCCTCTTCGTGGCATTGGAAGGTGCGTCGAACGGTCATAGGTATGGCGTGATCATTTCTTCTCGTTCGCATTAATCATACGATGCAAATCCTGTATCGCGTGTTCTCGTCGCGCGGGGGTTGGTGGGTATGCGTGTTTTGTGTTTTTTTTTTTCTTATGGGTGAATGGATATATTGTAAACATGTCTATATATACTTAAGCATTTAATAAAAAAATTGTTGTCTATGGCCGACTAACATAATTAGATTGTTTCCTTTAATCCCATTTTGAAAGTATAAATAGGTGGAACCCTTTTCTTCGTAGACTGTTGTTTTGGTTGTTTCTGTTGTTGCTGCTGTTCTTTTTTTTTGACATTGTGTTAGTTGTTGCTGCTTTTTTGATTGATGCTTTTTTTTTACCTTCTGCTGTCGAGATTTTTGTTTCTGATCTTCGCATTAGCCGAGCGAAGGTTTTGGGTTTTGCTGCTGCTTTAATTTGCTCAGCTGCTCTTAAGACTGTTTTTCACTTTGTGTTGTGTTTTTGTTGAGAGTCCTCTCGCTCTCTTTTTTTTTCTTGCCAATCGTTTGGCTTTGTTGGCCAGCACCGTTATTGCAGCTCTTTTATGCTGCTTTTAAGGCACAAATTCTCCGCGCTGGGCGACGTACCACGGAAGAATGCCCGACCAACTCGAGCAGTGGTCATAGATTAAGGTGATAAAAAAGAGCGCCACGCTTAACTTTACTCACGTCAAGAATCGCGACTTGATGTGGCATACGCGCTTATCTGTAAAAAACCCGAGCAAAAAAACGAAGATACAATAAACCAAACAAGCTCGAAACTCCCGAAACGTTATAAACTTATTATAGATTGATTAAATCATAACAACTTAAATAATATCTTACGACTAAATAACAAGTGCAAAAGAAGAAAAAAAAAAATATATAAAAAAAAACTCCCAGGAATTGAACCCGCTACAACGCTGACTCCGACTAATCCGCGAATCAAAACAACCGATAATTTGATGCCAATGAAAATCTCGGCGGCATAGAGGCTACCGCTCTTTTTTTATGCCTTATATGTAAACATATATGTTTAAAGAAAAATGAAGCTTATCTGTTTTTTTTTTTATTTTTTTATTGAGTCCTTCTGGCGATACTCGACTTCGTCAGATCGAAAAATTGAATCTGCTCTATCGTTGATGTTACTTTGAAGAAAAAAAACGTTAACCACCGTCGTTATTTAGCTAGTCCTTCTAGTTGCTTTCTTTGTTTTTGCCAGCATGTGTATTTTTTTTATTGTAACTACATTACACTATCCAGAAAACACTCATGGAACTTTTTTGTTTCTTTATTTCACAAAGAAAAAAAACACTGTGGCGCTAGCAGCCCGGTATGGGCCATAGCATGGCTCTTGACACTCATTTGTGTTGCTCATGTTGTCATTTTTGTCACATCTGAGCGCGGCCTACGGTTTTTCGCCGAATCCAAACGAAGCTTCTTCAAAGGGAATTTTACTTTCGTGAGTTTGCCATTACCCGCCGAAAGGATGACGACGATTCGAAAAATTGTTGGTGATGCCGGAGATCGAACCACGGACCCTCTGCGTGATAGTCCAATGAGCTAACCATCGCGCCAACGTTAACCAATATTTCACAATGCTTTATAATTTTTTTTTTCAGGTTCCTTAGTCTTTTATCACAACCCGAACTGTTTTACCGAATCTCCTCCACCGAACTCCTTTTTCCTACTCACCCACAGATCCTTCCCAATTCGCCCAACCCTACCATTTCTCTCCATTCTCTTCGCTCTATCTAACACCTTCTTAAACTGGTCCATCAGACCACATCTCCTGATATTTCACATCCGCTAGTCCCAACAGTAAGTCCTCATATGATCGTATGAAGATGAATCGCGCGAGGTAGAAATCTGGACGCATAAAAAGAAAAAAATCGGAAAGGACAACTGCGATCCGACACGGGGACTCGAACCTAGAGGACAAGAATTACATGCCGGGTTCTTTACTCAACGACTAAGTTTAATTCAATCGAATTAAAATTTCTGGATAGAATCGAATTCGAAGAAACATAGCGGTTCTCTCACGTCGAGAAAGCCAAGATACGTGCATCGGCCGGAAAAGTTATGGCGTCAGTGTTCTAAGATTACAAGGAAATTATTTTTGTTGATTATCCCGCCCTAAAGGGCAAACTGGTACAGATCAATACTATGCTAATCTTTTATATAAAATAGGTGAAAAAAATTGCGAAAACAGACCGAGTTTGGTCAAAAAGAAAATTCTTTTTCACTAGGATAATGCACCAGCGCACAGTCCAGTTTGTTGCCATGGTTCCATGAACTCCGACTTGGAGTTCTGAACCACCCACCTTATTCGCCTGATTTGGCACCATCTATTACCTGTTCCCTTATTTAAAAAAATCACTTGGCTGGACGAAAATTTCCAACCAACGAAGAGGTGATGGCTGATACGGAGCTGTTTTTTCGAGGAGTTGGGGCAATTGGAACATACAATACATGGAATAAGTGTATTGAATTGAGAGAATATGGAGAAAGAGAATAAAGAAAAGAAAGGTAACAAAGTTTCAATGTTTTATTGGTCAAGCCGATACACATAAGTAAATATAGCTTACCACCTAAGAATAATGCTTTGGAACGCAAATGGATTACTCCAACGTCAAGATGAG